>OX376344.1:8750000-10000000 GCA_947369235.1 Udea olivalis
AGCATATGCTGCTGTACGGTAAAGTACTCCGACATTGAGAATTTAACAGTTTCGTTGCTACATTGACCTAAATTAATAGCACCTTTTAATCAAATGCTGGTTATACATTTTAGGGATGGACCAGATTGCGAAATCTCTTCAAACACTTCTTCGGATTTTGGGCTGAGCAATCTTGTGCCGTATTTTCTAATAATCTGGTAATCATCAGAAATTCCCCTTCATCCGTGTAATCTCAATTCTAAGCGAAACAACTCTTGCGCGTGGTCTACATTCAGCTACGGAGTTTTTCAAACGGTTTACCGGGTTAGCAGTAACCTCTAATGTGGTGAGTGTAGAGGCTGCGCCTGCGCTGCGGTCACCGGCGCCCCTACCGTGAGTTTACGTCACGTAACCTACGATAGTTAACCACAGCAACTGGTATGCCCTTCTTTTATTTTTACTATCAGAAACGCACAACCGAATTAGAAAACAAAACGAAATACAAAACGCTAGCGTCTATCGTCTGCGAAAACTCACAGTACGGGTAGGAACAAAACATTAAGAAGGCAGCTCAGTTTGCCACGGCCGTAGAATCAAAATAACCATTTCAGCAAGATACTATGTAGGATGATTGATGACATCGCGCTGCATGCCATTCGTAAGTCACTTAATAGACAATTTGCTTTTTAACGAGCCCTATAAATAGATAACAATCGCAGAATGATTCTCATGCTGCCTGGTGGCAGGTTCCGCATGCTTCTTGCTGACATTTGCCTGACCTCTCCTAGTGGCTGGGAAATAAATACCATTTGGAAGATGGTACAACGCCATGGTGTGTTTCACCATGCCATGACAAGGCTGTTCAAAAATAACTCTATAAGAAATATTTACATTCATTCACATTTTCTTGACAATATCTAAGTCATCGATTTCTTAAACGTAACTGAAAGCAGTTGTAAATGTGTAGAAAAATGTAGCAGTTACGAGTACGTTGTAAAACTTTTGGTAAGTACTTATTATTAGTAAGCCTTACGAACTTTTAGTAAGCCCATTAACTTAACCATGTTGGTTCTATTACGGGCATGGTAAATTGTTCACTTTGAATAGACACCTACTAATAACAAACAGTCTATTATTTAAACGAAATACAACAATTAAATCATATTAAGGACAAGGTCCGAAAATACCGAGATAACTCTGTTCTGTTATTCTCAGAGCAGCAATTTCTTACATTTTCCCGTGAATTGTTATGAAGGCCAAGACCGCAATTGATAGTTTTAAATGGTCCAAAGTAAAATAATGTCAATGTTACGAAGACTGGTTCACATTGAAGTAAATAAATGTAATCACATACTTACGTAGTAATATCATTGCCATTTTATTATGATTCAAAAAATCTAGGTAATGGTGTATAAAGATTTAGTTAGAAGATCGCTAAAAAAAATTATAATTAAGTAATAAAAAAATATGTACTAGTTATGTACAGTAAAAATAAACACCCGATAATTTAAAAAAAATAGTTTTTTAATTGGAATAATATCGTTGAGTGCAGAAGTCAGGAAGAGACGACTCTTTTCTAATCAAATTGTAATTTTGCTGACGTAATAGCTCGCGTGGCTCATACCCGCAAAGGATACAACGAACGAAGCGACTGAAAGTCTAGGTACTTATTTAAAAATAGAATAGCGATGTTCTTAATAAATTATACTGTTTTATTTTAGTTACTTATTTTCATATGTTTATATTTATTTATTTATTTATACTTTATTGCACAAAATAAGTACAACAGGCGAACTTAATGCCATAAGGCATTCTCAACCAGTCAAAATATCGGGTGCGGTGAGATAAACAAATGTGAATGGTCACAAAAATAAATATAAAATTACACATAAAATAACCAAGATAAACATACTTTAATGAATATAAATAATTATACAATACATACGATATCTATATAAATACAATAAACAAATATATCTAAATCTAAATATAAACGGAACTAAGATAAATGTTCACGAACTCGTTTCTTAAAACTATGTTTGGTCTGAGATGCTCTAATTCCGACAGGCAGAGAGTTCCAGAGCTAGGCCGCCTGCACAGTAAAGGAATATGCGTAAAAGTCAGTGCGATGAGAAGGAATTGAAAGAAGCAATTTGTTAACTGAACGAAGTTGACGATTTTGGGTCTGGAATAAATATTTAAAATTTTCTTGAAGATATGTGGGAGACGTTGGATTATGTAGTATATTAAATAACATGTTAAGAATTCTAGAAGATCGCCGCTGACGTATAGGAAGCAATTTCAGTTAGTCACGAAAGTGGGAACCATGATCGTATTTTCTAAGGCCAAAAATGAATCTGATGCAATTATTGAGGAGCCGTTCAAGTTTATTGGTCAGCGCTTCCGTGAGATCAGGATAGCAGACATCAGCATAGTCGATGATGGGTATTACTAGAGTTTAAGCTAGCATAAGTTTAGTGCTATGAGGAAAAAAGAATTTGAATCTTCTCATGCAAGCAAACACCTTACGACTGACCTCAGCCACATGCACGGCCCAGCTCAGAGTTGAGTCTACGTATAGGCCCAAATTCCGAACGGAGTTACAGTATGGCACGGTTTTCCCTTCAAAAATGATAGGTGGTAAGTCACCTACAGGGATTCTGGAGATAAACCCAGAGCTACCCACAATTATTGCTTGACATTTTGAAGGGTTAACAGATACACCAAAGTCATGGGACCAATGAGATATACTTTCCAGATTTTTCTTTAAGAGGGCGATTGTGTCCGAAACGTCATTGACGTGGGCTTGTGCATACAGCTGAAGATCGTCGGCATACAGATGAAAGAGACAGTTTAGAGACGAAAGGTGTGAGGAGAGCTGTTTTAAAACACAAGCTTCAGCAACTTTGGAGAGAAAGGGTAGTAGATATAGACATGGGACGGAAGTGATTTGGTAAAGTAGGGTTAGAAATTTTTGGAAGTGGAAGAACGAGAGCTTTGCGCCACAAATCGGGAAAGCAACCGGAGTCGAGAGAAGAATTTATAATATGGGAAATTACAGGTGTGATATACTCAAGAATGAGCACAATCATAAGGCGACTGATCCCGTCGAGACAGACTGCCTTAGAAGTAATGGATTACCATTTGTTTCTTAAAATCTTCTTGTGAAACGGTGGAAAAAGCAAATGTGCTAACAGGAGGTAGTGAGAGAGTAGCTATGTAAGCTAGTGCTTTGTTCCTTCCGTTAGCATCGAGAAGTGGCACGTTGGTAAAATGACGGTTAATGGCATTGAGGCATAAATTAATAGGAGGTTCACTAGAACGATTTTTCCCTATACGCAAAGATTTGAGGAACTTCCAGATGTTAGGAGCAGTGGATTTATAAATGTGGTCGTGAATAAAACGGCGTTTTGCATTTCTTATCATCTGGTTGCACCGGTTACGAGCTGTTTTATACCAATTCCAATTTTCGTCGGACATATTGTTTTTGAAACGACGAAATGCCTTATTTCTTCCTGACATAGCCGCTTGAACACCTTTACTTAGCCATGGGGCTGGAGGACGCTTTATCCGAACCGAATGGATTGGTGCGTGAACGTCAAAGACATCTATTATTAATTTATTGAAAATGCTGACTTTCTCTTCTATAGAAGTTGCGGACAGCACCGGTTCCCAGTCTATCCTCGCAACGTCTTGCAACAAATGATCTTTCACGATCCGGCCGTAGCTTCTTAGTTGGATTGATCTGGGTTTAACCTTCAGTGATCTTAGATCGTAAGACATATAGATAAGGTCATGTCTTGAAAACCCAGGAGCAAAAAAATTTACCAATGTCGGCTACAAGATCCGTTTTGGAGGTCATTATATGGTCGATCCATGTGTCATTTGTGTCGATGTTATGTTTTGTGGGATTGAGCGGGAGGATCTTCAAACTGGTTGATTTTAATATGGCTAGCAACTTTCGCGATCGCACCACGTCCTGTACACGATCAAAATCGGTATTTAGGTCACCCATTAGGATAAGGTGCTCATAATCCGAACACAGCGGCTCTAAGGCGAGTTCCAGGCTGGAGAAATAGTCTACACAAGGAGGGCAATACACGACCCCAAGAACGGCTTTAGTGCCTCGAAGACAAATTTCTAAAAAAATATATTCATCAGTAGCTGTATAATTAAAGGGGGATGCAGATATAATTTTAAATGGGATATTGGACCTGAGATAAACAGCCACGCCACCATATCCCTTACCAGTACGGTCATTTCGAACGAGCACAAAACCAGGTAGGCTATAAGATGTGAAAGGTTGACTAGGTTTCAGCAGTGTTTCAGTAAAAAAGACCGCGTGGACAAATTCAGATGAAAAACTGTCAAGTAATTCATTACGATGCTTTGCGATGCTTTGAGCATTTATGTTATATTAATAAATGATATAAATATGACTAAAAACTCCTCTCACATTAGTAGGTATTTATCATCCTCAGTGTCTAAAATTGCACTTTTTATACATGTTTTAAATAATCGTGATTTTATCACATTTTGTAATAATGAAAAATAATAGTTACCTAAATGTAAATTTATATATATTTTTTTGGATTGTTATGAGGATATTACTTAGAGAGGCGTTCACATCAATCTTTACATAGGGGCACCTTATTTTGCTGACATAATACCTATTTTGCACAAGTTTTGTAAAGGTTGCTAAGAACGCCTCTGTACCATGAAAATGAGTTTTATTTTAATTTGAAACAAGTGACTGTAATGTAATGATGGCAATGATGCGATATAGGTATTATAAGAATCGGCTCAGTAATCCCTTTCATTAGACCTCACACGATAGGTTTCAAACTAAAAAAAAAATGTATACAAAAAAGAGATGACGTCATAACTCCTCTCCTTTTTCTATTTTTTCATGCTACGGGTCAAATTGATTCGTATGGCCTAAAGATCAATCTTTCCGATTTTCATGCTTTTTACCCCATTTGCAGCTTTTTACTAAATTTCGGGGTGCACCGCTAGCACTAATAGTAACTAGGTTTACTCCACTTTGAGTACCTAATGGTTAAATATTCACCAATGATAGAGACATTATAATATTGTTAAGTAACAATCGTAGATAGCAACCTTGAACAGCTGCTGATGACTAGTTAGTTTTAGAAACACAAATTTTCAAAAATAATGTTAGTAGATATTACTTTCACCGTTACTTAGTATAGCGCCCTATGGTAGAGCGAGGTGCCAGTGCTAGGTGGCAAGGGAGCCCAAAAAGCGAAAATATAAAAGTAAGACGTATACTTATAGTATAAGAGCTAGCGACCAAATCGGTCATGTGGCTTCAGCTGTATTGAAACTCCGTTAGCTACTTCCCTGAACAACCTTTTCCTTTAATCTTCGTAGCTGACGGAGTTTCAATACAGCTGAAGCCACATGACCGATTTGGTAGCTAGCTCTCCGTCTATTAGGCAAGACGTAAAAATCCGATAGCAATTCCACGCCTAGTAAAAACGGAATTCAGTGAACGTACCTATATCTGTCAATACCTATGTTCAAAGAAGAATACCTACCTACTGAAGACTTCAGAATATTTTCCTTTAGACATAGGTAGAGGTCACTCTGTGTAGTTTTATCATCTTTATCACCATTTAACTATCTGCAGCCGTGCTTACCTACACTAGTTTGGTCGTGAATGTATGCGGAGATTGTGCATGATGTTTCAATATTGCCTTAAGTAGGTACTCGTACCGTTTATCCGGTTCGCGATCGTCAAGGACTCGCCGGTCGCCATCCCCGCACATCCTTTCACGACCTACTTACCAGCGAGGATTATGGATAGATTTGTAAATAAACAGCTTTGCATTAATATTACACAAGAGACTTGTTTGTTTTCTTAAAACGTTAAGCAATGTCAAAATATCTAGATGCGCCTTGATGGGTTAAGGTTCGGAGGCATACCTTAATTATATTATAAATTATTAAATAAATAAATAAATATGGATAACGTTTTTGCGGTTATTTGTCTTTGGGTCGGAGAAGAAGTGAATCTAACGGTCCCGATAAAAAAAACTACCGACTACAAAAAAAAATTGTAGATATTTTACTTTCGGTGAAACGGGTCATTCAATGAGATAAATAAACTAAATATTGCTTAACTACGTCAGCAATTTATTTTACCAAAACAATTTTAATTACTTACCTAATATGCATTAGGTAATTAAAATTTCGTAACATATTATCAATTAACATGCGTCAGTTTTATATAAGAATCGATCATCAAAATGAAGAAGGCATTAAAAGGCACGACCTTGAACTTTAGCCCGCGGTGAGAAAAACAATAATGATGCACCTTCGACAACCCTTCACTTTGTTGATGCAGCCGATGACACCATTCCGCAAGGCAGGGCTGTCACTCGAAAAATTACTGTACCTCCTACCCCAAGTCCCTAAGTTACTATGAACATAGTCTCTAATTGCTGGAATACGAACATTTGTTAAGTAACCATGATGACAGGCAGCACAGATAGTCTTTTCAAATGTTTGTAAATCCTTTTTAAGGAATAGGCATCCTGTTTTTACGGGCAATGGCCGTTGCATTTTGATTGGTATATAATGCTATATTTTCCATCTAAAAGCAGAAACTCGACCCGCTCGATCCTTAGCATCAAGGTTGAATTTTTCTAGTTTCATTCTAGGTATTTATAATTTACTTGGGAATCATAAAATAAGATTATATTATAAAGATCTCATTAAATAAAATTTAAATCATATAATGTTCTTGTCTTTTTCCATGATGGGGTGTAACACCACCGCGATCTTGCAAGCAAGCAGCCCTATTGCTAACTGGCAATTACAACGTACCTACGAGTTTAAGTAACACGTAGGACTGCAGCGCACGCGCAGGTCGCGCATGCTGCGCAAAGTGGGTCGCTTGCGCAGATGTAGCAAAGTGCATAAACGCTGGGCGACGGCAGTCAATATTGTGGTTAAAAGTGTCCTAAGGAATGCTTAAGTGATTCGGACACAACTTAGGTAATGTAGCTACTTAAGTCATTTAGGTACCTACTACCAAGACAGAAACACACATTCTAAAGTGGAAGTAGTTACCTACCTATTGGCTTAATTACGACGTAGAATAAACCTCTTTATAACTATGCTTACGATTAAAATCCCATACCGAGTAACACGCAATCATTACCTACACGCAGTTAGTTAGTAGGGGTGCTGGTGGATGCAGCCCACCTGAAACAGTAGGCCGCTTCGCAGTGTACTACAGATGGCGATATAAAATAGAGGTATCCTTTATTTATTTTACACACAAACATGACTACTATTTAACCAACACCCACACGTAATGAAATACACTGCAGGGAATCAGCGAATACGTCAGCATCGTGAACTTCCCTCAAATCCGTTCCCTACGCAAATTTTAGCACGAGCTGTGGGACAGTTGCTGGCACGCTGCGCACTATATTTTCCGATAGTGCTTTCCTTAAGGCCCGCACAGACGACGGACTTTTTTTCGCGGCGCACAGTGGTCCGGATTTTGAATATGGTGGACTTAGAACCTAAGGTCAGTATTTCTGGCTGAAAAAAAACATACGGACAGTTAAGTAAACGCTCATCAACGTTTGTTTTAGCGGTTTTCATGAAATCGTTAAATTAAGCGAATAAAAATTATTGAAAAAAAAAATGTATGGAGCAAATCTGAATTTTTTTTGTTGTATATAATACATGTATTGTAATACATGTATTTGTTAATTTCACAGAGAAATTTTTTGCTTGTACTTGCAGTCTTGGCGTTTATATAGGGTTTAACTTAAAATATTTAATTAAATAGAAATAACACGAATGATCTACTTTATTTCGTCTGTTAAGTGGTTTCGGGAAAGTAAAACACTAAACAAATATATTTATATTAACACAAACATCACTTACAAAATAACATAATTATTAAAAATATTTGATGTCCCATAACTTTTTTTTCTGTCATCATAACATAAAGCACGTACTCTACATAACGCCCCGAGCAATGTTTGATCTATAACTTTTCTTAATAAGGCGAGAGAATAATTGACTTCCCCTTTCAATACAAATCAAGTTTTGTATTGAAAGTAGATTTTTTTGTCAATATCTGAAAATTTATTTTGTTATGAAAAGGAACAGGCTGTTAAAAATCGAAGGTCGTTAACATTTCTAATTTCATTTAATGCATCTTTAAAAATTACAAATTATTTACTAAAATAAATTGTTTACTATCTAAATTAAATTAAAAATAAAGTTATTGACCAAAACTACCTATAAATAACACACAAATTAATATAAAGAACTTAAAAATCATTCCAAAGGATCTGGCATATTTTCTGTAGCTTCTTCATCAACTTCTATTTCTTCTTCTTCTTCAACTTCTTTTATTTCGTGTTGAATTATTAACTGCAAAGCTTCTGGAAACATGCTTGATGATTTAAAATTGGTGTATTTAGGTTTCAAATGGGATATATATGGATCTGATGATATCAAAAAATTGTGCATAATGTCTTCATTATTTTGGAATCTTCCCGTTTTTCTCGTTTGGCGCTCTCTGGTATTTCGAAAATCCTTATTTATTGCTTCTCCTGCTTCTTCTGACAAAATTCCGATAGGAAGGCAAGAGAAATGTTTGCATATGTCAGCGCCATGTATTAACATTTTGTGTACGCTGGAAGGCATATTGTACCAGGGGTAGTGATGTACAAAGATCTCAGCAGTCTCCTTGCAGTATCCACGGAATCCATCGATATTTACAGCCTTCCCACAAGATAACACTTGCAATATGACTGCGAAGTGTTTTATCAAATCAGCATCAATCTTTGTTATTTGAGCACTTTTTTGGTATTCCCGAAAAAATCTTCTGGACGTGTTTCCATCATTTGTAGTTCCAAAGCCCTGCTTGACAACATCAATCAAAAGTCCCATTTGTTGTTTGAACTCCGATTGCACCATATCCTTCTTTAACTTCTTAAGGTTCTTGTTGTCACCTCGTGCACTCCACATTTTGAAATCTAAATTATACGAAATATGTAAAAGACACTCCATGCTACGAATCCACATATGGAGTGTTGATAGTCCATATTGATATACATCTTCCCGTACAGGTCTTGAAAAAATTTGAGAAAGATTATTCATCTCACTAGGTTTTGCAAGACAAACATTGCACGTAGCTGCAGATGGAGTATCTGTAATAATTGTAGTCACTTTCCCATCAATCATTGCCATGTGCAACTCATGAGTAACTTCCAAGTTTCCGCAACTTGAAATAGTCAAATTTCGTATTTCTTCCTCCATTGCCGCTTGTTCCTGCAACAAAGTAAGTCGTTTCCTTCGCAAACTGAAATTTAATAGGTCTGCAATAAGATGTTGAAGATGGGTTTGGATTATTCCAAATAACAACATTTCCGCTCTCTAGCTTCAGAGGAACGAGACTCGTCATGAACACAGAGGAGTCGTCGAATTCCGCCAGTTCACTTCTTAGCTTGTAGTTGCTCTGTGCTGAAGATCCATCGAATCCCCATTTGGAGGTTAGCTTCAAGTTTCCACTGCACATATTTAAATCATTACCAACGACTTGCAAGATTCTTCGAGTTGTCACGTCTAAAAGTGCTTGCAGCTTCACCATCACTATATCTTCTGATATTTCAATATCTCTGGTATCTGGATAACACCTCTCCTTAGCTTCTAACAACTTGTGGTAAGACGGAAGCTTCAATTGCTGTGACAATGCAGACCGTAGAGTAAGATACTTCCACTTTGACAGATCCAATGAAGTAGTAAGGGCCAACGCTTGATCTTCCTGCATAGTGTCCACCTCTGCGTTTGTTAATAAAAGTGATTCGACAGCTTCAACCTTTTCAGGTTTCTTCATAAGATGATCGATGATGCGAGCAAGAGCTTCTTTCCCATTACACTTTAGCTTCGTGACAAAAGCAAAAGTCAGTTCCTCTTCCGGATAGTCGAGTAATGTACCCGATCGTCTTTTCTTCTGCTTATTTCCCAAGTCTTCAAATGGCTTCCTTGGTGCAATGTCTGTAGAAGTGCCCATATCACCAGATGCAAAGGGTAGAACAGCTGCTTCTTCTGTAAAACGAGAATCCACATTTTCGGTCCCTTCAAAAATTTCGGTAAGATTTACAGATTTACATTCAGGCCACTTAATTCTTGTTTCTAACCAGTCCATATGCTTCTTCATGAATGTTTTTTGCACCCTATGGGAATCGGTCCATCGACGATTTAAGTTCACAGTGAGAGTTCTTGCAAAATTCAATATTTTTTCAGAATCTTCTTGCGAAATTTCAAGCAAAACGCAGTCTAAAATTGCTTGATGTAGTCGTTTGTAGTCCTTGAGGTCCCCTTTTCGCATAAAAACGTAAATATCCAGGTTAGTACCAAATCTAGCCATGATCAAGTAGGTAGATTGTTCACGTTCAAAATTCCAGGTATGTTGACTCTTTAAGGGTTGAATGTCTAATGACGCTCCAACAGGAGCTCCCGTCTGTTTTATTCGATTCATAATCGCGCAACTAGCAAGGGTCTAAAGGAGTGAAAGAGAGAGAGAGCAATATAGAATGAAAGAGATAGCGATAGTAGAAAATGAAAGAGATAGCAATATTAGGGAATGGGAGGGGAATATTAGTAGGCAATGCGTCATTCGGTCACTAACTGCGCTTTGAGTAACAGCGCTGACAACTAAGAAGTATAATATTATTATGAAATTAAAATGTTTAATATTGAATATTTTTCAAAACTGATGTTTGTGTTGAGATTAATAAATTATTCGTAGTATTTTATATTCCCGAAACCACTTAACAGACGAAATAAAGTAGATCATTCGTGTTATTTCTATTTAATTAAATATTTTAAGTTAAACCCTATATAAACGCCAAGACTGCAAGTACAAGCAAAAAATTTCTCTGTGAAATTAACAAATACATGTATTATAATAATTTACATAAGGTTTCGTTGCTAACACTTTTAAACGTTTTGAGAAAAAAAAAAATTTCAGATTTGCTCCATACATTTTTTTTTTCAATAATTTTTTTTCGCTTAATTAAACAATTTCATGAAAACCGCTAAAACAAACGTTGATGAGCGTTTACTTAACTGTCCGTATGTTTTTTTTAAGCCAGAAATACTGACCTTAGGTTCTAAGTCCACCATATTCAAAATCCGGACCACTGTGCGGCGGAGACAAAAGTACGCACCGCGAATAAAAAGCCTGCCGCGGATTTACCGCGGACTCAACGCACACGGTGTGCGATCATTTGTTGCCCGAGAGTATTTAAATATTCTGAGTTTACGTTGTGCTGTTATTTAAATGATGTTTAAGCAAAAGAGAAGACGTTTTAAAAGAGAAAACCTACTGGGTCTATCCCTTTATTTCGAATCGGTTTTTAACGCGGACTAAAATCCGCCGTGTGCGTTGACTGCTCATAGTTCGTTCGTGGTATTTTTTTCGTGGATGCCTTTAATCCGCTACGCTGCGTGGGCGTCCGCGGTGTTCCGGCGGATTTTTGGTTCGGCGTAGGTACTTTAAGTCGTTCGTGTGCGTTGCTCGATAGTTTGTGAGGGATCTATTTTGAGGAACAAAAGAGTACGCCGCGGATAATTCGTCTGCGCAGGCCTTTAGAAGTAGAGATATTCCCTATCACCTAGTGACATGGGGTCATATTTCTTCAGGTCACTCGAAGCGGGTGAAACGCCTACGCACAAGCGGCCCAGTGCACCGATATGGCGGAAGGCGGCGCCGCTTCCGCGCATTGTGGCTGGGAACCGGGCCGGCACTTGCGACACAGTCACACTTCGACTGTACCTGAGTTGTTATGCAAAATGTGCCGACCTCTAGCATGCTGCAGCTGGCCGAGTTGGGTTCGGTTTCCACCTGTGAATGATTTTTGCTTACGAGTGTTTATCTCTTATAATTTATGTAGATAACTCACAAAATTATAATGGAATTTCTCCTACTCCTAATCCTAATTTATGGCCTGTCCACGCAATGATAATTCTCAAATCGACGACACGATTGGCGTAGTGCGCTTTAGCACGGTTTTTCGCCTTGATTTCCGGAGTGTCCAGAGTTCGATTCCAGGTCGAGTCAAATCAGGAAACGATCCTTTCTAAATTGACTCTGGTCTGGGTGTGCTGGCAGACGCCCCTGTCTTAATTACTTGTCTTGTACCTTGTAACACCTTGTACATCTCTACTTCGAGAGGTGTGTTGTCTAGCGCAATAAAAAAAAGATAGTACCAAATCAATATCAAACTTAACATAGAAGGTAAAGGTTTCACACCTTGTTATGATAATTACAGGTTATGCAAGTGTGTTTTGTAAATGGTGTCCTTAGATAAATAAATAAAATTGCAACTGATTCTTTCCAATTTTTATTTACAATATATTAATATTCTCTTTTTTCTGCTTCCACGTAGCTTCACCGTCGTCCAGGCACTATACATACATCAGTATTAAGCGTAACATACAATTAACTCAACTGTATAATGTAAGACCTCACTTTTTAAGCACGACTGCGAAACAAATGGATGACGAAAACTATAGCTAGCAAATACTTTTGAAAAGATACACGCCTTTGGCGAGAGGAGATCATCTGCTCAATAATCTCATTAACAATATGGCTTAATCAAACAGTAATTAACCTAACCTCTACACTACATCATCCATCAATCTGGACAGTTATTGCACAACGAAACGAAGCATTAATAAAATCACTACAAAAATGTTAGACAAGAAAATATTGCTAAAGGATTGCTTCTCAACTCTTCTAGTTCTGCATAAACATTTTATTCTTTTTTTGCCTTTTACTACCTAACACAACCAACAATGTATGCATCGCCAACCCGCAAAACTGAGTTGAGAAACAATATTCTATATAAGTTATTACTTATATAGAATTATTACACTACTTAGCTAGTACATAAATAACGGCGAAATCACCACCAGTACGTCTACCACGAGTTGACAATTAAAATTTACGTTATCGGCGCGTAAAAAAATTGTATTGGAATGACACATGACATGACATGACAATGTCAATCCCAATACATTTTTTTACGCGAATGATAATGTAAATTCAAAGTGGCAACTCGTGGTAGACGTACGGGAAGTGGTAAGAGGTATGCGAATGTCACGGTAAGTCACTGACCAAATTTAGCGAACGAGAGCTGCCACGACCGCGCAAGCAACAACAATTAAACTATGTTATTAATTATATTATTAGTATAACAATTGCACGTCGCGGCAATCTATCGATCACGATAAGGATTTCATAAATATCGATCAGCGTCTTTTTTCTAATCAAACATCAAACTGGGAAATAGAAAAAATATTCTACTTCTAACCTAATAATTAAGATGATTTTCGATGAAGTAATACGATAAAAAGTGAGGTCCGTGCTCTGAGATGGAGAAGTAGAGATGAATTATTCGCAAAGGCGTGACGCCGCGAAAATTTTACAATTGTTCTATTTTTTTTCATCCAATAAAAATATATAACATTTCTGCTAGAATGGCTCGTTGATCAGCTTTGAATTATTGTTTCATTAACACCAACATTCACGATAAGAATATGCATTCGAGTATCGCCATTGCAACTTGTACTTTACATCAATCTAACGACTAACGTCCACTGTTATCATTCGATCCAAGAATGACAACGCAATCATTGCGCTATTCTTGACATTTAAATGTTTCCAAAAACCTTGTTCATTCACATTTATTGAAAAAAAGGGATTAGTCTTTCATCACACATCAGTGTAAATGAGCTGATGCACTCTTCTGTCTGTACTGTCGCCAAGAATGAAAGAGTCAAAATAGTGTATCAGTTGAAAAAGTATAAAAGACGTGATGCCTTTTCAGTCTGCAGATCGAATAATAACGCTGGCCGTGAATGAACAACAATCATTCCTACTTCTTCGCAAAAAAACTCTCTATATAAAATCCATTACTCCAATGATGGACAAACAGCAGTTAAAATGTAACATCTAACAATAAATGATAAGTAAAATGGATAGAAAAATTACATGTAATGGGTTGCGTTCAGGCAAGCTATTAAGTATATTATATGGTATAAAAATAATTCTACATACCGCACACATACAATTTTGAGATCCACTAACACTGCAACACCCACTTCAATGAGGAACACGGAACGGGGTGACAGTCAGGAAAACTTTAATTTTCTGATTTATAGCCGATTTCTACTATCATACCTCGTAACAATAATAAACATTAAAACAACCAGCTTTATTATGGACGTATGTTAAAGTGTTGTTCAGTTTTGTAACTCTGAAGTGACAAGCCAATATTAACAAGTTGTACTATTTCAGTAATTTACTGTTTTACTCCATATTAGTGAATTTAAGTGTCTATCAGATTGCACGGACAGTTTATGAACGCCGATTGCTATCAACGTAACTAGTGTCTAAATTATTATTGCCCAGTTAAATAATGTCTTCTACTGTATTGTAGGTACTCTGAACTGAACAGTATAATATTTTTTTTAATATCATTGGTGTTTGGAAATTAATCTAAAGAAGATTTACTTGAGTTTATAAAAGTAATCAGTCAGAGAGTTACAAAACTTACCTACATGTAAGATTAGTACATTCTCGATATTACGTTATGTTCCTCATTTTAGTGATTACAACAAAAAGACGTAGTTAGCTAAAGACTAACCCACACATTCATAATTAAATCAGTCCAACATCACAGTATTTATGGACATTAGGTCTCGTCCAAATGTGGAAAACTAAATTGAAGAGACAAAACATTCACTGCTTCAATTATAAACAACAGAAATATGAAGCCGATTCATTTGTGAATGTGGGGGTCAGTGCTGGTATTTAGGAACGTTACTTCTCTTTGTGAAGAAATCACAGTCAACCAAGGACCAGAGGCCTAGAACAACACGCTGATATCGTTTTTACATGTATTTTTAAACTTATTTATTTTTTAATATAGCCTCAACAATCGTGTTTGTATAGCATAATATTCATTTCGTTATATTAAATGTAAATGAGATTACTTCTTCTTTTATTAAGAAGCGTTCTCTGGGTTTTTAACCACTATTTCGCCAATGTCACGTGAGTAGCCTTCATACGGTATGGGATTTATGCATGTATACCGTATGCCGACTCTAGGGCTAAGCGACTTTATTTCCATCACAGGAGAGGAGACATTGCCATCAGAAGACGAAATGACATTAGCACTCTTCTTATAGAAACGAGAGCAGCGTATTGCATTCCGCTAGAGCCTCAAGCGTAACACTGCACTGTGGCCTTCGTACCGTCCGCATATTCATATCAATAGTAGCTCAGCTTATGCCGGCAGTGTTACGCTCTACTTGTGCTTGACTATACACTAAGGGCCACTTGTGGATTTAATACAAATGTTAATTTCCGAAATCATACCAGACGGTTTTAAATACGACCATAAAAAATACTACGTGAAAAATTAAACCTGGGTGCAAGTCTAATTTAATCTAATAGGTACTTATTATGTTAATTGTTTACCAATAACCTATATAAACGTATTGCATCAGAAAAACGATATAGCATAACTTGGGTTTGACAATTATTTCTCAAATCGGCACAAAAAATTGTGCCTATTTAAATGTAAACAAATGTTTTCCATGTTCCCCAAATCAAGTGATGCAAACCTTTTACAATTTATTATTAAACGATTTACGAACAATTTATCTATAGGAAGAAGTATTTATTATTAAGGCAGAACATATTAAGTAATTTCAGATTTGATTATCACACATTCAGCATAGGGAAAATTAACTCCCGAATCCTAAAACGTCATTCAAAGTCAAATTGATGCTGTCTTGCCAGTCTTGCAACATGTCAGTAGATCGAAAAGTGACAGCTTCATTTATTGTCATTTTAATTTTCATGACATTTCAGAGTTCGAAAGTAAGTCTGACCGATTAGCTATAAAATTATCAGGATTTATCTAGTACAATGAAATTTAACCTATGTTTTAAACAGACAATCCAACATTAATTACATGAAGGTCTCGCAAAAGTATTAAAAAAAATGTTTTGGCAAATATTGCAACACAGAAGTTTCAATATCAGCAACATCAAAATTTAAGTGTAGTCGTCATTGACGTGTTAGTAAATTGGGATTCGGTTACTTCATAACTAATAGAGGGACCAAACGATTCAGTTGCTCACGCCACAGATTAAAAACTGAGGCAGCCTCTGTCACTGCATGTACTTGCCCGCGATAATTACGTACCAGCCGCCGGGTCTCCCTAGACTCATTTGACAGTTGGTTGTTAACAGACGCGTAGAGCATTTGTACGCGAATCTTGCGGTTGAACTGACGCGATGACGTACTGTAGGTACTGACTACTGACATCTATATCGAAAGAGGTAGCCCTGGCAATATATGGCTGTCACATGACATCACGCATTTAAAATTGACAATATTGTTACTTTTCTATATAATGATTATTCTGTTACGTTACTAACTATTAAGTAATCTGTGGGGCCTAGTGAGAGTTTTTTGATCACACGAATCGAGCGAGTGAACGCGGACGTGCGTAGAAAAAAGTGTTATACAAATTCGCGTTTATGCGCTCGATGAGTTTGATCGAGTAAAACTACTCCCTCTTTTTATTTTAGTTAAGTGCAAAATTCAACACTGATCCCTGAAATTGTCATATCCCACTCAAAGTAAAGCTGTCACTTTCAACAACAACCAATAATAACAGGACAGCTTTAGTTTAAGGGCTTCATATATTTTGATTGACATTTGAGAATGCCAGGGTAGGGATACGAAATTCGCGCATTCTACTATTTAGAGCATTTTCACACTAGCGATTTGTCTTGTTCTGCGAATCAGCGAGCAGTTGCGTGTCAATGGGGAAGAAAACACAAACCTAATTGTAGATGGCGCCACCAGCGACCCGACCTTTCGCTTATCCTGAAATATATTATTTTCGGTTTTCCTTAACGCAAGACCCCCCCAAACTAGTGCAATTGTCTGTAGATCATGAAATTTAAAATAAAACAATATCTTTAGGGCTTTACTGACGCATAAAGTTAAAAATATGTTTTTTCCGAAATTTCAAACTTCCTAAACGAGGCTTCTGAACTAAATAAACCTATATTTTTATTGTAACTAGCAGTTTAGTGTAATACATACATGACGTTTCGATATGCATGTAATAATTCGTGCCCAGAGACTTTGAATTCGTCAGTTTTCAACCTACAAAATCACTCAAGTCACAGTCATGTTTATGCCACAAAAGTAGTTTTTATTGTAATAGTGATAACACGGGATACAATATTTTTTTTATAATGAGTATAAGGCGTATTGAGAGTACTTGTGCTATATTTCCACCATAATAGTCACCATATTTAAAATAATCAGAAAATAACCTCAATGAGTCAGAAGCTTTGTAATTTTTCGTTCTGGGAGACTGTTACCACCATTTTATCAGCTGAGTATCATTTGGAAAAACATGATTCCCTGTGTTTTTACAACCAAAAGCAGCACATTGAAGCACAATGATTTTTGAAAGCTTTCTATGCAATTTTGTATGGGATGACAGCTTTGACAGATAATTTAGGTTCAGTTGCTCAGAACGCCCTCTGTCGGGATCAAAAAGGAGTATTGTTCCCCATTCTTATCGCGCGAACTAGACAATCGATTAATAAATAGACATCAACTCTCTGACAAATCGCGCAGACGAAACGCTAGTGGGTAAAGGCTCTTAAGACTGATACATTTTAAACATCGTAGGAATAACACTTGTGTATGTTTGATCAGTGCGTGTAGGTTTGTTTGGTCCCTGCTGTGGTACGATTCACACCAAACTCCGCGCTTAGGGCATTATTCAATTGGTAAATAAAACCGAAGCGTCAGCAATTAAACTGTCCCGCAATAATTTACAACCTTTTAGATAGTACTTTGTCCGTTATTAGTAGCCTATGGACCTTGCCGCCGACCATGTAAGGCCTGTTCTTATTGGAATCTGTTTCTCAGTTGAACACACATGGTTTAGACAAGCGCAATACGTGTTATCGAATAATATGACAAGAACACGCTAAACTGGTGCTTGTAATGTTATTCCAAAAATTGGAAAGTGTTCTAATTATTGACTTTTTTATCTCCTGCTGTTCGCTTGATCTTTTCAATCTCAGTCTCGGGATATTTTCGAGGCTTAAGCCATTAACTATTGCAAAAATTAGAACTCAAATTAAATTAAAGTAGTGTTGAGACGATCCAACCTACTCTCCCAATTGCATACTGCGATCCAACGCTCGTTTGGTCCGAACCGGGCAACACTTAAGAGCTCGTCCAGATGACGTGAGTTGACGCACGATATTGGTTACACCGCTGCTTACATTGGATAATCAACAAAGTGGGTTAGTTCTCAGCGACCGATGTAAGACAAACCGGCGTCAATGTCAGTGGGCGCGCATCACGTGAGGCGGCAGGACGGCAGGCGGCCGCAGGAGGAGTGCCAGCGCCGCTTGTGGCGCGCCGACGCGGCGTCGGACAGCTCCGCCGTGGACAGCGTGCGCGAGCCGCCGTCGCCTAGCTCTGGAAGCGAGATGATCATTTTGGTGTCTTCCTACTCGTCACTTTCGTAGGAAGTAGGACTTAGTAGGACACTTGAGTAGGAGGATGAATCGAAAACGTTGCATTTTTGTAAGATTTTCGTGATTATTTAAATTAGATTAACTTAATTTTTGGTCTTTTATTGTGTGAATATTACTATTATTTGCTAAATTAAATAAAAAACCGTTTATTTTTTAAAATTGATAATACACTTAAAAATAAACATCACACAGTTAAAGTTATAATTATGAAATTAAAAGGTGCATTCAATAATTGAGAGATAATTTATACATAATTTGAATTCGGCTAAATAATCACGAAAACCTTAAAAAATGCGACGTTTACGATCTACTCCAAACACAGAAAGCAAACTCTCTTAACACCCGACGCAAAAAGAGAGTGTTATAAGTTTGACGTCGATGTCTGTCTGTGGCATCGTAGCTTCCAAACGGATTGACCGATTTCAATGCATTTTTTATTCATTCGAAAGCCAGTTTCCTGATGCTCTTAGCTATGTTTGGTAAAAACAGTCCAGCAGTTTAAAGAGTATCAGCTCTTCTCCAAAATGATGTAGGTAAGGCATCTATGGCATATTTTTTTGCGTAGTGGGTTTTTAAATTTTTTAATTAGTTATTGTTACTCATTTATATTTATCCTTGCATTAAAGTGTTTATAACTAATTGATTTGATCATGCATATAATGCTCGGCAGTGAAAATTTGTGTGCTTAGGTTGAGACTGTATGATGGTTGTATGTATTTAGAATTATTTAAGTATGTTTATCAGTCTCTGACACCCATAGTACAAGCTCTGCTTAGTTTGGGGTCAGATGATCTTGGTGTAATTTGTCCCGGATATTTATTTATTTATTTTATTTATTCAATAGTAGAGTGGCGAGAAATGATTAATGAACTTGTAAATAAATGAATTAATTTGTTTTGGCTCGTCTTAGTAAGTAGTAAACACGATAAGACGCGGGTCGTGAGTTCGATCCCGAACCATCACAAATATTCCTAGGACAAACATCAGTGTAACTTTTGGGGTGTAAGTACTCTTTCTGAAGGTTTTCTTTACTACTTAAAAAAAAATGGTACGTATGTCTATCAGTCTCTGAGACTCTTAGTTAGGTCCTGCCCAGTTTATAAGATGTCCAGATATATTCCAGCCACTTTTGCCTAGGAAACTGAGCACCTAAAAGATCATTCAAGATTCAAATCTTTTAAATTATTAGATTATTACTTATGCCTTGTCCTAGAACCGTATCTACTTGTGCAATATATGGAGTATGTATGTGTGAAATTAAGTAACACAGTATTAAATTGTTATTCGAATGTATTACTATAATGAATATAAATTTATTTGAACGTATTACTACTCCTACTTTACTCTTACTATACTTACTACTCTTTTTACCATACTGAGCTTTAGTTTAATAAAAAGAGATTAAATAATGCATTTGTTTTTACCTAACAAATGCCTTAGTTAAAATGTAGAATCATAAATGAATTCTCATTACTACTCGCCAGTCGTCTTATCTGCATTATTGTTAGTTTTTAGTAATTATGAACTGATAAGAAAAATCACGTCAGCATGGATTTTAATCAAAGATGTCAGTAAATGATTAAAATTTAAGTGGTAAATATTTTGAAACAAACTGCAAGTCATGCATTGGAATTTGGAACAGAACCAAACAATTCAGTTTTGGCAAATTCTATATAGCTACTTTAGATATAATTATTCATAACATGACTCACCGCAAAGTAAGTTAATCGGTTTTAATATTCATGAAACATTGGAAGCCGTTGCGCCTATTCAAGGACGCCTATTCGGGTTACGGTTAGAAGTATCAAATAACGCCACGCACACGCCGCATTTAGTATTAAAAATATTAGCATAGCCTGCAACTGTTTAAAGTCTCACGAGAGCTTATTCGCGATCCCGAACGTTCTTATCTGTGCCTCAAATTGGTTCTTGAGTCTATTTATTCTGCTGAAGTCGAGTCGAGTTTATGAACAGCAACCAGCGAGTAAAATGGTCACCAACACAAATTACTGAAGAAGTCTAAAACGCCGATTAGACTTTCCAAACAGCAACAAATGTTTTAAGGCTCTAGGACAGTATTCAATTCCGGACGGTGATTTTGACAGAAAATAATCCAGCACGGAAATAGGCAGTTACAATTCTTGAATACTGGTTATTGAAACGATTTAGTCTTCATCTTTATGAAAGATTTCCTCAAATTAAATAAGCTTCAGTCTGTTCATTATTACTTCATGAAATTAAAATTATGTAGGTATAATCAGTAGAAATTCTCGTCAGTTTTGTCTTTCTTGGCGTATAATTTAAATCTTAAAAACAAAACAGTGCAGCAGTGCAATGTTATTGGACTGATAAAGTGTTCAGTAGTTCATAAGATTAGTTTTAAAACATAATTATTAGAATTAGTTCAAAATATAATTAAATTAGTTAGTTACAAGCTATTATTCAAAGATAGTTTACTGGTCGGAAAATGACACCTTTTCAGTTAGATAGCATTTTTCAAAATAACTTGCATTGGATTGTAGTTAACTTTCCTATTGGCATAAAACCACGCACATGCGAAAAACCAACCTAACTCAAGGAACAAATGCGAGCGCGGATTCGGCCGGCCACTCGGGCGACCCCGGCTTCTGGAAAGTACAAAAGAAGCCCGGTGACTACTCGCAGTATTCTAAACTCCCGCTTCATGAAGTATTCTTGTGCAGTTTACCGAGCGACGTGAGCGCGGATCACTTGGTCATTCGCCTGTACTATAGCTTTACAGGCGAGGCACCAGGTGGAACTTCTTCCCAGCTAACACAATTTCACTTACCATGTCTCAGCTCCCGTTCCGTGTAGTATTCTTGCGTAGAGGCGTAGTGTCTCTCCACAAGGTACGGGATCACCGTGGACGTGTGCAGTTCATCGGAGCGACGCGAGCGCGGGTTCACGAGCCGCTCGCCGGCTTCTAGCGGCGGCGTCGCTTGTACCCAACTGGAATTCAAAAAAGTTCATCAAAAATAATAATTCGTAAAAACAACCCAAGTTTCTCACTACATCAGGATTTAATGCTAAGGTCATGCCATCATGCTGTCTCAAGTCAACTCCACTTTTTTCTGGGTCGGCCTCTGCAACGATATACGTGTCTAGGCTGCCACAGGGTGCCGATTCGTGACCAAAAGCTGGAGACACTTGGGCGAGACATTTGTTCAGCAGTGCGACATTACAGGTTACTAAAAAACAACTTATTCCCGTTTTGTTCGAAACTTTTTCAAGCTTGTAAAGTACCTCTAAAATATATATTATCAGAAAAAAATACAAATATATTTTTGGTAGTGCTGAGACATTTAAAAATTTCGAGGGACTGCTGAATATTTTCGCCGTAACTGGGTGAATATCTGATAAGAATTAAACTAGCCGCTAACGTATACAACAGGTGTATTATTTTCTCATAGTGTCCTTATCCCTTGCAATAGCGATGCAATTGCATTTAGACGTATGTAGGTACGTCAAGTGCGTGAGGGGTGAAGAGCCACGTGAACTTTTTACAAAAGTGTTTTCAACATGAAGCCAGAAACTTTAATTAATAAACTTTGTTTAAAGCCCTGCACATCATTATACTCATTAACCCTGTGGTTCAATCACACGCAAAAGGCTCTGCGAGTCCAGTTTAATAACGCGTTTAGGGCGTTGCTGCGTCTGCCGCGCTTCTGTAGCGCTTCAGGCATGTTTGCCGAGACACACACTGATGGCTTCGATGCCACCTGGCGCAAGAAATCCGCCTCGCTACTGCGCAGGTTGCGCGAGAGCCGCAGCACCATCCTACGTGTGATAGCCGACCGGTTCGATAGCCCGTTTGTGTGGACGCTGGTTAAGCGAACACGGTCATGTTTAGTTATTAAGTACTAACATAGTATAGTAAGTTTAATTGTAACTAACACTGTGGACCTACGATGTCTTATCTTACAAATCCACTGAATCCCTTCTTGTTGTTCTCAATTAAAATACTCCAAATTCTAATGCTTAAACCTAAATCTAATATATTTATTTATTAACTATCTTCTGCCATATTACAATCACACTCAGGCCTGTTTTGACCTTGATATAATACCCATCTGTACTGTTTGTCACACATAAGAACACCAAACACACATTCATTAAACACACATTCATCACACACACATTTATCAAACACGCACGCACACACACATACACATTTTCCCATACACATCCACAAACCAGACTGCTTTCTCACTGACACATTTTTTTTTTGTTTTTGCTTTCGCTTTGTTTATTCTACTCAAATTTTGTCTTAAGCCTTTATGTTCTTTAAGTACACATTTCCTTAAGTGCATCCTACTGCGGGGGTAGGCCTGGTGACCTGTAACACAGGTTTGGTTTAAACCTATTTCAGGCACCAGCCTCTTACACCTCAGGATTATTATTTTAATTTGTTATATACCGACATTTTATTTGTTATACACATTACTCACGTAATAATATACCTAAGTGCTATATTTAAGGTCCTATTGTGAAGAGGAAATAAATATTTCATTCATTCTTATTTGAATAAGTAAATAAGTAAATAAATAAAAATAAGCTAATCAGACTTTTTAATACATACGTAAGTTCACAAAAAATGTAGGTATAGTATGTACTTTAGCTATTATTATCAGTGTTTACAACCGAGCTGCAAGCTATTCAAGAAAATACCTTAGACTATTCAATGTCTTTAGTTTATTTATCATATAACTTATCACTGCAATAAATACGCAAGACTTATGGAAGGAATAAAAATATGCTTGGAAAAGTAAAAGAAAAATTGCGATTGTATTGGAACCAATCCAGAAGTGTCAGCCAGCATTTAATTATTGATAATAAAAAATAGATGATAATTAATCCAACAAAGGCAACAATGTTACACATACTTTAATTAGTACAGGAAAACATTTACGTCATTAATCTCTTGGGAGTCGGCAGGCGCTCGATAAACAGGCTATTAACATATATACAGTGGAATAAACAAACCATTTATCTCAAGAACAGATGCTTAAGGTCGTTTATTTTTTTCCAGAATCTCACTAACAATATTGGATAGGTGCTTATTGAAGCATATCAATTTCAATAACTAAAAAAGAATTGTGAGACTGACTGACATAAGTTACGTCACGCTTTTGAGACGTTAGAGGTCATTTAGACTTAATGTATTTCTTATATCAATAAAGCTTTTTTTCCTTTTAGTTTGTTTATCCGTGATGACGATACCCAATTCAAGATGCGCAAGAAAAGCAGTTGTCAGATATAAACGATATTTGATTTTTATTTATAAAATATTCACTATTTTATAATTCATGAATTCATACAACATGCAGCAGGAAACCAATTACTCACACAACTCACCCTATGATAAAGCAGTTAATTTTGCTAATCAAAACAAAGTATTTTGAGAAAATTTATAGACTCGCAGCAGCGTCACGATGTTAGTCCTCGCCGCCATTGCTTGCCCTCAAATATGGCTATTCAGTTGACCTTCTAATGAAAGGAAGAAGCTAACGGACGAAGCGAATATTTCCACTGTTCCTGGCATAATAAAGTCTTTGTAATCCTTGGTTTTTTATTAATGGATTTTTTTTTAAACGCGGTCTTGTCGAACTTGAAATGGAATTGACTCAAGAAAATTCAAGAACAATGATTTATTTTGACTTTCGAAGGTTTTACACAAAAACTTGGTGATGAAGCCCCATCTTAAACCACAATTTATCGCTGGTTTGCGGAATTTCAACGTGGACGTGTCAAGCTCTGTGACGATCCCCGTCAAGGTCGCCCAAAAACTGCAGTCACCCAAGATTACGTTAATGCAGTGCGTAAGCTGATAGAGAAAGATCGACATGTGACATATCGCGAAATTCAGGCAACTTAAGACATTGGCATGAGTCCAATACAAATAATCTTGCATAAATAATTTATAGTAAAAAAGTAGTTTTCCCTATGAATCCCGCATTCGCTCTTTTAGGAGCAAAAAGCGGCGTTACTTGGTGCGTCAACAAAACTCTCGAGAGATTCCACTGAGGATCTTCAAATGATCTTCATATCAGGTGATAACGAATCCTGGATATACCTACGCATTCCAACCCGAAACTGAAAACCAATCCCGAGTTTAGGTGGTCGAAAATGAGTTAAAGCTTACAAATGTAGTTCGTCCACGGAGCGTTGCAAAAAAATGGTAGCCAAGTTTGTCTCCCAAACCGGCCATGTTGCGACTATTCCTCTTGAGGGACAAAGGACGGTCAATGCAGAATGGTACTCGTATGCTAGCATTTGTTTGCCGCAGGTCGTCACTGAACTCCGTAAAGAGAACTGCAACTGCCGCATCATCCTCAATCACGAAAATGCGAGCTCTCATACCGACCATAGAACAAAGGAGAGTTTTTGGAGCGAGAAAACATTGAATTATTAGACCATCAGCCGTACAGCCCTGACCTAAGCCCGAATGATTTTTATACTTGCCCCAAAGTTAAGAATAAATTACGTGGACAACGATTTACGTCACCTGAAGTCCCTGAAGAAGCTGTCGACGCCTACATAACGGCCATTTTGAATACCCCAACTTAAGAATGGAATAAATGCTTTAATAATTGGTTCCATCGAATGGAAAAATGTGTCAAGTTTCAAGGAGAATACTTCGAAAAACAATAAATATCTTTTCCACTAAAAATGTTGTATCACTTCCTTGATTTCCGAAAATTTCAGTGCCGCCCTCGTATGTGGGCAATAATAGCACTTACGCATTCTGGCTTTCTGGTTCTCACCGCGTCCCGCCATGACTATAACCGCGTCGTGCTTAGCATGATCCAAACATATATTTGTGTAATAACAAATGAAATTCTGAATTTATACAGTCCCCAGTTAGTTCACTAACAGTGGTCCTTCAAGCCGGATCGTTCGGCCTAGCCTTAATTCTATACGCCAAGCTCTGCATGTAATACAACATGCCTCTTAATGCTTGTCTCAGATATGAGGCAAGCATTAATAGGCTCTCCTGATTTGTCTGAAAACCCGTGATGATTACTTGAAAGTTTCCAGTCAAATCAGGTTGTGTCAACTCAAAGGGACTCAGGGTAACCCGATTATTGTTTTAGCTAAACTAAATACTGCCAGTAGTGGGGTGCAGGTTAGTCAAACGTGTGAGGACTGTGCAATATTTTATTCCAAAAAAGGCAAAAGCACATGAAGAGATTGAGAAGTACCAAGCAGGGTAGACCAGCAACATGCATAATATTCATTAGAAAGAGGATAGATAACACTTATTTTGGATTTTTCTACAATCTCTTTTTTTTCTTTTTATCTCTTCCAAAAGGTAAGCTTAAAACTGTTTAATCAAATAATTTACTCACGCATGTCGTTTGATCTCATTGACGGTGGGCCTCAGTACCGGGTCTCGCTTGAGCATTCGCGTGAGCAGCGTGCCGAGCGTCGGGCCGAGCGACGCGGGCGGCGGCGCCGGCTCGCCGCGACCGATGGCCTCCAACAACCGGTACACGTTATCACCCTCGTATGGGTATCGTCCAGTTGTCATGTTGTATCTAGTGATGTATGATTCAAAATATTAACAACCAAAATTTCAATCACACAGAGCCCACTAATTAACCGGTCCCATCTTCCTATGGTCATGGCATATGGGATGCACCAGCTATTCAGTATACCAAGGAATCTCTTACAAAGAAAAGCCTGAAAGTAATTTAGAAACCACGTTTTGAAACTGAGCCATAACAATGAGACATTAAAGAGCCACTAAGGTTTACCACTCTGCTGCACTGTCTTGAAAATCTTGGTGTCTTCATCAGGCCTTATAATTTATTTATTTATTCAAATGCATGGTAGAGAAGTATTAATTTAGAACCACTACACTTATTTAATGTATTGAGTACCTACATTCAATTACGTTACTACTGAACCTGAATAATGTAGTTCAGGTTTAGCATATGCGTCAGTTTTGTATCGAAACTGTGACCTAAACATTACTATCTACACACACTTTCAGTGTGAGGACCTGAAGATCTTACTTCTATAATCCATTGTTATGTAAAGAATAAGTAAAGAATAAGCATCTAAGTTTGGACCTGTTATCACTGTGAGCATAAATATGAATTATGTATCAAGGACTTTGCCTTATCTCAGCAACTTGTTTTGCACTTACAATGTAACTCCACTGCTCCATATATCCACTTTTATGCCAGAGAATTGTTCAGCACCATTGGCAATCTCTGGGGGTTGGAAAGCAGGCGACCCCTGCCCCGTATAACAAGTATCTTCTGGAGAAAACATATCTAAAGCCTGCAAAAAAATATATAATTCACTCAGGGTAGTAGAGCGAAAGGCTTGGGTTTAAAAACTGTTGTCTGATATGTGTTGTATTATTAAACATACTTGTGCAAGAATAACCCATAAAAACATTGATAAACATGACAATGTTATATTATTGTGAAGAAACCAAATGAAAGTAAATTATCACAGAATTGTAGTTTTTTATTATTAACACTAGAGATGTGCCGAATGTTCGTATTCGGTACATTCGGCCGTGTGTGTTATGTTGTGTTATGCTTCTTAGCCCATTCCAATCTGGTTTTCGTTCGGCGCACCGTACTGTTACAGCCCTACTGAAAATTACAGATGACATGAGACATGCCATGGAACATAAACAACTTAACCTTCTCACTTTGCTAGACTTCAGCAGTGCATTTACTCGTAATACAGTTGACTTTAACGTGCTTCTAAGTATCCTTCAGTCTCCTAACATATCTCCACTTGCAATAGTTTAGGTGGTAGAGGTGTCGCTATCAGTGTGTTCGTGCTGACGATGTTAAACTTTTAAATAAATTTCAATGTATGCTAATTAACATACTATTTATGAAAAAGACAATAAACAAAAGCCTGAGTAACAAAGTTTTTTTTTTATATTGCCCGTCAAGATGACCTCACTCCACCTAATGGAAAGCGGTCGTGAGGTCCAGATAAGAGGTTGACAAGCCCAGTCATTCAAAGGAATCACTGGGCTGGCCATCCTCACCTTGAAGGCCTGCAGAAATGCCTTTTCACGCCCTGCTTGAAGAACCCGGGACTATACGAGGAAGGAAACACATGTGCTGGAAGAGCGTTCCACGTCTGGATGGTACGACAAAGAAACGAGTCACCGAACCTTTTAGTTCGGGCCAACAAATGTTGAATTGTGCGATGGTGACGCCAAATGGAACCGCCAAATGACGACGGAATGGAAAGGTGAGGGTGGGATAAGCTGGAATAACTCGTCAGAGCATTCCCCATTGTAGAAGCGATAGAGAACACTTAGCCTGGCAATGTCTCTACGCAATTGGAGAGGCTCAAGGGTCAAAATTGCCTCTGGGTTTCCAATAATACGGATAGCACGCCGCTGCAACCTGTCAAGAGCTTCGAGTAGGTACTTGGCGGCACCGTCCCAGAGATGAGAGCAGTATTCCACACACGAGCGAACTTGTGTCTTATACAAGAGACAAAGCTGCTCAGGCGTGAAGAATCGTCTCACTCTGTTCAGGACTCCGAGTTTACGGGATGCAGTTCTAATGACGCTCTCAATGTAGTCCCGCTGGTTTAGGTTGCTACGAACATCCACGCCAAGGATGTTTAGGCTATCCTTAATCGGTAGCGGGGTGCTCTGAAGAGTGGGATGGGAGAGGAACGGCGACGCCTTTGCTGTGAATGCACACACCTGCGTTGTCTTGGCATTGAACTCGACAAGATTGCATGCACCCCATTCTGAAATGCGGTCCAACACTCCGTCAGGCTTTGCAACAAGACTTCGCCTCTTCTCCTCGAAGTAAGTCTGCTTTGCCCCAGGGCGCTCGAAATAACGCGCGTGGACCGTGCTATCATCCGCGTAGCAATGAATATTACCAAGAGATAACATGTCATTGATATGCAGAAGAAACAACGTCGGCGACAAGACGGAGCCCTGCGGCACTCCGGCATTAATCTGGAGAAAGCGTGATTTTCGACCATCGCAAAGGACACGAATTCTACATCCCTCCAGAAATCCGGCGACCCAGTCGCATAGGCGAGGTGGCAGACCATATGCCGGAAGCTTGTAAAGAAGCGAACGATGCCATACACGGTCGAAAGCTTTGGCAATTTCAAGGCTGACGGCCAAAGATTCCAAATGCTTGTCCATAGCCTGCCCCCTGATGTGTGTTGCGTACGCTAGAAGATCACCCGTAGACCGTTTTGGTCGGAAGCCGTACTGACGGTCGTGAATGAGAGAGTGATCCTTAAGGTAGCGGATGAGCTGCGTGTTTATGATCTGCTCAAACACTTTAGCTAAAACTGAGGTTAAGGCTATTGGACGGTAATTGGCAGGGTCAGACCGGGCCCCTTTTTTGGTAACTGGTTGAAAGTTCCCCTCCCTTCAAGACAGTGGCACAAGACCCGAATTTGCAACATAAAAACTAGAAATTGAGATAACTATTTGTAGTTTTGACAGGCCTTGCCCCAGAATACCAGCAGCGTCTCTGCAGGCTTGTACTGCAGTGACACATGCTAAGGGAATGACCTGATAAAGCTGTTATAATTTTGTGTTATGAAATATGCCTTAAACGGATATTAATTCACAGAACAAAAAAATACACATTCCAGAAATTAAATATTAATTTTAGCAGTTGCGGCCGGGCAGATAGAGAAATTTAACCGAATTATTTGGCCGAACATTCGTATTCAGTTGAACCTATGTGGGCACATCTATAATTAACACCTATACAAGTTTTGTCCTAGGATTCATATTATAATGAAAACAAAATCTAGCAAGCAGGTTAATCATAGCTTAAAACAAAGCAGGTCATTTAATCTACACCTATCCTCCAGTATTATAAAGATTGAATCATATTCATAAATTACATTCAGCTTTACTTTTCAATTTTTATAAAACTTTATGCATAAGAGGGTATTAACTTTACCTCAGCAACACCAAAATCAGTAATTTTGAGTGTCTGATCTAATGTCAAAAGCAAGTTTCCTGGCTTGATGTCCTTGTGAACTACACCTTGCCCATGCAGGTACTCCAGGCCGTCCAGCAGCTGAGTAAAATAATCATGGGCTTGCCTCTGTGGAAACTTTTTGCCAGGACTTGACTCCAACATGTCCTAAAATAAGAAAAAGAAAAAAATTACTAGAATATACGGAAGAAATAACTAGTCTTTGGAAACACATCAGTTTACTTTCCTGTCTAATAAATTGTTTTTTTAAATACAAAAGTCCTTTGTTTCATTTACCACATTATCTTCTAGACAGGAATTTTAATAATTTTTCAATGAAAGATAAAAAAGAAGATTGATAAAGTGTTAAAATGTAAACTTACCTGCAATACACCTACACAAAACTCCATAACAAGGTACATTTTTTGTTTTTCATCATTATACATTACATCGACTAGTTCTATCACATTTCTATGTCTAAGTATTCGCAGCAGCTGTATTTCTCTCTGTACATTTTGTTCACCGTTCGGTATTCTTCTCAACTTCCTCTTCTTCAATATTTTAACAGCCCGTCTACAAAGCGATTCGGAGTCCAGCATCTCTTTAACTTTTCCATATGAACCCTCTCCCAACACATCTCCCATAACATATTTTCCTACCATTTTGCATTTTTTCTTCTTACTTCTGTATATTATATCTGCACTATCAACTCTATGAAAAAATAGGTTAGTTTGGTCTAAAGCAACAAGATCTAAATCTTCTATCTGCTCATCGTCGAGCCAAGTGACAGAGTTTGGATCTGGACTTCCTTCGATCAAGAAGTTTTCGTCACTTTCTTGCGGTGCAATGATGTTTGATACTTCAAATTCCACATTTTCAGCATCTGGAAGACTTTCACTACTACTGATTTTCCTACACATTCTTGGATCCATTATCTATCAAAACAATACATTTGGAAAACTATCCGATCTATGCGTTTTGCAAGGCTTTTTGTCATTGAAAATATTCGCTGCTATGAAATAACTTAAAATTTTATTATAAACATTTCTCAAAATTTACAATATCCAATTGGATCTAACTAGAATACAAAATTAGCTTTTTATTTTTATTGAAGGTAAATAAAACGAAATGATCGCACAACGCAACCCACACGACAGACCACAGACTTGACTTGACTACCACAGATTGCAGACTAGGAGACTAAGTATTTTTTACTTTCTAGTAAATGGTTTACGGCTTTGGGATAATGTCCTCAAACTTGAATGAACACAGGAGGTACCGAGCGCTGTTTACAGAGGGCAGCACTTAAAGCTACACTACACAAAAAAAAACACCCAGGGCCCAGGAGCATACACTATCACCGTCTGGTTTAGAGATATAGGTACTTTATTAAAGAAAATAAATATTTAAACAGGAGCATTTTAAGCCTAAACCAAAAAAAACAATCATAATTACTGTGAATCTATTAAAATAAGCTGCTGCAATACGTTTGGGAAGATAGCTACTCTTAAGCAAAGACACTACACACATGAAGTTTAATGAACCATTTTTACACTCCATTTTAAGTTTAACTAGCTTCATGAATAAGAAATAGGAATAATGAGAGAAAACTGATTTAAAGAACTAATTAATGCCAAAGGAGAATGGTCAAATCAAATAGGTTTAGGCCTGGCGTAGACAAAACACTTTTAGACATAATACTACACATTTTCAATAAAATAAAATATAGTGTTAAGTTAATCGATCTCGGCCTAACACTTTGGATCATCGGATTTGAATTATCTGAATAAATTTAACTAACGGACTTTTACGAGTAGGTAATTAATATTACTTATTCTGTGCTTACTCAGTGATGTCTCAGAAGACAAGATTTCCAAACCGGGTATAGGTCTACCAGGATCTGATAGCAAAAAAAAGTTGAAAAAATTGCGATTTTCATATGGCAACAAAAAAATGTCATCTGTCAACTGAAAGTTTGGACTGGTTAGTAGGAATGACACTCTTGATACTTTGGTTTATTGCATTTTGTATTCTATTATGTATACTAAACTTTGGTTTATTTCAGGGGTTTCTAATACTACCTTAAGACGAATTGTTGCTGAAGGCAGATCTAACAGAGGCGTATTTAGTACGCCTGGTAAAAAGAGGAAAGGTGGCAAAAAAAAATAAACTTGGATAGTTTTGATTTAGAATTTATCAGAAACAAGATAAATCAGTTTTACACTCTCGACTCGTGACGTCATAGCACGTTCGGGGGCCGGGCGTGTTTTTAAATGAAATGGGGCACTTTGATCCTTATTTTCTTAGCCGTTTTCAAAGATAGCAAAAAAGTAAAAACACAGTTATTTACGTAATTTTTTCCTCAATACAATGACATTTATAGAAAAAACTTTTGTCATCCTCATTGTCATGGACAACGCAAAGTACCATTCTGTAAAATTTAACAAACCGCCTACACAAGCCGACCGTATTGCTATTATAAAAGAATGGCTTCAATCAAACAATAACTCTTACGACTATAATTGGCATAAATCTCAATTACTGGAAGCAGTGAAAAATCATAAGCCTGAACCTAAATATCAGATAGATGAGATTTCAAAATCACACGGCCACAAAGTCTTGAGGTTCCGATCATTTATCATTGTACGTTAAACCCCATAGAATTAATCTGAGGAATAATGAAACAAAAAATTGCGGGTAAAAACCTCAACAGACCTGCAAGTGATATAAAATCTTTAACAGAAGAAGCCTTCTCTCAAATAGGGATCGATAAATGGCGAAAATCTTGTGAACATGTAATAAAAATAGAAAATCAGTCCATAGAACAAGATCGATTTATTGAGATGCAGGAGGAAAGGTTTATCATAAATACACCTCCTCCTCGTCTTCCTCTTCCGATGAAGACTTTTATATGGATGTGCAGTATTTGGAACCATTTTCAAGTTCTGATAGCCTATAATTAATTAATAAACTCATGAACAGAGTAATTGGAGTTTTCATCTAAATTTCGAAGCCCACTATCGACACAGTAACATTTTCAAAAATTATCCCTGATCATTGGATAATTTTTTATACACACATCAAAAGTGTCTAGGGATCAAGCATTTTTATGGGGATTTCTTGAGATTGAGATGTGGCTTTGTAATAAATTTATGATTTTATAAATTTATATGGATCCTTTTTGGTGCATTTCATAATTTGAAACAGGAACTGTCAATCAAATTCGAGTAAAAGATGAAAATCAGCTGTCAATATTTTCCCTATAAAAACATACAACGCATTGAAGACATTATTAGTGCTACTGTTTCCCTACTACTGATTAAAACCAACGTTATTATGGAGCGGCGACGTCATTTAAGCAGGGAAGAAATGCTCAGAGCCGTAGGAATGATAGAAGCTGGTTCCCGGCAACGTACTGTGGCTTTAGCTCTGAATACAAGTCAGAGTGTTATCAGTCGACTTTGGACACGTTACAGAAGCACTGGTACCGTGGCTGAGCGCCATGGAGGACGGTATCGCTGCACCACACGGAGACAAGACCGATACATTCAAATCACAACTCGAAGAGCTCCAACAATAACCGCCATGATGTTAGCCGTGAGGCTTCATCACTCTTCAGGGAACTTAATTAGCGACCAAACAGTCAGAAACCGCTTGCATGAAGTGAACCTTCATTCCCGAAGACCGCTAAGGGTACCACCTATAGCAATGCACAATCGTAGGATTCGATACCAATGGGCTCTTGAACACAGAAATTGGGCAGAAGTACAATGGCGTTTCGTGTGCTTTTCTGATGAGTCTCGTTTTGGTATGAGACCGGATACAAGACGTATACGACACTGGAGAACCCCTGGACGCCAACGGCGATTAAAATCCTGCCAGGAAGTCCATCCTTATAGTGGTGGAACCATCATGGTATGGGCGGGTATTTGGATCGGCGGAAGAACTGAGTTGATTTGGATCAGAGGCAACCTCAACGCTCAAATGTATGCTGAGACGATTGTATCAGACGTCATCGTTCCTCTACAAGTGCAAATCGGTCCCTTATTTCAGTTAATGCATGATAATGCACGACCGCACACCGCAAGAGTTGTAAGACAGACTCTCGCCGCAGCTAACATCAATGTCCTGCCCTGGCCTGCTCAGTCGCCAGACTTGAACCCGATTGAGCATGCATGGGATATGCTACAGAGAAGAGCTCTGCCGAATATGGAGGGTATCCAGTCGCAAGAAGACCTTTTTTTGTTGTTGCAACGAACATGGGCGGCCATTCCACAGCGTGATTTGGATGAACTCATTTTGAGTATGCCAAACCGATGTTCTTGTGTTGTTAGTGTTCGCGGTAGAAACACGGATTATTAATTGTTTAAGTTACCCAATAAAATTTTAAAGAAAACTGTTATTTCAGTCTTTTTTTCGAACTTTAATGTTAGTGGTTCAAATGTCAAAAATCCCTTTATTAGGAAAATGGCAAATTTCTTTATTAATGCAAAGGTGACTTGGTTTATCGTTACTGTAGACAAACGAAAACACTTTATTTAATGAATCCTTAAAGAAAATTTTAATTAATATCAATCAGGAGAAAAGTTATTGCAAAAATATATGTTGATCCCTAGACACTTTTGATGTGTGTATTTGCATGTATCACACACAGAATCAGCCGCTATATGGAAAAAAAAGTATCAAAACGTTTTACTCCAATTTCCCCAGTATTGCTAGCGTCAATTTCTTTTTTCCCTTTTTGCCATCAGATCTTGGTAGACCTATAATTATCAAAATACTTACAAAAATAAATCGGAACACACTGAGTGTAATACAATGTAGAAAGAAACTAAAAAAATAAACTAAATAAATTAAATTATTCAAAAAATTATAACTTTAATTATTTTAGCATTTTACAGTGCTTGTTTTCATATGTAAAGATTAAAAACTAAAAAAAAACGATCTCGGACCTTGATGATCTCGAGCGGGAACCGGTAATCGAACCTGCGACTTTCACAATCCCACCCGAGATGGAGCTGGTACCTGGACTGGCGAGTTCGATTCCCGCTCTAGATCATCAAGGTCCGAGATTTATCTACTGAACTTTAATTTCAAGGTCTCCATACAAATCTGTTGAACAGTCGTATTTTTTGCATAAAAACCTTGAAATCAAAATCAATTGGAAAAAACTATACTTCATTCATTATAACATTAAAAATAAGAAATAAGGGTGCTAAAATGAATGACGATTTATATTTAACGTTGCCATGACGATGACATACCTACCTGAGTATAACCTGGCAAAATTGAAAGGATTATATAACATTTTAGATTTGGTAGAGTTATAGTGACAGTAAAAATGTGTTCGGATAAAAACCCCCGCTTCTTTTAGGTTTTTACATCGACAATATAGTTTGATGCGAGCCAAAATAATTTATTTAATCGTACTTATCTAAGCACAGACTTGTCACATAAATTATTTATTATCTTACTTATAGATTAATGTTATAATTATTACTAACGAATAACTCAGTTGATATTTAAATAATTGAATATCGATAGAAGTAACTGATACAGTAGTACCGGCTACAAAAGTAACATTTCCTACTTCTTTGATTTGTAGCTATCAAACCTAGTTGTTAACCTGAGTTGAATGTCGTTTTAAACAACTTTGATCTATACTCTATCATTCTTCATAACAATTTACGCTATTTAACAAGAGATTAAATATTTGCAAAGGTCTCAAAAATCTGTTAAATGTTACTTTCGACTTCAGAGTCAGGGACGAAAGTAACAACATAATTTCTGGAACTTATTTCATAATCATATTAAAAAAGAAAAACCAAATGCAATCAACTTATATATTAAGAAAAAATCGCTTTCTTCTCATGAAATTTTAACGTAATCAAAGCTCATTTAAGCTCGAAGAGCGACTCAGGCTCGTTGCTTGTGGGCTTCACAATGATATTCGGGTGTCTGTTTAAAATCTGGTTAACCATTCCTTGCCTGCCATATGATCTGCATTCCACTTTTCCGGATAGTCCTTTTTATATTTTACTGTTTATTCATATGTCAATGATCATATGCCATGTTACTTTTGAACCCAGCTTCGTTTCTGAGGTTAAAATGGCCGTAAAAATTGTTTATCACATGTTAAAGACGATAAATGACCAATTATTAAGAAAATAATGACACTGATAACACCATCTTACAATTGCGCTAACACTTAATGAAAATTCAAAATAAAACTTACTTTTGGTGCGCAAAATCACTTGACGTCTCATAACACAAACTACGACCGGAGTGCGGGCGCGGTGACTAAACGCATGCGTGGAGCGCGTTGCTGCCTGACATTGGAGAGGCGCGCGAGTCGTTTCGGTCACTATAGATGCGGATCTACCAGAGCATTCGTTACTTTCGAGACGCGTTACTTTTGTACCTGGTCTCCCCTACACAGATAGGTAAGTACAGCCTTTTCAAAGTCTAAGCACTCGCACGGCCTCAGTCTCCATAACTATTGATTTCATCTCAGCAAAGAATACCGGGACCCGGGTATTGGCTTAATATACTTCAAATTAGAGATGGGCCGAGTACTCGGTTAATACTCGGTACTTGGCGTACTCAGCGGGTTTTTAATACTCTTACTTGGTCCAATTACTCGGTTTTAATGCGGGTGTTATTTGTGACCCTAAAATGCCGACGAAGCTGAAGCGCAAGGTCTATAAAACCATCATTAGGCCTGTCCTTTTATATGGCAGTGAAACATGGCAGTGAAACATGGCCGACACCCACATCCGCGGCAGCCTTGTGTTCGTGACATAACAGACAAAATGCAAGAGTGCCGCCTTCGTTGGAAAGGTCATGTCTCACGGAGATAGGCAAACTTCGTTGGCAACAAATGTCTGGCCATGCCGCCCCCGCCAGGTGCCGGTCGAACCAGAAGTACCAGAAGAGGTCGACCCAAGATGCGGTGGTTTGACGTCGTCAAGGGTGACATGCGTGCCAACATACTCACCTCTAAGGATGAACAAGACTGTGCGAAGTGGGCCAAAAACTTAAGAAAGGCGGATCCTGGGACCCAACACACCAGTGTGAGTTTACAACCGAGATAAACGCACGGATGATGAGGATGATGTTTAATCAAAAAGTATTTATTATTAATTTGGGAAATATTTGACAATCTCAATTATGTTGTATCGTATGGGTGAGGGGTGTATCAACGCGAGCCGGCCGCTCGCGCTGCGCGTACCTGTTTGTATTTGCTTGCGCGCAAATACAAACAGGAATTTGATTGAACCGAGTTACTCACCGAGTACTCGGTTGGAAAAAAAATTAACCGAGTAAAACTCTGTACTCGTTATTCGGCAAAAGTGCTACTCGGCGCATCTCTACTTCAAATCAAGGTCTATTTTGATATTTTGAGTTTTTATCTGGCTGGCCAAATGATGAAAATAAACGCCAACTACAAATAGGTAACAAGTCGGTTTATTTACATAATCATAAATATAAAAAGTTAAAAACGATTACGTTACAATAACACAGTCGCTATCCCTATTTGACGTTAATTATCGTGTAACTTATCAAATGACTTATTTATGTGGTAAACTTGGTAAACTGACCAGGTTTTATTGATGAGAAGTAAAATATTAACAGTCGGTCCTTAAATATGGGTGCTAGAAACTTCATTGTTTGTATTTCTGGTTCATTTCTTTCTTGAGTATGGCGAGGCGCGTGAGGCAAGCGTCGCGCCAGGCGCGGCGCTCCGGCAGCCGGTCCAGCGGTACCATGGCGTCCAGTTGCTTGCAAATGGTGTCTGCGCTTCTGTTTTGTGTCATACGAGGGATTGGCCCGAAGGTGTTGCTTACGCTGTGAATTGTATCGCCGTATCTGGAAATTGGTGAAAATATCCATGAATTGACTGCAGCCAATAATGTATATGCGGTTACAACTGCTCGGAGGGCCATAACATCGTCATGGCAGATACGATAGTAATATTTTTTCCGAACGATGGGACTAAAGTTTTAGTCCACTGTAAATGGGCCGCCCTGCATATTGAAATGACTATGCTTACTAACTATAGTTAAACGAATATCTATGGATATTCGATTTATCGTAATTTTAGGGCGTAGTTAGGTTTAATCGTAGGTACCTCACCTATCCCAAAATGTTTGAGCAAACTAGAAACTATCAAAGAGGGACAGGGTTCTAGAGTTTATTAAGTAGTAGGTCCGTTTCTAGTGGCTGTGTACCTATTTCTTAAAAGTTTTTGCATAAATTCTTCTCACACACTGAAAACACTGTAGATTAGCCTAGTTACGTAACCATACAGTCACAGAACATCAATTGTATTGAAAAAAACATATGACTAAAGTGATTGGCAGAAGCTCTTCCTGCAAAACTACTTTCCAATACCTTTCAATGTAGCTTTTCATTCCTTCAGCGTTCAAATGTGCAGTCTCGAACGCGCCGAGGAAGGCGTAGCGCATGCCCAGACCTTCCGAGATGACCTTGTCGATGTCTTTCACGTCCACGATACCGTCGTCAACCAGGCGCCATACTTCATTTAGAATTGCGTACCTTGAAATATATAAATGAAAAAACTTAATATCCATCAGACGGTTATCGCTTCTTTTCCCTACCTTTTCGTAAGTTGCTGTGACGACTTGCGTAAATACGTTGACTTTGTGTATCCAAGTTAAACAATTTAATAGCAAGTTCCCTTTCGTCATTGAAATAATATGTCGACTAAAGTAAAACATTTCTTCTAAGATCAATAAAAAATAAAGCAAAGTGAACACCGTAATAAAAAACTACTAGGACCCCCTAGTCAAAAATGAAAAGAGAAATACGACTGTGGGCGTCTAGCCATTCTTGCTTTACTTTGGCCAAGCCTCTGGTCAAGCGCCAGGGCCGCCATTTCTAACTTGTCTTATTATTATCTGGGTGAATAAAAACAATCTTTTCATAACTTACTGTATACGGTTGAGCACAAAACCGTCGATCTGCCTGGACAGAGACACGGGCTCCTGTCCGATCTCCTCCATGATTTCCCTGGTCTTCTTGGCCACTTCTGGCCTGGTCCAGGGCGCTGGGACGATCTCGACCAGCGGGACGTAGTACGGCGGGTTCACGGGATGCGACACAATCACCTGAAAGTTAGTTTTATAAAAAAAACAGTTTATCTGAAAAAAAGTAAAAGAGGCTATTGCCGTTCAATATAAAAAAGTAATTATAACTATATAAGATTCATAGCATTTGCTTATTATTGTCAATACTTATTAAACTGAAATAACTAGTTGTTTTGTTACTGAAAATGACCTACCTACAAAATGCATTTTTTTTAATTGCGTTATTTTATTTACCTACCATAATTAGCGGTACCTATGCTTAATTTCACCTGTGGTGCAAACAGTTATATGTAACACATGTTTATTTTATTTTATTCCAACTACGAGTTAATCTGTTTTACGTCTTCTGTTTTTCTGTGATAGCCCTGGTTATACAGCCACAAATAACGCGCGTGATAGCTGTTCTTAGCAGAGGCTTTTATTTCCAACCTGATCCTTGTGTTTCAATCCCTCGGAGAACAGGGAAGGCAGTGTAGTACTGGTAGAGCTCGACAGAATAGTGTTGTTGTCCACTACTTTATCCAAGTTTGAGAACACCTTTTTCTTCAGGTCCAAGCTCTCAGGAACACATTCCTGGACAAACACAGCGCCTTTGACTGCAGTTGCCAAGTCTGTGGAGCCTAACAGAAATATCATATTAGGTTGTTAGTTTATCATGGTCATTACCATTATTAATAACAAGCTGCCCTAACAGACTTCCTTCTGTCAAATTTTTGACAGCTGGTGTCCATTATCATATTTCGCCCGCTTTTCTGCGACTTAATTTACATACTATTATTTTACACTGAATTTTTTTCAATCATAATTTAATAATATTGCCTGTATCACTCCTGAATAGTTTAGCTTTCTGTTAGTGAAATAATTTTCATGATCGGATGAGTAGTTCCGGAGCCTATTCAATACAAAGAAACAAACAATAAAATCTCTCCTCTTTAAAATATTAGTAATACTGTACAATTAGGTAATATTAGGTAGCGTCCCCAGTCCTTGATCAGGGATAAAAAAAGACTATGGGGGATTCACTTCTACTATTTTGTTACGTTTTTTTCTGTTAATTTCTTATTGTTTTTAAGGTAGAATATGAAGCTGCGAAACTAATAAGGAATGTTTGCAATAGGTAAAATTATATATACCGGGTGATTATCAAAAGACTTACAAAAACGAAATGGCATATTCAGTAGGCAATATATTACAAACTATTATTATTCAAAATGAAAATGAAATTTATCTAACTAACTTTCATTTCTAGGTGTCCATACAAAATTAGTCGAACAGCCAGCATTTTGGTATGAAAACCTTAAAATAACTACATCACTTACTAAGTACCTATGCCATATCGTTTTTGTAGGTCTTTTGATAATGACCCGGATTAGTTTTTAAAAAGAGATAATGATGATTGACGAGATGTTGTTTAGATGATTTCTTTGGCAGCAAAAGACATCAACGTGTGTTTATAATTGTAAAGTACTCGTACCTAGACAATATTAAATATTCTCTGCAATTTATTTCGATGATGTTATATACTTTAAAGGCAGTTTAACCACTGCACTAACTCTCTAGATTATGTCCACTCTTATCTACTGTTATTATTGTCTGTAGCTAATAAGTGCATTCACTTAACACGATTGTTTGAATATGATTCTTATCGGTTTTCAACGGCAATCTATGTGGTGTTGATAATACGTAGATAACATTATTGTTTGTTTAGAACTATACTCGTGAAGTTATAAACAACAAACACTTAATAAATGAAACCTTTGTCGACTTAATAAACTTCCGGGTAACATTGCTACAATCCTGGCACTCCCTTGGAGATAGTATACCAGTTATGTTTTTTTTTGAACCAGTCTTGTTCGCACAGCGGATCTGGTGGGTGGTGGTGAAGCTAAAGACCAAAAAAAATACCTTTGATGCACTGGAACTGTTCGTCAGCGTTGAACGTGCCGCAAAGCAACCCATCCTTCTCCAAGGTTCGCACAGCGGATTTGGTGGGTGGTGGTGAAGCTAAAGACCAAAAAAATACCTTTGATGCACTGGAACTGTTCGTCAGCGTTGAACGTGCCGCAAAGCAACCCATCCTTCTCCAAGGTTCGCACAGCGGATTTGGTGGGTGGTGGTGAAGGTAAAGACCAAAAAAATACCTTTGATGCACTGGAACTGTTCGTCAGCGTTGAACGTGCCGCGAAGCAACCCATCCTTTTCCAAGGTCTTGAGCTGAGTTTTGATGTCAGCCAATGCGTCTGTCACCTGCTGGGCTACGATGTCATAGACCGTCACTTGGTAGCCGACGGATGCGAAGAGCATCGCCCATGATCGCCCAATGAGACCACTGGAATACATAAAATAAACTAATCTCTTGTCAATGTTAAATCTGGCCCTCACGGACGGTTTCCCATCCGTGAAAAAAACGATATTAACCCTTTACATTGCCATATCCTCGCAGCAGCCTTATACGCAAGTTTAAGCCACACTTTATTTTCGAGTACCTACTAGGTGGGTCTTGCTTGCTTATCAAAGCACTTAACCTTCTTTACGTGTCGCAAACTTGTGAACCTTTATTTTCAGGCATTGTATTTAGGTAGTCTAATGATGTACGAGTATGCCCCTTATTATAGTAAGTTAGATAACAACTATCTAACTTACTTGTTTAACTTAAGCAAGTTTTTTCTGGCTTAAGGTGAGATCGCTGACGTATCTTATCTTTTTTTGTTCATTGCAAACTCCCTTGAAAAAAGTTGCCTTAACAGCACTAGCAGTAACAGTGACGTACGATCATAATATGACTGCCTTCTTGCCGCAATAGCTATCCTTAGTAAACATCTAACTAAGCTGTTATGACTAATAAAAAACTTCGGTATTTTAGCCTTCAAAATTTTAGATTTTCGGGATTATAAATATTCGCTCAAATAAGCAGTCGGAATATAAGCATTCGGTCTTCCGTTCATCGGTATTATTAAATTCGGCCTCTTGTACTTCGGTTTTATATTACGCACCCATGGTTTGTGTAAGTCCTTTGATAATCATCCGGTATTTTGAACAAAAAATATCGAATACCGAAAAATATACATCAATTGCTTGTTATACGCCTTAAGATCTACTCTACTAGTCTGCTACGTGTTTGGACGTACGGGAGTAGTATCCTCAGATTATTGACCAGTTTGGCGTTGTAAGGTTAGACATGCTACATAGTCGTATACTGCCACAAATAATGTAGGTTCAATCAAAATTTAGAACCCAGCTGAAATGATGAACATTTGATTTTGTTTTGTAACATTGTTTTATAACATATTTGCTCGTAAAGGGTCTCTTTTAACGGTCACCAATTTAAATATCGTATTGTATCTCATTACGCACTTGTGCGTTATGGTAATGTAAAACGCACGAGTTTTTTTTATTAAGGTAAAACGCACGGTTTATCAAGATGCTCCGTCTAAAACGAACGCAACTTTTTAAAATCTTAGCAAAGAGTTTTTATGGCAGAAAAGAGGTAAACATTTTATGAATAAAATTAACTTTGGGAGATAAATTATAATAAATAAACATTTAATTCTTTAATTTAATTAATTTTGACAAAAAATTACAATCATTTATCTCTAACAAAAACACAAAAATATTAATTTACTTTATTGGCTAGTTAGTATTATTGGCTTTTTTTATTATGCCTTTGCCTAAAAAAAGCGCTGATGCGCGCGCATCGCTAATTTGTGAACAAGTAAAAAAGTTTATAACTCCTCTAACAAGTGATTAAAAATTTATTCGTTTAAGAAAGTCCGAGTTTTATTTATGTCCTCGCAAATATGTTATAAAACGTCATATAACATACGTTCGCTTTGATAATTACAGCCTCTGCTTTCTTGTAGCCCTCACCTACGGCTCGGGCTAGCCATATCGCCTCGGCTGTAATTTTCAACTTACCGCACTTACGAGTATACATATAATAATGTACTATTAATTAATATCTTTAATTATGTAACTTTATCATTATTATTTGTGGTGTTGTGATTTTATCTTTATCTTATATTTGAATAAATAGTTATTATCATGTATGTAAATTAACCTCTATTGACTTCACGATACTCTTATCTCACATGGGATAGTTTCATAACAGTAAAAATATTTATATTGGAGATAGCACTGATGGTATTGTTAGAAAAAATGTTATGTATGCAGCTTCACACAGCTTATTGTTTCATTTAAATGCAGATAGGTAAAAAAACCGCTAAACCCTTTGAACTTTATATATGAAAGATCATTTGACTTCACGATACTCTTATCTCACATGGGATAGTTTCATAACAGTAAAAATATTTATATTGGAGATAGCACTGATGGTATTGTTAGAATAAATGTTATGTATGAAACTTCACACTGCTTATTGTTTCATTTAAATGCAGTTAGGTAAAAAAAACCGCTAAACCCTTTGAACTTTATATATGAAAGATCATTTGATAAAAATAGATCATTAAATCGCCTATCCTTGCCACAATAGGTATACATAGAAAGTCGTATGGAAAGCTGTTCTTATTCTAGCACCTTAATCGGTACTTGGTCAACTTCAGTACTTTTACCCAGCCTGGTTAACTAACCGACGACCCCTAGAATAAGGGTCAAGCCACCCATCCTACATAGCCACTGAGGCACAAAGAATTCGCAAATAGATAGGTAGGTAGGTAGGTATTGGTCAACGGTGACTGCTGATAAATAGCCAATTTTGAGAGACCAGCCATAATTGTGTGATGTAATCATCCTATTACGTAAATAAATAAAAATTAACAATATTTCTTACTGGGTCAAAAAAATTGGCGTGTAAACTATGCAAGAATACTTAGATTCTCTGTGATTTTCACTCAAATCACGTAGTCACCGCAGTAACTTGCAATCTATCCTTAACCGCAATGCATTTCAAGATAAGGCCCCGATTGTTTTGTTAAATACCAAATAGTAAATATTGCATTCGGGCAGGAATGACAGGACAAAACTCAGCTCGAAAGTGGTTCGAGACTAATTCTTTTTTTTGATGTCAAATCGATTCTCCTTGACCTCATAATTGAATGTATTAAAAGGTTTTTTAACCTTCGTGATAATAATACGTGCATTTATTGTGTGAAGAGTTATTATATTGAATGGCTTACCTTCCAACAATGCCTACTTTTTCGGTCTTGAATTTTGGTGCCATTGTTATGTAAGTATGTTGCGCGGCGGCTCGGTTCACGGTCCACTCTTGAATGACACCGGCTCACACTGCACGTAGTATATAACCATCACTAAACTAGTTATTGTATCGTACTCGTTTGCCTATGGATCTTGTAATGAATTATATGATTTATCTTACTACAATATAGAGTCGAGTGTTATTTGTAGCAAATGAACTACACTTACAACTCTACACATGTTTTTGTGTTAATTGAGTGGTCTACTTTACAATACAATATTTAAATACTTTTTGTTTGTTTAGAAACGTTAACAAACATTTATTAAAACAGTTATGAATACTTATTATTATTCAATTATAGGGATAACTTGATATCACTCACAATAAATCAATCATAACGTAACGCACGCCACCGCATTCCGTACAATCACACACATTAAATTCTTTTCTGGTGTACCTATAATTTTTATTTAGTAAAAATCCAACTCATTATTATAGCTAAATTACAACTAAAAACTTCCATCGAAATTTAAGAGGCCTTTCGTATTTTGAGCGCATGGTTCAACTTTTCAAGGGTCTAATTTCGACCCTATTATCGACCTTCGGAAAAAAATGGACTGTTCAAAGCATACAAAACATAGTTCAACCCTTCGTATTGACACATTATGAATTACATTTGTAGTTAAATAAAATCTTTTTTCTTCTATAAAATGATCAATCTCGCGACTTCGATTTAAATTTCGAAAAGAAAAGAGATTTCTAATTCATAATGTGTCAATACGAAGGGTTGAACTATGTTTTGTATGCTTCGACCAGTCCATTTTTTTCCGAAGGTCGTTATTGGGGGCGTAACTTAGGCGCTTGAAAAGTTGAATCTTTCACTCAAAATTTGAAATGGCTCTTATCGTGTCAACTTGAAGTAGCTAAATCTCTGATTAAAACTTACTATAGTTACTAAAAAAACGATCAAAACGTCAGACATATAATTTTGTTGTCACTTAAAGAACTGGAATATGCATATGATCACAGAACTGTGAAAAAAGTTATAATAGCCCAATTTTACGACGGACTTTTGTTTAAATAAAGCATAATAAGGTACTTAATTACTATTAAAAATGATGTCAGTATAGCTATGCTTCCTATTTAATCGAAATGTAGACTCTTATTTACAATCTAATCAGTTAATTGGACCTAAAACGAAATGAGAATTTCGCACACTTGCGCTCTGACCGCGCGTAATTTTGGTGAAGGAACAGTTATTAAGGGTAGGTAGACCTAAAGTTAGAGGTGATACAATAAAACAACGAAAATCTGTATCGAGGTATACTTAATTATATATTTTTTAAAATATAGATAACACTATTATTAAACATGTAGTTGAACATGATATTCAAGGCTATGAACAACCAATCATATTTTGTTAAGTTATCTATTATCTAACTAATTGTCCAGATCATCACATTTGTTTTTTCAAAAATAGTTTGTGCTACTTACTACCGTGTAGCCTTTTTGAAAATACGTTATCCTATTAGTAAGATTACTTACTTTAGTCTATAGATACTTACAATTTATTGACTTTAATTTACTATTTGTACCTACTACATAAATCTGTAATGTCAATATTTTATTAATATTTTGTTAACAATGCTTTTGTGGTATGTGCTATTGATAATAATACCCATATGACGACCAGCGTTTGAAAAATTAGGGAGACAAAGTTTCATGGTTTATAATGACTTAATTTCTACAGAAGAAGTCTTATTTAAAATGTTATCATAAAATAATGCAAAATCTCTTGAGAGGTTTTGCACCCAAGAATTACATTTCAATCAAATTAAAGGGTGATAAATTACTACCATGAATTTTGTTTATTTTCTTAATGATTTTAAAATCTTGAATAATATTTTGAGATAAATGAATCAAGTGGGCTCTGAAGTAGGTCCATTTTCTGTCTTGTAATAAATATTATGTGACTCATGTGTAGACAAATATTGTAAAAGCCATAGTAAAGTAAAAAGTATATTTAAGTACTTTATTACATCAGTATAGACTGAGATTATGCACTTTTAGAGAGCAGCAAGTCTTTACTTCAAAGTCGATCAAGTTAGTAATGATCAATTTAGCCATAGTACAATCAGCTACAGCCATGGAATACTGTGGGCTCTGCACCGTCCGCGTCGTTGATGGTAATGAGAGCTCACGGCCCCGGTGGCCTTCACCGGTGCAAAAACTACAAAATAAAACTTCAAAGGGCCATCAAAAGTAGTACGATATGATATGATTTTTTTCAAACTATAAAATATAATTATTATTTCAGTACATTATTTATTTTAGCATTTTACAATGCTTGTTTTTATATCGAAAGACAAAAATCTAGAAAAATTCGAGTCCTGCCTGATTTCTTCAAGGTCCGAAATTCGTTTTTTTCTAGTTTTCTATCTTTAGATATAAAATATAAATTGGAAAACCAAACATCTATTGGATATAAACGAAAGTAGTGTTAGTTACACCTGTTTTAACTTGTTATAATTTTTGTGTTTTTTGGTTTGTCTACCTCGGGAGTAGGATAATAAGAAATAAAAACATTGGGAAATTGACAAAAAATATAAAATAAAATAAAATAAAAAATTTCCATACTAAATGTTCACAGCTGTCAAGCATTTGCCAATAACTTTTGACAGAACGAAGTTTGTCGGGGCCGCTACTAATTACATGCATTTCAAACTGTAAGTACCTATCCTATTTTAATGCCTAATGTAGTAGGCCCCTCTTGAATGTGATTTGGAAAAGAAATAAGGTTACATTCCATGTTCGGCATTAACTCCTAGGCTGCTCCGATAACATTATGTTTAATAATAAGGCAGGGTCATTAGTGGAGCTTATTATCACAACCAATTCTTATATCTATATTCTATCTTCCAGGTTTCCGATATTCTTGTAGTTATTTGTTTAACAAGCAATCACAACAGTTTTTCGCGGTTCAACGTCTTATCTGATGGCTTATTGGCAAGCAGATCCTGCGATGGCATCCGTTGTGCTGATGCTGAATATTCTATAGTTAACCTCGTTGGGGTCCAGGGTCTTGAACAGAAACTTTGGCATTTTGTCGCTGAGGATCCACAAGTTGCTTTCGCTGTCGATCTGATGAATAAAAACAAAATAGATCTTAGAAAATTTTCATAGCTTTATAAACGTCGATTACAACTTACGAGTAGGTACCTACTCAAACGGTTCAGTCACACTATAACCGTGCATAACAGTTAACCATTGTATGACTACTAAGGCAACTGTATGACCACATCAGACCGCCCTCTGTCACATTGTTACATATCAAATTTTGTATCTCGTTTATGGAGAGTCCCAGGCAGGCCGGGTGAATATTTATTTAGATAGCTTTCCGCCCGCACTCATGCCTAAATTACATAAAATCTTTATAAATTGTGGCATGTGTGTTATTTTGATGTGCCTATAAGCAGTATAGTTAGTAGTAGTATTTTCGTGAAAGAGTAACAAACATTTATACATCCTCACAAACTTTCACATTAATAATAATATTTTTGTAAGATTTGACCCACCGCGGTTTCCCAGCAAAGGAAATGGATAAACTAATGTCATCCTTTACTACCAATGTTTTTACTAATGTTATTTGGTGCAAAATTCAACTCATCATTATAAAAATCAATAGAGTACTCGTGGTTTTGTTTGTCACAAATACTGTTATCAGATGAAACGGATATGTATGTTAGTTAGTTAGATTAAAATAAGTTTATTATTGGGAGTATATGAAAATGGTACCCTTAAGACAGAGTAAGTACAAACCAAAACAAAAATGGAGGTTTACCTTCAAGTCGTTAGGGAACTCGTAGAGTTCAGGATCTGTGATGATTAGCGGGTTATTCTCTGGTGTGTACGGTTTGTTCGACTTCCAGCAGCCGACTCCGTCTCGGTTAACCTATGCAAAATCAAAATAACTAATTTACATGAGTAAATCGAAAATAATCTGATGTTACCATATTATTACGAAATCAACCTTATCAATATGACCACGCCTAGAAAGTCGCGGGCTAAAACTTTAAGTGAAAATGAATTCCACTAGTTTAATTTTTATATAAACCTAGGTTAACTACTTCCTTAACAGCTACCCTTTCAAGTTTTTTGAGAAAAAAGAAACCTGAAAATGAGCCATGATTAATAGATGCTTCACGATTTTAAATGTGCTACGATATTTTTGAAAATGTATTAAATAGTACCATTTTTTGACAGTGTATACCTCGGCAGGTACCTAATGTGAATAACTTCATTTTGAAAGAACGACTGTATCTTCAACTTACTTCATACTAGTTCAAACTGCTCGGAAATCTTCTCAAAAGCAACTACTCAAGCCTTTATTCTCAAGCAATGCAAACATAACATAAAATACCATCACAAATTTATCCCAATCGGGGTAGTCAGAGGCAAGTGACTATTGCCGTTATGGTAAACGAAACATCCAGATGCCCACTTTTCACCAATGGTATTAGAACCCAACGTGATGATTTGGTTTTTTATCGATGTTTTCCATCACCGGAGAGTTAGTCGGAAATCCAGATTTGAACTCGGGACCACACGATACGCGATCCTAGTTGGAGTGCCACTAGGCCACGACGCTCTCAATAATCGCCATTAACGAAACAGTGCTGTAATTTAGTAACTTATTTTCCCTGGCTATTGCGCAAGTACTGTCTGTCTGTTTATAGACATAAATGGGCTAGTTAACCATAGCGACAAGTTTACAATGGACTCATTCTAAAATGCAAATTCATGCAATCAATTCCAAGTCTTTATATTGTTTTAAAGCCAACTTCCTTTAGTGCTTTGACATATTACTTAATCAGCTGGTATCTTGTCCTAGGCTCGGTTGTATCAAATTCAGGCGGCATTTAGTTCGCAAAAGCTACCTGGTTTTAATCCATTTGTTCATTTTCAGGACCAAACTTACTTATTACCTTACCTAACTTTTCATTCAGCTTATTTGGTGATGCCTTGTTTCATTGACTGAATTTTTATAGAATTTCGGTTCACAGAAAATGTTTCATAGAATATTCGGTTCAAATATTTTCATTTCGAATATAAAGGTTCAACGACTAGTATTTACTTTATAGAATATTCAGTCCACATATTTTCATGTCAAATGTTATAATATCAACGACTATTTACTTCATAGAACCATACTTCACAGAGATTTAATTAATTTAATAACAGACATAAGTTTAAAAAGCCTCTGTTGGTTAGGTTAGGTTAAAACTGTGACCACATCGCCAGAACCGAATTTTCGTCAAATCAACATAAGTGACAAAAAAAAGGTTTTTGAGAATACTTCTTACAAAAGTCAAACATTATGAGCAACAATAATACTTGATTTGATATTCTATGATATGAATATTCTAAGAAATGAATTTCATTTGGAACAAAAATCTATGATTTAAATTTTATTGAATTAACTATTCTGCGAATTGATTATTCGATGAAATGATATTATGAGAAACAATTAATGTGAAATGAAATTCAATGAATCGATTTTTTATAAAACAGTGTACAACCAGCTTATTTACAGTTAAATTACAACGATTCACGGGATCTATTATATTTTTATTATTGATTTAATATTTATGTCAGAGCTGTATAATTAAGTAGCTAAGCTTACCATGTCAAATGAATATAAATAAAATTGACATATAAATATCTTAATTGTTTCTATAATTTTTTTCTAAACGGTTATATAGGGGTACGTTAATTTGATGAGCCTCCTCATTCGCTACAAACTAACTAACGTTAACTTTATTAAAGTATGTAATTTATTCTGTGTGAAGATTTTTTAATATTTCTAGTAACATAACGTACTTTTAGCTTGCCTATTTTATATGTAATTAATTAACGTTCTGAAACCAATAACAACTATTTTTTGAGTGAACATAGTATGTGCGTCATCTAAATAAGGTCTTTGCTCAAATTAGCTAATAAAATAACATATTTTATGGATATAAATGGGTGCCCATGCTAGGCTACTACAAATTATATCTCACAGAATGTGTACGTATTATTATTACGTTTTTTTACTAATATAGAAGGTAGGAACTAAATAGGTACGCAATTTATGATTTTGTATTTAAATACATTAATGTATGATTGATACATTAATGTATGATTGATACATTAATGTATGATTGATACATTAATGTATGATTGATACAATAATGTATGATTGATACATTAATGTATGATTGATACATTAATGTATGATTGATACATTAATGTATGACTCGTTTTTATTGTGCTCTCGTCATGTAATAAAAGGTGATTTGTCTGTTAACCATCATAGTGAAATATCTGATAAGATTATTTCCGTATGCTTTTAGTAAAATAGCTTTTGGTAGTGAAAGGTTCCGTTTATAGAATGTAAAAGTAGAGGGCTGAATTTAAATAAATGTATTACTCTAAGTTAGCCGACAGCAGGTGAAGTCGTAGTTATTGTCTTTAATTAAAAAAATTGTACATTGTAGTTTGGATGGAGAAAAACTCTGTTAACTATATTTTATGTCTATCCAATTGGGTAGTATTGGTGAACGCTTGCCGAGACGCATTAGCCTAGAAATTAACATCGACAAATGTTTTAGTTTCTACATTATGGTGCAAAATGCACACAATTTATATTCCATTCTGATCATTCTCTGCCGATGCGATTGCCTGTATTTAACTGGACGTTCATATCATGAAGGTAAACATCTTTACATAAAGACAGCGGAAAAAATATGAAAAGGAGACCACCTTGGTAATGGGGTTCTAGGCACCTGATCGAAACGCACGTTAATGTGTACAGTCTAGGTAATAATTTTAAATTGACGGTAGGGTTCAAGTAATCAGTCCACAACATCTGTTAATTTAGCGCCTCCGATGTAAAGGTGCCGTGAACTAATTGAGTTAACAATTCTCTCTCCCCTATTTTCCATAAAATTCAAGTGTGCATCACAATGCCAATAATTACAAACCAATACCTACACACCTGACCTTACATACCTGAGTGTAAAACAGCACATTGGTCTTGATATCGTAGGCGCCGGCTGAGGATTGGGTGCGTTCACCTCGGTCGCCCAACAACTGCAAAGCAAAGTATAGCAATCTATTATTATACAACAACCGTTAGAATGAGCAGTCTAAATAAAGCAAAGTAAGCATAATAATATAATCATTAAAAACCTATTATGAAGAACATAAGCTTGAACATTAACTGTTAGAAAGACTAAGTTTAAAACTGAGTGAGTATGTTGACACACTCAAAACAAGATAGGTTTCGTAGGGTCTATAGAATGAGCGAACCCGTTACCTATGGATAAACGTTTACTGCAAACTAACCATAGCTTGTCTTCAAATTGGCATGGGACGGGCAATTTTCAGTATTTTCACATATCTTTCCGTACTACATGAAGATGTAGGTAGGTATTCATAACGGTGCAAGTCGGTTAGTTGTATATGCACAACGAAAAACCAAATAACTTATAAGTAAGGAGTACCTAAATGAAATGATACGAATAATATCTTATGGCTTCCATCATTATGCTTTAGTATGTGTAAATTTTCGCATGTAGGGAAGGGAGTGACCCAAATTAAATTACTTACATAGTAAAACAATGAAAGCCCTGTTAAAGTAACTTTTAGTGGCCAACATTGTAAGTCTGTTTATTCGCTTATTTCATCTGAACTTAGTGTAGATATTTTAGCAGATTTCAAACTTATGTCGAGATATGATATATACGGAAATTTGAGAATTATTTAAGTCTAGCAGCGAGTTTATAATCAATAAATAAAATCTGACAAAAGTTGCAATGTAGATGTTGTTAATGGAGCCGACACTCGTGCATACCTTGAAGTCATGGAAAGCCTCATTCTTGTCAATGTGCGTGTAGTTTCTCAGAAGTTCGCTGGAAACGCAGAACTCTTTGGTGCTGGACAACGCGTGGAAGAACACTGTGCGGTACCTGCCAAAGGACAATGAAGGTCATCAGGGGTCATGTTGAATACGGAGCAGTTTTAGTAAATACACATTTTGCCACCAATTACAAAAATATATATCTTTCTAATAGAGGTAGGTACAAAATATGTTCCTGGACGGCTTAATTTTTAATATGTACCTACTCTATGGTTACTATTTGGAAGTTAAGTAAAATATTAATTGTGAATGGACTAGAATGTACCTATATAACAGTAGTTTTGAATTTGAAATCCTGCTATTAGTTTTGCATATTATAAAGTAGTTTTTGACCTTGATATCTATACAAATGGAACTTTTACAATTTATAGATAGAAACGTGTCTATTTTTATTCTATCAGCTGTTTTTAAAATGACCTACACTGCAATATTCCGTAGCTTTTTAACCTATCATTTGGAACCAATAAATTTTAATTAAAGAGTTGATGTACCTCTCCACAGTAATTGTTTGAGGTAGTGCAGACAAAAAAAGACAACGGTGCCATTAAAATTTACGCAACTTTTACACACAATTCTAACGTAATTAATAAATTAGCAGCCGACCTTTGCTTTGCCTGACCTCCGCTTTAAACGAACGGTTGTCCGTTTTGAGGTCAATGTCAGACCAACAACCTGGCGATATTTACCAGAGCCATCTCAACCTTTCACCGCTCTGTTGACTGAATATCGCTCTCGATTCTCGAGAATTATTATCAATAGTCAGGTAGTGAACTTCTTGTACAGTCAAAAGCATAAATATCTGAGTTTTCAAGGCTTCAAAAATATCTGAGCAAAACTGTATGACTCTTTGCCAACTTGTAAATATATTTGTGGCCAATATTTTGCTAAGATATTTTTGAAGTCTTGGAAACGTATCTAAATTTATGCTTCTAACTGTACCTACTACTACACTAACTAGTTGTACCTTATACATTTTACTGTGCATCAGGCTGCAATTATAGTCAAGCAAATTACTACCCCATAACATTTATGACGCCATAGTGGTCGTTAAATAGAGTAAATACATATTTCAAAATACGCATCATTAAAAAAAACTTAGTTTGTAGGAGTATCCAGTGCCTTTATAATCCCAATTTCAATGTCAAAAATGTTCAAGCACACGAATGATTCTACTCTTGCCAGATTAAATGGTTTTTACAATATGAATGGCATTTCACGATGTAGGTAGCGTATTTCGTAAAAAAATGTGCTCTGTACGACCGTATTCAGGTTAACAGTTTTTAATGTCCTATTAACTGTTAAAGAAAATAATCTGCGTAGCTAAAGTTATTAACATTTTATTGATACAGATAAACGGTATACCCAAGCTCAATAAATCAAGCTGTTCGTGCATAGCAAACGTGCGCCATTCGATATGCGTAGACGAATGGCCTAAGGTCACTCCATTCAATCGCATCGCAGTGCTTTACTGAATACGCCATCAATTTTAACTGAGCAGCTATCGAGTGATGTAGCAATGGCTTTAGAGAATAGTAGTATTTTTTTTCTGGCTTAGTGATGCAATGGGTTGAGGTCCTGCATCTGGCGCTGAAGGTCGTGGACAGAAATTTGTAATGTTCATCTATTAAGATACCAATGTATGAAGAAATATGTGATAAGTTTTTCAGTCCAAGACATCCACCGTAAATGCTCTGTTTAATTCAGGGGCCTCATTACCATCTCTTAAAGCCAGTCAAGTTAATTTCCTAAACTGAGGGTAGTGAGCAATTTCGTCAGTAAATATCTAGCCTAGGGGATGCATTATTGACAAGTAACCGCTGACTGGCTGAAAATGAAAGATCGTATTAGGAAATCACTTGCTATGTTCAGTTCAGGAAATTGACTTGACTAGCTTTAAGAGATGCTACGGCCCCAGGAGATGTTAGAGTGAATTTCCAAATTATATTTATTTAAGACTTGTGCCTCCTGCTAGATTTTGTGGACAGCTTTAGCTGTTAAGATGTACTTTTATACAAGTAACAAAAATATTATGTTAACTTACCCATTTTCCCTGGGCTCTGACAATGCCATGCTGAACACTCCATCAGTCCAGTGGAACTCGACGCCACCAACGTTGTACGAGCCGGCCAGTGGCTCGAAGTGGAAGTAGTGGTGAGTCAGTCGCCAGGAGGCGTCCTGCTGCAAGCTGTAGACCACCACACCATAGCCGCCGAGGTCTGGCACGTATGCGAACGCGTTCTCGCAAGTGTCTTTGTCAACGTCCACTACCTGTGAAGGGTTGTCCAGTTTTAGTATAATTGAAAACATCTAATGGCTCAGCCTAAATAGGTACACGCGTGTTATTCAGCAGTAAAACTTGCAAACAATTTTTTAATGATACCACCTATAACCATATAACCGATGGAACATACTTACTCGTAGCTTCTGTTCTTTATTATTATTATATTAAACTGATATTATAAAGAGGATAGATTCCATTGTTTGTGTTAAATAGGCTCCGAAACTACCGATTTTAAAAATTATTTTACCAATATAAAGCTACACTATCAGGGAGTGATGAACTATATATTTTTTTTAATTTAGGTTTTATTTTAGACGGGAAAGACAGTCTACGCGGGCGAAGCCGCTGACGAATAGCTAGTTTTAAGATAAAATGGCTTCGTTTACTGATACTTACTTAGATGTTACTTAGATGCTATTCAAAATTTGCACAATTTAACATTTTCTAAATAGGTTTAGTAATAAAAATGCTGGCATCAATACATAGTGTTGCTTTAGTTGTGGCTTACTCAACCTGTATGTTTACCTGACCTGTGATTGGTTCTTCCTAAACTGGCAGTACTTACAATGTTGGCAAAGAACGAATCCTCCTTCATATCAGCTACTTTGAAGAAGTACCGGTGGATCAGGCGATCAGTGTTCAAGTCGAAGATCACGATAGATGGTCCGGCCACTTGATTGGGGGCACCTGAAAGATTGTTAATGCGCCAGCATGTTTTTAAGCGTCAAAGACCAAACTTAAGTTTATCAACAACTTTTAAATGAAAAGGCTAGGTACCAAAAGACATAAATTAAAACGAGGATGCAAATGGTTAGGTCTGTGTTAAAAACATTTTACATATCGGCGTTCTAAATTGGCTTGGCACCATCATTAAGAGTAGTTACCTACTAGATTGCTAACAAAAGGCAGGTGGTGATTTTCCATGACACAATATTTTTAATATTCGTATATCGTATATCGTATATCGTTCTTAAAGTGAAAGAAAATTTATAATATATTATTTCTTAGTTGCTGCTAGATGTAAGTTGTCGATTTCATATCCAAATTCTAGAATTCAGAAACCATAACAGACTCTCTTTTTGGTAAAAATATCACCTGGGTATCACGTACCCATATCAAAGACAGAATATTTCTTATCTCGTCCTATAGTGCTTACAAGACTTCGTTTAAAGATGAATTTACTCCTGGTAGTTCTAACATATTCGTGTTTTCAAAAAACCAAAATTACCATAGATATCTGCTAACCCGGTGTCCAAAACCCACAGTCTGTCACAAGGGTCTACGTGAACTCTGAAGACAGAGACAATTGTGCTGTTTGATGGTAGCTCTTTCACCTGATCGTCGATCAGATTGTCTTCGAAAGATGGGTATGGTTTGTAAGCCTGATCCTGTGGGCCGTCAACATCTACGTAGTTGAGTGACGATCCGACTCCATTCTTCCATCTTGGAACAGTAATGAAAAGCTTGTTCTGCCATCTTGCCAAACCAAGGGGAAGGTTATTTTCTTGTACGAATTTTCCGTCTTTGACAGCATTGTCGCGGTCTGATGGTGTCTTCCACGCGTAGTCTATCTGCTTCCACGCAAATCGAAGCTGTGGTGTCGCCGACTCACACACTGCGGCCACTGCTAGGGCGACGATTAAACTGATTGCTCTCATACTGAATCTGGAACAAAATACAATGTTAGAAATAATCTGCTCTTTTTTTTAAATATTGGCCTTTTTCTATTAGAATCGCTTGTCTATACGAACATATTTTATTCATTTTAGTAGAGCCAGTAAAATAATTATGATATGTCACGTCGCTAGGACATAAATGACCAGTTTTTATCATTGCATTAACCTTTGTATAACAATGAGACAGATGTGGGCGTGTAGATAGACGTCGATCCATATCACAAGTAGTTAGTCAAGTCTTAGTTATAATTCCGAGGCCTGCATTCTTAGTTCTTTATTAAGCGAGGCAACTAGATGCTTCGCGATGTTGTAACTTGGTAATGACAGTATTGTGAAGCAGAGCACCTCACAAACTATAATAATAGCTTGCTCACGTTTTTGCAGATGACTTGTGATCCTATTATTGGGAAACGAGTTGGGGGTTCGTACTCTTCCTTATCTCTGCAGATCAAGCTTGTTATGTATTCGGATGGCATGAGAATTGTGACGATGGATCTTACACAACCCGACCGACACGAGTTGTAAAATACTGCGCTTGATCCACTCGAAAGCGCTGTTTTGCATTTAGGATTTTGCATATTTGTTTATGCATAATTGAAAATGGGAAGTAGTCATTATACAAAAAATAACGTAACCGGAAATATTACCTAGTTAATGTCCAATTTAAAATATCAAAATTACCATTAGCACGCTTTAACGATGAACTTGGCATTCATGTTACACATAATAACAATGCAAAAATGCATTAACCCTAGAATTCTAATTAGAAAATAGTATGATATGAATGAACGCATTTATGTAAGTAAGTGGTGTAAGTGTGCTATTATGTGTAATCCTCGAGTTTAAGTGAAAGGATGTGAGGAAGGAGCAGAGGCTAGAGACGTTTGACTTCCGAGCAAGTCTCGTTTCTGGGCCGAGTAAAGGAAGGGATTGTAGCGTCACGACTTTTTGCACAACCCAAGGTTGCGGTTCTGAATAATGAATTAAACGGCTAGTCATGTGGCTAAGGAAATTCATTTATTGTTAAACCTGATCTAGTGTCAAAGCAGATATTTCACATTGTTACAATCAATCCAATCGACTGAACACTTTGGCAGTTGCCTACAGAACATTTATTTTACTTTTTTAATGCTAGTTTAAATAATTTATTTTTAATCTTTAGGTTATCTTATCTACTCAGTATAAAATAATGTTTTCAAACTTCTGTAATAAGCACTCAAAAATACCACCAGTTCAAAATTTACTGTGCCTTGTCAGAGTTTATAAACTAAACTCCTTGGTAAAGGAGTAGGAAAACCGCCAACTGACAGCGCTCGTTTTTTTGTAAGATCATTATTGATATGAACTGTTTTGCTCTATTTTACGAAAACCTGGTGTCTTTTTCCCCAAAATCTAACAGGTAATGGCCCCAGCACGCTTCCACTGCGCAAAAAATACAAAGGTACAAGGTAATCTACATCATAACTATTTAGTTGAAGAAGAAAAAAACCTGGCAAATTTTTAATTCCGTGTAGCACTAAATTGAAGGTAAAACCTTAAGGCAAATCGATTTATTTTGGGTAAATTATAACAATGCGATATTACGGCTACTAGGTACAGAAGACGAATAACACCGTGCTCCTTCAAAGAGCGATATTTCTCAGCAGTTATTCCTCAGATGGTCTGTTTCTATGTCGTTAACGGTAATAATAGTTGTTTTTAATAAAATCAGTCAGAGATTTAAAATAAAGTAAATAGTTTTATACTTGTGTGAAAACTACCAACTCTTAAATTAGACAAGCTTCTTCTTCAAACAGGATGTATCGTTATTTTCCTTAAAAAGATTCTTAGGATCATCAACAAGGTGTTTCTAATTAAACGAGGAAAACATTTCATTTTATATGAGCAACTTTTTTAGATTGCTGTTGTTTTGAGCATTTTGCAAGCCTATTCTATTCCGGAAAATTGGAAACTGGAAAAATAACTTATTTAATAGCGTCTTCCGCTAACCGCGTGAGTTATTGTTGACATTTTTGTATAGGATTTTGGTACAGCCCCTCTAGTGAATAAAAATGATACTAAAATGGCACACAAATTGCTGTAGTCAACCATCGTACTTGACCATTAGGCTACCAAGCCACCAACAGACCTAGTGTTTTTTTCTAAAGTATGTTCACGTTGCAAGTCATCATTTCATAAATGTATTTTAAGCTACCTACATTTTAACATATAAATTTATTTTTTCTAGCTCTTGACCCTTCAGTGCTAAGCCATAACTGCAGCCAATATCCATGTGAGTGATACGAACATCATTTCGAATGAACAAGTGAATAGTTGAAGTTATTTTTTCTAATAATAAATTGCTTGTAAAGCCACACTGTTTACAGTTTGGAGGTTTCTGGATAGTTTGTCAGTGATAGTTACAAGACATCAAATTAAGATAATAGAAGTAGTGATCTGTAAGTACTAATAACTAACAAACTAGGACGCTGGAAATTGTAGAAATTACTTGTTGACTTATAGTAAACGATTTTTACTTAGTTAACTTCTCTTTAAGTAAGTAAAAGTAAGTAAGTAAAATATTTATTTGGTACAGGTAATAACATACAATTTAAAAAAAATACAAATTACAATTTAATAACATCTATACCAAAAAGGTCTCCGCTCAGCATGATGTCAGGGCAGGGACTGAAAGTCCATGCTCTAACGCTGATTTTCTGCGGTACCTTGCAGTTAAAATATATGTATATAAAATTTAAAAAGTTTACAGAATATTTATAATGAAAATTAAAGGAAGGCGGTGGCACCGCGTGACAGACAGAACCACATAACGAATCACATATAAAGATAAATTCAAACAAACACAACATAGAACTGGAGATATCTACAATAATCAACAACATAATTAACAATAACAAAGAATAACACAGCAATGAGGTTTCACCGAAAGACGCTTAAGGATTTTTGACCATCTAAAATATACATCTTGAGTTTACTCTTAAACAAATTGACGGTTGGCAAACCTCTGATAGGGGGCGGAATGTTGTTCCAACACTTTGTCGCAGCGTACTTGAAGCTAATTAATTATCCCTCCACAACACACACGTATTACGTTTACTTAAGTATATTTATTTTCGATAATGTGCTTTTCGCCATATTGGCCACATGTAAATTGTCAGGCCTATTCTATGTTTACGAGTAGTAAAACATTTTTTAAAGACAGTAAGTGATTCCTCCTAGCAATCCTCCTCCCAGTTGCTAAATATCCAATTAATCCTAGACCAATAAAACCTAAGTACTTAATCAAACTAAATAATGCAAATTGCATGACTGCTAATAGCGAACTACAATTTTTTTTTGTAAAACTGCTGCTGTTATTTTTTATATAGGTTTAAGCAAGTAGGTATTACCAATCAAAATTCTTATAGCAAGTGACGCAACTCTGATATGGGAATTACCTATGGAAATATTAAGTAAGCCGCACATCATTTAACAATGAATTTAGGTACAAATGGAAATTCATAATCGGTGTATCTGGGCTGGTACATTCGGTACCGGTCCGGTAGCGGGCGGGTCGTGGGTTCAATCATCTTCAATCATACCCACTCTAACATGGTAAACTAATTCAGATAACTACAGTTTGTACTGATGCCATTTTAAGTTCCATTACTTTTACTAGAGACGCTGTACCGATATCCCATACAAAAACAACAGAGGTGTTCGTACAGGACATTTCTCTTTGTGCAGTATCTGGGTGTTAGTCACTTCAAAAATACCAAGTAGGCACGTGGGTTTATCAGCAACACCCATAGGACAAGAACATTTAGTCTGTGGGCAGATCAGGTTCCCACATGTAAATATGTCCCAGAGAAATACAAATATTATCTCTTTAGGTGAACAAACTCATGAATAAACTTCACCTTACGGTTAAGTATGCACGAAACTAAATTGTAAAGTTAACTAAACAGTTATTATTGGGAGTCTAGTTTGCGTTGTTGTCATAGAACGTGAATCATGAATGACGCAATTGTTATACCTAATGCACTACTTTCGGAAAACAATCAATAATGATTCCAGGGTATTTTGCTTAACTGTCGTTAACTAATTAGTAGGTACTTTTAGTAGCGGAACTGTCAATGTTTTGTTCAAATGAAAAGAGTAACATTAGTTTTCGCGTTACCCAAGCAATACTTAATTTTATTGTTTAATATTAAATTCCGGTCAAATTTGCCACGAAAATGGTTGTTTCCGCGAGAATGTAGTTAGTAACGGTGCATACCCTCGATAATTCTCATATGAAAATAGATCACTTAAGCATTGACCGTGAAATATAATGTCAATAACTTGTGGGTCTTATCCATAAATATACTTAATGCTATGTATTTATGTAGGCTCGTTATTCCGGCGATGTGTAAAGGAAGTACTTTAATATAATTTAATGACAAATTATCACTCTAATACTCAGTTACACGCTCGTACATATTTTTTTCTGTGAAAAGTAGGATTAAGTATTAAACATTGCGACCGACCAGCGTATCGACCAGTTGGTCAACTATTATTAGCAAAAAAACAATATTCAATTACAAACATTCTTTATATTTGCTTAATCCGTGATTAAACAAAAGCTTTAGGTGATGTGATAGGAAAAACGTTCCACTTACTGAACCCACTTTTAAGCTTAATACTGGGAAAAGATAGGTTCTCAATAAAAAATGTCTTTAAGTATGTAAATATCAAAATAATAATAAACTTTTTAATACATCAGCATCTTAAATCCTATATGCTATTTATATCTGCAACCGACGGAGTCTACATTATTGTTGTTTTAACTTGAGCCGATTACAGAAACGATGATAACGGTGACTTTACATCGGGTAGCCGTATAATTACTGCTTCATTAATATTAGAAGACATTGTTAAAATATGGCACATCTATAACTATACTAAATTTTGCATCTTTAGCACTGATAAATACATGGTAGGATTGCAGTACCTAGTTAAAGTATGGCTCTATATTTGCGTATTTTTAGGCGTGAAGGAATATTAAGGTTTTATTTATAGAAAAAACACTTATAGGTGACCAAACTGAGAAGGCAGGTAAACATGACATGTCAAGAAACAATTTACGCTATCTGATAACTCTGCCATTACTTTTTTTTCACAGCAACTTTCTAATCAGGGTGTGTAGTTTTTTTTACTGCATGTGAACATGGATGGCAGTGTGATGATGCCGGTCCCCTAACCCTGCGCTACAGCATTACACATTCGTGATAAAATATCTAAGTCCACTAACAAAATAAAAACCACTTGCGGGACGTCATAAATCACGAAACAGGTAAAGCTAAAGAGCGCGACATCTCATACACTCTTAATATTAACAATAACGTCTTACAATCTGAAGCATCTGTTGCTAAAGCATTTGAAAATTATTAGGTATCACAAGGGTATATTCTGGGTCCATTGCAATTTCTGATTATCATATAAATGATTTACCTTTTTACTTAAAGGATATTTTTGATGTCGTATTGTTTGCAGACGTCTTCAGTTTTTAAAACTGACAGAAATTAAAATCTTTATGATGATGTGAATGACGCACTTTCAAAAATTCACAATGGTTCACAGTAAATAATCTACAGTTTAATGCAAAAAAGACTAAATGTAATAATTTTGAGGTGCCTAATGTTAAAGATAATCACATTAATCTAAAAATAGATAATAATACTATGAAGCTTGTTGATTCTACAGTTTTCCTTAGAATTACATCAGATTCAAAACTGCAATGGAACCCTCATATAACAGCCCTCTCAGGCAGACTCAGCTCGGCTGCATTTGCAGTGAGAAAAATAAGGTCATTATTAGATGTTGAAACTGCCCGTTCAGTCTATTTCAGTTATTTCCACAGTGTAATGTCATTGTACGTTGGGGTCAATCGGCGGATATACAAACCATCTCTGTCCTCCAAAAGCGATCCGTCTATAAGCTTCGTGCACAGAGCTTTTTAAGGAAATTGGTATCCTTACTGTAGCTTCACGATATATTTACAATTGAATTGTTTAGGTGAGAAAAAATATTGGTATTTATACCAAACACAGCGTGATGATACACACACTGCAAAAATACTAGGAATTAGGAAAAAATTGCGCTTCCACTCTTTAGGTTACAAAAAGTTTAAGGATCATTTATGGGGCAAGGCATACATTATTACAACAAGATCCCAAAAGCCACTACATAGATTTAAAAATCACATCAAAACTTCATTAAGAAAGGGATATACTACAATAGACTGCCTTTTAGATAAAATGCCTGGGTGTAAGCTCTTTGCTCCATGCCGATTAGATAACTCTATTGTAACAGATATTTTATTGTAATACCTAGTTAATACTTAGTATGTACTGACTAATAAGTTTTGTTTTTAAATTGTTTAAGTGACCTTATGTTTACATTCTTTTATGTTTATTTTTTTCCATTGTTTCATATTCTTTAGATTAGACACTCAGTAGGTTTATTTGTATCAAAATGACACATTGTACTTTACTAACGCCTGTTGTAAACCCAAAACAAGTTTACAAGAGTAACTGCTGAGATTCTCGCCGGGTCTTCTCAGCAAGAAACAACTCCGACGCGGTGGTAGAGTCGCATTATGTCTGTATACTGTGTATTTACATATCCATATTATATGCGCCAGACAACACACCTCTTGTAATGGTCTTGAAGTAGGGATTATTGAATCCCTGTGTTACGAGGTACCACACAAGTAAATAAGCTAGGGGCGTGCGTCTCCAAACCCGAGTCAATTCAGAAAAGATCGTTTCCTGAATTGACCCGACCAGGAATCGAACCCGGGACACTACGGAAATCGAGGCGAGAAACCGTGCTATAAGCAGACTACGCCAATATTATGTCGTCAAGAATATTAAAATATTATTATAGTATTTATTTAGTATATGTCTATTATTTAGTATATTTTGCTTTAAATTCGACGATTTAGAAGTACTTACTGTGAAAGTCTATTTAAATAAAGTTACTTGAGTTTGAGTTTGAGTTTAAGAAGGACGCGTAAGCTAATCTCACCTTATCGGAGGCATGACAAAATTCATAGCCCCCTCAGAAGGTTGATCTGGGGCATTAATACAATGCCTTATAACTTGTCAAGTTCACTCTCTAAGTCTAAACTGAGCGTAGCGAGTAATCTAGTAAAATAATCTTTCGTTTCCAGCCAATCAGCAGTTAGTTACCTGGCATCTTCTAGGATGGATATATTTACTAACGGAATTACTCGCTGCCCTCAGTTTAGGGAATTAACTCGAATGGATATTAGCGATTGTAATAAAGTCCCTGCTCTAGCTTCTTTTCCTGACTACACGGAAGGCATTTAAAGTATCTACTATTCGATAGATCAAATACAGATGATAATAGATCAAATACATCTATACGTGAATATTTTAATTTTGTTTTCTTTTACTTTTTGATCTACGAGTATTACACGTAGTAGGCATAACGAAACGCATCACTCAACCTAACTATGCAAATAGGTTTATCATTTTCGCTAGACCCGTTAACTGACCGTTTTAATATAACTAGACTAAAAGTATAAACATAATGTTATTTTTAAATGTTAACTTCGAGATCCCCCAAAGGCTTTATATATAAGGAAGCTGCCTCAAGATGTTTTTTTAAGTCAACACAAAATCATGAATTTCACATTGGCCATTGAGTTAATATGCTTAAAACTTCAATTACACTGGCGTCACATAACCGAGCCGGCGGCTTTTATACTTGAACTTACAGCCTTTTAATCTAATCCTGTGTACAGCTTTTAAAGGATACTAAAACTCTTAAAAGATACGGAAGATCTACCTAATACGCTGAGGTTTTTATCCATTTGCCTATAACACCTGAGCTTCAAACCAGATGTACACAAACTGGTCTCAAAGTGACCCTATTTTGTTTAAAAACTTGTTATTTTTAGATACTTCACTTCCGTTTTATTCTAAACTCGATGTTTGTTTATTATCTGAACTAGGATAGTAATAAATGAACTTACGTGCGCGGTATTGTGTCTCACTCAGGTCAGAAGCCTACGTCCCGTTCGACAGGGCGACGCACACGCACTAACCAGCGCCATGTATCGCCGGTCTTTTATATACAACAACAAACACTATAACACTGTGGATTTTTTGTTAGAACCAATTCGGAAATGAGATTTTTAGCAATTTTTTGTCGGACTTAATTTAAAATTCAAGTAAGTAACAGAATAGTACAGTTGAAATTACTTTATAGAATTGGTGCAGAGTATAATAATAAGTACCTACTTAACGGCAACGGCAAGACACAGTTATTTGTTAAATTTTATTCAATGGTGAAACATAATATTCTGTTTTTCAATATTATGGATATTCAAGTATGGTAAATATTAAAAAGTGTCTAAAAACTGTAGAGCTTTCCCAACAAAAAATAACAAACAGGACAAGGTTTACAATATAGGTTTTTGATAATACATAAAAAAATTAAAAAACATAACAGTAAAAATACCTACTGTTTTAATGTTTTCATAGGTACCTTAGATATTTTAGTAACGTTGAAGACACAGGTAACACTAATAAGGTGGAAATGAAAATCCACTGCGCTTATTTTAGCAATTTCTTGCTCGGGCTCCAAAATATCCTGACGATATTTTTTACAGGAATTTATTCGCATAGTGCTAATGCTCTTGCGTTTACAGTTATTATTTTTATTATGTAATAAAAAATACAGTTGTACACGACACACCCCTAATACCGTTTTCCAATAGCTACAACAGTAAAACCAACAAAATTCTGGTAAAATTCAAAAGCCTCATAATAACTTAAACGTCACCTGGGATTACATTACAATGTCGCAGGATTTTGGTAAATACAAAACCGGTCATTCGTGGACGTGATTGAGTATCTGGACAATAGCTGGGTTTCAATAATATTAAAGTGTTTTATAAAATACTTTTATTTCGTCTTATCACAACGACACCATTGTGGGAAACGCCTCACAAAGATATAATGAGATTTACGAGTAGTTGAATCGAAATCGTTTAGCATCCAAAAATACATTTTCGCTTAGTAAAATTGTCGTTTTCTATGATATTTCATGCGTTGGACTTTAGGGTAGGTATTTCGCTGTTATTTTGATCTGCTCGGTAGATACTGAGCTCAGACGATGATGGGCGTTTGCGTACCTTAACGTTTTTCCGGTGCTTGGAGCTACTACTGCTATCTCGAAGGACAGCTATGAGACATGTAGATGAAAGAAGAATATATATGATTATGAACTACTTAAAACCTGTGCCAAGAACATGAATATTAGAAATATCAATTTATGAGCCAGTCCTTCCGATAATATTCTTAGATTGAATAATACATTTTCTTTGAATTTAAACTGATGTTTGAAGAAACGAGTAAGTACCGAAAAATCATTTAAGATTCAGGTGTCAATCTTGGATAGGGATGATACGTTCAGAGGGCCTAATTTTTTTTTTCAACTTTGTCTTTTTACTATAAAACTGGACAAGCATTCTACCCATCAACGACCCGAACGTCAAAAAGCGAATGAAGCAACAGTGGCAACAGTCCCGTTCAATGGCGACCATTCACGCCCATTGTCCCGTCACGTAACGCGTGAAGTGTTTGTTGCGTTTGCGCGCGTTTGTGAATTCTGCGCGAGTAATTCAAGGCTCGCTCCCGTAACCGGCGCATCCGCTGACTATTCATACAGACAGCTAAATTGCCTGTTTTTATCAGGTATTGTGATTACTTGTCAAATCTCATACGTAGGTGGCAACTAGTGACGCCTCATTTTGTGTCAGTCACTCCGAGAACAAAAAATAAATTTTTGGGTATCTTTTGTCATTTTTTTAAGGCTATATTCCTTACTTTCCTAGTTCGCCTACTTTTTTTGAAAAGTTTTGGGCCTTTTTCTCACACTGTACACCGTTGCCTAAGCGTTGATTTCACCAAGCATAGCTGAAAACCCCCTCGTGCCTACTACGAGTTTAAGAAGAAGGTAAATAGTTTTTTTTGGTAAATGTTTTGTGTCAGACTGAACCAGTGTATTAAATAAAATATAACCCATGACGAATAAAGCGTATGAACAAACAAGCATAAAACGTAATTTAATCGTCGTTATGCATACAGTGTGTAGCGGGGATCTGGTGTTACAGGACTCTAATACATATAGATTTCTGATTTTGAAAATAGAGAGAGATTCTCCGGTCCGTCCTCGCCTAAAGATCGTGATTACGATGGGTTTGGCGCAGACAAATTGTCTCCACTGGCCTCTGTCAGTTGCAACTTTGGCGACTGTGTGAAATGAAGACGTTTTTGCATCTTTAAGCTGATTATGCATAGATGTAATCCTAATGTAAAGGTTCAAATTAAAACTTCCGTACTTTAAATCAAACTACAATGAGAAATAGAACTACTTTAGCTTGTAAAAAGATTTTAATGGTTGGTCAATCTTTTTTAAACTTTCAATAATTCAGGGAATTCCTGTCCTACTTCTTCAGGTTTTTTCGAGTCGTGCTAGAACAACATTACTCCAGCAGGAAAAGCTGTTTTTCCAAAACCACAACACGCATTATTTTTCTATGCGGCGCACATTTACATCATATATATCGCCCTAACCATTCGTTCCTTCCACTCATATCTCTCAATAAAAATTCTTAAATGAAAATTGGTCAAAAAAGCAACATGTTATGTCAGCTCAATTATCAAAAATATTCGTTTTTAAACACGAACGTAGAGACGCATGGTTTGACCGCAGTTAAATCCTAATGACCTTAGATATTTCACTTTAAGGAAATGCTGCTAGACATTGCATGGAAAATCAGTGTTTTTGCAATTTATCCTCGATAAAAAATTACTTAAAAATAAAAAATAGCTTTTCTCATTGAAAACAAAAGAATGCCGTTGCCGACGTCATTAAAATAATCTTTTATGTTAAAATAACTTAAAATGCTAACAACTGTTACTACTTGTGCTACTAGTTAGCTAAGATCTACAAGGAACGTGCATTCTTAGACTAAGGCATGCTCCTTAATTCTTTTTAAATTAGTTACTTAATGTTTTTGAAGTCAAACACCCGTTAAATGACTTTCGTTTACAAGTTTACCACGGCCCGATGCGATGTTAAAGATTAAAATGAAAAAAAAAAAAACTCAAGAAAATCCAAGAAACCCTCAATTAATTTGGAGCACTGAACTATCTGAAGAAGGCAAGCCACAAGCACTGTCTGTGACCTAGATGCGACATTAAGTAATTATCATTAATTATATAATTTTCATTTCACAATTTGTCATTAAGCTGAATTATAACGCCTGAGTCATATTTAACTAGTCCTAGTACTTTTGTTATAAACTGCTATGAGAAGAAACCTAGGCGCAATATTTCTAACTGCTATTTAGCTTAAAACTTGTACATACCTAAGTTCTACGGGTATGTACAGGTACCTACATGAGATTGAATGTCTTTAAACCTACATAATGCGTAATTTAAAAAAATATACCATTTTAAAATTTACCTGTGACTAGGAAATTAAAGAAAACTACCACTAAGAGTAACAAAGAATGTAGGTACTTTCGGTTCGATTCTTAGTTCGGACAAAATTAATCATCTGACTCTAAACCAAGCAGAGCTTGCGTGTACAATCGGTGTCAGAGACTGATAGACATACTTACTGCCCAGACACATAACAAATTTCTGTTATTATTTCATCTTAACAAACTATTTGCCATCCAGATGTTTGACGCTCTTCCAGCACACGTGCTAGCTTCCTCTTATAGCTCCAGGGGCCGTATTAGAATATTTTGCCACTGTCGCGGCGTGGCCGTTTACGGTACTAGGCTAGGACGCTCACTTTGTATAGACTAAAACGTGAAGTGAGTAATTTAGTACTGTGAACGGTCGCGCTGCCAAGGTGGCCCCCGTCACCCGGGCAGCGCGACCGTAATACGGCCCTTGTATTTTATTCTGTGCCCTGGGTCTTCAAGCGGGCGTGAAAGGCATTTTTTCAGGCATTCAATAAAATTAAATTATAGATATAGATAAAAATGACCAGCTGGTTGGTTTACAATAATGTAATAAAAAATACAAATACGCGAAACGTAATTTGGTTCTAAGTATAGTTTGACCCCATGACCTTCAGCACCCTAGACAGGTAGGGTGTCGCCATTGCGCCAACAGGCTAGTCTACATTTAAACTTTACGTCTCAGAAATAAAAGTAAATAAGAATCTGGGACGTACCTTACATCAAGATCATCTGACCTAAATTAAGCAGAGCTAGGGCTTGTTGTATTGTATTTTTCACAACACAACAATATGTCGGAAACTATTTAAAGAGTTTTTCACCCATAGCACAGGCTATTTAGTGCAATATTATTTATTTTACACATATTTACACAAAAAATACCTACCCATGTTTGTCTCGTGGGATTCGAACCAACACCCTTGGCTCTATAACAAAACTTTTACATATTGCATCGGGTACATAATTATTAGAATACCGAAAAACAAAAAGAAACAAATTTAAAATGTACGAACTCAAAATACCTTAATATCAAAATACAAATATTCAAAAAATAAAATATTCGAATAACCTTACAGTTGAATAGCCCAAGCACAAAACATTTATGACGGAATATCAAAAACAAGTTTGTGTGGTGATCAATCATTTTTACGTTAATTTATTGGTTAAGCATTTGTTATCATTTTTGTCGTAAAAATCATCACACAAACAATTAAGTTCATGAAGAAAATAAATTATAATGATATTAAGAAAACGGACATTAAAAAGCTCCAGTCGGTTAGGTTAGGTTAGATAGAACTGTGACCACATCGAAATGAGAAGAACCGAATTGTAGGCGAATGAACATAAGTGGCAAAAAAATATATCCATATTAGGTCTCTAAACAATGTAATAATAGATCCTCCCACAGTAGAAACACTTAATATCGATACATTTTTTTTCCACATGTTCATTCATGCGCCACACCACAAAGTCCGTTTTTTAAATTTCACTCAAGTAAAATACCATAGAAAACTGTACCGAGCTATTTTATGAGTTTCATATTTTGAAATTTTATTGAAAGGTTAATTGAAAATTTGATATTTGAATTATGGTATTGTATAGTAAGGTGTAATGACAAATGACTTCGGATATTTTAAATCTTAAGGTATTTTGAGTTCGGGTATTTTGGGCTCGGTCATTTTAAACCAAGGTATTTTGATTTTTGGTATTCTATTATGTACCCATTGCATCATCGTGTCTGTCAAGTCATTGCCTCATTTTTACAATGTTTCATTAATTTAAGCGATTCTTCTTCGTACATTTTGAGTAAATAAAAGTCAAAATTGCAAGTTTTCTTTGCTTTCTTTGGGTTGACAGAAAGTGCCGTACCTAGTTACAAAGGCGCAGACTTTGAAGGAATCATAATTTGGCTCATGCATGGTTAGCCGGAAGCATACAAGTTTTTCTAGTTACGAACTGTCGACCATCGCAAAAATCTAGATACCTACTGCCGTTGGAAAGTAAAGAAGGATTTAACTACTTAACAAAGATAAAGTAAAAAAGTGTTTGATACGGAAACAACGTCATTATCGTGAATCTCTAATGCGTATTGGCAATAATGCATCTAACAAGCGGCGCACGCGCGGGTAAAAGCGCCCGCCCGAGCGCGACCGGCCGTTGCTCTGCGCGCGCGCCGATAATCACTCACAATTCATACCGGCACTATTTATTATGCTGCATAAATATTTCACGACACATCTCGACATATTTGTGAAATTTAAACGAATTAGTTAACATTAAATTTCAATTCATAACAAAAGAAATTCGATCTCAAAAACAATTAAATCGTTCTCCAGAGTTTAGTTTCACTATTTACCAATATTTTTTACTACACGCTAATTGGTGTACTAACTAGATAATTAAATATATTTTTTTATGTTCGGTAGAGTTATTTCATAAATGAAACAAAATCTTGCTTAAAATATTTTACTTACGACTAAATGTACATTTAAAATACTATACAACATTCGTTAATTAAGTAACTGTCAGATCTTTGAAACTTAAAAACTACCAACAACAATGATAATTAAAAAAAGAAAATAAACAATAGCACTGGCACATAGAAAAGTTAATTTATCGTTAAACAACGATTGAAATCGAGATTAACTTGCACATACTTAAACATACATTATGTTATTACGAGTACCGACTAACCGGAACGGTAAGTTCATTTAAATGCTAAATAAATAATATATGCTCTATCATCATAAAATGCGGGGAAAACTTTTTACACATTACAAGTTGTTAGAGTAAATAAAAAAATTCGCCTGACCTGGGACAGTAAATAAATGGTCATTTGGCTATATACCGGATGGTTATCAAAATAGTTAAAAAAACGATATGATATACTCATTAAGTGATGATTGTACTACTTATGTAAGTAAAAATGTTTTTTTTCATTTGACATTAATTTCAAGGTCACCATACAAAATCAGTCGATCAGTCAGTATTTTATATGAAAACCTTAATATTGAAGTTTTTTGAAAATAACAAATTTTCATAGTTACCACACCTCTTACTAAGTAAGTATTCCATATCGTTTTTGTAAGCATTTTGATAATCACTCTAGTTAATAATATCTAACATACACACATTTTCATAACCGTCTTCAGGCTCAACGAGTAATTTATAAACTAAGTAGGTATAGTTGATTTATTAGAAAATTTTGAGCTGTTAAGTAATTCATTATCTAACATTTTCACATGTAATTTACCTAAAGGCTTATTATTTCATTCACATTGGAAGATTTCCAATAAAATAACATTTATTTAACCGCTAGACAGAGTAGTTTGCTCTTTTTTAAAATATTCAAATGCCTTAGTCTATAAAATGCAACATTTGTAATATTACTACGCAAATAAATATAAATCTGAACTAAAATAGGTTATTTTTAGGGCCCACCCAATGTTACTGAAATACAAAAGGACCCTTGAAAAAATCAACCCAATAAATTAAGCTTAAACTGAGTATGGATGAGTTCATATGTGCGGGAGATGAGAGTGGCAAACTCCAATATATGAACAAAAGGACCAAAGGTATTCAGAAATTGGAGGTGTTTATGTAGAACTCCTGATAAAGTTTAAACTATCTCTACATTAAACAGAGTCTTAGGGACTGTGCACCATGCGTTTTTTTAGCGCGTTTGTAGCCATGCGCACGCAAGTCAGACGCAGCCTGTAAACTGTAAACCTTTTAAACTGCTCAGTAGGATTAAAAACACACCGTTCACAGGCCCCTAAGAGATCTCAGCTAAAATGTATCCATCACATGGGTACATAGTACACAGCGAACACGGCAGAGCGAAAGGTTTCGCTGTATCTCAACAGTTGCCGGTTCTTTTACAGTGCAAGTAATAATAGTCTTCTTGAGTAGGTTCACTTTCGTAGGGGTCCGGTTCGTAATCGCGGTGCCTATAGGACGAGTGATGGATTTCAACGGGGGGCCTTCTCCTGGATGGGGGGTCGACTGGCCGGTGAGCGAGGGGTCCGCGCCGCCTCTCCCTAGTGTTGCGCTCGTGGTAGGCCGTTCGCGTCGGCCGGCGTGGGCGACCGCGCGTGCTGGAAACAACAGATTGCGGTGTCTTTGAACTGTACGCACGAAGCGTCATATTAGCACCTAACACGCAATAATTATGCGCACATTACATAAACCTTTGGTAGTAAAAACTTCAACAAGAAGGACAGATGCAATCTCAGCGAATGGGACGCCAAATGAAAGCTTTAATTTAGTGGATAACGTCCGAAACACCACGTTGTCAGTGCCAAAATCATACAATCCGTTTAGCGCTATTAGAACACGCTAGTTGAAACACGGAGAATCGCGGGAACTACTTACCGGATAGTTGTTTAAGGAAAATACCTAGTATGTTTATATATTTGTTTTTTTGTAGTTTTTGGGATTTTTGTTCAAAAATTAAGTTATTGTTTTGAATTGATTAACAATGAGTCTACACTTAGTTTCTACATTACCTATTCAGTATGCCATTTGCTTTACGGTACAAATAATCACCCGGTATATTTTTTTACTAAAATCTTACTTCCTAGTACGAGTAGCCTGTATCGATGTTTACATGACCCTGAAAGTTAGTCACTGTTTCTTGCCTCATGAGCTTCCTTTAAAAAAAACTTACGTGGATACAGACAGAGAGTTACGCCCGTATCCACAAACGCAAATCAAAAGTTGAGGACACCTCAAATTGATACTGCCCCGTCACATGTCAATTATTTTTTATTATTATTATTAAGCGCCAGACAACACACCACTTGTCATGGTCTCGAAGTAAGGATAAATATCCTTGTGTTACGAGGTACCAGACAGGAAAATAAGCCAGGGGCGTCTCCCAGCACACCCAGACCCGAGCCAATTTAGAAAAAGTATGTTTTCTGAATTGACCCGACCGGGAATCGAACCCGGGACACCACGGACGCCAAGGCGAGAAACCGTGCTACAGCACACTGCGCCAATCGTGTCGTCAGTAGAAATGAAAGCGATAGCTATACATGTAAGGACCGCTCAGCCTTGATTGACGTCTGTGGAATCGGCCGTCTATCGCCCCCATTCCTGAATGGAAAACTAAAGGTTTAGCAAATTGATGTTATACTGTATAATGCCAGTAGAAATGACAAGGGCAGCTGCATTTAGGGGGTTGTGTATCAATGCGGCCGATGAGGGCTCTATCGAACAGCTCTCAGAAGCACCTCGACAATTGCAGTCGTCCTGAGCAGACTTAAGGTGGGTAATTTTGTTTCCAGTCTCACCCCTGAGCCCAGAAACGAAGTCTAAGTTGAGCAACCCTTACATAAAGATCAACCTGATCCCGCTTGAGTCCCTAGGATCAGGTCGAATTTTTCTAGTTATATCTTTGTGTAGAAAACAATGCATTGATAAATGCTTAAAATAAAAATTCACTTAACCCATAACATGTTTGGCTATCCCTTTCATTTCTACTGACATATGACACCATTGAAGGATGCTCAACTATGACTGTCGTTTCTGGATTGGGGGGTGAGACTGGAAACAAAATTAACCACCTTGAGTTTGCTCACGACGACTGCAATCGTCAGGGTGCTTCTGAGAACCCTGTCTTTGTGGTGCTTTATAGTAAGAGATCTTCTTCTTCTTCGTGTCGATGAATAAATGATAATAATAAGAGATAAATTTATATAAAGAATGGTTAATGGTCGGGAGCATATATTTTGGGGGGATATAATTTGGGGAAAGCTACATTGCAAAATTAATTGATGAAATCATTAATGCACTTACGTTCTAGTTCTTTTCTTATATGATGGTATTCTCTTAGCTTCAGGCCGAGGTCGGATGTCTTCTTCATCGACGTATATTTCGGAGTCGAATTCTTCGCGAGGCGGTCTCGAATGGTGGAACACAGGTCTGACGTGAGGGATATGGACGGGGTAAGGTTTCACTACCGGCACGGCTACCTGGATTTATAAACCATCTGCTTTAAATGTATACTTCTTAGTTGAACGTAATTGCTGCAAGAGTAAAATAAGAGTCGTACTGAACAAAAAGAGGTGCAAAAGCACAAATTAAGTAACTGAATTTGATTATTCTCAGATAGGGTTATCTTTCATTCGGGCAAACTGAGGGGATTATAACCACCAATTACATCTTTGACTTAACTGTAACAACGAAGATATTTGTCTATCAGTGGGCCAGTAGATAAGGTTATTCTTGCACACTGAAAGTTTTAGATACTCTAATAATTATAATTACTTTCAGTGTACGTAGAATATAATATGATAATCATAATGTAACAACAGGCATTCCAGTAGGTACTTCAAAAGAAATATTGTCATGCAAAAGCAGTTAGTGATTATTTACAGACAGAAATAGATGCGTGATTTCGCAAACAGTGTAAAAGTAATCATTCGCATGACATATTATGTACATTTCGTTATTGGAATTAAACTGATTTCCTACACGTGATTGGTTATTGGTTTTCTTCAAATATCACGCTGGTTAGAATCGTCGATGAACGTTCTTCAAACGAATCCCTTAACTAAGTATACACTGACCTCCTTGTATACGACCACAGCCACGGGCTTCTCTACTGGGTAAGGAACGTTTTTGTAAACCGGGTATGGAACCGGTTTCTCTATGGGGACGGTGAGCTCCCGGATGACCGGGATTGCGACCGGTTTAGGTATCGGTACCCGCACCGGGTACGGCTGCGGGACCGGAACTATCACCGGTTGAGGTACTTCTATCTGGAAAACATTAAAGATGTCACCCGCCCTTTCTCGCGTATATCCGATCACTTATCTCAAAGCCCTTTCGCAGAACTGCACTGTTTTTTAATCTACCTAGTTTTTGAAATTGGTACTTATTTTTTAATTAAAATTGTTCTACCTATTTGTTTCGATCCATAAATACATTATTCTGATCCCCCTGAAAAATAAAGAGGTGGCTTTGTTCTCCCTGAAAAGTGAAAATGTTGAAGTCTAGTTCGCATTGAAAAAAAGGAACATTTTAATTGAACTGAATGGAGGAAGTCTTTCACAATCTAATTACAAAAAGAAAGCAAAATGTATAATTTGCATATCAACTACAGTTCGTTACATGCCATGCTTTCGTTTGATTAAGTCATATAAACGCGAGTTTTAATTATTAATTTTTAATCAAAAGCATACGATATGATAAACCTGGATAGAACCATAACAGGCTTATAAACAGCTGAAACGAGTTAACGTACTACATCACATATCAAATGCATGCCTAAATTACATAAAAATTGTTTCTACAATAATATAACTGGCTAGGAAAGCTTTAGTTAAACTCTTATCCCACGGATAAAATATCACAACTTTCACTGTAGACAGTGAACTTCTAGGAACAAATGTACCGTGAAGACAGTCAGAGGGTCGATGAGCTCATTATCAGCACCCAACCACTCGTTTAACTATCACTTAGATTCCTGCATTTTCGCTTTCTAGACCATACTACATATACTAATAAATAATAATCCTAAATTATTTAGCTGTAAATGCCTCACTAAGACCATGTCTAGAAAGACAATCTGCAATGTACCTCGTATCTAGTATTAAATCCTAAGTGGTGTTTAGTTTCATGATTTCTCTCAAGTGCACGGACGCGCATCATCTTACTGACCAAGAGCAGGCGAGGAAATTAGTGCGCGACGTGCGTCTGCTTTTCCGATCCGCATTCCTTTATATCAGTTTTTTGCTCAGATAATTACATAAAAAGGTGATCACATAGACATTGACTACCGCAAACAACCACATAAAGTATGTACAATAAGAATAAATTGAAGCTGACTTACCGGATATGGTTTGGGAATAGGGACATGTATTGGTTTTGATTCCGATGCATAGCTTTCGTAGTCGCGCTCACGGTACGAGTCTTTGTATTTACTCTTCAAATAAGATTGTCTCCATTTTTCAACCAATTTCTTGTAATCGGTGTCATCAGAGAGATCGTTGCTGCTGGGCCTATGCGGCGGAGTGTACGAATGAGAATCGTGGTTTCTGAGGCCTAATAAATCTTCTTCCGATTTAAATCTGGTATTGAATGAGTCTTTTGGTTTTACGAACTTATTCGATTTGTACGGTCTCTGTTTGGAATATTCGTTCGGTTTACTATCATGATGTGTTCCATAATTATATTTATAGCTATTAAGTGGTCTCTTTGGAATGTGAACAACATCACTGTTGCCATTTTCTTCAAACTGGGGCTTTTTCACACGATGCTTATATGATGCTTCATTAGATTTGAAAAAGCTTCCCCATTGACTCGATGGTGGAGTAGTCGTGTAAAGATTTTTAAATTGACTTATGAACTCATCATTCCTGTATTTGTCTTTACTAAATTGGTTTCCAAAATCGTCATCATAAGGGAGTTTAATTGCAGGAAACTTCTTGAAATTTGAATAGTCAGATTCAGGGAAATTGTAATTAGTGAAATCTACTACATCACTACTAGCTGGAACCAGTTCGTCGTTGTCACTGTTAAACGGTTTTTTATCAGAGTCAAAATCGTATCGAAAGCTAGTGTTACTATAATTAGTAGAATATTCATACCCTTTCATAGGATCGCTCGAAATTTTCGACTCAGTGTTGCTGTAATTAGTTGGATTCCACTTGCTTTTATAATTATCTTTATATTCTGTTTCAATGTGAGTCTTATGGTTTGATTTCATTGGTGCTGAGCTTATATAATTTTGCCTATAATCTTGTTGGTTACGATACGGGTGTGAATTTGGTTTTGGAGACTCATGATCAGAATTATCTTCGTTGTACTTAGTGTTGAAAGTTGTCATTTCCTTTAAAGTTGGTGTGGGCTGAATAAATTTATTACCCTGATCTTCATTATTATTTGAAAAAATATTTTCATTTTGGGAATGTATCAGAGAGCTGTAGGTAGCAACCTGATATTTATTATCAAGTTCTGCTGGGTAATATTGTTTTATTTTGGTAAAGTCAATAACTCTTGGAAACTTTAACGCGTTATGGGGATTAGATTGAGCTGATTTTACAAATTCATCAACGTCAGAAGTAGGATAATTCGGAGGATAATTAGGAATACTTTGGTCGTTCACACCAGACTCACCGTAAGTATTCTTCCCTTGTGGCTGCATACCCGGCATAACAAAACGTGATGCTAAATCATTTGTGTTCGCTAACGGTCCACTACCGTACACATTGAACTCAGTGGCATTAAAATTAATCATATTATTAGGCTTTTTATTATTTTTAGAGTTTAATTTGGTTCCGTAAACTAGACCAGTTTGATCTTCTTCAGGCTTCTCGTTTACTTCATACATATTTTTGTTCTGAACATCGCTTCCATCAAAACTAGGAGTATTAAAGAAATTCACCGAACTCTGAGGATATTGAACCATACTAGACTGTGGCGCGCCGTCATCGCTGTTCCCAAAAGGTGAACTATCTACTGAACCAAAATTGTTATTAAATCCGGTCGTGTCTACAGCTGATGGAAATGCCGGTGCATATAGTCTCGTTGTTGTTTCTTGATTGTCACTCAAGTAGCTGGCGTAATCCGGTGAAGTGGGTACAAATCCGTCAAAAGATCCAACATCATTGAAGCCAAAGGTCGAGTAGGACACTACACTGGGCTGCGGAGTAGTGTTGTCTTCTTCATTGGTTGGTCGTCGACCCCTTCTCTGTTTTTTTCCTTCAACGTGTGCAGCAATTGCGGCTGCTATGAAAAGCACGTATAAACATTTTTTGTACATGTTGTTGGTATTCACCGGTGCGTGTGATAGCGCGCAGTTAACATCGTCTTGCAGCGTTAGCTGCAGATGGAGTCCGAGCGGCAACTGATCGCAGGGGAGCGATGAAATCTGTGCGGCAGTAGAGGGTGCTGCCCCGGCGACCACCACCAGACGTGCCTCCCTGGCTGTCCTACGAAAACGAAAGCGTTTCACGCTTGGACTACTCGACAAATTTCCCCCGATTAATTATTCAATAATATTGTGTTCGGTGCATTCTAATAGGTCGTCTTACTGCAATACTTGGGTATGCGTTGTAACTAATTTAATAGCTTCTCGTGACGTCTTCGACGCATGCCTTCCGTCATTGATATATGACTAATTGGGAACATGCTACCGCTCCGATGCAAATTATCAACAATTAAAATCTGACACATTATTTGCAAACTTACTTAAGTCAGAGATCTATTTTCGATGGTTGCCTAGTTTCCGACACACTGTCGTTTCCTAGATAGATACTTAAAATGTCGACTTAATTCGTTGGGCTAACTTACAAATTACTTAGCATACGTTTATAATTCCATTGAGGGTGTATTAAAGGTACGTACTTACAGAGGTGGTCATATAATTAAGAACGATTTGTAATTTCAGATATTTTTTATAAATCATGGCATATTTTTTTGTGTCCCCGCTCAATAAGCATTTTGTAGTGTTGTGATATAACCACATGTATTCGGAAAACTAAATTAGGAATGTAAAATAAAGTCATTATCTTTTTTTAAATGAAAGTACCTTCATTAATTAAGAATAGTTACAAAGTTACATACAAATTAGGGTGGACAAAGAATTGAGAATGATTTATTTACTGTTCGGTAATTGTTTTAGATGAAACATAGCACGAATAAATTTACATTTAGGTACGATACTGAACATTAAAAAAGGCAAATCAATTAATTTAAACTCAGATTAATAGTTAGTAGTATGTCCATCTTGATTACTAATTCACACTGACGCGGCATTGACTTTATACCTACACTTTCGGCATTTTGCAAAATAAGTAATGTTCCATTATACTACACCTGCTCGGAAAGTACCTTGATACTTTATTAAATTTACGGTAGAAAGTACGTCATTGCATATCAAACAAATATGCGGGGAGAAAACGCATCTGAGCGGGAGAGAAAAGTGTATGAAAATCCATTTCTTACGTGGTTTTTCTTTTTTAATTTTGGGTAAGACTATGCGCCGGTAACCTAAATATCAAAAGCCAAAAAGTTTTTACAGTGAGTTTTTATCTCCAAGTTCGCAAAATGACACTGGCCACTAGCTGTGTGTCGGATGGTGTCGGGCTGGCAGTACGACCCTGCGCCGGCAGGATAAACAATTTGAAAAAAGAACATGTGAAAATTGCAGACGCCATTGGCGCCATTTTCAATTTGTGTGTTGTTTGAGGATGCAGTTTTCGTAGAAAGTAAAACTATCAAAATGATAAGTAGTAATAGGTTATTAAAAGCATGAAGAAGGGTAAGTCTCCCGGGCACGATGGTCTTAGCATTGAACATTTTAAATATGCTGGTGTTCATTTACCCCGTATACTCGCTATGTTGTTTAATTTTAGTCTGCGTCATAGTTTTTTGCCGGAGCACTAATGCGTACTATTGTTGCACCAATTGTGAAAAACAAAACAGGTGACACATCTGACAAGGGTAACTACCGGCCCATCTCGCTTGCTACCACGACGGCGAAGATACTTGACAGTCTGCTTAATGCCTGCCTTGCAAAGTATGTGGATTTACACGATGCTCAGTTTGGATTTAGGCCGGGTCTGTCCACAGTAAGTGCCATCCTTTGCCTTAAGCACACTGTCGGGTACTATACGAGAAAGAAAACGCCGGTGTATGCATGCTTTCTCGATTTATCCAGGGCTTTCGACCTTGTTAATTATGAGTTGCTATGGGAAAAGTTGGGAGGCATTGGTATACCGTCGGAATGTACTCCTCTGTTCAGGTTTTGGTACAATATCCAAAAGAACCAGGTGAGATGGGCGGGTACGCTGTCGGATGAGTACTCACTTGGGTGCGGGGTGAGGCAGGGGGGGTTAAGCTCTCCTTTACTTTTTAGTATTTATGTCAATCAGCTGATTGAGCGGCTTAGCGGTAGGGGAGACCGGGGCAAGACGAAGCTCGGGGCAAGACGGGAAATGTGCTTGCGTGCGTAACTGCTGAACACAACATAGCTTAACACAGTACCATACGCGCGACGGTTTTAGTCGTGTCACGCGAGTCAGAGCGGCGCCTGCGTGTCACTAGCTGTTTTAACTTCACGGCGTTAAAAAACATTTTTTTGGAGGATTTTTATTAAGTGTTCTGATTTGAATCGATGTGCATCAAGGTAGGTATCAGTGCTATTATAACAATTGATTACATACTTGTTGTAGTAGTGTAAAACTAATGAAATTATATTGCATTTTGGCATAACAATTTAGTACGTTAGAACTGTGGATACTTTTGAAAAATATGTCAGTTGGGGCAAAATGGTCGGGGCATAACGGGATATCCCGTTTTACCCCATATGTGTAAAAAGAAAAATGTTTCATATTCTACCCATTTATATTTTAAATAAAAACGTATACCTAATATTAGAAATATAATGAAAATATAATGGCTATTCCCAAAGAAGTAAGAACCCAAGAGAGAAAAACAAGAAAACGGGGTAAAACTGTAATACTTAGGCGTAGACGATGACGATGAAGAGGCACATATATGTGAACATTGCCAACCAGATTAAAATGTATACTCATTATGCCCCATAGCACTTTCCATTTTGCCCCTATCATGGGGCAAGTCGGGATATTTGATATGTGCCATTTAGTTCCTATTTGCCAAAAAAATATGTGATTTAGTGCCTTAAAAGATTATAATTATGTTAACTGTAAGTGTAAGTGTTGCTTTCGTTGTAAATGATTTTGAATAAACAGTTTGATTTTCATATTATGTCGGTTTTTCTCTTAGATATCTCATCTTGCCCTGGTCTCCCCTACCCACATCGGCTGTTATATAGACGGACAGTGTGTTAATAACTTAAGCTACGCCGATGATATGGTGCTGCTAAGCCCCTCGGTTGGTGGGCTCAGAAAACTGTTGGCAATTTGTGAAACGTATGCGGAGGCACATGGTTTGGTGTATAATGAAAAAAAGAGCGAACTCATGATTTTTACTGCCGGGAAACGCGCACCGAACCATGTGCCGCCAGTGTTACTGAATGGAATGACACTAAACCATGTATGTAAATTTAAGTACTTGGGTCACGTCATCACTGCAGACCTTCGTGATGACGAAGACATAGAGAGGGAGCGTAGGGCATTGGCGGTAAAAAGCAATATGCTTGCTCGCAGGTTTGCTCGATGTACGGGAGAGGTAAAACTGACCCTATTCAGGACTTTTTGTCAATCCTTTTACTCGAGCGGTCTGTGGGTGACGTATACGCGACGAGCCTACAATGCACTTCGCGTGCAATACAACAACGCTTTCAGGGCCCTGTTGCGGCTGCCCAGGTACTGTAGTGCTTCGGGAATGTTTGCGGAAGTGCATGTTGATGGCTTTCATGCTATCATCCGCAAAAAAGCCGCCTCTCTAATGCAGCGCCTGAGGGGCAGTAGCAACAGGATTCTGAAAGTGATTGCTGCGCGCCCTGACTGTCCTATTCAAACGCACTGGATAGGACTTGTGACTAGGCAAATCAAGTAATAATCACTCTTGTACACACTAACACTATAATATAGTATAAGTATTCAATTGTTACTAACAACTATCAACCAATCTATGGATAATTATGTCTGAAAATAAATGATTTTATTATTATTATTCTCTTTATTTAGCATAAAACTTAGGTATAAAATTTGTACAGTATTCTTATAAAAACAAAGATTTACAACAATAAAACAACTTAAAAATTATAATTATAAAAACAAAATACATTAGTAATCACAATTATAAAACCTAAGCCTAAATTAAAGTTATAAAACAATGATTTACAAAAATACTATCAAAACCTTAACCTAGGGTGCCACCGGCAGCAGGGCAGGCAAGGCCCAGACTACCGGTGGTTAGAGCTGCAGAGAGAGGAACCTCCTGACAATGCGAGCCGTGTCCAGGAGCACCGCCTTCTGCATCTGACCCTTGACCCAACCGCTGAGCGAGAGCCTCTCGAGGTGTTGGTCGAGGCTCTTCGCTATTAAGCCGTTTGCCGACACGACTATCGGGACAATGATCGTCGCATCAACATTCCACATGGCGGTCACCTTGTGAGCCAAGTCAAGGTATTTGCTGAGTTTGTCCTTCTCAGCTTTCACGAGGTTATCGTCATGTGGAATGGTGATATCGACGAGCACTGCCTGGCGTTGGGATCGGTCTACCAGCACGATATCAGGCTTATTGGCTACAATAGTCCTGTCCGTGATGATAGAGCGATCCCAATAGAGCAATGCACGACTATTTTCGAGAACTGGTACCGGTGCGTACTTATAGTACGGTACCTCCGACTTGACAAGGCCATATCGAAGAGCAAGTTGCTGGTGGATGATCCTGGCTACTAGGTTGTGCCTGTGCAAGTACTCTCCGTTAGCAAGGTGAGAACAACAATTATTATTATTATAGTGATGATGAAGATTTTTTAACTCCGCCGCAGTTGAAGGAAACAGCAAAAATAATAAAGAAAGAAAAAGTGTTACATTAAGCTTCACTAACTGCAACAATTTCAATATAAATTTCAATTAGTGAAGATTTAGTTTTTTATTTTCCTCGTAGGTGTAGTATAAAGCACTATGTATCGACATAGTGCTTTATACTACACCTACGAGGTCCCGATCTCGGGTGTTTTAAAGCCCTCGCCTATGGCTCGGGCTTCAAACGACACCCTCGACGGTAATCGGTCTCTTTCTCCTATCGGTGAACAATGTACTATTCTTTTATGAAAACGTTGTACAGCTTTCTTAAATTGCCACAATGTCGATTTGATACCCTTTCCTCGATTTCGCCCAAAAGATGTTTAATTGGCTTTAAATAAGGGTTGTTAGCTGGTCACTCTGAGACAGAGACAAATTTTGATTCGAGGAATTCCTTTTCTAGACTAGAATGCATTATACTTTGGATCTTTGTCGTGCTGGAATGGTAAAAAATCCGGTAGCACGTTTTTAGATTGTTTCTTTCGGTATATTTTTGTATTGTAATTGGTCCATGTTAAATTTGTCATTTCAAAATTGGTCCATGTCAAAATTGTTGTAAATTTAACTTTATGTTTCATCTAAAACAATCACCGTACAGTAAATAAATCGTTCCTAATTATATGTCCACCTTAATTTGTATGTAACTTTGTAATTGTAATTAGGTATTCATAATCAATGTATGTACCTACTTTAATTTTAAAAAAGATAATGATTTTTTATCAACATTCCTAATTTAGAGTGCTGAATACATGTGGTTATATCAAAACACAACATTACACTTATGAGCGGGGACACAAAAAAAATATGACATGATTTATTAAAAAATATCTGAAATAATAAATCGTTCTTAATTAAATTAACACCACTATTTTACATAACTAATACGTTCTTGCGTTAGGAGTACCTAAACAATATTATTTTGTATTGTTTTGTTGTGTATGTGACCTAAAAGACTTAATTTATGAAATAACTTATCTTAAACGTCCGCAGAGTCAGACATCTTTGTAATCAAAAAAACTCATAGGTACTACTTTTGTTTTCTTACTTCAAAATATTACACGGCTGTGCAAAATAATGGCAATGTGTAAAAAACAAAACAAAGATTAATTAATAATAACCTTATGCTGAGAAGATAGGGTGCTTACTTCTTCTTGGTCGTTCGGTTGACTAGTATTCCTATCTACGATCATTCTACACACATTAAGAACATACCTACTATGAAACGCCTAAGAAAGAAAAATAGCAATCAGACACTTGCGATTGTACCAATCTGATTTGGCTCTCGCATGGCAATACTGGATCTTAGCTTTATGAACGATAAAAATAGGATATAGAGCCTTATTGCTTGTGAGCAAACGTACATCTGAACATCCATATTCGTAAATGAACAATATAAACTACGCAGAATGATGGGAATATTAATAAAAGCACAAAATTGCTAAAACATTTTTATTTGTCTATGCAAATTATTGAATTCTGATACAGTTTCTTCGTCAAACTTTTAATACAAAGAGTAAAATACTTAAAATACTATAGTCACATAATATCCAACTTAAATGGCCACGATGCTAGCTTCCAAAGCTTTAATAAAACGCCACTTTGTACTGAGATACAATACAACTTAACAATAACCTTAACGCAAAAAGAAAAGGTACAAATGTGATAAATGAAATGCACAAAGTGTGAAAGAATAACGAGTGGAATGAATAGGTAATTAATTAAAATGATAATTTTGTTACGTAATTCTGAAAACGCCTTACACTCTAGATTATAGAGTCTAGAACCATAAATAACTAATACTCTGAAAGTAAACAACAACTTTACAAATAGGCACAATGGAGACATACATTTTGAAAAAAATATAAGTAGGTACACAAATATAATCATTGTAGAGGCTTTAAGTGACGAGTTTAATACTTTTTAGGGTCGTATTATATTGAATGACTGAAGAATATTCATTAGGATACCAGAGATTCTATATGTCCACAATTCCAAAGGTTATAATATTTCTATTTTTATTATTTTTGTCAGCTTTTTTCTGATGACACTGTATTTCTTAATAATCTTTAATTAAATTAATACATTAAATACAGCTATTTAAGATTAATAAAGTTTTACCTACTGCCATTTATTATGTTGGTATGGGGGACTCTAGATTTTATTAGACTTTATAGGACTGTACGCTACCACAGATATTACATTAACATACAAAAATATTTTTCATCTATCACTTTCATGAACACTTTAAATTCAAACATACTGGTCGACTATTTATTGGTGCATCGTACTTGGAGATTGGGATCAATATAAATAACTATTTATCAGTATACGAGTGTACATAAATGGGACTCTATTTGTTTTGTCACTTAATCACACTAACTTTCATAAGATTTCTACTCTCGATAAAATATGAATATATGTAATAAATCTAAATCATACTTTCTATAATTGCCAACATCTATCTACTCTACAATATTGTAATAAAATATGCATTATTATTACATTACAAGAAATATTTTGATAGTACATCTAAACATCTATCTATAGACACGTTTTGAGGAGTTTAACAAGAACAGTAAATGCGTACAAATGGATTCTACGACGAAATTTCAAGTTGAGACGTTAAAAAGTTTAAAAAAATATTTTTTTTATTCTCTTGCTCGAAGTCCACGTTTACCCTTATTATACCTCACGCAGTCGTTTCCTCAGTCAACGTTTATCGACAATATCACGTACTCGTGAAAAAAAGTCAAAATGGTAACTAAACATTTCACTGAACGCTAAAGAACTGCTGTTATTTGACAAGTAACTTATTTTTGAATCATCTCTATTCCCTTTCATTTGTACATGAGCGTAAGTAAAACGAAATTGTAAGCAATTCGATGTTAAACAAACTTAGTCTAAATTTTAGCACAACTCAAGCATTGCACGTGCGTTTAAATAAATCATACAATATTTTTGTGACACTTATAGTGACATCATTTCGACGACAAATGATTTAAAGCCTTTATTACTTACATAACAAAATAACCAATAATTCTTACAAGCTTTGGCAGTCAAAGCACACTCACACCAACAGAAACGCACACCTTACCAATCTATCTATTTATATCGCTTGCCTCAGCATATTTTATCCTCACAATCACAATAATCGGATTTCTGCATTTGAACTTCGATATGTCTGGTAAATTTTCTAGATCAATTCGTTCGAACCAATGATACTAGATGGCGCTGTTCGTAGTATAGATCAAGACAACTAGATGGCACTAGCTGACGATTCGCTTAGACATCTCTACAATCGACTCAATTTTATTTGGTGGAACCAAAACAAAAGTTAACACCTTTGAAAAAGTATTTTTACTATACAGGTATTACATTACTTCATTTAATAATATCAATGAAATATTTCCATGTGAACCGTATTAAGTAAATATGAGAATCTGTGAATTAGGCCGACTGAATCTAAAATGTTCCAACTAAGTTAATTGTTATTATGCGAAGAATGCAAAGGGATTTTAACCTTACGTTCTAAGACAGATATAGGCAGGGCGGCCACATAGATACAGGCACATTCAATTTGGTATAAAATTAATTGACTCTTGAATTTAATATATTCGATTTGACTATGTACTTGCACGATTATTTGTATCATAATTAATTTGTTTTCTTTATATCAAGACGAAGTTATTAATTGAATAGGTTAATTCCAGAAGCAGTGACACTGTTTAGTTTTAACGACATTATTTCCAAACATGTTACCTGTTATTATTTACAGACTTATTAAGGAGGAAAATATAATATATATCAACACCGTAATTTTCATTAGTCGGTGTGTTTTATTCTGCTAGGTAACTTGATTTGGCGACGACATACATTTGGTTCACAATCAAAAAGATAGGTTACTTGTTACTTAAATTATGTAATTTAATTTGGAGGAGGAAATTTTCGACTTTTTAATTCGAACAAAACTGGTATTGTTTGAAACGAACCAACGACGTTTATATACTGATATATATTGCTGAAAGAAAGCCTTGATGTAAGTTATTATAGGCGAGTCTATGTAAAGTGTGTAACTTAGTTCGTACCGGGATAATTCGTGTATACTCGTATTGTAACAATTCAGGATTAATCGATTTCATAAAATACCATTACGACTTTATCCCAAACGGGGAAGTCAGAGGCAAGTGACTGTTGCCGTCATGGTGCACGGAAGACTCAGAAACCCACTTTTCACCAATGGTATTAGAACCTGGTAGGTGGTGAGCCTTCCGCCGCTATTCGGGTTGAACTCGTAACCACACGATCCGAGTTGGAGTGCTTAACGCATGAGGCTACGACGCATGATATACGAAAGACGTATTTACTGATGTACCTATTGCTAGATTCCGAGCTGACACATTACTTATTATTATGACGACACGGTTGGCGTAGTGCGCTGTAGCACGGTTTCTCGCCTCGATTTCCGTAGTGTCCCGGGTTCGATTCCCGGTCGGGTCAATTCAGGAAACGATCTTTTCTAAATTGACTCGGGTCTGGGTGTGCTGGGAGACGCCCCTGGCTTATTTCCTTGTGTGATACCTCGTAACACAGGGATATTAATCCCTACTTCGAGATCATTACAAGAGGTGTGTTGTCTGGCGCATATTTATTTATATTTATATTTATATTACTCGAATAAAATACGTAATTAGGAGCTGTATGTTTAGAGATAACCAGTAAAACAAAGTCGTCTAATATAAAATCAATGTTTGGACCAATGTGCACAAGATCCGTGCCGCCGCCCTGCCATCTCCCCTCTGGTCGTCAAGTGGTAGAATTAGTCGGTCACACTCGACGAGAGCGTTAACGTGAATCTTTATGGCAACCATGACGACTCTGATGCACGTTAACGTACAATAAACCTAGTTCAGACTAGGCCAGTAATTTAGTGAAATGGCGAGCATTTTAATAGCTATGAGTAAAACACTCGTACTTGCTTAGCCCAAAAACATAGTACACAAGTTTGTTTTGCATGGAGAAAAAGCTGTTGATTGTTTAACCAGTGACGCAGTTACCAATGGCGTAGGGCAGGGTGCGCATGTTTCCCGAATAAATATAATAAAATGGATCGACTCGACTACGATACTACACAAATCAACAGTCATCATTGTTTACTTACTGAATTACTTGCCACTGTCTAAATTACTAATCTGGTCTGACCTAGGCTTAAGAGCGTGATCAAGAGGCGGATTAGCAATGTTGCGTTTTTCGAAGATTTTCCAGATTCGAATTATTTTGTTCTCTGCTTTGTTTTGAAAATTACTCTTCGATAATACGTTGAAACGTCAAATAGTAGTCCCGTGATTTTACACCGACGACAGTCGCTAGCCTGTCGTGACGTTTTTGAATGAGATATCAGTACAGCGCCACTTTTGAACATTCATGAAAATCAAATTGGCATAGGAGCTGCTGTAGTTAATAATCGTATATAGTTTACGTGAGATAAAGTCATGTCAAGTAGTACAATTCATCACCGATCTATTGCATAATGACCTAAAAAAACAGCTTTTGCTCAATAAATGCAAAAAATGTAGGGAAAAAGCTAATGTAATAACATAGCAGACAAAAGAATTGAACTCGAGAATCTTTCAAAAATGCGACTTTACCAATCGGTCCCATCACGCTGTTCACCTCGCCGAGTCTGATCGTCTACACCGTCGTATCCCCTTCAGTGCGCAGAAGCGGGCGCGGCGTGCCGCAGCCGCGCGCGGATCTCCTGCAGCGTAGGGTTGGTGCCCGGCTCCGACTCCTCGCCGCTCGGCTCCGCCTGCTCGAGCCGCCGTGCTCGCGACGCTATGGCGCGCTCGAGCTCTGCAAATACGAATTGATACGTTGATGATCTGGTTTTTGGAGACACATTTGATACGACAGCACGAAAGAAATAAATTCAAACAGTTTTTAGGATAGGGCTGCTTTGTTGGTCTCGTTTTAGAGTGAAAGACAAAACAGTACTTCAGCTTAAATAACGTCAAAATACGCGTCTTCTTTATCAAGAGGGTAAGAATTGGTAACTGAAAGACAAGATGAAAATTTAGATAATAGCTTTAGGAGATTTATTAAAAGCTACAAAGCAGATATTGTAAAACATTATCTAGAATGCAGATAAACTAAAAAAGTGAAAAAAGTAAAAAATCATTTATTCACTTATGCTTTCACAAAGAAGCACTTATGAAATGTCAAAATTCACAAAAAAAAAATTATATAAACAATTACAGACGTGAATAAAATAATACAATAATAGTACATATCGTAAATAAACATAATGCGAATCTACCATAATGTATAATATAACAATATCTAGTAGAGCAACTCTTGCTTTGTAGATTTTCTTTTCTTTTCACTGCTTTGTCTTTGTATTCAGATTCTGGATAGTCCCTACGTCTGAATTATGATCTATCAATTTATTATAATAATAAGGTTATTGGAGCACTCAGACACACGGAGTATTCAGATTTATAATGTTCTGTATAATAATTGTGAGTAATCATGTTTTATGACGGAAATACTAGTCAGTAAAATTACACCGTCCCCTTTTCTAATTTAGAGATTAATTATTCGATATTTAAACTCTACTAACAATATTGAGGAATGTACAAAAAACAATTTAACCTACAAAGATGTGCCCATATCAAAATCATTTCTTAGGTAATTATCACCGTTTAAGTGATAGAAAGCGTTATTTATGATGTAAACCCAGGAAATATGTTTATATTAATTTAACAATATACTGCTGCAACATCAATTTGCGGTACGTTATTGCATTTCCGTATTTAATTTCTCCCACGCTCTGCCTATCTAGACTATCGACCGCGGGAAGTGCGGCAACCATTTCACTTTCATATAACCTTGTCTATTAGCGTATATCATCTATCCTTTTATAGATTACAAAACTGTTTACTAGCCCATTGGTTGTATAGTTAGTCTTCTTGCCTTTGTTAAAAGGGGGCGGATTTGAAAGGCTTAGGAAGAAACTAGGACAAACATTGATTTGACAATCATTAATTATGTGTGTTCTATGTCTGTGTTAAATGCCTGAAACTGGTCAGTTGGTAACAAAAACAAAAATAGGTTCGAAATTAGAACTATTTATTGCCTTCTAAAAGACTTACTCAGAGTAACAGTTATTTCATTCGTTTTTACAAATCGGCGGCCATTAAAAAGTGCGTGTAGCGCGTCAAACTGAATTTAACGCAAGAAAACATTGGCTCGATGATTTATAAATAACTTTAGTTGTGGTCAACAAATAAAGGTTAGATAGACTTCAATAAAATTGGCCTTTTATTACGGTCAGCAGCTCCCTCGAGGCGTAATCTTGCTACACTACGAAGACAAATTAGCGCACACTACCAGGAAGCCCTCGAACTTTTGACAACGACAGAGCTGGATGAAACTAGAAACTATGCTAACGGTGGTGGTCAATGGTCAAGACCATAATCTTTGAAAAACTGGAGATCTACGAGTAGGCAAGTTCCTAACCACATGTCTCAATTGGTTGTCAACGCTTAATTTTCTGAGGTTTTTCGTAAAAATAATTACTCCTTGTTTAAGATGTCGTAGAAGATTAGAGATATTATCATTATAAATTAGCTACCTACTCTACTTACCACGTCAAGTTTACGAAAAATTACCAACCTACTTAACGTACATAAAACATGTGTTACTTACAAAAGAGTTAAATCGTATGTACAAGTGGTTTCTTACGATAATTACATTTTATGTAATGTTATTCTACTTATTTCAGGCTGATTAAATTATTTTTGAAGCATTTCCTTGAAAACAATACTAACTCAAAGTTTGAATTTGGACAATATATTCAATTCAATATCTAATATAATACTATATTTAAGTAGACCATTTGAAGAGTTCTTTCAAATCGTATAAACATACGTATTTAATCCTAGTTTCGTGTATCGTTGAAGGTAATGCACAATAATTCACATCCCCACGCTATAGTTATAACATGACGACAAGGTCGCCCTTGCAAATATTGACCGATAAAGTGCGCGGGCGCACCGCAATTATTGTCCGCGGGGTGAACGGCCGGATGCACCTGTGCACTAAGGTACCCGCACGCTAGTGCTGTTCGAGCGAGGGAAGATGACACCGATCCCGGTAATAACATTAGAAATTAAGAACCTACTTAAACTCCTAACTTAACATTATTAAAGACTCAAAATGTACCGGTATTTTTCTTCACTATCTGACGAATCGAGTAGATTGTTTTCAGAACAATAATAAAAAACAATGAAACGACATAACTTTGCCCGAAACACTCAAGCTACTAATTCATTTGCAATTTTAACTGTTATTTTTGTTCTTGTTGGCTAATGGAAGATACAATTAAAAATCCCAACATAAAAAGCCTTTTAAATATATAGCTATAAAGCTATCTTATACCTATAAAGTTTACGAGTTTCGAGAGCTAGACACGGGATCTAGAAATAGCAAACTATCCCCCTTCCCCATCCCCGAAAAGACCATATTCGGCCCGTTGGAACCTAACCAGCTTCTATACCTATACGGCATAAATCTTGAAATCCAACCGTTTGTGGTAAAAGCTAAATATTTTACAATGATAATTACACTGCACAGATTTTGTATAAACAATAGCAGCAGAAATCGGCAAGTAGTGTGACCGGTCTATTCAAAACACCGCAAATTACGTTAGGTAACAACACTAGATGCACCCGGCGACCGGATTAAGAGCGAGGCCGAATGTGCAGCGAAAAACCAAACGAGTTCTGCGAACGCATTGTACCGGTGACGAGACAGACGCACGCGCAGTGCGAACTTACGAGAAAGTGCATTTTTTTAATACTCGTACGTATGCTCGCATTTGTTTCGCACGAATTCGGTACTTAATCTGATTCCGTTTCCACTTCCGTAAGTTCAAAAACACTAGCCACGAGTTTTAACTTCTCACGCGGCAAGTTTGCTAGACTAATACATGAGGCTCTGGCAGCAACTAACTGATGGCGGGATAACCATCTGCCGCTAACATATCTAAATGCGTCAAGCGTCGAAAACAGTACGTCTACCAAGAGTTGCCATTTTAATTATCGTACGCAAAAAAATGTATTCGGATTTGAAATTGTCATGTCATGTCATTTGTCATCCCAATACAAGGCGTACTGGAGAATTGCCTATCTGGAGTCGGTTCAAGTAAGACGGTTTTCAACCAACTATAAATTAAAGTACGAGTATAACTAGATCCTCCCGAATTCGAAGCCGAAAGATAGTAAACTACTGTAGTCGATAAAGAGGAGTGGATAACTTTTATCACGAATTCCTACAAGTACTTGTGAATATACAAACCTTTAGTTTCAACTTTGGCTTGGTTTTTACACCATGAAAATTGCAATTTCAATCTATATTTCCGCAAATTTTTGACAATGTAAATAGCACACCGTTTAAGATTCGGATGAGAATTTCTAACGCAAAAGCGAAAGAGAAAAGTTATTACAAATTGATTACGAGAATATTGCATAAATACTAAGAGAGCAGAGGTCAATCAATCTGCCTGTCTTGGTTCTTGTGACATTATCAATGTCTAATTTAACGTGGATAATGTGTCGTAACGAGGTAAAAAATAAGATTGTAAAATCCCAATTGGTTTGTAATCTGTGTTTGCTATATGTCGGTGTGAGATTTTTTATATGCCTGTAAGAAACAGTTAGTTTTTCTTATTACCTGGAGTTTCCCTGTGTTCCCGTACTTGGTTCATGATCTGCTTCTCTTTGTGTTTCTCGAGCGCCTTCTCAAGCTCACTCTTTTGATTCAGCACGTTTTTTCCTCTGAAAAAGAAAACATATTTAATTAGGCAATTTCCTAAATAAAATGGTGAAGAAATGAAGAACAGCATAATTTTAAAAATTAAGGAATTCAATGTAGAACTCGTATTTGAAAAACTACACTTCCCGTTTTGACAAAAAAAAGTAAGTTGTTAAAAAATCAGAAAGGCGGATTCCTTATTTTTTTGGTTTTATTCATCACCGAACGTAATGTTATGATTGATATTCAGTTGAGAGAAACACGTGAAGGTCTAAATGAACGAGGTAATTCATAATTCACCTAAATACTGATAATGGCCAAAAGAACGTAGCAGAGCTCTATCTTATCAGACGAAGCCAAATTACACTCGCACGCTACCATATAAGGACAATGTCGACACATACTGATAGAAACTCTTATCAATGACAACGCATAAATGTACGATTTATTACCAAAGTAGTTTCTAGTTATAGTTACTGTGCCAGTAACGAAGTTTCAGTCGGGAAATAAACCTCATATCATATCCGTTTGCAACTAATAAAAGAGTTTTTTTTTTCATTCATACAACTTCTATGTAAGTACTTTATGATAAAATTCGGGCACACTGATAAGTTTCGCAGAATTTTTCGAAATAATCGGAATAAGTACAAAAAACAAGTAAATTACATAGTGGCTGGTAATCATAATATCGCACTGTTTGGTTTTCAAGATGATGATTGAATAACAATGATTATAAATATCATACATTTTTTACTAACGGTAGAATCAACCATTTTTGAAAAAAAGGCGTATTGATAAAGGATTGATTATGTCGATTTTTTTGTAAGAAAGCTGGGTCTCATTTAAATGCTTATCAGAGAGAGGATTGAAAGTCTATGTTTTCGCTATCGTATTTATATGTATTAAAGCTCTGTTTGGGTTATTATTATTACGAATAAGAAGGTTTATTCGCTATCATAGGGTCTCGCCTCCATATTACGTTACAATCATTGGAATAAGAAACAATGTTATTCCCAAATCACGAAAAACTCATTCTCACCTGTTGCAGCAACACAGATTCCCACGATCGATAGCTGCATGTGTGAACTATTAGCGCCTATGACGTCAGCAGGGCTGCATTGTTTTATTGCTACTTGCACATGTGTCGTAATTTGCGTTGAACGGTACGATTGCTCCTGTTTCGTACTGTTATTTCCGCACTAACATCGAGATGCCCACTTCTAAGGAATCTACTCTCAAAATACATGGCGTTCCTAATAAATTGTATTAAGTTCTGTTCTTGGAATAGCGATGAAGTCGATTGTGGTTTGCGCTTGGGTATTGCGTTTAAATTTGTGAATATCACCACAATCCTACCTTTAAGATATACCGTGTACCGTCATTTTTGAACAACATAGAGATAAAGAAAAACACAGTGTTAAAAAGTTAATCTTGGTACACTAACGGACAGTATAGTAGGCTGATAGGACACGTTAGTTCCTAAACTACTCAAGATAGCTCGTTGAAGTATTCTGTTAAAACATTAAAGTGTTCATAATGATTTCTCATAATATGACGGGCTATGTCATGCATGTCATTACCTGTTGTACATACAACTCATGCGATTCCATAAAAAAACATTTTTACTTATCTTATTCTAAGTAGATAAGGTAAGGAAAATGTCTCCATTGATTGAACTTGGTAATTATTACACTATTTGCAAACAGAAACTAAAAGTGCGTCAAGCTCAAGGAACAGGTAATCTGACTAACATAGGCTAATGATTAACGATTATACTTTTTAATAATATAGTGAACTTTACCAAATACTGATATAATAATGAAAACGTTTACATAAAATGTACAGCAGATAGATAATACCGATACATTACCTATCCGCCCAGCTAGACCTATGAGTACCTCAGTACAAATAAACTTTCGAGCAAGAATACCGTAACTACTTCACCATTATTCGCGTGATCGTCAAATTTAACTGAGGCAATATTTAATGCGGCTTGCGGTTAAAATCGTTTTACTAACATTTCATCTAAACTTTAAATAACAGAGCGTTAAATTGTAAAAAATAATGGATACTGCTACAAAAACCTCCATGAGATTGCCCATGATTGGTAGGTATTTGAGATTACTTACATTCTACAGGCATTATCAGCTGATATCAGCATTTTATCATACTCCTTCAATGGTAAACGCAGCGTGCGACGCCCACCCGCAAGGTGCACGGACGACTTGACAAAAGTCAGAAGATTTCTGCAGATGCAAGCAGCTTATAAACGGTCATAACAAAAATCTAAACGACGTCCTTAGATTTTAAGAGGATACAGAAGCGCCGTTTTTCCATACAAACGTAGTCCCCTGTTTCCTCCCTGGATTTTGCTAGTAGAGAATTAGTTTTTACCCAAAAAAAATAAGTATTGGAATGTCCCTATGATTTCCTTTTTTTTATAAATTAATTACTGAAAGAGATATGAACCTTTAAAAACCGAAAAAAATGGCCAGAGATTCTGCTGTGTTCAAACATCCAGAAAACTAATTTGACTAGTTTATTTCAAAACACGGCCACAGTCCTTCTTTAATTTTTAATGAAAAAAGTAACTAAATCGGTAAATTTTTGAAAAGGGATTACGGGACTACGAAACGTCGATTTTGCGTACTTTTGTTAGGTAATTTCGGTCCGATTTGCATCTGTCGCAGTCTGCGGGGCGCTCCAGGTTTACAGAAGACAGCAATAGATTTCACAAATACCTATTTTTCAATTCTTCTCTTCTTGCTGTGTCCTCGTTACATAATTTGATTGGCTTTAAATGGCGCTTTTAGGCCGCCCTATTCCATTCTGATTGTTGTCTCTACATATAATCAAAGATCACAGTAAATCAAAATGTAGCTTTGTTGTTCAAACTAAGAACTAAATTAAATTATTCTTAAACGTCTTGATAAAGTGCGCCGCTCCAACTTAATTAATCCCGTTTACAAAATTAATTTCGCCACTCGGTCTCGTCGTACTGCAAATAGGTTCGCAATCAGAGAGATCACTGGAGCATTCAGGATTGGTGCTGTACTAGTGACAACCTGAATCAACTTGACGTATCGTTTATCGTTGTGCCAACGTTTTTTTCACGGCAAGAACAAGAACTGCGCCTGAGAAACTACGAATAGTCATTTCTTTTTATTACAAGTTAAAAATTATATACTGTGTACATGGGTCTTTCACTAAATGTGCATGATCATGTTATAAATTATATTCATGAAACATAATAGGTTGGGGAAAAAGTTTCTTCGCATTTAAAAAAAAAATCAAAACATTTTTTTAATATAGTTTATTTACATTTAACTAAAATATATAGGTGCCATTTTGTTCTTTTAATTTTTGCCATCTTGTAAGTAGGGAAATGATCCCATTGCTATAGGAATTTTGAGGCTTCTGATCAAAATACCGCGACATGTGGTTTTGGCAGTCCTCTCGTGATGTTAACCTGACACTGCCTAAAGAATTCTGAAGAGACCGAAACAGGTGGAAATCTGAAGGTGCAAGGTCAGGACTATACGGCGGATGCATTAGCACCACCCAGAAAACTCTCTTAATTTTTGCTGAGTGAGCTGTGTGAGGTCTAGCGTTATCATGATGAAAAACCACACCCTTTCTGTTGATTAATTCCGGCCGCTTTCTCTCAACTTCTTGCTTTAATCTCATCAGTTGTTCGCAGTAGAGTTCGATGGTCCTGCCTGGTGGTAACAGCTCATAATGAATAATGCCCTTCCAATCCCACCACACACACAGCATCACCTTGTTGCGAGTTAAGCCGGGTTTCGCCACAGTCTGTGAAGCCTGACCGGCCTCCAATGGCTGAAAACCGAACCAATTTTGAAGAAGTTGATAACTGGGGATAAAAAGTGGATCACGTATGACAAGAACGTGCGAAAAAAGGTCGTGGTTAGTTTCTATTTAACCAGTATTCAACTAAAAATCTCTATTTCAAGCCCTTTATTTTGATACCCAACTCAAGGGGTTGGGTAGAAAACTAAAATTATTTTGATATACCTTTTGATATACCCAGTGTCACTCTCACAGTAAATACAAATCTAACGATACCTCTCAAGCTGAAATCCATCAAGCCGCAGAGCGTGCCAAACAATTATACATACATATTCTCGAAAAACATAACCCTCCTTCTGGCGGAGTCGGGTAAAAACAAGGTCGTTAGCAACGTTTCAAATCATAGCAGGCGGTGACAAAGCAGGGAATAACTTAGTAGTTACATAATATTATACTTCCACAAAGAGGTTTTGTTTATGTTCGATTAATGTTGGTCCCCGCCGCAATGATATAAAAACGTTGCGAACGAGCTTGTTTTTTCCTTTTGAGTGGTCATTTTTTGCAGTCGGCTTTTTTGTTTTTTTAATGATTACTTTTTATTTGTTTCTTTGTTTGTCAAATCTTGTTTGAATCGGTAATGTTTCGGTTTTTATTAAAAATATTTTAAGTTATCTATTTATCAATTATTAAAATTTTACCACGAAATTCACATCCTTGTTTGAATATTAATCCCATTATCTTGGTCAACAATAGAAGGAAGTCGTAATAAAACGTTAACTAAGGATAATTTTAATAACTTACAAGTGATATCATCGTTAAGAATTTGTTTTTATACCACAAGCAAGAACATTGACGGAATGCCACCGCAAAAAATCTGATGAGGGTCAACCTCGCTCACATACCGACGCTGCAGGACCAGTTTGGAGCTTGCATAAGAAACTTCGCAATTCGCACACTCTTCCAAATGTAAATTAGTCAACGTGACTAAAATAACGCTGTAATAATTTCATTGGATGCGTTAAGATCTTAAAATGAAATATAGGAGACCAGAAAATAAGATAAAAATAAACTCAGTAAGTAGCTATGTTTTGCTGGGGCTGAATTTATGTACCTACCTATGAATAAAAACCTTTTATCTTTTATTCTAATATACTCGTAGTAACGTCAAGGAAACAGCGAAGGCCGTGTGCGTATTTCGTCTATATAAACAATGAAAATTGGATGAGCCTCAGACTGAAAAACTCAAACTCAAATAACTTTATTCAAATAGACTGTATCAGTAAAGTACAAGCAGTGTGTCATTCTGATACAAACGAACCTAAAAGAATATAAAACAAAAGTTCATTTAAACAATCCAAAAAGAAAAATTGTTAGTCAGTGTATACTAGGTACCTATTAACTATTACAATAAAACATCTGTTACAATAGAGTTATTCAATCCCGCATTGAGCAGAGAGCTTACAGCCAGGCATTTTTATCTATAAGGTAGTATTCTGTAGTATAATAGCCCTTTTTTAATAAATCTGTTTTGATGTGATTTTTGAATCTATGTAAAGGTAACTCACAAATAGTTTTTGGAATTTTGTTGTAATAATGTATACCTTGCCCCATAAAGGATCCTAAAACTTTTTGTAACCTAAAGAGTGGAAGTGCAATTTTATCCTTATTTCTAGTATTTTTGCAATATATGTCACTATGTTTATTATAGAGACCAATCTTTTCTCACCAAAACCATGCAATTGAAATGCAGCATCAACAAAAAACGTATACATTTTCAACAAAAAGTTCTAGTTTTATTTTTATTTTCGGTCGCTTTGTCTTGATAGTGATTATAATTGTGAATGAGCATTTTAACAAGCCTCGAAGCTACATGAATTCTACAATATTTTTCGCTGTTTAAATATACGGCAAACCCTGCAGGAAAGCCGTTAGTCAGCGCCATTTAATCCTGGCTAATTACTACCAGATTCACGGCGCGCCGCCAAGCACTAATGAAATGTTACACCGTTTGCAAAGTAATAGCGGTGGAAATAAGTTCGTAGGCTGAGCTATTAGCACGACTACCTGGCGCGAATTCGTTAGTTATTTAGCCTTTATTCGAAAAAGACTCCTGTGGACCTAGCCCAGAGAGCAACTATGTTTCTACCGACACACTTTCAACGCTATGGGCATAACGCTAAACATCATTTTGATTAGGCGAGTGATAATGTCCTTTCCATACATTTTGGTGCAACGTCTTCTGAGAGCATTGGCAGCTGTCTACGAGAACCAACCAAAAAGTTAATAGCTTTTACGGTCAATTTAATAGTTACCTAACTATTTACGATAAACTATATTCGAAATTGCAGCCAATGTTTAAATAAGTAGGTAGGTGTATACTGTTTAAGGATAATTCACGGCAATTATGACAATCAAATGGGGTTTTCTCTTTTTTTCATCGGGTTAATTTAATCATAACCGCAAACCGATAAAAACATGAGTAGGTAAGTACGCCTTATTTTGACTTGCTATTGTCAGTTTATGGAAATTAAGGGTCATCATTACCTTAAAATACAAAAGCAATCAATGTTATTAAGTAGGAATTATCTTCAACAATATTAAAATTGATGAGCTCTTGTGGTCCTGGATTCAATTAAAAGACACAATCATATCGACTTTGCGTTAAATATACAATTGCAACTTGACTTCGGTAATGAATTTGAGAACATTTTACACCTATCACAGGAGGTTGAAATAGGCTTGACCCTAAGTGAGCTTCGGCGTGCTTCGTTCAACATGAAGGCAAAACACATCTTGACTCCAAAAAAAACTGGTAACTTTTAAAAAACTAAGGAGACTGGACTGAACGCATACAATTTCTATACATACACTTTATAACCAAATCACATCTTCCTCCTTTTACAGAATACGATATTTGAACAGAACGTAGCATTCAATGAGCGAGGTTCGATATAAGTTTTTCAGAATTTCCTACTGATTTAAACCTGAAACACATTTTAAAAATGTAGAATGCGACTGAATGCCTTTGATGTGTGCAGCGTTGTAACAAAAATGGCACGATACAGTAAAATAGGTCTCGCTCCGGTTTATTTATCGATGTCGAAAATCTGAACTCGCCGCGCCGGTCCGAAGTCATTAATTATGGAATGCAATAAAGGATTGAGTATTGAAGTCGCAATCTACTTATTGCTTTTAAAGCAGTATGAAAATGTTACAAAAATATTACAATCTCTAACAATTTTGTATTTGCAAAATGGTTAGGACAATGTTGATTGCCTAAAACTGATTTAATTTGAAATTGCATTTTATAATTAGTAGATGTTAATAAGTTTCAATGACTTACTTATTACCTAATTCTGATCGAAGGCTATTCCGATTACCGTTTCTTTAATAATTAGGTATCATACTTTATAATTTAATGTAAGAACATAATTTCACGCTTGTTCAATATCCAACAAGTTTAATCTAAATTGCGGGATGTTTCCTAAAGGTTATTTAAATAGGTAGGTTAGTGATCCGGCTACGCTATTAAGTGTTGTACATTATAGGTATGTGCATAATTCACTTATTATAGCGACAGGATAGTTGGATTTTAATCCTAACTCAAGCTGGATATTATGACAGTACCACCGGGGGTTTTTCTGACTGCTAATAAATACTTGAGCGGACATCTCAATCATGTTTAACTACTTGGGGACCTGACAACTTCAGTGACCTTAGTTCTTCAACGAATTCGATAATGTAGATAAATATCAAGCAAAACTATCGATTCTTAAAAAAAAATTAGATATGTGATATGGAATGCAATCGACTCATTAAAAATAATTCGTTAAATTTTCATTCCGACCTAAAAATATCTGGTACACGACAGATAGCCTTTAATACCTAATAAAGGTCTTGCAAGGAACTGGCTGTACGCAAATAGCTGTAAACAAACGTCGGTACATTGCAATCGCACCTACATTATAGAATAGCGTCCCCGTTAGCGCGCTGGGGATTGCTTCCTTCCGTCCTCAGCGACTGGCGCGGAAGCAGCCCGAGATGGCCCCGGCAATCGAGTCACGGGGAAATGGTTTGAATCAACAGGTCAACGCCGTGCAGGTATTTCAGTTGCCTGTGTTGAATACTGCATTTAAGGGAAATAGAAAATTACGAGCATTAAAGAGAATATGAAGCACTGTACCTACCTACTACCAATTATCGCATCTAGATAATATTTACAGAGCATTAAAGATTGAGATACCTTTGGTTCGTTGAACCTGATAACTGTGGTTTACTCATTTTTATACATTTGCAGCCAGCGTGGGTGTCACGCCAATCACCATGCAGGATGTAAAGGACGTTCAATGTTTTTATTCCAAACTAAAATTCAAATAACATGAATGCTATAATGAAATTTAAGTGTTATTTCCCATAGTTTCAATGAAATTTCAACTCTTGAAATGAAATGAAGTGAAATGAAATGAAATGAAAATATTTATTTCTCAGAGAGTGGTAGTTAAAGGTTTTACATTAGAAGATGTCCAGCACAATCTGCCACTAGTGGCGTAGAAATATTCATATCACCTAACTACTTACAGGTTATTACATTAAAATTCGTTGTTTACATACATTCGTTGTTTGCCATATTAACATTGATTCACAATCATTATTTTATTTAAATATAATTCAAGGACACTACAATACAATACAATTACAATATAATACTTACTTTCTATTTAGGCGTCCATTAATTTTATAAGATTATTATTCAAATTCAAAAAGTCGTTAATAGTATAAAAACATTCTTTCATCAGCCACTTTTTTAAAGTGTAATGAAAATCATTAAATGTCATACTCCTAATAGTAGAAGGGAGTTTATTATATATCTTTATGGCCTTGTAGTACACATTATCAGAACATATTTTTAGCTTAGTGAGTGGCAAATATAGCTTATTTTTATCTCTTCTTCCCCTGTTTTCACCAAGCCCTTCGCCCTTAAGAGGAAAGTGGTGTGGGTTTTTCCTGACAAATAAGCAAATGTCAAGTATGTACTGACATGGCAGGGGTAAAATTTTAAGCTCTTTGAATAATGGCGTACAGTGGTCAAGCTAGTCGGCACCACATAAAGCCCGAATACATTTCTTTTGAACCCTGAAGACTTTTATTACATCCACCGAGTGGCCCCACATAATAAGACCATATCGTAGAGTTGAAGAAACATATCCGTGATAAGCTAATAAAGCAGTCTCTTGAGTTGCTGTGAGCCTTAACCGACGTATGGTAAATACAAATTTATCTAATTTTGTGCAAAGTTGATTAATGTGTTCTTTCCAATTTAAGTGTTCGTCTATCGTAATTCCCAAGAATGTTGCACAGTTTACCTGCTTAATATTCGTACTATTGTAATTAATATTGATGGAAATGTCCATAATATTGTATGGTCTAAAATTAATTGTATTGGTTTTGTCAAGGTTTATTTTTAAGTCATTTTGTTCGAGCCATTCTATGACATGACACAGTTCATCATAGACTAATGTCTCAAGAGATTTTTTATTTTTACTTTTAATAACTATCGTAGTATCGTCTGCAAATAGAATACATTCTTGTTTTATTGAATTCGGGAGGTCATTTATATATAATAAGAATAGTATGGGACCCAAAAGGCTCCCTTGCCAGAGTCTTTGATTTTGCGTGCAGATTGAGAAACATGTTTTTTGTTGCCAATTATTTGACTTATCTCAGCGTACTGAAAACGCTCGAACAAGTAACTTTGAAGCCAAGACAGGGCTTTGCTTCTGACGCCATGTTTTTGTAGTTTCAAAAGTAGTCGGGGATGAGAAACATAATCGAATGCCTTGCTCATGTCAAGGAACAGCCCCACAACCGCTTCTTTGTTATCAAAAGCCTCTGTAACTGTTTTAACGAAAGAAAAGCAGGCATGAGTGGTTGAGACACCTTTTCTAAAGCCAAATTGGTTTGATACGAGTATATCATGTTTAGTAAGAAAACTTTCCAATCTTGTCAACATAGCTTTTTCAAAAAAAATTGAGATAACTGGTATTAATGTGATCGGCCTATAATTACTCATGTTCGTAGAATCTCCTTTTTTAAATAAAAGTTTAATTACAGATAGTTTAAGTCTGTTTGGAAAAACACCCTGCTCAAACGAGAGGTTCATTACATAAGCCACCGGTGGGGCTATAAGCTCAGAACATAGTTTGATAATTTTGGTGCTTATCTCGTCATATCCCACGGAATTAGTATTATTATGCGATCTGATAATTTTAATAACTTCATCATCAGTAGTCGGTTTCACAAATATGCTGTTTGCCGTATCACGAACATTAATATTTCGATTCTTATGGATGTTTCACCTACTAATTACTTAGCACTCCAGTACTTGTTTTCGATTAAGAAACGGAATGGAAAACCAAGTAAGTTCCCTCAAATTGATAAAAATTGTCGGCTGTCGCGGAGATTTATCAGGAACATTATTCGGATGCATGCGGAAGTAATCCTAAGGACGCCCTAAATTGTATTGGTTTCGGAAGTATTTCTGGGGGGCTAGCCAAGAGCAACACGTCACAATGATTTCTACAATAGAAATCGTTCAAATGTATGGGGATGACATAAGCGCCAGTGACAGCTTATGTCATCCCCATACATTTGAACGATTTCTATTGTAGAAATCGTCGTAGCGTGTTGCTCTTGGCTAGCCCCCGAATTGATATTGTCGAAATAGAGATGGCACCGAAATTGTTTTCGGAAGAATTGCAGCAATGGTTTTCTTACCAAAACATAGGGACACACCGAGCTCCGCATTCGCGTAACAAAGAATGAAATCAATACAGGTGAATTCAACAGGTTAGCAGTCACAGCAACCTCACGCACTGCGGAAATTGCTACCTCCTACCGCTTTAGATGTCTTAAGGAATATTCACACTTGAAAGTTATACACTAGATATTTCTAGTGTATAACTTTCAAGTGTGAATATTCTTTAAGACCGAGTATACAACTCTTTATATCATGAGCGACTGAGTGCATATAATCACAATTTTACAATGTATGCAAATGTTAAAAATGCTCGCATGGAACATAATACAATAAACAACCAAAAATATTACGAAATGAAGTAAAAGATAAAAGAAACCTGTACAAGACTGAAACTTGATCTTTAAAGCTCAATAAAGCTTATACTCTTATCTTCAAAGTACAACCAGTGACACCGGAGTAAGTATTCTTGCTACTTAGTGGAACTACTTAAGCCCTGAACAAACAGTCACTTGGAAAATTAATACGAGGACGAAGAATATAAGGTTTCGTTTCGTAATGAAAACTCGATAAAGAATGGTAAGTAGGTTACGTTACAATGGTTTTGTAACAGTTTTAGACAGTTTCTACAGAAGACAATAGCAATAATAGTTAAAGAAAACAACAACCACATATTATTAAGCAGAATTAAATGTGAAAATTTTACCATGAAAAGTATTAATTTTGTTTGGCCCACAATGCCACACCTTTTTTTCATAAGAACAGCCTTAACTTCTGAAAATCCACAGAATTATTTTTTTTCAGACCAAAGTCAAAACTTGAACTTTGCTTCTTTCAAATATCATTAACGATCCTCAACTCTAACAACGCCGAATGTATACTTATATTTGTATGCCACTAAACTTCATGACATAAAACAGATTGTTTGTCTCTTACAGGTGATTGCACCTACAAACCAACCACCTCCAATAATTAAATAAAAATAACGGCAGGATCAGGCAAACGTGTACTTGCCAAGAAGCTTGCTTCCTTTATGACCACTAACACTACATCTGGATCCTCGCCACGAGATGAGGCGGGAGGCGACAGATGTTCGATAATTACCAGTTCACAGGACTCGGCAGGATGTCATGCACCTGCGCTGAGAATCCGAAACACAGTCATAGCAAAAACTATATTCTATTTTAGCATATTTCTTCAGTGTGTGGAACAGAGTCAAGAGCTTACTCTTTCGCTTTGTCACTGTGAGCAGAAATTTAAATGTATTATCAGTGACGTGAATTAATGCCCGAAAGCAACGCGCAACGGTAATACAGTACCATCAACCTTTAGGAATGCTTTTCATCGCATTAATGTTGAACTATAGTCGTGTTCGTGAATTACCCAAGCATCATCAAATGAGCAAACTCTTAAGTGTTCTTTTTTATATTTTATTTATTAGCTTTTATATATACACATACAGATTACAGTCATAAGATGATAAAACGGTACAAGCACACCAAACTAAGTAATTTCCTTGTAATTCATAATGTTTAATGTAATGCTGATACCACTAATGACTGACTTAAAGCCAGGCGCGGTAACTTTGATCGTTGAAACCAATTGAGGCTGCCAGGAATGTCGACAAAAAATATACCCTTCCCTTGATTCTCAGGACATAAAGGAATTCCGGCGCCAATAACAGTCATTGTTCAAATATTACACTCGGGTCTTAGCGTACGTGTCCTTCTGTAGGGTTCAAAGCCAGGTAACAGTAACAGTATTTGAAATTTTTAAATCAATTGCTTACGTACTGTAAAATACTGTGTTAAACTAATGTTTATAATACAGACTAAATAAATACGATGTGTAAAGCTTAGTTACTAAATGATGATGAGTTACGTTACGATTAAGATTTAAGTGAACTGAAATAGCTAGGATATCATTTACCCAATCTCGTTATTTTTTCACAGTTCACAATCACATTTCGTTCGCCGATAATAAAAAAAAACCAGTTCGTTTCGGAGGAATTTGAACTGTTATTTTAAGTATAATAGTGGTTTTTTATTCTTTTCAGTAACCTTCTATTTTATGTTTCCGCAGAATTTTACATAAATCTGCATGTTATTATTATTGTTTTAAAAAAAAACAATGTAAATAACAGTGCTCAAATAAACAGTAATCATTTTATAAGTTTTTTAATCAAATCGAAGTCAGTCCGATTCAAGAGCCCAGAGCTGAAAATATGAAATTAGTTATCCATTGGATACAGCTATATCAGGAGCCAGTATTCAACTGCAGCAGCCCAAATTTATTATAAGTACAGATTTGCACTCGTATTATATTCGTTATACCTACTTGTTTATCGACAATTTGATTGATACTGGCTGGTACACCAACATTGCCACTAGTATTAGTAAATCAAACGTGTACTCACATCCTCTGATTGAAGAGCAGTTCCCTATGCAGGTCCATGCGCTGGGGGCTCTCGAGACACGGGTTCGGCAGCCGCCGCGGCGCGATCAGGGCGGCCTCGCCGGGTGCGGGCCCCTCGCCCTCCTGCACCATGTCGACCGCGCCCAGGACCGGCTCTGTCACCAGGGGACCCGGGCCCACGCCGCCTGTCGCGCTCAGCGCGCTCAACGATAGAACTGCAGACAAAAGAACAGGGTTACACACTTAGAATGTGGTAAACTAGCTTAGAATGTGGTAAACTAGCTTAGAATGTGGTAAACTAGTTTAGAATGTGGTATCACAGGAAAGGGAAACTACGGCATCCTCATAATTTAAATTGAGTAGGGTCAATCTTTTATTTGCTATAACAAGACATATCCTCACCTACCACATAATCACACACCACTGAAACTTAGGCAGAAGAGAAGGCAAACTGCTGAAGTCAAGAACATAAAATTTGGCAAGCATGTTTTCTTATTTTTAACATGAGTGGTAATCTAACCCACGACTAAAGGCGTTAAGGATCCCGACCAATGCGCCAACAAGATAAATAAGGATGACAGTTTCTTTCCTTGTAACCACCGCCTGCGCAAAGCCACTGGCAACAATTGGTGCATATCAAAAAAACTTCTAGTCGACATAAAATACGCATTTAGTTTGAGTGACAACTTGGCTTAATTGGTAAGTAAAAACACAAAAGACTGTCTGGAAAGTGGAACAGACAAACGCTTCCTTTACACAGGCATTATAACGATAAAGGGAGAGAAACCAATTTAAACGTCCAAAGAACAGACAAAAATAAGATAGAGCTACCATTTTAAGGTCTGACGCAATATTGTGTCTTCCAATTATTTCAGAAAAATCTCTTTATGTTCTAACCTTAGCTCTTTATCAGCATTGACGTCATACAAATCGTATTGTTAGTCACGGTGAAGTAGTAAAGTGTCGGACTTTTGTTTACTACCTCGTCTTAGACTACTACGATACATACGAGTTATCTCACGTAAATTTCCTATATCAAAATACAAATTCGTCAGCTCATTTTGTCAATGGTGGCAGAATATTTTTAAAAACAATGTGTCAGTGATTAATTAGTCATCAATGTCATCACATTTGGGGATGCCCATATCTCATAAATTAAAATACGCGTGCAGGGTCTGCACTTTTGGTTTTTAAAATAATAAACTATTTTACTTTTAATAAAACACTCTTAATAACGTACTAAAGAATATTAAATTTGGTAGGATTGGTTGCACGGCTAACTATAATAAATAACTATACGCCATGTGCACTAAAGGTTGGCGTTAATTCTCACATGTTATTGTTCAGAACACACTAATTACCCGTTTTGTTCAACGTCACTTGCTTCGTTGACTCATTAACTAGTATTTTACCAGCATATAATACCAGCATTAATACTACGTCATTCATTATTAAGTAATTTTGGTAACGATAACAAGCAAGTTTTAAACAAAAAACTAATTGCTGTTAAATTTATTAGAAAAAAATTGTAAAAGTACTTATATTAATATTATGTAAAGATTTGAAAGTATTTCACAGAATATTTTTTTTACACAAATGTTACGCAACGTAACAGTCCACAAGCTTGTACGAAATCTTTGGTCTTTGAAGTGGCATAGCACTGCGAGCTCAGCTTATACTTTACGGTGTAATGCTCTAGATGTGTCTGACTATACAGTGTACGTACGCCACATAAGAACTATAAGAGGATACAAATATTAATAGCTCCCTCCTAGGGACACTCAAGGTCGAGTTTGAATGGCCGAACAAACATTTTTATAACGGCGGTCTCTCAAGAGTTTACACTCTAAACAGGTACCTAAAAGAATGTAATGAATCACGTATGATGTCATCTGCGGGACGGGTTCGATACTTTATGAGAATACTTAATAACGAACTGCAACTATATAAGGTGGCGTATAGAAACATATCGCAAAGTAATCAAAAATAAACGGGTAACTGTCTATGCAACAATTTGAAAACAGTTAATCCAGACACATTCAAAAAGTATATGTGATCTGCGCCAACCAGCTCGAACACGTTTAGCTGCCAATTTAAATTTACCATAATATTAAAAATGTGGATCACATTGGTAGCTTCTTAACTTTGAGTGGCTTTAGAGTTCGCAAATATGGCAAACAACTAATTTATTCTAATGATGTTAGACTATTTTCCGGTTTTCTTATGTAGGTATTTGACCTCAGTTTTAAGTCTAAGACAAGGCGTGCATTAATTAGTAAATATTAAAATCTTATTTAGCAACAGAACACATGCAACAGAATTTGTAAATCAAAGCAGTTTCGTATTTCAAAACTGTTGCATTTTGTTTTGAAATGTGATATTTAAGCCGAAACCTTTTTTTTTACGAATTTTCTTCTTCGGATTGCTTTCAAAACAGCAATACATTTAAAGTGAAGCGTGCCAATGCTAAAAGTAGCCGGGTATTGTTTCAAATCTGTGACCTCTTTTGGTACGAGTATGTTTCGCGACAATACGTCTGCCGTGATTGCGCGTCGCTCGCAACGAACTCAGGTTAATAAGGGCGCTGGGGACTGCTTCCTGGCTCGAGCTTACAAATAGGGATGCCACCCTCCACTGCATTTCTGCTCATTTTCCACGCCTTTAGTAAGTGTCTAAGGACCGGAAATTCCAAGAGACAAGAGCAGTTTTATCCTTGTGTAGCGATCTGTGCTTCGCTTTACTGCGAGGAAATTAGAATCACATAACAATGTAACACATACCTTGAATAGCAAAAATAAAAAAGGTTAGATAGGGTTACAAGAAATAAGAATTATATGTCAGTGTTTAGTAGAGAAAGTGACTCCTGCGCTTCAGCTTCTCTATCTTACTATTTGCAATTTCACATGAAGCAGGAAGTCAAATTGATATTGTTATTATAGGTATTGTGATTCGCATGAAATATTCAATCTGGATGAAATCGCGCTCATTTTATCTACGATTGCTAACAGTAGAAAAGTCATCCAGTACCATATGTGCCACTATTTCTAGGTTTAAATATGACCGTGACTTCACTCAGAGATACTGACTGTAACTAAGAATTTTCTTTAATAATACAGTTTTTGAAGAACGGTTCTCTCACCACAGGTTATTTCGAGCTACTTAGCAAGATGTAAAGTTTGTTAAAATTAAGAATTTGTTTGCTTATAAATAATTATGTAGATAAAAATGTTCATTAAGGAGGACGGGTTTTTTTTCAAGCGCTTCATTTTTTGTATCCTTTAAATAATGTGTGAAAAGCAAAAACCACTGGCCCCACCAGGGTTGTTGTAATGTACTCATTGCGGCTCGTTATCTCGCGGCCGACCCCGATTCCTGGTGCTCTACACAAACGGAAACGCTACAGTTGCCAGTTATGAACTTTTAAAATTCATTTCGCTCAAGCCTGCAGAACTGAAAGTTGCAATCGTAGTTTAACTTCTGGCGACCTCAAAAAATATTTTTGTTACAATATTGAAGAAATTTCAACGGGCAAAAATTAGTTTGGCTTATAAGAACACGTGTTGGGCTGTAACGATTTGTAATAGTTACTCAATTGTGTAATTCTTATTAATCATCCATTACTAATGTTACTTTCTCGTATATGAATCATTTTTAACATAACTCAGCTGTAGACTCATTTGTTCTCATTTAAGATTTTTAAAACACCGAAACGTTTGATACAAATGTGTTCATGTTCAACACACTACTGATTATTTGTAGGATATTGTTTGGTTAGTTTCGGTAGTACTAACTTTTACGGGTAATAGAGATTTGTAGAAAGAGATAATCACTTGACTCTGCCAACTCGATGTTGAAAATAGCAATTTATTTCACGAAGACCACGCTACTACCCCTCTACCCCTGTTTACCATACTGTACCTATGTTCATTTATTGTTATTTAGCTCATTATATACATAAATAAACATATAATAAACTAAGCAAGCTTATAGATAGCTACTGTGGGTGTCAGACTGATGAACATAATCAAATGTATGAATCTTCAATCATTCTTCCATAAAATTTACTATTTAATGTGCTCTTACTTTATGCATAGTAATAAAATAATAAAAACCGTAGTTTGCACGTGGTCTTAGGTCGCACGAACTAAATCGATGTTGCATAACTGTTCTATTGCAAATTTTTGGCAGTTACTTATTTTGATATAACATCCCGCAGCGAATTGTTTTGATGTGGATATTTGGAAGATTGGTTTATGCCAAACCATTTACGGTTATTCTAATCTAAACAAACGAAATGATAAGCAAAAACAATATAACTCATTTACTAGCAACGCATCCGATGTTTTATTCATGGTGATTGGTAATCGTGCATAGCTTTTACTAAGCATGTTGTTAACACACAGCAGAATCAGCAAATCTCTAATAAAACAGCTATCAAAGAAGAATCCATCAATTTGATTGTATTCATTCTTGGACGTTTACACGCTGACCCTAATTCCAGTAGGCCAAATTTTGATCGCAGCCTCCGTCTCACATGATATAACGCGGTTTACATAAACCGGCAACCGCTGATCAATATCTCTTTAATCCAACGCTTTAATTCAAAGCGAGAGACTCGAGAATGAACTTGTTCAAACATCGATGCGAGAACACTTGTAGCGACAACTGTTGTCACTGAGCAATCTATGCAATCAGAATATCTACTATGAGCTTCCATCACGTAGACGGCGATCTTTGCGTTCAAAAATTTGTAGTTTGTTTGCTATTTTTGGTTACATTTTTAATCACTAGGGGCGCTGAAACCCCATACAAAAAGATCAACAAATAAAAGTCATTGGGTTTCAAGTTGCAATTCATCGTAGACATACTGGATAAAAATACCAGTACCTTACACATTAATGGACGAATATTTTGAAGACTTTTGTTTTTACTGGACAGTTCTAGTTAATTACGATTACGAGATGATTGAGTTCCTTTCCTAGTAACTCAGTTATTATAGAGACACGAGTACGAAATAGTAAAACATTACTTAACATAATCAAGCACCTTAGCGTGGCACCTTTACACTAGCCTAGTAGCCTAATCTAATCAGTATCAGGTAACTAGACATAATGTCAAGAGATGGTGTAAAATGGTGTTCCCGTTTCTTGTGACATTCTGAAAATGAGGTTCCACGATACCGCCCCAGATCTGGGACTACGCCCAAGTTAGCTTAACGAAATGGTAAAGTTTCTTAACGATTAGACGTGGTTGCAGCCTCACGATGACTTGTACATCAGGCATGGTGTACGACTAGCATGCTATCACGTAACACGTGTATTTACCGTACTGTGTGTACATAACCTGCTTCTTACTTCGCTAATTTTTTCCAACTGTATAATGAGAAACGGTTTTGTAGGAACCAGATACTTAGCACAGGACAGACCTCAAACTAACATAATTTTGGGTTGTACTTAAATGTTTCCGTATTACACGTATGTTGAACATCATGAAACCTTGCCGGGGAGCTACTTGTCTTTTTTTGATATAAATATACGTCACTTACTTAAATAATCCAATTCATGTGTTATGAATTAGAAAATACGGTATCTTCAACATTACATATTAATCTTATCTTCTAAATCATTGTTTTTCATTTTTTAATCTGATTATTACCGGTACCCAGTCTGCCAAGCGACAGCAATTGCTTAAATACCTAGATAAGTGCAATATAATTGTCATAAGAAATATGTAGTCGAAAATTCAATTACCTGAGTCTTTGCCCGAGTAGACATAACGATAGAATGCTCGTTATGTCTACTCGGGTTACTACTGTCATAGTTGCATTGATAATAATTGTTTTGAAGTTAAATCTAGCCAAATTGCTTACCAATATTTTTCAGGAATATTTCAACATTATTCAGGAACATATGACAAAGACAACGGATTTCGAGGCAATTGCGCAGATACAATACGAAACCCTCTTACTAAACTAAACGATCAATTTAATTTAATAAATGTACAGAGACAATTATTCAAAGTAAAAAAAACAATGACGCTTTCACTTTATATGTATTAGAATATCTATCATACCTAAGTGAGATTGCGGCGATTAGCGGGGCAAGCACGTACAGTAAATTAACACAATAATGCAGGAAACAAAACGCTGAGTGACACTGCAGTCCGACACGGAACACAAACAATACGAAATAGTCAAATAATTACTGCTCAAATGTCTAAAATGGTAATTAAACCAAACATTTGCGTCAATAAAAGTATTTTCACCTAAGACCATAAGCTGAACTTTCAAACGTGATATAAACAAACATAATTTAGAGCGTTATAAACCGTTTATGAAGATAGAGACGTTATCACAAAGAGGTGTTTAAAAATCATCAGTTCATAACACGCCGTAAAAGTAAGATCCAGGCTCGGTCAATAAAAGTCTTGTTTGCACACCGTTCGAAGAAGTGTCCTTGGTAAATAATATTTTATTCAGAGCTAGGACACCGGGGGGCGATATTGAACCCGTTGTGAAGGTCGGAGGACATCGCGTGCGTCGGCATTGAGGGTAAACTCCTTTCAAGGTCCTTTTCGAATTTGATACCTTACCTAGCTGGAAAAGTTTTACTTGAGCTCTAATAATTAATCTTGGAACAGATCTCAAAGATTTTTTTGTTGAAAAGCCTTCGTAGATAATACTTATTGTAAATTACTGATAAGAGGACAATGAAAACAAAATAAGCAGAGATAAGAGAGGTTCATTTTAGAATATAAACGCCAACTACGTTACGTGATGTAAAATATTCCTGAAATAAAGCTCTTTTTATATGTCACCAGTTCAAGGGCCTCAAGTTTCTAACAATTTATGTAAAATATGTCGTTAGTTGTATTTATCCATTGCGCATGTGTACGTATGTACTTAGTGTGCTATGTTTGTAGGTGCTTAGATGCCAAACAACGAATTAATATTTCAACAAAACTATAAACCACTCATTTCTCCACATAAATGCCAAACGACTAATTCCCATAAATTTTCCACGTGAAATATTTATCAAGCTGATACGCTGTGGACTGACCCCTGACCTACGGCTATTTTTAGCTCTATCCAGCAATATGGCTCTGGCAAGGCCGAGGTAGTGCTCATTCGCTGAAACCATTGACGTCATTCCAGCTGAAGGCTGTGATGCCATCTAGTTAAATTTACTCAGTTAATCTGGTACACGAGGCCTTACGTTGGCATACACACTTATACTCTCCTGTGGCTTCCAATGCAAAAAGACTTGATAGGATAGATAGATCGATAGAAAAAGTTTACGAGTTTTGTATCAAGTACATGCAAACCAAAGTTATTATGACAATATCTTTCTGCCTTTCAAAGTACTCTCGCAAATAACATTATCTAGTAGTAATATTCTATTATGAGTTATCATCATGTTTAACTTTTATCTCACCATCTCAAGGAAATGGAAAATGTACTTTTACGTAGAATCTTACTAAATGTGAGAGATCCCTTTGAAAACTTTTTCGAGAAGTTTTTCTCTTGGTTTCCTCACGAGCCTCTTATGAATTTGCTATTCAAAAGCGTGGTTTTTGTGAATGCATATGCGCCTACATTTTTCGTGTTTTAAGGCGGCGTTATTGCAGATTGCTCGGAAAACCCTTTTTTTCGATTCAATGGTTTAGGTGTTTATTGTATAGACAATGTCCTAGAACCTGTGCTAAAATGTACATGATAGGATGTACTTTACTCGATCATAAAAAAATAGCCTAGCATAAATGTATAGGGTTGTACTAAGATTTACTTATTGATTGACTTTCGTTTGATTAAATTGACATTAAAACGTATTTTCATTAATTGGGTATGGGAAAAAAATTAAACATGTCCTAAATCGAAAACCAATTCGAGGAATTTGTATTTTATACTTTATTTAACTATTTAACATTTTTAATGGCAAAGGATCTCGGATATTTTTAATTAAATAAGTATGACCTTCATTTGACCTCAGTCACGAACGTACGCAAAGAGTACTAGATTAATAACCGTTTTAGGTTCTTAATGGACTCTTGACGTAATCAAATTGACATCTCACAATTGAAACCTATGGGATCGTATAAACGTCGTTTCACGTGATAATAAAGATTGGTTGATAATCTATCCGTCAACCAATCAAATTACTTTTGGCTAGGTGATTCTACTGCATGGTATTAATGGTATTTCTAGATAGCAGATTTTAAATTCCTCCAGATTAAAATGTTTATCCACAGGGTCAAATTTAACAAAATACGTTAACAAGATTGAAATTGATAAAGAGGTATAAGCGTGTTCGTTACATCTTAAAGTATTGTCTATAATGGAGGACTCAGGCAGTTCAGACATTATATCGCAACATCGGATAAACAATACATTTGTTATATCCATTGTTCCTTGGCAAACAATATTTTCTAGAAAATGGTGTTTGTTTAACCTTCCATACAAAAGAATAATGGTCGATAGATCACATCGGAGAGCAAAGTGTAGTTTAGAACGGCTCTATTTAATCTCGTTGATCAGAATTTTTGCTTCATTGCATGACGACGTCACTAAGGTTTGGCACAGGACGGGTCACACGCGCTGATATACGCATAACGAGTATCCTGGCCAAACGAGATTAATAGCTGTTGCCCTTTTAATTTGATTAGTAGCTCGACGTGCACGGGACGCTATCAAATGCTGTAATCTGAATACATCAGTACAGACTGATGAAAGAACAGTCTTTACATGATACAAACGGATTGTGAATGTATAGTTAACGCAAATAGCTTTTTCGGGAATAAATATGTTGGTTTCAAGTCGTCAATATTCTTAAAAATATTGAAAAGAAGAAGAAGCGTTTTTTAATTCAGGGGAAAATATAATTGATATTTTAGCAGGCAATTATCGGTCCACAGTAATAAGAGGTTAAGTAAGAAAGTTCTCGCGTAGTTTAAATGACCAATGAATTTATCGGCGTTAATTGCCCTTTTAATGGGAATTACACCAGGCGTTTTATTGTTTTCATCACGATCGACCATACAAACGTCCATAAAGTAGCTAAATAGGTTAACGCAATACCTGTCTACCCGTACCAAATTGGCTACACACTTGCGAAAGACATTCTTGTGTGGGCAGCTCATTTACTTCACAAACTCACAACACTGCTTGAATACCTGTCTTCAGGCCTCAGATTGGAATCCAAATACATTTCCCGTGATGCATCGCCGGTATTCTTAGAATCTAATTAGGTGATTATCGGCAAGGGTAAAGGAAAAAGAGAACGTTCGACAAATTGTGGCACACCCCCAATCACAGCACACGCTCATTTTTAATGGAAATTCCTGACCGCCTTTACGGTTTGGGGAATCGTTACAAAACAGGCGCAGCCATTAGACAGTGAAGAAATCGTTTTATGTTCCTAAAGATAATGGGTGAAGAAATTATTGCATCGGATATATGGTTCCCAGGGCACGTGCGCGTTGGGGTCGGATGTTTATAGGGCATAAATTATAAATGGACGGAAAGCGTTTTAAGAAAAGTTTTCAAACGCGTAAAAGATGTACCGAACGTAAAAGTCTATGTAAAGAAACATTAAAATTGGAGCCAGGTAACAACTGTTGTACAGCATTCAGTCCGTAGATAGACGTGCTGACGTTTGTGAATGTTCAGAGCGATCCCCGCTGATGCGTGGTTCAATCAATAAGCCACTTCCTCATGCGGGCGCGCACGAATCACTTATTACAGCTGATGACAGTTATGACGGCGATACAAATTTTCCCGTGTGCCTCAATGGGCGAGGTCAACTAATTCGACCAAAGAAGATGCACGGCTGCACTGGTGCGCTCAATGAGACCAATAAAACTAATAGAACTTCGTTGTCCCAATAGAGAAGGACCGTTTGAATTCATATTTTTGGTCACGTCTCAAAGATGGAACGGTAAAACATTTTTCTACGACTTGCGGTCACGCGCGATTTTATGCATGTGAATGTGAAGTATTGGATCGAATATAGATTCATGCTTGAGAAAAAACACTTTGTCAGATCGATTCTGGCTATCAACCACCGCTCTGTTCTCCTGTACTGTGAATAATAGGTATTTTAAAAACTTATGGTACTGAACGTAGATAGGTAAGAAAAGTTTTAGACAGTTACCAACATAATCGGAAAGTTACTACTTACGAAATAGTATTGGAATCAGGAAAGGTTTCTGCTATCATTAGGACATGCCATAGGCTAATTAGCAACATGTACGTAATATCTTGAGACTGAACCTGTGCTTGCATTAAAATCATCATTAATCTAGGAAATACGAGCGGGTATTCAGTCCATAATGATTTTCTTATGTCAGTTATTCACGTAACGACTAATATGGATGGATTATGACTGGGTGTTATCACGACGCGTCGGTAAAATATCTCAACAAATGATTGTATGTGAATTAAACTGTATTGCCTGCTGCATTTGCAGGATTGTATTTTTTTAAATTAGGCTTAATATTCTAATTTATAAATCAAAACAATGCTAAAGCTCTTTCTCGGTTTGTTCTTTCTACACACGCAATTATGGGCTGTCGTTACGGATTATGTGCGTTTGAAAGTAACTGGGGTGTGACTGGAAAGGGTTGAGCATTTGGGGGACGACCCCCACTGATCGCACGGACACTATTAGTTATTAGCAAACGCAAGTGAACATTTGTCACTATCATGTTGCTATTCCATAAGGATATTGTTAGTTGTTTGTTTATTGTTATTTCATGAAAAAATTAATAAATAAATATGCGCCAGACAACACACTTCTTGTAATGGTCTCGAAGTAGGGATTAATATCCCTGTGTTACTCGTAACACAGGGATCTTAATCTGCTTATTTCCTTCCGGCTTCGGCTTATTTCCTTGTCTGCTACCTCGGTACCAGACAAGGAATTAAGCCAGGGGCGTCTTCCAGCACACCCAGACCCGAGTCAATTCAGAAAAGATCGTTTCCTTCGTACTACAGAAATCGAGGCTAGAAACCGTGCTACAGCGCACTACGCCAATCGTGTCGCCAAATCAGAAATCATTTTCAAGTAACATCTTTTGAAGCGGTCAACTTTTTAACTATAATGTGCTGCTATTGAAGCAACTGTTACAGAAATTTAGATTTGTCTAATACATAAACAATGATTGAGCTTCATGTAGTTCTGCCATTAATACGTTCAAAACGCATGCAGGAGAAAACTGTTAACGCTCTATGATAATGAACTACTCTACCACGTATGAAACCACCGCTGCGCTGTTACGAGTATGATATAGCACTAATTAGTCTCTCGTGTACAACTGTTTGTAAACGTGACGTCAGCCAATGTACAAAGCCTCGCGCGAGTAAGCCAGCTTTAGAACGTAAACCTTCCATTTGAATAGATACGTAGTTGTGTTCAAGTTAGGTCAGTTGTCATAGGGAAAATTGAAAGGTCTGCAAGTTCAGTGGGCCCTGGGCGCGACCCCATTATGCGAGTTCAAACAAGGCGCGGGCGACTGCGCTACGCAGGCTAGACGCGTAGCCACCTAGATACATAAACAGACAGGCGCCTTGTACGGTAATCTGGTATGTCACAAATACGGCCACTTTGCTATTATCCGAATTTCTTTTTTTTAAATCGAAAACATAACCGTTGAATTTATGATTGATAAATATAAATAAATAAATATAAATATGCGCCAGACAACACACCTCTTGTAATGGTCTTGAAGTAGGGATTAATAGCCCATAGCCCTGTGTTACGAGGTACCACACAAGGAAATAAGCCAGGGGCGTCTCCCAGCACACCCAGACCCGAGTCAATTCAGAAAAGATCGTTTTCTGAATTGTCCCGACCGGGAATCGAACCCGGGACACTACGGAAATCGAGGCGAGAAACCGTGCTACAGCGCACTACGCCAACCGTGTCGTCGTTGATGTTTGATTATAGTCTAATAATAATTAATTAAATAATTAGCAGCCTTTAACAGATTTAATATTAGTTGACAAACAAACACGCAAGTTTAAACATGTGTAAGTGAAATTAAAAAACATTTATTGCAATTAAAATTAATCAGTTACATCAATACATGAAAATGCTCCTTAATTTGAGAGGGAAAATGACAAAAATATTCTTGAAAGAGGTGTTTATCTCATAAATAGATATCAGCATTCAAAGATAAGTTCCTACACTACGGATAATCGTGAACCTCATAGCTATCATACGAAATTATCTGTCTGTGTCATGATCATAGCACGTTATCGAACTACTTCTGTTTACACATCTATCACAAATAAACACTGCATTGTGCAAGCCAGACTTAAATTGACCACACCTTAACTTTATCGGAGACCTTCAAATAATCTGAAGCATTAGAGTTGAGTAAGATACTCCAAGATATTTTCGAGGATATTCGTTCTTAAACTACGAGTGTTAATGTGTTCATGAGCGTTCATCACGCGAATCGAATGTTTATACCTAATTACCTAGTTAAGAACGTCATTATTGTAGTGTCGGTGTTTCCGGAAGTGTTTGTTTGGTTTTTATACAGCAAGCTGAAAGGACATTCATTTGCAGAGCGACGCGCTCTCCGGGGAGGAAAGGAAAAAAAACTATCGTATTAGTCTTGCTATGCATTTTCTGAGAAACCTACATTGGTACTTACAATGTCCTACCAGGTCCTTTTTAAATAAGCTCAAGGTCGGATGGTATCAATGGACTTCGAAGCTTCAGTGACGTTTGTTGTTTATTTATTTATTTTTTATTGCACATAAAAAAGTACAAATGGCGGACATAATGCCTGAAAGCAATCTCTACCAGTCCACTTCTGAGAATCTTTCGAAAAAAACTCATTTTTCAAATCACTGAACAATAAAAAATAGCCAAATAAGTAGCACAAAAATACTTTACATTGTGCCATTAAAACTCTACCTACAACCGTCTTTTCTTATACGTAATTTATAACTTTTATGAGCGTGCGGCCCTTTTGCGGCTAAGTGTCAAGGGTAGTAAATAGAAAAACAATCCATGATAGTTTCGGCAAATAATATCGATAACAATGGGCAGAGCATCCCTCGGTGGTGCGTTCACGGGCAGGGCTCGAGGGCGATGACCCCTCGCGGCAGACGGAGCTTTTCGCGTCTCGCCCTACTTGCCTGATGCCGCCGCCCGCCCAGCAAGCAAACCTACGTCATTTTTAAGCTAGTTTCATTTATTTATGTAACAACAGAAAAATAAGTTGGTTGTTCTCTTGCCATATGTGCAAAGCATATGCAACGCAAGCGAGCTGTTGACAGCTTTCCTGATAGGAAATGACACTGTTACATAAGAAACTCGTTATCTTATTTATCAGATTCAATTACTCAGGCCTAAGCTCAGCGCTTCATTGATATATTCCCATCTGATTTAAAATTTGAATGAATTTAATTTGTTGGAAAAATACACTACTTTTTATGTAGAATTAAACAGAATTTGTAACAAACAATACTCAATCTGAAACAAAAATTGGTCACTATACTGTTTGCTAGCTCGAGGCTGAATTAGAGTAAACTTAACTTGTTTTTTGACTTCTGGGCTCGCACTTCCTCTTCTGAAAAAGATAAAAAAAAACAATGTTCCCCACAACCATTGGGCGTGTCAAGATGGGATTCCCAGCCGAAAATTCGTGCTCAAGGACTTGCCTGTAACGGAACACACCCTCACGCTAAGTGCCATTGAGCAAAGACACTCTCACTAATTATCTATTCCTGAAAAGTGAAAAGACGCTTACGTCAAATATTTCTAGTGTTTCATAACAAGCAAGTGGGCTATGAAATTCATAGGGGGCGTTCCACAAAATGCTTGGTAACATTTTCGAATACATTTTGAAGCAGCTTTTGTTCTGAAGGAAAATAATGTAAGAACGTTTGAAACGTATCAAATTCATTGATGCGTGATTATTCTTCATTTTGTAGTATAAGCGTCATCTTTAAATTGACTTATGACAGCCCCTAAAAGCATCAGGTTAATCGCATTTGGTTGTAAAGAAGTCATTGCCTAGGGATATTCCTTAGCTTAGAAATATTTCAAGAATAATATCTTCACATGCAGCAAACGAACTCACCACTGAGGATGCACAAGCCCGCGCGAAGTGGGCCAAGAAAATAAGAAAGGCGGACCCTGGGACCCCACACACCAGTGTGGGTTCACAACCGGGATAGACCGCACGGATGATGATGATGTAGCCACCTGAACCTTAACTAAAAAGAGTGCGAATATACGATACGGGCCAGATTAACACACTAAGATATGTTTCAAAACACATTACCTGAGGCAGTGGCCTGATTAGCCCATTTAACTTTTCGTAAAAACTATTGTATCTTGTACCTACTTGTTTACTATATGATTGTATTTAATTGTTTGTATTATTGTTTAAGTTGGGTTAATGAATTATTTTTCTTTCTTTCTTTCTTTCTTTCATTAGCAAATTAGAAATTAAGCTCAATAGAAAAATTCATCACATTAATGTTTGTCCTGGTTTGAATCAATAACTTTGCATCATCAGGCAGGATCGCTACCAACCATAACCACAGCCCAACGATAGCTCGCAATACACAAGTATGTAGGTAATTGCTTACTAAAACTTAGGTACAGTCGTCCACTGCTCCGGTGTAACAAAGTGGACTATGCCCCGCTTTTAGAGCTTCAGGCATGAAAATTCATGGCAATAACTGCTAAAGTTACAAAACAGTATTACGCTCTAGCATTGGTTGAAGTTGAACGTACCTACGCAAAATAAAACATAGTTCGATCCTGACTCCTGCTTTATGTCTGCGCCAATAAAGCTAAGTGATTTAGTATAATGTTTGTATCAGATGACAACAAAGACTTCAAGCCTATTCAATAGTTACAGCGCGGAACGACGCTTTTATCTAAGATACATTATGACTCTCTTTTGTTCAAAATTTAATTTATTTAGAACCAATCTGTCTAGACGTCATTATTTGTTAATGGATTTTTAATATACAAATACCAACAATATAGGCTATCTTAAACGTAGTGGAAGAATGTCTCCTTTGCACAAAAAATAAACGATCCTTATTATTGGATGTGGTGGATTGGTGGTGTACGATATACATCCTTAGCTCACATCTCTGGTGGAAAAACAGCCAAACACTGGCGGACTCATGTTCATCTGTTCATAGTTTCTTTCTCTTTTCATTATTATTATTATTTTTTACCGTAGCGACATTACCCTTAGGTTAAAAGGACTATAACCAATAATGGTAGTAATGAACTAAACGATTTAAGACGACTTGTACAAATTATGTGCACTTTCCTTGAAAATCGCATCTATTCCTGTAATATCTCGAAGTGCAGCATTGCATCGCTGTAGATTGCACTTTCCCTTTCGGCCGACTGTGGTCGCCAGTGCACGTACGTTTTATGTTTCACTAACTCGCTTTATAGACAGGAAGGCTACCGCTGGACTTGGTAAACATTTGTATGCCAGCCGCTTATAAATAACTGTTTACTGCCTTTTGGAGTTATCACAACACACTCGAAATTCAAAGAGAAATAACATATAGTATAACAGAGAGACTCTTTCTAGTAGCGATGACAGACCCCTACTCCCTACTGGAGTTCATATTTATTTTTAATTGGGATGTGATTGAAAATTAATTCACCTATATTCTGTCTCATTCTACCTCCTGACAAAGGCTTTCAATGTTATACTACTACAATGGATGAGTCCTGGATTAAATGACTTTTATAATTTAGCAAACACAATAAGATAGAGCGATGTCTGTGGCAACTTCTATATTATGGAAGGATATCATTAACATCTCCAATGTGTAAGTTTTTAGGCTCGTTCCTCCAAACCAAAATTAACGGACGCAAAATAAATTCTGAAGATTCCCTCATCCTGCCACATTTTAATAATGAAGACTAGTTCCGCGCAATCTTTTTTTCATTTTGATGAACAATTAGAGCAATATGATTGGTAGGTACTGTGTTTCGATTCGATAAACTAAAACCTCGAGTAAACATGCGAAAAAATCGAGTTATCGTACGAGGTCCTTATATTTGCCCGCGAACAGGTTACGCCAGCTTTTCATACTCCATTCGAGCGTAACCTGAGAAAAACTCATTAAAAACAGCAAACACGGCTCTAAGTAAACGAAAAGTGATGTGTTTATATCAAACAAACAGGTTCGTTTCGCTCTCATAAGAAATTACGACAAAATGCGTAATGGCCGTGTCGTAAGAGAACCTCTGCTTTCTTGAGACGTTCGCGGATATTGTCTCCTCCAATACAGTTAGCTTTCATACATTCAGATTCAGACCGTTCCATGCACCGATTAAAATCGATTTGAGTCTACGACCGTGTTATTAACGTGCACAGTTACAACACTAGATCTTGTTAAAAAATGTTAAGCACGGCAATTTTCCTTACGAAGTCCTATTTGGTGAATGGTATTAAATGATTACTTAACACTCTCTTCGCATCAGCAAATGGGTGTTAGGCATCTAAGACATTTTTTTGTGGAGGGTTTTTAGTTGACATTCCAAATGAGGTGTTAATGGCAAGCTGACTGTATCTTGCTATGATACTCGTAGTAAACAGAACACTTGGATGTCCACTTTTTAAGCCCTAGCCCTTGGCAGGTAGCGTGGGTTGTCCGTAGTAGGTCGTCCCAAACAGATACTGGTCCCTGGCGTGTACTGCTGTTTTCCGGGTTGGTCGACTATTATCAAATGAATTTGAATGAAAATGTTCCTACTGACCCACGCCCGTTCGGCCACCCTAGGCAATGAGTAAATTATAAAATCAGATAAAGAAAATAAATTATGCATGTAACTTGTAATTTTTTGGGTTTTGAAATTACTCTAAAAAGGGGGTATTTGACGGAAGCAATAAACCTTATGGACATTTTGTTATAGACTATAATGCAAATCAAGCCCCTGCTTAATTTACTACATAATATGTACTAGTAAATAACGAAAACATACATAATTTCTAACCCTTGGAGAACGTTGAGTATTCGTATTTATGAATATTAATAGCAAACCACACTAAGTACACTACACCCATTCAACTGAAGTGTCACTCTCATGCATAAATTAATATTTAAACGACGAAACAGTTACTATGTCAAACGCTACTTTAAATATTTGAAAGACTACAATTTTTAAACCTAGAAGAATAAATAAACATATGAAATCTGTAGTTTAGACACTTTTTTCGAAGTTAAAACCAGTAGAACCTGGTTGTTGATATAGCTCTACATAAACTATGATTAGAAGTGTGAATGTGTGCAGTAAAACAAACACGAGTGTGTAATTGTATTCATACGGCGTATTATTGAACTGCACCAGATGTGGAGCTAAACATTACCAATTGAACAATTGCAAGATATTTCTGTACCGCCCGACTTCCTTTCTACTCCCGATGCATAAGCGTAAACATTAAATCGAGTTTGAAAGGATAAACAGCCATCGTTGCAGTGAAAATATGTAAATAAAAAAAAGCATAGCGTACGCCAGTGAAATATCTGAAGAAAAAAAGCATTGCGTACTACGCTCATAAATATCGAACGCCTTGCATATGCATGAAGAGATATGCAGATGGCATTCTACTAGACGAGTGGATGTATAAGGCTAGGCTAGAAAGGAGCCACCCATGGCGTTGGCAGTTTATCCTACGATCCCGATCCCTTTGTCCGGCTCCCGTGCCAAACACCGCTCGTGCATACAAAGTGCACTCACAATGCGCCGTATGTTTCACAGACATAAATCGTGATAGATAAAGTAAGTCGCTCCATCTGTAATATTATGTGACCGAAATTTACTGGGTTGTCAGGTTTTAATGAAACAGAAATAGTGTCGCGGCAAAGTGTTCCAAGGAGGTAGGTGTTATAATTTTTATCATCACAAATAATACGTATAGTACTTGTAAACAATACGTATAGGACTTTCGGTAGCCTAGTGAGTGGCTAGAACACCAGAATGCCGATATGAGGTCCCGGGTTTTGGCAACAATATTTCACAAATTGACATAAGCAGCTGTCAGTTGATTTCGTCTAATTGAAAAAACGACTTTATGAAAAAGGTGCTGTGTGCTACTTTTTTGCGCTTAATATGATGCACGATAGCGCTTTATTGATAAGATCTATAGCTATCAATACCAATGCTGTAAGAGAAAAGAGGACAGATTTGTCACGAATGTTGATGTTTGTAACGAAACTATAAATCTACAAGACCGATTCCAATTATTATTTCACTAATGTAAAGCAACAATACAACACAAATATCACACATTACACAAAATACGATCGAGTTAGATAGGCTATTTCTGGGGTAAGTTTTTATTTTTGGGCTATATTTTAACAGAGGAAAGCTAATTAACTAATGACATAATTCAGTACATAGAAAGAGTTTATTTTTACTTCCTTTTTCATATAGAGCGTGGACTTTAGCCCCAATTATCAATACGAGAGTTCGTTCAGACTCTTTGACTTGTATAGGTAGTGGTGGCTAATGTTTTGCTCAGATATTTTCATGCTTTTGACTGTTTATATCGCTCGCGTCATCCATTTCAATTCATGTCTCTAGTATGTTTTGTCATGCGCTGCACAAAAATCTAACTGTTGTGATTTTACGTCCGCAATCCTTGTCGTTTACTGGGCGAATGATTATCATACGGTTAGTTATTCGGCAGATTATATCGAGTACGAATAAACGATGATAAAGGCACGGCCAGTAACTAAAGTACACTTTAAGCTTACGTAATGGCCGTGAGATAAGATAAATATTGGTGCAGTAAAGTACTGTATAGAAAAATTAATATAAGCCCTTGTAAAAAAAGGATTCATTGCTTATTCCATACAAAATATGTAGATCAGTATGTCCACCATGATTTTCTGTTCCGTACGATAGTTATTAGTAGTACAAAATATGCCATTTTGATTCCATTTCTAATCACTAGGGGCGTTGTACCGAAATGACATTTAAAACGTTCTGTCATTGGTGTAAACTCATGGTAGACATAAGTACAGAAACTATGAAAACTATGTATTATAGTTAACTATAACTATGAAGACACGATTGGCGTAATGCGCTGTAGCACGGTACTCTCCTCGATTTCCGTAGTGTCCCGGGTTCGATTCCCGGTCGGGTCAAATATTTTCTGAATTGACTCCGGTCTGGGTGTGCTGGGAGACGCCCCTAGCTTAATTCCTTGTGTTGTACCTCGTAACACAGTGATATTATTCCCTATTTCGAGACCATTACAAGAGGTGTGTTGTCTGGCGCATATTTATTTATAAGTTTGAATCACTATTGTATGTGTGAACTAATGGGCAAATATTAAGTGAGTTCTTGCACGCTTTTTGATTAACACTTCTGTAAAACAGAGTATCAGTGCGATTACCATTTTTGCAATGCTCTACTTCAGCATAAAGTTGCACAATTTTTTATCTGTACACTCTGAGCATAAATAAGCTATTAGTTAATTCGAGTGTTAAGCAACCAAAGTATCAGTGCAATATTTCAATTCTTGACTTAATTATGTAAACCAGCTACAGTTGACCTGAGTTCATTTCCTAATTTTGCATTTAGATTTTTTTTAATTAAATTTGGTAGTTAGCATATCTGAAACTATCAAATTCCGAATATATTAAATGGTAAAATTGTAAATACAAACACTAGAGTACAAGTGGTAGGTGAAAAAAAATAAGACCAGGCGACTTTTATGAAATTAAGAGCGTTAACGGCATTAAAGTAGGCATGGAGTCAAACAAAGCTTTATACCTGCTTTTGTATAAGTAAGTAGGTGCATTTAGAAAAGTCTCCGAAAGTGTTTTGTACGGTAGATTCCAAATCTTCTGTTGGTAAGTAAGAGTCAGACAACATGCATGGCCCACTTTAGTCTTTTGGACATAACATCTACAAAATAAGGTAGTTAAGTTGCCTTTTGAGCTACCATATAAAGGCGGACATAATCTCTCGGTTCATATTCAAATGCATACGTGAGAACATCACTTTATTGTACCGACAGCGACGGTCGCGACGTAACGAGCCGAGCGCCGACAAACGCTTGAGGACTGTTTAATATTTTTGTGTGGAACAGTTCCCTCATTATCAGCACTACTAATGAGACCATTTTGAAGACAACACAAGCTCTCCATTTGTACAACTTTTTTTACTATAAGGTAGAAGGTTTGCGGTTAACATCTAAAGGATATGGTACAGACTGACTCGTTGTTGACAATGACAAAGAAGTGATTCATGTTCGATTACTGAATAATGACGATGGTAGTTATTTTATTGCATAAACATTATATGAATCGACTCGGTTCAAATAATCAAACTATAGGAGTAAATTACAGCAAACGTCGAATGCGTAGTATGTAAACAAAAATGATTGCACGGACGTAACACGGAGTGTCAGGTGACCGGTGCAGTATGTCAGAGATCGGATATCGCAATCGCACGCCGTGAAAGCGGTGGACATGTGCTTTTGTTCTAACCGCTTTATTAGCGTGTGCCAAATGACAACAAGCCGTAGTGAAATACTAGTCTATCCAAACTGGCACGCAAATGCGTACGTATCGGGTTACGATACTTTCGGTCGTAAATCGCGAGTCTGATTAGGGAATGACAGATGTGAATCTAGTATGGTGGTTGTGGTTTATGATTTCGATACCGTTTTCATAGATGGCTAGCTTCTCTTGTATGGCAGGTGCGGCTTTGCGAGTTCTCGTGTCGCACATCGCGGATCGCGGGGCGGATACGCGGAGCAGCGGCGACTAAATGCCTCTGCTGTATCCACAGAAGCCGGGCATCGTGTCACGGCCACCTAACAGGATTACCTTACCTGTCCTACTGCGCAGGTAGAGAACTACTCATCAGACCGCAAGACGCCTTAACCGGCTTAAATAACATTTGAACGGAATTTGAGCAACCGGGCTTAAACTTTCGTATGACCTTTATGGGGATATCAAGTAACATGTTGCGGTAACAAGTTATCATACAATACCCTTATTTATTAGAGTCAAAATCATTGTCTATTTTTAAAACATTTCCTCGCTCTTAAACGCTCCTGCTTAGTCTCCTAATCTCTTTCCTTCTTTTTACTTCTCCTTTTCTGTTCATTCATATTCTTATTCCCTTTCCCTGATCTCTTTTTGTTATCAGTGGGCAGTGGGTGTAAGTTACGGATTCTATATTGTATTTATTTGTCTTTTTAATGTTATTTTTTAAGTGAATCATTTTTTTCAGTTTTTTGTGCACTTGCTTACCCTTCCTAACATTTTCCTCTACTTAGTTGTCTGGAAGAGATTACTTTTAAACAATAAGACCGCCAAATTGCTTCGTCATAATCTTGTAATACCAACCTGTAATGTTTTATTTCATGTGCAATAAAGAAAATTTATCTCATCTTATCTTATCATAATCCATATGGTTTCTTTAGGAGAGTATCATGACTTATTGGAGCATTTCTAGCCACGGCTTTAGATGATATTGCTAAGTTATGGTTAAAGCTTGATTTATAAACTTGAGGCTTAACCTAAGCTTAACTAAAACTTAGCTAGCTTTTAGAAAGAAAGTGACTTTAGAAATGTAATGCATTAAATGTTTATTCATCATGACCTAGACGATTTATCCTTCATTATATGAGAACATTATAAACCCTCCCGATGTATAAATCATAATCGAACATAACTTAGAAATTTATTAGTGTTTGTAAATTGCGTAGTTTGTTTTTTATATCTGAGTTTCTAGAAAATTACAATTTTCCGTTCACTTGATTCGATATTTCACACTTTGTAACTAATTGCTTCAAGTATTACGCAGCTTATGGAAACATATAAATACGTACCTACATACGTTTTTGTACTTAAAGTTACAAACTGGGCCAATTATTACACACGTGACCTATTAATTCCATTACAACAAGATGGTGAATTTCTACATTTAATAAACTTTAAACAAACGCTCTTTTTTGAAGAAACATATCCATAAACCGAATTCTGGTAAAATAGCCTCCTTCCTCAGCGCATGCGATACGATACTTGATTCAGAACGCCTACTTTTAACAACTCCGATAGGTTACTTTCATGTATGAAATATAGTTGATTTACCATTATGTCCCCTCTTATTTCAACAATATGAAAAACGATAAATATTCTTTATTACACTGATTGCACACCAAAAAATCAAGTTGCAGGTTGGTAGAGATTAAGAGTTATTCCACTTGCAATTAGACTACGGTATTTTTAGACACAAATCTCTGGTAAAGAACAGCATAAGATTGTAACTTCTATACAAAATATTATTAGGGCATGTAGTTAGTCTGCTGACCTAGTAGCTAGTATGTAGCTCTAATTCTTTTAAAGACCTAATGTCTATTTTAATTTCTATATTTGTAACATTACACACAGGAAATCAAGCTTATCGCCAAGCAAACTACAGTGACGCTAAACAATTAATTTTGTCTTATAGAAGTATCAATGAATACGACAGCAAACAAAGAAAGAAACAACGGATTATGCATTCCACACAGCTATCTAGAGGATATAAAGTTCTGGGTATAATATCCAAACGACATGTGATACTTCGACACTTGGCTTGTTCGAAGTAAGTTCAATGAGCAACCTGAGTAAGGAATTTGAACCTGAGCATCGTGGAAAACAAATCACTGCAATGGGAATCACTCTGGTTCAGTTCGTGTCAGAAAACATTCAACCGCTTTTGAAGACATGCACGGTTTCTCACCTAGATTTCCGGGACACTACGGAGGAAACGATTTTTTCTGAATGGACTCGAGTCTGGGTGTGCGCCCATGGCCTAATTCCTTGTCTGGTACCACTTAATACAGAAGTGGTGCGTTGATAAAATTGACATTAAACACATTAAATGTATGATTTACAATAACTTAAGCATTGCAGCCCATTCGTTTTCAGCGAGAATGTGTTCTGTACCTTTTCCTTGTTTAGCTACTGTGGAGCACCTCTGAGCGAAAGGCTTATTTCTTCACTTTTCCATAGGTACCCGGACTTGCACCAAAAAAGATTCAGAAAAATATAGAAGGAAAATTCATCCAGGCTTAAGAAAATACTGTTTTTCCGAGAAACTTTGACCAAGGGCTTTTTCAACGGCAGACGAAATGAAAAAAGTATTTATCTACTCCAATATCAGGTTAAGTGAATAAGATTGTCTACGCAATAATTCCATGGGCTTGACAAACGCGTAGATCGAAATTCCTAGTCGGAGATAAGCAATCCTAATCTTAATTCTATCGTTTCTGTAAAACCTTTGAGATTAACAAACGCGAACTCTTGTTTATGCGAAAATTATGATAACATGGGTAATTTGATGATAGGTTCGGTATTAGATGTCAGATGTGGAGTGCCATGGAACTCAAAAACGGAAAACTTTTAAATGCCTAAAAACCAATTTCATTTATTTTACAATGCTACCGTAGTGATATCGGTGCGGTGAGCACAATACGAGTACACGGCAGGGTTATATAAGAATTTGACCAGCTGAGGGTAAATGTAATTACGTTTACTACTAAGTACTTAACCCTACTTATACCAGGTGGCCATTTAGCAGGTTAAGCCGTCGTAGGAAATATTTAACACAATGAGTGAGTTCTTTGTTTAAATCCACAGAAACGTGCTGAATTTTCCTTTAAAAAATCGTGCATTATCGTTGATTATGAAGATTTTTAACCATATCAGGTATTACGGTGGAATACACAGTTGGCCATAGGTTAGGCGTCTATTATCAGCCAACTTTAATACGTACTAGTGATCGTACTCATATAATTACTCATTACGAGAAAAGTAGAGTTTAATAGAAATCATAAAATGAAGGATATCGTCATCAAAATGTAAATGTAAATGTAGTGTAAGCAAAATGTCAAGGTGATTATGAGAAATTGTTTGCTATTTGTAAAATCCTACCTGTCAAGGCTAAGTATCAGTATTTGGTTGTCATTGAAAATTATTATAATTTAGGTACTTTAAACTACATAACTAATAAATATAATACAAGGAGAGTAAGAGAAAATAAATATGTATGTCCTACTGTTAAGAATTATTATGGAAAAAGAACAAATAAATATGTACTGCCAAATATTTTCAATAAGATAGATTTTTTGAGAGAAACTAAAAAAAAATGTAAATTTACCTTAAAAAAAAAACTTAAAGCTATACTTTTAGACAAACTTAATGTAAAATTTGCATAGGGAAGTATCTAATACTTGTCTTTTGTGATAAAAAAAAAAAAAAAATGAGTGTTAACTTGCCAACAAACTGCTCCTGCAGTTTGGCGAGATGTATCTAATTAAGACAGTGATATGTTTTCTTGATTAATAAATAAATAAATAAATAAATAAATAAATAAATCGTAAAATTTAATAAACTATTATCTGACTTTTAAAGTGTTTCAACACAGCTGAATCAACACACTGCTAGTAAGAGTTGAGCTAACTTCTAACTTCGCTGGATACGATAAGACCAGGGTTTCTGTTGCTGAAGTTTAATGATGGTTTTTGATAGCAAAAGGTGTTTTGCAACATGACAATATCAGGCAACACCAGTGTGGGTTCACAACCGGGATGCACTGCACGGATGATGACGACAATATCAGGCTGAGTCATTGTAACTAGCAAAATGTAGCTCCTTGAGAACTGCACTAGAGATTTTAGCAGATGCACTAGTTAGGTAGATATCAAATCGTGGATCATAGAGTAGACCAAGGCAAAGGGCATAGTGAAAAGATAAATCGTAAAGCTGAAATTTACCAAAACTCTCGAAGAAGAAATTTCAGCTTGGATTTTTTATACTTCTCATTAATCAATTCCTATCTCAAGCACAAGTACCTATACCCTCGTATGGGTACTTGTTATAATTTTTATATTAGTATTTTTTATATGTATATACCACCCGCCTGGTGGTAAGCAGTTACCGAAGCCTATGGACGCCTGTAAACCAGAGGCACTACGCGCGCGTGGCCGACCATTTACGGTAGGTACTTTGTGAGGAGAGTTAATAGGTATCTATTAACACTACTCTTATAGAACCCCATACTGTATTCCTCCGGGAAAACCTCATTCCACAATCGAATTGTTAGCAGGAGGAAATTCCTCTGAAACCGCACGGTGAGCGACCATTGGGGTTTCAATGTGTGAGGATGAACACCCTGTCGATGGGGAGCGATTGTAAAAAGTGGTTGTGGGCATCATTTCAAACAGGTCCTCGGAACACAACCCATTGTATAAGCGGTAGAACACATAAGGAGGCAACGTCTCTCCTCAGACCTAATGGTTCTGTACCACTTGCGAGTTCATGATTATCAACTATTCTCACAGCTGGTCTTTGAACCAACTCAAAAGGCTCAAGCTGGTATCCTGGTACTCCATATGGGGCCGTACTTGCAATTCATATAACAGCAATCTTTGCTCCGATGTGAAGTACCCCTTCGCTTTATTAAGCACACCTAGCTTCTTGGATGCCAGCTGACCTTATCATTCAGATGACTTCGGAATTGCACATCACTGGAGATGTCAACACCGAGGATCCCAATACTCTTAGAGATGGTAAAAGTGGTGTGTTGAGGAACTGTGGGGTAACAGGGAATAGAGTTTTCTTAGCGCTGAACGCACAAACTTGTGTCTGTTATCCCGGCCTCAATCGGAGACTTTGGACAAAGTACTCTCTATTTTAGACACAAGTTGTTCGCGACTTTCTTCAACTACGTAATAGGGGATAATATAATTTAAAACAGGTACGGTCAGCAACATGAGTAGCTTATAATTTTAGTACTTGCCGTATTTATTTATTTATTTACTTATAAGGTACACCAACAGTATACATATATACATTCATTTTAAATTTGAAGATAAGTAATTCTTATATGCATACCCGTTAGAGGCGTACACAGCAATTTTGGAAATAGGTACAGCATTTCTTAACAACTAACTATAATTATTTTTTAAATTTTTGTACTAATCTTACATAGTAGAAATAAAAGTATACAAATCAAAAGTAAAATAAGGATAAAATATAAAAACAATCAGAGATCCCCCCCTGACCCGAGCTTGCGTTTAAAATTTGCTAACTTGTCGTGGAAAATGTCAAACTGTGGCTCTTTTTTATTCAGCCCATTGTAGCGCAAGCAACACCTTACCAACGGGGCTTGAAGACCGAGATTCGTCTTTGCAGTTGGTAGGTGGAACAGTTTAACAATTGGGTGTCGAGGAAGTTTGTATGGGACCAATAGCCTGACACGTTCCACGAGCTCAGCACAATTCACTCTACCATTGACGAGTCCGTGCAAAAACGACAGATCCTGTACTGCACGCCGGTGACGTAAAGTCTTCATTTTATAAAAGGACAGCCGCTGGCTGTAAGGGGCCCTGTGAGATATGCCCTGGGACCGAAATCCGCCGTATCTAAGTACCTATATAAAAGTACCTATATTAATTTCTACAGTACGGTGAGCTCTATGTTATTATTGTTTAGGTAAGTACAGGCATACTCAAATAAACAATAAACTATAAAAGCTGGGGGCTGGGGCATATAATAGTATGTATAGTGTCCATTCGAAGTGTCGTGTTTATTCTAAGGCATTTGGTTTAATTTTACTGATAAATTAATGAAAAAAACTGAAAAAAAATGTTACGTAGGTCTAACTAACCGCATTGCACTTAAAATCAAAAACAAAAAAATGCGACGTAAAACATTATCAGATAATATCAAAACACAAACGAATTTTAAACAGGTAGGTAATTAAGCAAACTTACCACGATTTAGGACAATCACAGGTCCGCACAGTTGTTTGTTTGATTACAGTGGTATGCACAGAGAGTTCTAAGGCGTCAAATTTACACAGAAATATAATTTTGGCAAAACTTTATTAACAGAACGTCGATTTACGTAAACACGCGTTTATCCACCAGCACTACCTAACCCCGTCCTTCGCTTGATTTGATTGATAAACAAAACTTCCGCTTCTCGCAGCGCGCGCATTTCAGTGCTGCCACAAAAATATGCTGGAACATTTGGTAGTTTTTTGCAACCCTACTAATTTGATTCCAAAAGTAAAGCTGCGTTCACCTTTTCTGGCTTGTGGCAGGCCTTTGTCACTCCACATACTTGCTCTCGTTAATTACCTACCAGCCACTGTGTCTTCCAAGATCCATTAATAAATAAATAAATATGCGCAAGACAACACACCTCTTGTAATGGTCTCGAAGTAGGGAATAATATCCAGTCCATCCAATAAGCCAGGGGCGTCTCCCAGCACACCCAGACCCGAGTCAATTCAGAAAAGATCGTTTTCTGAATTGAACCGACCGGGAATTGAACCCGGGACATTACGGAAATCGAGGCGAGAAACCGTGCTACAGCGAACTACGCCAATCGTGTAGTCCAAAAATGAATCAGCGCATTTATAAATACTCAAATCTTGTGGTGGAACTGACGCGATGACGTACTGTTAGAAGTACTGACTACTGGGGTCAGATTTAGATGTACGTTAGACAACGTTGACTAGGGTTGGTGAATCTTGCGTCAATTTGAGCGTGCCAGCACAGAATAGATAATAGTACTCCGTACAGTAGGTTCTCTCAAGAAACGCGGACAAGTAAAAAAGTCTTCTTCAATCTTACAAGTTCGTGTCACACTTGTACTTTTTAATTGGTCCGTGCTATCGATCAAGGCCATGTTCAGGTAGCTTGCACGCGGAATCAGAACTTATCGCGTAGCACGAGCGTTCATATTCAACTGTGCGCAGCTGAACGAAGCAATTTAGCTGTCAGAGCGCAGGGTTGCACGTAGTAGTATTAATATAACATCGATATATTATTAGTAATAGTCATTATTATTCTTGTAATTTCTTATAATTACAGTTACAGTTGAAACCAAACATTAAATAACGCACTTGGCGGCGAGTGTGCGAGCCGAGTGGCAACCATTGTCATACCCCAGAAAAGGGCCACGGCGGCCGAGCGTACCTAAACTTTGAAGTGACACAGTAAAAAAAAGTAAAAAAATCATTTATTCACTTAAGCTTTTACAAAGAAGCACTTATGTATTGTCAAAATTCACAAAAAAAATATATAAACAATAATAGACGTAAATAAAATAATACAATAATACAATAATACATATCCTAAATAAACATAATGCGAATCTACCACCGGTTCGGACGTTGCTTCTTATCGAGAATACTCCGGCCCAGGCCTGCCCTCCGATTCAGAAAGAAGTTATCGACCGATTCGGTATGTTTGTTTTAATTATAGTAAATGATCCGCTAAGCGGTAGCAATCAATATTTTGATATGTTAAATTCAAAGGCCCTAAGTTTTCATAAACCGAATTACATAAAATCAGGGTAGATTTTAGACTTAAAAAATAATTAAAAATAAAAGAAATTAACCGAATCGGTCGATAACTTTGTTCTGAATCGGGGGGCTGGTGCCAGTGAAATGTCACCATGGAGTACCTGTAATAAAATAAAATAATATGACTTTTGTCAACAAAAAAAGGTTTTGCCACTTCACATCAAAATTATCACACTGAAATATTTTGTATTTTTTTACACAGCATCTATTATTGTTTATGAGTAGGTATTTAATATCGAAATACATTTAAAAATATTGTATGACACGTAAAAAAACACATGTCCGATGCAAAACCGTTACATAAACAAGATAAGCAAAAAAAAATGAGTTAAACATAAATTCTTTTACATATAGAGCCTCTGCACTTTGTGCGAATTTTTTACTGATTTGTAAGGGATAGTCACTTCGAGAGGGTGTGAGTTTCGTTGTGGTTTTAGACTTGTGGCGTGAAACAAGAGGACACGGAGAAAAATAATTTAGTTTATTTAATCAAAATAACGTCAAAAGATAATATTATAAACAAAATCATTATCACACGATGAACACAACAATATGATAATTTTGACGACACGGTTGGCGCAGTGCGCTGTGGCACGGTTTTACGCCTTGACTTGCGTGGTGTCCTGGGTTCGATTCCCGGTCGAGTCAATTCAGGGAATTATCTTTTCTAAATTGATTTGGGTCTAGGTGTGCTAGCTGGGAGACGCCCCTGACTTAATTTCCTGTCTGGTACCTCGTAACACAAGGATATTTATCCTTACTTCGAGACTATGACAAGTGGTGTGTTGTCTGGCTCATATTTATTTATTTATTTGTTTTATTAATTTATTTTACATCAACTATTGCTCCGTCCGGTTATGATAAGCATCTTATACCTAAACACCAAATAAAACAATAACTTATCAACGATCACTGTGCGAATGCGACTTCCGCTGAGTTTACTAGCTGTTTTTTTCTCTTTCTTTCGAGCAAACCGACGAAGCTCACGAGGGCCCAGCCCAGGCGACACAGATAGCAGTTACAAAAACGGCCAAATATTGAACGCATCTTAACTAAATAGTAGGAAAAAATTGCACACTGGCAACATTTCATTTTATTTGTCATTTTTGACATTAGTCTGAGCACCGAATCGCCAGGGCTCAAGTTCGTGTTTTAGCGATTTTTAGAAGTCTGTTTCATACAGATAGTAGGAATGGGTTACAAATTTCTGAAACTAGCTTCTACTCCACTCAGGGTAAGCTCTATTTTATTAATATGGACTAATACTTGAAGATTTTTTTGATAATCTGACAAACGTTATGCAATAATGGTTGCTTACATTATTGAAATCATTAATTTCTACTATAATGTGTACTTACTCTGCGGGTTATTTAATGGAAATCATTGGCGTTTATCGTCACGCCTCAAGTTGTTTTTGTTACATGTTTTTAACACCTTGAATGGGTTACATTGACCTTCAACATGTGACCGTCTGTCAAACGGTACTTGAATTTTTATCATATCTTTAGTAATAGCACAGATTGCACTGATAAAATGTAATTATCACACAGATAGCCACAGATTTATTTCACCGAAAGAATGTGCCATGTGGCCCATGTGGGATATGTGACCAAACCAATAGTTTTATTTAATTAGTCATATTTTTTCAGAGTGGAGGAATTATATCAAGACATTATGCTACCACTCATGAAGCAGACTTAGTGGTGATTGGAGCGGGTCCTGGCGGTTATGTAGCAGCTATAAAAGCTGCCCAAATGGGCATGAATGTAATTATACCAATTGACCTGAATGCTTGTCTTTAAATTTTTTTCATTTTCAAACTAAAACTTATTTTCCTGACACTAAAGAATCTTTAGATATGAATTTCTATTTTTTAATTTTCAAACTAAAACCTATTTTCCTGACACTAAAGAATTTCTATGTAGTTATCTTTAGATATGAATTTTTTATGCAATATGAAAAATAAGTTAAATCAAAACAATTTGTTGTTATTTTTTATTTTAAATTAACTGTTAACACAGGGAACCCATGCAGTTTTGTTTGAAAGAATTCCATTTGTCATACTGCCTGTGTTGCAATTCAAGCTACTTTTTTCTACTACAATTATCAAGCTTCTTGTTTTCAAGTCTTCTATTTTCAGGTTGTATCTGTAGAAAAAGAGCCTTCACTTGGAGGTACTTGCTTAAATGTTGGGTGTATTCCCTCTAAAGCACTTCTCCATAACTCTCATCTGTACCACATGGCCAAGCATGATTTCAAACACCGAGGTATTGACGTTGGTGATGTTAAATTTGATTTCAAAGCTATGATGGATTTCAAAGTGAAGGCTGTGAAAGGATTGACAGGAGGCATTGGTATGCTCTTCCAAAAGAACAAGGTAAAAACAGCCTTTAGATTAGATATTAAAAACAAAATATCCGGGAAATCACACCAGGATCATCTGACCCCAAACTTAGCAGAGCTTGTACTATGGGTGTCAGAGACTGATAAAGTGATAATGGTTTGACAGTAAAGATTATGATAGATTTATTGGCAATTCTTATAAAAATGGGTATAATTTTTCTGTTACTGTTACAAGGTAAACCAATAAACTTTCTTTACAATATATGCATTGACATCTGTTTGACCATAGAGATTTATTTTAAGCAGTTTGATTACAAAGCATTATATTTCAGGTGAAGCTAGTTCGTGGTGTGGGCACACTAACAGCCCCAAATAGAGTAGAGGTTAAAGGCGAAAAGGGAGTGGAAGTTGTCAATGCCAAGAACATTCTTCTTGCTACTGGTTCAGAGGTCACTCCATTCCCTGGTGTCCAAGTGAGTAAATTTTTATGGTTACTTGCATTTGAAAATCTAAATATCAGATTCAACTAACCAGGCTTAGGTGTGGTGTGTCTAATAAATTTGCAAAAATAGATTTATAAAACTTTAAAAAAACTATAATTTGAAAGTTTATCCAAATCAGACTGACTTGGCACAGTGTTGAGTCAAAAAATATTTCTTGACTAAATTTTTTTCAATTCGACAGTTTGATGAGCAACAAATCATCTCATCCACTGGTGCCCTGTCCCTTCCGTCGGTGCCCAAAAGAATGCTGGTCATTGGTGCTGGAGTCATTGGTCTCGAGCTGGGCTCTGTCTACCAGAGGCTAGGCTCTGACGTCACGGCAATAGAGTTCCTTACCTCTATTGGAGGTCAGTACTAGTGACTTGGTCAATGTATAATGCATTAATACCAAGCTGTAATGTTTTATTTGATGTGCAATAAAGAATATTTATCTTATCTTATCATAATAATAATAATAATTATTTTATTTATTTTTAAATATGTATAATTATTTTAGTTAGGTACTTATATATTTTATATTTGTAATAATATATGTCTATTTGTAAGTAAGCTGGTCTATTTATAGAAATGTTGATCTTTAAAATTATGTACACAGTTTTGTCTATCCATCACTGTTTGTTTTATGCTTTTCCTTGCATCATGGTCTGCTGGAAGAAATCTCTCTTTAGAGATAAGCTCACCTGTACTTTAGCTATCCTTATTTTTCTATGTAAAGAACTGTAATTTGTGTACAAACTAATAAATAAAAATAAATAAATAAATGTAATTATTCAAAGGAGGTAGGCAATCTCGCCTAAAAACCAATAACAACATGATTAGTTTTGCAAGAACACAAATAAACATAGGACAAGCATTTATTTTGCGTTGTTCTGTGTGTAGGTTTGTTGAACAAAAAAATTACTTATTTGAGTATGTATTTGAAAATGTAGAGTTTTTCACCCCTTCCAAGCTCTGCTCGAAGAAAAAGATGTCCATAATCTCATTGTACATTTTTCAAGGTGTGGGCATTGATGGGGAAGTAGCAAAGACCCTGCAGAAGATCCTTACTAAACAAGGTTTGAAGTTCAAACTGGGTACTAAAGTATCTGGCATCAAGAAGGAGGGAGGCGTTGTTAAAGTTGACGTTGAAGCAGCGAAAGGCGGCAACAAAGAAACGGTACAAACATATTCATTTCTTGTAAATAAACATATTATTTAAAGTTATTATTCTTTGTAAATGGGTTATCATTCATTCTTAGTTAAATGGATGGAAAGGTGAAACAAGATGGTGAGCTTTTAGAAAGTCAAATCAATGATTTGTTTAGCATTGTCTTATTCTTTCAGCAGCAATCAAATGAGTAATATTTCTATTTTTTTCATCAAAGTGTTTTATAGGAGGCTCAATTCATAAATTTATCAATATATCCAATCCAAGTGATTGTGAGTTCACAAACTAGGGCAACGTTACGAGAAGGTCAAAACATTAGGCTCAACACCAATTAGTTCGAAATTTGGGGTGCAGCACCAAAGTAGAAAACAAAAATATAATGTTTTCATTACTCATACACGGAAAGTACGCTTGAAGTTGCCTGAGCATAGGGTTGAAAGCAGTTTTTTTCAGCCCTAGGGCTGAAAGTAAATAACTCAAATGTCACCTTCTATTTTGACATTCCTTTTGCGGCAAGTCGATGTATTCTATTCAGCCACAGCTGTATTTGAAATTTCTTTATCTTGATTTCAAATGAATATTTAAACAATCGAAGCAGGAATATACTCATTAATGTATGTTTCACTTAATTAGTATTTAATTGTATAAATTTGAGCTAAGCATTTACGATAGAAATGAAAAAAAAAATACTTTAAATAAAATAAGGCGAGGGAATCCCATCATCATCGTCTAAGTATGCTTTTTTACAAATATAAAAAAGAAATGGTTGAATTCCACCGACAAAAAATAAGGCAGGATTGCAACTATTCGAACTTCATTCAGTTGTTTCGTAAATCGAGTGAGAAGTTTATTTGTTTGAACTGATGTATCTGATTTTTATTTACTTTCATCAGGAAAAAATCGTAATGAAAAGCAGAGTGTTTACCTCGGAAGAAAAACCTTTTCAATGCCCGCGAACTATTAGCGCTCTCGCTACGCTCGCGCGCCAAACCAACAGATTCAGATTCAGATTCATTTATTCGCTCGAAGTGGTACAATAGTTGGTATAAATAGCAAAGTCCGCACAATTCACCAAAACAGGCATGCAAATGTTACATATAAAATTCATAAGTTCTTATAAAATACAATACATATTATCTTGTGTGTTATTATAATCATATTAATTGGTAAATAAATTACAAAATATGTCATTTCATTTTAATCAAATTGAACATACAGTGACACACAAAACGAATTTACTCAAACACATACATTAAACATTCCAAATTTCCATTACACTTTATTAAATCAAATCAAATAATATTTATTCACATAAAATACAGTGGTGGTGATTTTAAGCGTCTATTTTGTCAAGCGCAGGGCATGTGAATGTCAGATGAAACAATGCAAAATTATTAGGGAACTTTTGTGTCACAATTAATTATGTTATGTCAATTTTAGAAGCTAAATATTCCTTGATAGAGTAAAAGCATTTCATTAATAACCATTTACGCAATTTTATTTTGAACGTGGATAATCCAAGCTCTCTTAACTTGGGTGGTAGCTTATTATACACTATAATACAATTTGGATAGCAGTTTCTTTTGTAATATTGTGTGTGCATACTAGGCAATATCAGTCTACCATGGTGTCTCACTAGTTTACAGTTATTTGTATTTTTAGCTTGGAATATGTTTGGGTGTGTTTTAACGAATATACAACATTCTAAAATATACATAGAGGGGAGAGTAAGCAAATTCAATTGAGGAAATAACTGCCTACATGATGTCATTGGCGGAACATCGCAGATAGCTCGGATGCATTGCTTTTGCGATATGAAAGCTCTGTTTATATCAGTGGAGTTTCCCCATATTATTATACCGTACTCAAGATTAGACGCGACATATCCGTGATAGGCCATTAATGCTGCCTTTTGATTCACTTGGGTAGTCAACCGCCATAATGCACATGCAAATTTTATTTTATTGGAAATATTCTTAATGTGATATTTCCATGAGCATTGATTGTCGATTTATATTCCTAAAAAAGTTACTGACTTTGAGTCTAATATAGGCTCATTATTTATGAAAACATTTAATTTATTTGATTTATGATTGGTATTATAAAAGTTTAGGAATTTGGTTTTAGTAATATTCAATTGTAAATTATTGTTACTGAGCCATTTAGAAATATTATTTATAGTGTCATTAATTTCATCATTGAAGTTAAAGTTAGTTTTTTTAGTAATAATTACTGAAATATCATCAGCAAATAAGTTACATTGGTGAGGCGTTACATTTGGTAAATCGTTGATGTAAATAATGAATAGCAATGGCCCGAGGATGGTGCCTTGGGGGACTCCTACTTTATTTATAGCTAGTGTTGAGCTAAAAGATTTTTCCTCTTTGTTTTCATCTATATTTCTGATTTCTACACATTGACGTCTATTTTGTAAATATGATTTTATCCAATTCAATGCTACTCCTGTCAAACCATATTTTTCACATTTATACAAGAGAATATCATGTGAAACAAAGTCGAAAGCTTTGGTCATATCAAAAAACACCGCTACTGTGTCTATGTGTCTATCAATATTTTCAGTTACAGTCTTGATTAAATCAAACACAGCAAGCTCAGTGGACTTGCCTTTGCGGAACCCATTTTGTTCCTGCTTTAGTACATCGTGTTTTTCCAGAAATTCATAGATTCTCGCATGAATAACTTTCTCAAACACTTTAGCTAGTATTGGTACTAAAGCGATTGGTCTAAAATTGTTTAACACATCTGTGTCACCTTTTTTGTGAATGGGTTTTATTACAGATATTTTCAATATTTCAGGATATTTACCTTCATTTAGGGATCGATTAACAAGGTGCGATAATATATTTGAGAGGATTAACGCACAATATTTCAAGACTTTAGTTGGCAGTTCATCGTATCCAACTGAAGTGGTATTTTTAAGCGATCTAATTATTTTAAAAATTTCCTCATGAGTAGTAGGATATAAAAACATTGATTTATCTAACGGTTTGATGTTATGGTTTAATGCCGGATTATAATTACATTGAACTTTGTTATTAATAGATGTCAGATTATTTTTAAATGTCGTATTATTGCTAGATATATTGTCAGTTTTTACCTTTGTAATGTTAATGAAATAGTTATGGAAAACATTGCAAATATCAGAGGGGTCATTTATCATTATTTCATCATTATTTTTAATTTTGCTGATATAATTATTATTTGTAAAATTGCTGTCATATGATTTTATAATATTCCATGTTGATTTGCATATGTTCTTACTTTTTCTTAATTGTGCTTCATTATTAAAACTATGTGACTCGTGCATTGAAAAGGTAACTTTCTCACCTTGTGTATCAATCTACTATTCCCAGCTGGAGTGCGACGTGGTGCTGCTGTCCATCGGGCGCCGGCCCTACACGCGCGAGCTCGGGCTGGACAAGGTGGGCATCGCGCTGGACGACCGCGGCCGCGTGCCCGTCAACAACAAGTTCCAAACTACAGTTCCTGGGTAAATAGCACTTCCTTAACATCTTACATTTTCATACTTTTAGTGATATAGTTCTTTGCGTACTTGTGTTTGGTTGACCTTTTTGCAAAAAAATATTATAGCGATTGTTTTTCTTAAATTGATTTGTCGTCAAACTCAAAATTATTTAAGCCTGTTTCAAGTAATTTCAGTCACACTCAAAGAAACACTCTTTGGGTACATCATATCCTATACCTTTTAATAAATGAATAAATATGCGCAGACAACACACCACTTGTCATGGTCTCAAAGGAAGGATAAATATCCTTGTAGAGGGGCCTCCAGGGGCATCTCTCAGCACACACAGACCCGAGCCAATTTAGAAAATATCGTTTCCTGAATTGACCCGACTGGGTCAAACCCGGCACTACGGAAATCCTGTCGTAGCCTTTTACTTTACGCCATTTATTTTATTTCATCATCTCAGTATAATGCAATGCAACAGCAACTTAAAAATACAATAAAATTAACACAATGTATGGATATCAATTTTGAAATTAACTGAATTTTATTTTTTTGCCATTTAGAATCTACGCCATTGGCGACATCATTCACGGCCCTATGCTGGCCCACAAGGCTGAGGACGAAGGCATTGTATGCGTTGAAGGCATCAAGGTATGTTGCACCAACATAATAAGTGCTCATTTCATTGGCTAAAAAGCATGACATAATAAAAAAATTTTTTTTAGGGTATGCCAGTCCACTTCAACTACGACGCCATTCCATCAGTTATCTACACATCCCCCGAGGTCGGCTGGGTCGGCAAGACTGAGGAAGATCTGAAGAAAGAGGTTAGACCACCATGTAATAATTAGCAAAATAAACAAAGTTTTAGTTGGTCCGGCTCATGAAAAGTGACAGCTACGTGTATTTGCAAGGGATGCTAAACCCTATCTGTCTCTTAAACGAGTAGTTTAAAAAGGTTGTTCATTAACCCTTCTCAGGAGGGGGCTCCCACCTTATAATGAACCAATTGTAAAGAAAGAATTATCAATTGAAGTAAGTTAAAACCAATAAAAAATACAGCGCATGACCATGTAAGCATGTGCAGGCCTTCAAGATGAGTATGACCAGCTCAGTCAGACCTCACGACCGCTTTCCATCAGGTGGAGTGATGTATTTTGACGGGCACCATGAAAAAAAAATTGAAGGCTTAATATTTTCACGATTTGTTGACAGGGCAGAGCTTACAAAGTGGGCAAGTTCCCGTTCCTGGCGAACTCGAGAGCGAAGACGAACGACGAAACCGACGGCTTCGTCAAAGTGCTCGCCGACAAGGCGACCGACGTTATCTTAGGAACACATATTATTGGCACCGTAAGTTAACTTTATACTGGATGTTCATTTTAGTTTCATTTTGAGGATAAGTAATAAAAATAATTGAATATGCGCCAAACAACACACCTCCTGTAATGGTCTCGCAGTAGGGATTAATATCCCTGTGTTACGAGGTACCACACAAGGAACATAAGCCAGACGCCCCTGGACAGCACACCCAGACCTGAGTCAATTCAGAAAAGATCGTTTCCTGAATTGACCCGACCGAGAATCGCACCCGGGACACTACGGAAATCGAGTCTAGAAGCCGTGCTACAGCGCACTACGCCAATCGTGTCGTAATCAAGTAATAAAAATATAGGACCGTCGAGCTAATTTTTAACTCACGTTCACTATCGTCAACTCGAGCGCGGCATTTTTAACATTTATTATTATTATTACTTTGGCTATTTTAACAATTACATGACTTAGCATCGAAAAATGCATACAGATTACAGTTTTGGGATATTTGTCATCTGTAATATTTCAGTTTCTTAGATTCATATTCAAGACTATAATAAGATTATAAAATTGAAAGCGAACTGTAATTTACATGACTTTGAGTTGAGACACATCATGTTCATTAAAAGCTTCAAATGCCCTTTATTCATAAAACAATCAATCTTAAAAAACTATTTACCAATTAACTTTTTGTGGCACTTGTTCCAAGTTTTGTTAACTTTTGCGAGAAAGTGACAGAACGGTGCACAAGCTGATAAAAATATTGGGTATTGGTTATGTTCTATTATTTTACTAATATTATAAAAAGGAAAGATTTGATTGTTTGTTATGTTTTTTTGTTTGTTTGGTTGTATTGAATAGGCTTTGAAATTACTGATCTGACCGTGAAAATATTTTATTATGATTTATCAAAAAATTAGTGAATAATAATAGTTTAAGTAAATCATGTCGCAGGAAATTCAATTTTTGTGTATAAAAAGCTTGCCGGAGTCTTCTCGATCAAAAACATCCTCCGAACCGGTGGTAGAGTCACATTATGTTTGATTATGATATTTATCTATCTATCATAGTATTATTTTATTTAAGTTTATTTTTATTTAGTATATTTTTGCTATAAGTCTATATGAATAAAGATATTTTTTACTTACTTTATTTTACTTTGAAAGCCGAGCTGTGATGGACATCAGCTGTCAAACATTTGACAGAACAAAGTCTGTTGCGGCAGCTCGTGTTGTAATGAAGTCGCTGGCATCGGCTACTAATGAGTGTGTTGCGCAGGGCGGCGGCGAGCTCATCAACGAGGCCGTGCTGGCGCAGGAGTACGGCGCGGCCGCGGAGGACGTGGCGCGCGTCTGCCACGCGCACCCGGTGAGTACCACAGCTTTTGGCCTGTTCCAAAACGAGGGGAAATTTACACTGAGGAGTGAAAATCACTCGAACCCGTTCCAAATTGTCACTTACAAGTTATGGTACACTCGGCCTCGTGGCCCCTCTCTGGGGTATCTGACAGTGGGTTGCCTCGGCTCGCACACTCGCCGCCGAGCGCGTTATTTAATGTTTTGTTTCTGATTGGTTTCATTCAACTGTTACTTGTAAATATGAGGATACTAAGGACTACTACTAATCCTAAACGATTTTATATTAATTACATACAATAATTTATTTAAAGTTAATAATTAAATCAGCGAGTTGCGACCCTGCGCTCTGACAGCTAAATCTGTTACGTTCAGCGACGCACAGTGGAATATGAACGCTCGTGCTACGCGATAAGTTTTGATTCCGCGTGCAAGCTGCATAAACATGGCCTTGATCGATAGCACGGACAAATTAAAAAGTAATAGTGCGACACGAACTTGTAAGATAAAAAAAGACTTTTTTAATTGCCCGCGTTTCTTGAGAGAACCTTCTGTACGGAGTACTATTACCTATTCTGTGCCCGAGTGAAATCGAGGCCGACCAAGCTGTTACCTGACAGTTTCCTAGTTGTTTCGGAACGGGTTCGATTGATGGTTATTACTCTGAAAAGTGCGTTTCTACCGGTGCCTGGAGCCCGATGAAATTTACCTGAAGGTTTTGCTAGTTTTGTCTCTATTCGACGAGGGGAAAAAATCACTCTCAATCAAGCGATCTGGAACGAGCCCTTAGTTGTTTTCCATCTAGGATGTTTTGCCTTGCACCCTAACGAATAGGCGGCCCAATTGAACAGTCAGTTGGATAGTGGGCTCCACTTAGATAGATAGATTAGATTATTTATTTCTCATTACAAAAATACACATTAAATTACATTTGTTCATGGTCAATTAAAGGATTTTCACAATGAGATCGTCAAAGAAAATAAATAAGAATGAAATATAACACAATATGGAACAATAACACAATAATTCAAATTAAATACAAAAGTCGCAAAAAAAAATGTCCAGGCAAACACAAAATATAATATAAAATAATATGTCGTCAATATCAAGTCAAAAGGAAAAATAAACTATGTCACATAATGTTACACAAACTATAAATTAGATAAACAATTTACAATAAATTTAAAAAGTCATTTTAGGCTGCAGTGAAGTCCTTTTTCAAGAATTCACTGCAGAATAAAATGGATTTTTCAATAAAAGGCTCTTTAGCTGGCGTCCAAATGCCTTGTCTGATGGTTCGCTTCAAACATACTGAGCCCGTCAAAAGAACGCTAGACGAGAGTGGAGAGTACGGTGAACCCTCCCTTTATCATACCACTAATTTCGCCCTCTTAGATTTCGTCAAGGTAAACTATTTGTACCAAATGGTAAAAGTTTCTTGTATACGAGGAAAGTTTGGAAATACAAATGGCGTTGTATACTTTTACGACCCCGGTTGGTATTGAAAACTGTTCTCTTTCAGTAAGATAATCAGCAAATACTAACATTATATTTCTTTACCAGACTTGTGTGTATTTGTCACTTGTTATCTAAAATGAACGTTTTTTTTGTTTGCAGACCTGTTCAGAGGCCCTCCGTGAAGCGAACATGGCCGCGTACATCGGCAAATCAATCAATTTCTAATTTTGGTCACTCGGCTATAACTTTATTGTGCAATGTGTGTGTACCCACTGAACAGCAGGGTTAAGTCTTAGGCTACTGCCGCTCGTCTGCTCTAAGGAATCTTGTATGAATCTGATAAATGATTTTGGGTATTTGAAAATGATCCTCACACCAACGTCCTGTCATATCTTTACTCCTAAATCACTTACTGTATGTCCCTTTTTTTTATTAAATATACAAATCACATTATTTATTTCGACCCGGAATACTGCCATTATTGTGTATGTGATATTTATTTTCTGATAGATATATTTATTTTGAGTTATTTTCGTTTTTATCCGCCATATTGATTTCATTCCATCTTTATTTGAAGTATCCAAAATCCTCCTGCATTTACAATGTGTAAATGTGTGTACATTGGTGTATTTATTTTGTTTTGTAAATAGTTACACAGAAATATAATTATATACCAACATGTTTTTGTTTTCAATTGTGGCTACAAAAGTTCGGTTGCTGTTGTCAACCTAGGAACATAAGCAGAAATACTCGTAGTAGGTAAGTTATATTATAAAAGATAAAATTGAGCATTTGGACTAAAATTATGTGTAAAAAATAAGCAATAAATTTGAAAGTCCATACACATTCGATTGTGTTTTAATTTCTGGAGCAATAAAAAACGTTAAGATTTTAGATATGTACGTTTAGATAGATAGACTATTAGCAGTTCTTCTATAACCTAACTGCTTGTCAATGCAGACGTGACAAAGCAACTTCTCATTACCTACTAGTGGCAGTCAATTCTGCAGTTGATATATTACATGCATACCCGTAAAATGTTACAGCTCATTTCTTTACAATTTGTAAACAGTATTTCCCAAAAAGTGGTGATTGCCGGAACTCCAGTGGTAGAGCATCACTAGGGCTACCCAAATATTTATTTATTTATTTTTTATTGCACAAACAAGTAAAGTACAATTGGCGGACTTAATGCCTAGAGGCATTTTCTACCAGTCCACCGCAAGGTATAACAGAAACATTTAAATTTTGGGCTGTGCAACATTTAAAAATGGCAGCGAGAACAACAAATCTAATACTTAAATATATTAAAAATAATAATATGATATTATATCAATCATTCAAATATACATACATAAATATATTTTTTTTCTAGAGTTTTGTTCAGATCTATGGATGTAAATGGTTCGGTAGGCCTAGTATTTATCTAACAAAAAAAATTAGCTTGTACCTCAACTATACGTGACTAACTACCAAAAACCGCGAAACATACATGGCGGTCACTCGGGTAGCCCTAGTGATGATCTACCACTGGGCTTCCGCTTATCACTACTTTTTGGGACATCCTGTGAATAAAAACAACATTATTCGTTAAACATTTGATTTTTATTTGAGTGGGGTAAGCTACAATAACATAACAAATATCAGGTATTAAGATAACAAGTTGAAAGCCAACATAAAAGCTTCTAAAAAGTGATCTAAAACTATGACTAGATGCAAGACATGTATTATTATTAGGTACTTCGAATATTACTGTCACAACAAATAAGGACGATTAACTTAACTTATACATAAAAACAATTGATACAAACTTGATATTCATAATAAAATATTAATACATAATTGTGTTTCGTTGTAACCACAAACGTCAATTACTATGATTCACAACAAATAAATAAATTTGCAGAGATAATACATACTAGTTACCCAAGTTTAAGAGCTGCCATTTTAACCCTAACAAATAAATAGAGTTTAAATATATGTAGAATACAATAAATACAGTCAGTTGAATAAAAAAGCGAATAGAGCAAAAAAGTGAGGATTCTGGAGGCAAGACTTGAACTAAATAATTAATTATTTCTACACCCTGCTTAGCTGAACGTCATCTCTGGTGTTCAACCTCCTCGTATTCTACTTTCATACGATTACAAAAAATCGGTTATCCATTTCATACAAACCTTCACGTTACTTAACAAGTGGGATATGTCCATGAATATGCAAAATGAGTACTATATATTATGAATACTGAAGTTAAACCCGTAGGCTACATCTTTCTCAGCCATTTACGCTTTGTTCAACCCCAAGTATCTAAGACCTGGCTGCACATATTCAAGTAAAACTTCGGTGAAAGGATCTCACTGTACTGGTCACAATCTTTGGAGTACATAATGGCAGCTGCCATAGTCGTCGCATTGGTTTCCATGTATTTACGCAGAACGGACTCCAAATCTGGTATAGACAAGTTGTTGTCTATGAAGAAGTTCTTAGATTGTCGGAAGCACGTTTCCCACAATTTGGTGTCAACTGGGAAGATGCTCATGCATTTGTCTATTACATTCGCAGCTCTGATAGATAGGTTTTGCTCTGTGATATTTGTAACAGAAGTTGCCGCGACGGCACAAGGTAAACTTTTCAATTCATCGCAGCAACAAGACAACGCTTGATATACAGCCGGATCGAGTTCAGGGTATGCTTCTTCGTTCAAAATTGTTGAAGAAATATTTTTAATACGCTTCGACATTACGTTTGTAATGATAATCTTAAGTTCATCCTGTTTCCGAGAGGCATCTATCTCGTCACTTTTTAAAGTTTCACTATCGTCAATTTCGGTATGAGTAAGATACAGGCGATCATCTTGAGGCGTGGAGTTTAAATTGTCTAGAAGCATTGTGAGGCAGTCAGAATACATTTTGCTATGATGAGCTAGTTTGGCGGCCATGTTGAGGTTTCCGCTTAAATTGTCTTCGTTGATCCAAGGTTTGAGTAGTAGGATAACGTCATCGGCCCAGGTCTTCGTTTTGAAGTCGCTCATAGAGGCTAAAGGATTATGTCGAGGTTCAATCGGCATCCTCTGCGAGTCCTCAAGATCAAACGGAAACATGATGTCGATCCTGTCGAGGGGCTGGAACACGAACTTATTATGGTTCCGGTTCGCCGGGATCTTGATGACACGTTTCGTTGTTTTCATCATTATGACCCTGGTCGTCCCCTTATCTTTATCATTGAGGATCTGAAAGATAAGTATAATGTAATTGAGTTGAAGTTAAACACAAGGAACTGAAACTTATGTTTAGCAGTGGACGTCTTGAGTGCAAATGATGATTAAAAAGTAAAAACAAAACGTCTTTTATCAATGCGAACATGGGTGAAGTGCCTTCAGAAAAGCGGTGACGTCGACCAATCAAACCTACCTGAAGATGTGTATTTCCGGTCGCGTAGATCCGTCCATCGTCGTCGACATAAATGGTGAAGTCGCCGCCACACGCCACCAGCGCCTTGGTTATAAAATTTTTATTTTCATTGTCGGGTGTCTTGGCACATAATACTTTTTCCGGCTGCGCATCGTTGCGAATTTTCACCTCTGTCGGAATGTGGACTTGTTTTCGGTCGCCGCTACCTGTTTGATAAAAAGTAATAAAAATCTGTTTCGAACTAAAAACATAACAAATGGTAAAAAACTAAAAGGCATTAATTTATTTACCAAGTTGTCCATCGAAGTTTAAGCCCCAAGAGTAAAGAGTTCCAAAATTGTTTATAACACACGAATGATGCCAACCAGCCGATAACTGTAATTAGAATATTAATTGATTAGGTACTTTATTCCAGTTCAGTCAAGTAACAATCGTGTTACAATCGGCAAATGTTGAAACAGTAAAAAAAAAGTTAAAATTGACACATATTTTTTCAAGACAGATGCTCGTATCGATCGGCCGTCTCATATAGGAAGACCAAAAGCTGTAGATAAGATACCTGCACAATCTGTCCAGCCACCAGCTGTGTATCCACCAGCGTGGGCAGCAGATGCGAGTCGTTTGTGACGGACTTGCCGCACTCGCGCTTCATGTGTACAACTCTCTTGTTGCTTCGTGTCAGCTAACAGGGCTAAGTTGCCTGCACGATCTGTCCTGTCACCAGATGCTTATTGATGGTTTGTACTTGTGTAACAAATGGATACGCCCCATGTGCCTTTTGCTATTGAAGAGTTTTTGTACAAAAACACTCCTCGTTAATTTATAAGTTTAACGGGTACAGTAAATTTTTAAGTGTCTTATAAATTTAAAAAAAAACGGTTTTTTATTTGATTTAGCAAATAATTGGCGACTACCTAATTTTAGTGTGTTTTTAAATAGTAAAATATATGCACACAATATTAGAGCAAAAATTCCAATTAATCCACTCCCCTTAAGACAACTGTTCCACCGCTGTTATTAAAAAAATACAAGAAACGTTTTGTTTGAAAAGCGGGGAAAGCCATCACGTACTGCTAAATTTAGCTACTCCCGCTAGATGTTGCATTCCGGAATAAGATCACGGAGCGTCGTTAAACACTCACCGAAGTACAACCTGTAGAGGACTGAAAACCAAGGCCAAGTTACCTGCACGATCTGCCCAGCAGATGCGGGTCCTGCGTGACTGAAGGAGACGCGGTGCGCCGCGCGGACTTGCTGCGGGACTCGCGCCCCAGGTTTTACAACTGTCTTGTTGCTTAGTGTCAGCAGCAGCTAAGATAACTGCTGCCTAGAGCCTGCTGGGCTAAGTTACCTGCACGATCTGCCCAGTCACCAGCTGCGTATCAACCAGCGAAGGCAGCAGATGCGGGTCGTGCAGCGGGTCGTGCGTGACTGAAGGAGACGCGGTGCGCCGCGCGTGCGCCGCGCGCACTTGCTGCGGACTCGCGCCCCACGTGTATAGCTGCCCTCTGGTGCTTAGGGCTAACTGGGGAAACGAAGGTTATATTATGATCGGTCAGTTATGAATGACCTGCACAATAGTCAGAGCGAGATATTTGTTTGTTTGATTGATTGTTATTTAATTTGCTAAAACATCTTTTTGAGACTTTTAATTTTTTAATATTTCGTTTGTCTGTTTTTGTTTAATTATTGTAAGAAAATCACACTGTGCTACGTACCTAATTGATTAGTACTTTGGTTTAAATAACCTACTTCTCCTTTTGACTAATATTATGTCGAAATATCAGCTTCATTAAACAGGGACCAGGTAAAATCAGGGACTATTTGCGAGTGAGTAAACAGTATTAATAACAGCTGCGAGGCGAAAGGCCCAATGTCCGCTTAGGGTGAAACCCGGCCTAGTTACACGGCTTAGCTAGTTTACTTACAAATGTAATGAAGATTTCTTGTGGTGGAGCATGTATAGTTTTAAAACATGAATATACCAATAGCATACATTAGACTACAATAAATCATCTATTTGCATAGTAATAATTCAAATACATCAGTCAAAATCTCGGTCGAATCTACCGATAATGTCCCACATAAACTCCCTAAGGGCCATAGCAGACAAAAGTTGCATCTTTTAGCATCGGCGATTTGCGAATAGCTTCTAAAAAGCGGCTAAATGGCCTAAAAGTAGTAAAACGCGAAAAGTAGCATGTCTGCTAAGGGCCTAACTTTCTCTGTATACTTACATTGTGGAAGTACCCCACCGCGATCTTATGTACTGTGTCGGGAATGGCCACCCTCAGCGGCGCGGTGGCCTTGCCGCGGCCGCCCGCGCCGAGCTGGCCGAACACGCCGGCGCCCATCGCGTACACTTCGCCGTTGCGCATCAGGCACACGGAGTGGCAAGCGCCTAAGCCCACGTTCAGCACCTGGATATCATAATTAAAAACAATTATTATACAAAAAAAAAGTTCGGCCCTAGATGACCCTAGGTCCCTACGTGGCCCTAGGTTGCAAAATGCTAAAATCAAATTAAACAGTATGGTTAAATGCTAAAATCAAATTAAACAGTAAATTTTCTCTAACCTCATTGAACTGACAAAAATCACTTTATTTAATCATTTATCTATTTATATTTTTCAGTATGATAACTTACCTTTCTACCTTGGAATTTTGTTACCAATTTAGGCGCCCACTCATCGTTAATGTTGCCGAGACCAAGCTGGCCATGAACGCCCCATCTAAATACAAAAACAATCATTATAATACCGTGTCAAATTTCATCATTAAACACACATTGTAGTAACTCGTTTTAAATAAGTGACATAACCCTCTTGGCTTCATTTGCACTCGTCCAATACGGATTAAGTGTCGTTCCCATAACTTTTCCTACATCATAGTTCATTATTTTAGCACTCCTCATGAAAATTAAATCCAGTGTCATTTCCTGACTTTTAAATTTTTTTACTCGTCGAAATTTAGGCTACAATAGCACTAGCCTCAACTTCAGCCTATATAGGTACAATAGTTAGTACTCACCTCCGAGTATAGTCTTCCATCGTCTTCAGTAGAAGAATGGTAGCCTCACCAATAGTAGTCGTCCACCAGCATTTAGCAGCATGCCTATACCCTAATTAATAGTTAAACCTTACCTTCTCTCTCCCTCTGCGCCTAGAAACAAAGTGGTAGTTCCCCGCCAAGCCGCCCCCTAGCTGATAGGTACCTATGACATGGTCGCTCGACCAAAACGCATTTTTATGTAATTGTTAGACAATTTCATGTAGAATCTCAGCAAGCTGTTGTCCTTAGCAACATTAGCACTAGCCTAATGAAAATGGCATTAGGTGCTATTTTTCCATTTTTCAATATTTTTAATGTCGAAGCTTATATAGCAACTGGTTGCTCTTGGCTACATTAGCAGTCGCCCGGCCTACGAGCCTACGAACTCTGTACAATTGTAAGTAAAGAGTCATCCAACCACGTCCACAGTAGCAGTATAGTAGTGCGCTACGCCACCTGAAGACTTCTACCTAAAAGCGTTGACCTATGCAAAGTCCTCACCCCCAAGTATAAAGTCTTCCACCAGCGTCTATAGCGGCGGAGTGGTAGTGCCCCGCTGCGAGCCGCACCAGCGGCGCCCCCCACGCCGCGCCCACGTGCAGCAGCGCCCCCGCCGGCCGCGCCGCGTCGCCCAGCGCGCCCGCCCACGCGGCGCCCACGCCCAGTTGCCCGAACGAGTTCTCGCCGGAGGCGTATATCTGCGTAAATCACTTACTTTAGTAAGCTTAACCAACTCAAAATTGTGGCTATTGCCAACTGCTGCTTAAGAAGGCAGTATTGTCAACCAATCATCACTTTATGTGCAACATTAGGCACATACTTCAACTATTTATTTATTTATTATTTCGTACACACAGAGACAAATTACAGAGAAAACAATAAGGGGTACAAAAGTACAGGTTAGCTTATCTCTAGAAAGAGATTTCTTCCAGCAGACCATGGCGACAGGAAAAACTCATTTAAAATTGTTATGGATAGACAGACGTGTACAAATTGAAATGTAAATGAGAGTTACATATTCAAAAATCGTAACAAACTAAAAACCCCTAAGTACTATTTGCGCACAGAACCAAAAACAACACCAAATAGCTTTGTGAGCTATCACTGAGCAGTATTTTTGGCACACCCTTAGACTACTGGTACATGGCTCAGCAACATCCTACATAATTGAAATCAAGTTATTGCTAGTATTAATGGGGCACCCTGCATTTCCGAGACCCTGTACAATACAATAACAAAAGAAAAACCCTGAACTATTTCACATAAGAATTACCTATATTGAGTGCGTTAATTTGTGGGTATGTAATAAAAACGACGTACCCCATTCTCAGTCAAAATCAGCGTGTGATGTCTTCCGCAAGCGACATCCAAAACCCTGCCTATCAGCTCTGTATTCACTTGCGTGTTCGTCATCAATACTTTAGCGTTCCCCTCATCAGCAACTGCCCAATGGGCCAGACCGCAGCTTATGCTCCTACGCGGAACGAACTGGTTCTTCCAGGTCTCTGGGTTCTGGGTAACCTCTAAGTGGATTTCAGGACACGGCTGCCGGGCTTCGATTGTGGAAGCCACGTGCATAAACGTCTCAATGAGGTATAGCATTCTAGTTGTCTGAAATAAAGTGTCATATTTTGAAGAACCAATGAGGTGCAAGAGTGATGTCTAAAAACAACATAGGTTTCTTCACGAAAAAAGGGTTTTTTTTATTTTATTTATTTACAACCAATCCACAGCCCTTGAATATAACTTAACATATTTTGTTATAACTAGACAAATCCTACTGCCAATTAAGAATTTGAATTTTCTAAATATGATATCTGATAGATATCTTTAAGAGCGTTTGCTGGGGGTAGATCGTAAACGTAGCATGTTTTGAAGATTTTCGTGATTATACCGGGTGATTATCAAATAACTCCCGACGATATGGCATACTCAGTAAGTGATGTAGTAACTATGTAAGCGAAAATTAGATTTTTTCAATTAACTTTCATACAAAAAATACTAACCACTGTAGGATTTGTATGGTGACCTTGAAATGAAACTCAGTTAAATAAATTTCATTATCGCTTAGATAGTTTCTATCTAACTAAGTGGGTATGCCATATCGTTTACGGAAGTAATTTAATAATCACCCGGTATAGCTGAATTCAAATTTAAGTATAATTTATTCTAACTTTTAATTTTATAATTATAACTTTAACTGTGTTTTTTTTACGTTTCATCACAATTAGTAAAAAAAAAGGTCTTAAGGCCGGCTACGGTAGTTACCTTAGATCATTTTATTACCACTTAAAATCAGCTAAGACTACGACCAAAATGCCCGCTAACAAAAAATCAATCAATATTTATGGGATCACTTACATAAATCGATGTGATTCCTTGCCTCATATCACGGATTACAGGACGCAGTTGGTCTTGCAATGGATTTAGCCATAGAGAGAGACGCTACAAAAAACATTGAACACTTATGATATCAGTTACCGAAAACAGCTCCAATACCTAATATTTTTATTCTACTTTGAGCGTCGTTTAGTTCCACAATTACCTTCAAGATCCTCGTATCAAACTTATTGCACTTCTCAATAATAAAATCGAACAGCCACTGCGCATTTTCCTCCAACAGCAATGGCACCAGGCATCTCTGGCCCAACATACAGTTAATAGCTCCTCTACACACATCGCTTCTAGCTCCGATAGCTGATAGAAGCAAGTTTGGGTGGCCTCGGTGAACGCTGAACACTGGCACTAGGTCCCAGAGACCGATGGCAGCGGCCATTGATGATAGCTCGGATAGTTGTACAGTGCTTAGTGTTGTGAACTTTACATTGCTAAAAGATAAAACATATGTGTAAAAAGGTAAGAAATTACTACTGACAATGGCTTATTATATTAGACAAAATATGGACATGTAAAATTATTTCAACATTAATAAATTTATTTATTTACAGTCTGTATTTAATTGTATTGTATGGTCTAATTAATACGAGGGGAATGCTCGCAACGAGCTAGCAGACGAACTAGCCAGAGGGGGTGCCGCTGAATGCTTAGTGGGTCCGGAACCCAGGCTGCCAAAAGCCCACAACATCACCAAGGGAGTAATCAAAAGGAAAATTATAGAAGCAACAAATAGACGATGGAAGACAACAACAGGCATGCGACAGTCCAAAATGTTTATCAGCGCCATGAGCTCGAAGAGGACAGGTCAACTGATGAAGCTGTCAAGGAATAGTGCACGCATGGTCATAGAGATCGCCACAGGACACTCCAGACTTAACAGGCACCTTACAGTGATAGGTATCAAAGATGACCCCACATGCCCGGCATGCCCGGAGTGCATGGAAAGCGAGGAAACGAGCTTCCACCTACTCGCCGAATGCCCGATGTACTCTCAAATTCGATGGGAACTCATGGGGTCTGACTCATTAGATGAAGAGGACTTGAAATAACTGACGGTGGATCAGATAGCAAGACTCTGCAGAGCCACGGGAAGATTCAACGGGACGCCGTGAAAATGGGACAACCTTAAGACCGGGGAAATGGGTGAAATGGTCCACCACAAACGGACCAATCACCTGGCCCACTGCCAGCGTCCCCAGTTGAAAATAATAATTATAATGGTCTAATTAAATAGTATGGTTTTAAGTTAGTTAACCAATATGGGTTGTATACCAATAAAGTGAAACCATACTCCAAAATAGATGCTAAAATTTCGAAGATGTCGCTACGCTAGCATTTGCAGTAAAGTATTTGTATAGAATTTGGGTACAGCTCCTCTAGTAGATAGAAATGGAACTTAAAATGGCACAAAAGTTGCGGTAGTTAACTATTGTAGTTTACGTCAACTAAAGTCATGGTAGACGCACTGGTTTATTTAAGTAATGTTAGTTATTAACTGAAAACAAATAGATAGTTACACTTACGGATCAAAATTAACCTCATTGTTGGTTCCCATATTGAGTAGCAGAGCCAACAACTTGATAGTAATAGCAGCATCGCCGAGCCCGCCAACGCTGCCGGTGTATTTGTACATAGACAACTCATGGAGACGGCCGAATATGCCTAGACGCGCCACCCAGCCATCAGGTTGACTCTGGAAGTAATAATGTGAACAATATCCATATTTGATTGAAGGAATAAAAAGCGTTGCAAAAGACACCTCAATGCTTATTTTATTTCCAGAACCAGGTTTCATAAACATTAGATAGTTTTGTTTTAATTTGTATCAAGTATTTGGTAGTGTAGTTGCATTTGGAGCCAACTGCTTTACTAACTACCCGAAACTTGTGAAACTCAGGTAACAGCCAGTAAAACCGATACGATACGTATGTGATAACTGTTTGAAATTAGAGCTGAAGTTTAGTATATTTTTTATGTTTTACAGCATTTACGGCTTGGTTTACTTTCGGCCGCTGACTGGAGAAGTGCCTGATATCGTGGAAGAGTTCAACAATGAGTCTACTAAGTGATACCATTCAAACAGTGCAAGACCCTTTCCCAAACTACAGAGTTTTATTTTAGTGGCCCCCCCGACCAACCTCCCGGTTATGCAGAAAGGCACACTATTCCTAGCACACCGTGAAGTGTACCAGGGACCATCTGCGGTAGGTCTTTCCGCCACAAAGCACAATGCATTACACATTATGGTACTCATAGGCGAGTAGCCCGTGGCATTACCCACTCCCATTTATCTCGAATGGTACCGGAGCAGTTATAGTCGCTCACCACGCGCATCCAAAGAACGCTAGCGGCTTCAATCCCCGCTGGGGACGTCAGAGAAGCCAACTACCATTTCTCCAGAATGGTGCCGGAGCTGTATAGCACGCTCACATCTCAATGCACTGCCGTACATAGATTGCCTATCCGGCCACCCTTAACTACAACGGGGTGGCCGGATAGGCAATCTAGCAGATACCCTTCTCCTTGCTATACAGGCAAGTACCGGAGGAGCGGCAAGCCGCTATAAGGGTTCCTCACTAACCCCGCATCTAAACACTTAGCGGCCCAACGCCCTAGACCAGTGAATTTAGATACTCGTTGCGCGCGAGGAGGGACGCTCGGTACACACTACCGAGCAAACGAACATGCCCCTCCTCTGCAACTAACCACATGCCACCACGAATCCAACTCCAAGTTGGGGCCTGCCTTAAGAAAGGCAGAGTTGGGACCCCCAACACCCGTGGTACCCTGATCCAAACAGCCAGACCCGTAGTTCCAGCTGCGAAAACCCTACCTACCCGGGTGAATTGATAGGGAATAACCCAATATAACCAAATAATAAGGAATAATAAATAGAACCCTTCAAACAGTGCAGTTTTAAGGGTTGAACCACATCTGGCACTACTGCCACAAAGAGACCTGGAGTGCGACACAACACGTAGCAGATCTACGAGGTTTCAGCCACACTTCCTTTCTCGCTCTAGTATAGATGGTTTTTTTCTTTCTTATTTTCCTTTATTTTGATTACAGTTTTGTAATGACGTTTCTGAGTGATAGAAAAGAACAAAAGAATAGGAAAGTGCGATTCGATGCTGCCAGATGAAGCTCAACCCTTACTGACAGTACTAACCTGTGAGAGCGAGTACAGGTACTGCGCGGGCGCGACCTTCCCGCGCGACATGAGCATGTCGGCGGCGGCGCGCAGCAGCGTCGCCACGGGCGCACCCAGCGCCGCCGCCGACTGCTCCGCGCCCACGCCCCCGCGCATTATGAGGCCTACGAGCCACTCGCACGGCTCGCAACTGGGAAATAACAATATTTCAAGTAAAATTAATGGTTAATGAAACGTTTGAATGAGGCACCTTTCGTGCACTTCTCTGAACTGAGACAGTACGCTTTTTGACCCTATCAAAACTGTACATTTTATGTCTGATTTCTGTTGTTCTTTTTGATTTCACAGGTAAGGAAAAATTTAAAAATTATTTCAAAGCAACTTCCAACAGACGTTTGTAATGTGGGTTGTGTTGATCACGAACCTGAGTTAATGTGTTTTAAAAATCTTAAACATAGTTTTCAAACGTGGGATTTAAAGCAGAGACCATTTATAGAAAACATCACATCATTCAAGAAAAAACGAAGTTACAAAATCTTCCTTTTTGACAGACATTACCCAAAACAGCGGAGCAAAGATGGCGCGCATCTTAGCCCCGCAGGTCATATGAAGGTTCAACTCCTTAAAAAGTAGGTATGCGGAAAGTCTACTTACACAGTATTGAGAATATACGCCCCACAAGTGGTGACCACGAGACACGGTTCAATGCTGAACCGCGGTAGCTGCAGATCGCACAGGAAGGTTGGTTCCCGCCAGCCGCCTGGCGCGCTCCCTGGCTCCTTCGCTGACATTAGGTGGCCACGCTTCACATCTCCAATCAACTCAGCAGACCACAACTCTGAGAACTCCCTCTTTGCCCCTAGCAAACCATCTCCCTGAGAACGAAAGTTCCTACTAACAATCGAGGTCATTTGATGTGTTAAAAATGTTTTTATTTTATTGGTGCCTTTTTAACCATTCGGGTAAGAAAACGTAAAAAAATAGAATAAGCCCTCTGCCTCGAATTTTGCGGACAGCAGGGCGGCGGCGGCGTGGGCACCGCAGACCCGTTCTCTAAACCAGCGGCGTAGAGTTGTGTCGTCGAGATATTTGTCTTTGTTCGCGCTGGAAATGTCTAAACAACGGTGACAACATCTTTTTGATTTATTTTATTCCCAACGCTCGATTTATTGTGGACAAATCCAGACGCGCGGACGTTCACTGCTTGACTGGAGTGCACCGCTCGTCGCCCGCTCCCGCCCCGCTGCCGGCTGCTGTTTTCGAGAGCTGGTCTATTTGATTTTACGCATAAAATCCTGCCGTGCCCGCACCGCCACCGCCGCCCCGATAGCTGCAAAAATCGAGGCACAGGCCTAAAAGGGACTGATGAAATAGGCCCCAAGTGTTAAGTGTCTTCTTACTTGTATGACAGAAAAGCTTCCACTGTGCACTTCTAGCTCATTCTTTCGCAGTAAATATATAAGTCTTTGAGACCACAGACCTTGCATGTAAAGACCATCTTTCTTTATTTTAGGCCTTAGAGTTCTAGATGGAGTTCCTTCTTCAGGGCTTTCAAGCTGTAAGAAATGACAATATCAAAATGATAGACCTGACAACGAGCATAAAATATGATTAACATATTGAGTACAAATTATTTTGCCATTCCATACTTACAATCAACGTTCCTTCATTCAATTCAAAAGCAGTCAAAAAATGTCTTCCATTCACATACTGTGCTGCCAATGCCCAGTTGTTGGACCCCTTGCGAAAAAGAGGTAGGTACTCGACTGGTTTTAAGACATACTCAATACTTTGTGTTTTATTATCATCTAAAAAGGTTTTTATGTTATTTTAATCACACCACAACAACACTCGAAATTAGCGAAATCAATATGCTGGAAGAGCACTATTGTTAAGGTTATAAAAAAAATACATTTTAATGTATTTCATAAAAATTAACCATAAAATGAGTATAGCAAAAAAATACACTGTTGGGCAAAGGTTTTCATCATTGTAATCAAGCACAATTGGCGGTTATTTAAACCACCACACTTAGTAATAAATACAATATTTCTTTATAATATATGAAGTTTGTATTATTTACTTTAAATAAATCGATAACAAAAATACTTTTGGGACACACTAAACTAAATCTGTGTTAAGCGCGTCCGGGGACATCGACTGCGACGTCAGAGCCCGAATTTTCGCGGCTTGGGCCAAATGGCGTCAGGTGACTGGTGTAATTTGTGACCCCAAAATGCCGATCAAGCTGAAGGGGCAGGTCTATAAAACCATCATTCGGCCTGTCCTGAAACATGGCCGTTACTAGAGCGACACAAGCAGGAGCTGCGCGTCACGGAAATGAAGATGCTGCGGTTGATGTGTGGAGTCTCACGCAAAGATCGCGTGCGTAACACCCACATCCGCGGCAGCCTTCGTGTTCTTGACATCGCAGACAAGCTGCAGGAGTGCCGCCTTCGTTGGCATGGTCATGTCTCACGGAGATCGGCAAACAACGTGGGCAACAAATGTCTGGCCATGCCGCCCCCGCCAGGTACCGGTAGAAGAGGTCGACCAAAGAAGCAGTGGCTCGACGTCGTTAGGGGGACACGCGTGTTAACAGACTCACCCCTGAGGATGCACAAGATCGCGCGAAGTGGGTCAAGAAAATAAGAAAGGCGGACCCTGGGACCCCACACACTAGTGTGGGTTCACAACCGGGATAGACCGCACGGATGATGATGATGATGATGACACACTCTTTAAAAACGTGAAAGTTGTAAAGTTTACCTTTTTTTTCATGGCTAACTCTACCTGATGGTGCACTTGATCACTGCTCATAAAAGTGTGGCCGGGTTCAAAGTAATGCAGATTAATTTTTTTTGTAGCAATGGCGTCACTATTAATAATGTGTGCTAGCATCGAAAATAACAGCCAATTAAGAATTTGTGAGCTGCAATTATCGAGCAGGATGTGTACTTGCCCAACATCTCTATTACGCGAAAGAAAATGATAAAATGCAGACATTATGTATATCTTCTTGTTTTCTGCCCGCTATACCATCATGCCAGATAACTGTGAGGGGTTTACAGTCTGTTGTAATCTTACCAAGTGGTGTGAAGGTCTGATTGTATGCTTTAAGGCGCTGACAAAAAATTGCAGCTTTAAACATCTCCAATCTAGGGAACATGATCACTTTTTCGAGGTCAGCACTATAGAATACCTGTAGATTATTTTGTGGTTTCTCTCTATGTGCTGTATAAAGCTCTCGTACCTTTGTGTACCTTTGGCGATGCTTATCCCAATTCATACAAACTGTACATGTAACTGTACACTCTTCAGTGCTTGGATTGTGGCATCATGTGATGATTTCCTTTTGTGAAAATTATAACCCTCGCATAGTTCACATTCTTCATTGCCAAGATCAGTAAAAGAGATATTAATTTTTTTAACTGTAGGAAATGCTTTCATCGGGGTATGTCGCACAAAAATGTTTATGCATTTGTGTTATATTAATGTCACTTGGTAGGTATATATCGTCGCAAAGGTGCATGTGCATGCATCCTTCACCCGCAAGCGCCAAATGCATTAATTCACTAGCTATACCCACGCGACCTAGTTTAATTAAATAATTTATTTTTTTAATTAAAAAGTTAAAATAAATTTAAATGACGAGAGGACCCTATGGAGTTCAATTTATTTTGATTAAAATTATTTTTTAAATTAATAGTTAAAATTATTTAATTTATTTTCTGAACTTATAGCAGGATCGAAGCCCAGGGCGAGAGCAGTTAACGGCATTATTGTGTATAAGTGTAAGGTAATGGTGATTTAGTCTAAATGTGAAGCCCAAATATTTTTTATTAAATTTTATAAATGCCGCTATTGGCTATAATCTACGGAATGACAAAAAATAAGTATCTTTGTTATTATGCTATAATGCCGTTAAGCGTCGTTAATCACATTGAAGTCTAGTGTATTCAGTTAACGATGTTATAGCTTAACAAAAGATAACTTCTTTAATAAGAAAAGGATTAACAATAAAAAAGTTAAAGTACTTTAACACTTATATAGAGTACACAAGAACGTTAACGGCAATATAGAGAAGCAACTATATGAAAATTTTGTAACAAAAAAATGAGTTGATGGCATTTAGCGGCTATATAGACTCACAAAGTTGTCTAATGGCACTTTAGCTTATTATACGCGAGAAGAAAGGGTAAATAACGGCATTTTGGTAATTATCATTTCCGAAACTATTCAAAATTATCTAAAAACCGCAAATACAGATAGATAGAGAATTTGTTTCTTATTAATATAGGATTAAAAGTTAAGAATCAACTAGATGTCAGATAACGGCATTATAGTTATACCACGGCAGTATTAGTATAGATACACATTGAAATAATAAAACATAGTTTATTAATAATATAAAATACCTTTAGACCCTCCTTGAGTGAATAATGTTATTTTATCTTTGGACAGCTGTTTTATGTAAGACATGAAGCCATCTTTTTTATCCTTGTCTGTTTGTGATCTTATCTGCTGTAGCCAGTTGTAACCATATGATCTATGTTCAAGTACAAGTTTGCATTGCTGGGATTTATTTATAGATATCTAAGGAAAACAGCAAAATAAAATGAAAATATACTACACTCAAAGTAAAGTAGTAATTAACCAATATACTGTTCCGATGCTGGGCAAAGGCCTCCATCGTTGAAATAAAGTCTTTGCCACAATTGAGAGTATTGGCTTAATCACCACGCTTGCCAAATACTGGTCAGTGATCACAAATCAATACCAAACTCAAAGCCTATGTTCTCATTACATTACACAATTTCAATGACATTAAGATTTTATAACAAGTAAATAATAACTTGTACACATAGTTGATTTTTTGCAAAACCAAGGAAATAAAAACATGAAAACGTCATAATAAAAACATAATATAATTTTCATTTCTTCATTATACTTCATGTTAAATGTTGTTGTAAAATATTTCAATTTTTTTTATTCATTTAAATTATTCATCTCCTTAAAAAAATGCTCTCTAGGCTCTAGTACTGTAAAAATTTATTTAAAATGTTTAGGTACAATAGTGCCTCATTCATAACTATCACTTAAACCACTTGCAATAAAACATGTTGCATACAAATGTAGTTTCAATAATATTATACAAAGATAATACAAACCAAAAGTGCTAACAAATCCAAGGAATCATCAAAACACATCTGCAGTTCAATTATTTCGCCAGACACTTTGCATTCACCAACTATTGTTTGAGATTCCAATGAATAGAATGAAATTGTACCCGTCTGTAAGACAAAGAAATAATTAAAATGTTATTCTTGCCAACATTAATGATTATTAACAAAATTGTAATATAATAGTAACTCATTTCATATAACTCAAAAACAATGCATCCCCAAATGATAGTAGTAGTTGAAACCAACTCACCTTAGATCCAATAATTAATATATTTTCTGACTCTCTTGTCAGCCACCAGACTATGGATGTAGGCTTCTGTATGTTAGCAATTGGAAGAACCGTAACACTTGACAGAGACCACTTGTGATCAAATGTGTTCTGAGGAATGAACAGAGGTAAAAACGGCACTAGAAGAACTTTCTGTTCACTTAAAATTAGGAGCCATGTCCCACTTGGCTCGAAGCACATACAGTGGACAGGATTGTCTACGAAATCCCAATCATAACTCTTTTCAAATCTCTCCGACTGTGGATTTATGTAAAAAAATACTAATTCTTTATCACTTGAAAACGCCAAGAACTTTTTCAAACCCACTTCGTAGAAGCTATAAGTGGCTATATCTAGGTGCACTAATACATCTAATTTAAATAAACCAGAAAAATCTATATGTTCACTTTGCTGTGCCATTTTAATTAACTAATTACTTTCGATTTTGCATTTTCTTGTTTTCACAACAAAACACGCAATTTTTAAATGTCATGTCACGCATGTCAGACCCTGACTTGACAGCACAGATTAGATAATTTTTTTTCTTCTTTGGCTTGGCACGGCTTGTGCATTTGCCACAACAAAGGTTGGGAAACGTTTACAAATATGTAAAAGGAACAATTAGGATTTTTTGAAAGGATCAGTAGGGGCAGGTACGGTGAGTAGGATATTAAGTATATATTCCAAATTTAAATGTTTAGAGTAAATGAATACAAAACAGTTTAAATTTTAATATCATTAAATAAAAATATAGATAAAAGTTTGTAAATATCGAAATCATTAGTAGATGAAAGATAAGCTATAGATACAGGGAAAGGTACATGGAGGGACAGGAGTGGGGAAATTAAGAAGGAACGATCATAATATTGACACGCAAATATTACTTTTATTATACGTAATCTAGCTAAGTGTTCAGGAGTACACACATGACCTAGGCGCATGCGAATGATACAAGAGGTGGCTCTCTTGTCAAGCCTCATCTTCGAAAACCATGCTTTACTAGGGATATTCGGTTGAATCTGTTTATAATAGCGCCCTTTGAGTAGGCTAGTTTCATCCCAGTATTTCTACCAAGATTTTAAGAGAAAACTCTTGGGAAGATTACTTAGATCATGACAGTAATTGTTATATGGATAAAGTATAGGATAACAAGTGTTTGATTTGAAGGGGAATTTTTCTAAGGCTTGTAGTGCGCTTTTCGAGTCACAGAAAATTATAGTATTTTTCAATTTCATTATCAACGTCTCAGGAGGCAATTTAACCATTTATTTTATTTTTATTTTATTAACAATTACAAAAAGAGCATACGTTTCTAAAGCTGCTTACAGTGTAACAAAAACCATTTTAGGTTTGAACGTACACTGGCGATCATCGCCGAGAGTCCAGAAAAACAAAGTAATTATATTAACTAGGTGGACAGAAACACATTCAGAATGTGGGTGTAACTACATTTTTTTCCCCTATCGTGCGGTTTGTCGATTTATTCCACGCGCATAGACTGACACCACACAAGGAAAACTTAGCATTAATTCGAAATCGCGGAGCCACACGGATTTGATTTGATTTGATTTATTTTATATTGACTATGTAAAACACCAACACCCACATGACTGTCCACTAAATGTTTCGAAGCATCGCAGTACAAATAATAATAAATAATAATAATAAAATCATTTATTTTCAGATATAATTATCCATAGATTGGTTAATAGTTGTTAGTAACAATTGAATACTTGTACTATATTAGTAGTGTTAGTGTGTACAAGAGTGATTATTACTTGATTTGCCCAGTCACTAGTCATATCCAGTGCGTTTGAATAGGACAGTTCAGGGCGCGCAGCAATCACTTTCAGATCCCAACCATGAAATCTTTCTTCTAGAATTCTATTAAGTCACATTAGCACATATGTCGCTTTTAAAATTACCTAGATCGTAGTGTATTTTTGCTGACAAAATCAAGGATTCGAAGTTAGAAGTGAAAATAGGGAGATGTTCCTGAACATCTGTATGTAGGGGCTCGAATAGAACAAAACTTTCGGAAACTATTGACAAGGCAAGGAGCCAGCTTATGTGACCAATATGGAGAAGTATTTACCAAATCTGATAACTCTTGTAATTTGTTAAAAAAGGGTGATTAGAAAATTGAAGGGAACGAAACAGCAACCTGTCGCACAAGTACTGACAACGAAGTATTAGTGAAGGATCAACACATTCAGTTTGCAAAGCATTGTTAGGACTTGATCGCATAGCACCAGTAACAATACGTAAAGCTTTCGTTTGGATAACATCTAACTTTCGGAGGCCAACTGCACTACACGGTTCTAATAAGTATGTGCCAAATGTGTTCTGGAGAGTTGATTCCAAATCATGAGAATATATGTTGAAGAGTAATGGACTTAAAACTGATCCTTGTGGAAGCCCTTTACACAACAATCTAGTTTTTGTTATACCATTTTGTATTACGTCCATAGAACGCCCACACAAGATGTTTATAATAAAATTAATAAATAACGTAGGAACTTGAAGTTTCATTAATTTATCTTTAAGAATAGTCTACAAAACATTATCATACGCAGCAGTTATGTCCAAGAAAGCGGCAAGAAGTGAATGATTATAGGAAAAAGCTAGTCGAATATCAGTCGTGAATATGCCAATACTATCCATGGTACTCATGCCCTTTCTAAAACCATATTGACTATTACTCAACAAACCTTTACTTTCTATGAACCATTCCAGTCTATTTTTAATGAAATGCTCGGCGATCTTAATTAAAACAGATTAAAGAGCTATGGGACGGTATGAATGGTGATCATTTATGGGTTTTTAGGTTTTAATAACAAAATTACCTCTTGTGACTTCCATTGTTCAGGAACATAACCAGTGCGCATGATAATATGGATGAGAGACAAATAATACATCAGACCAGAATCACTTAAATGAGTTAAGACAGAATATGGAATTCCATCATTACCAGGAGCGGAGTCTTTTACATATAAATAAATAAATAAATATGCGCCAGACATCACACCTCGTGTCATGGTCTCGAAGTAGGGATAAATATCCCTGTGTTACGAGGTACCAGACAAGGAATATATGAAAGAATACCTTTAAGTTCACTAAGAGTAAATGGATTATTAAGTTCTGATTCATCGCTATTGGTTAAATATAGCTCATTGCAAACTTTCTCAGAAACAAAAGCCGGTGCCGGTTTGTCAAGAAATTTATCTACTAAAGGTTCATCAAGTTTGGGTGGTAAAGGATCTTTATACACTGCACGGAATCTCCTAATGTTTGACCAAACTGCTGATGCTGGAGTATCTGGAGAAATATTATGGCAAAATTTTCGCCATCTGTTGATATTTAGTTTAATTGAATCAAGCAAAAATTAATGTATTTGTTTTATTTTATACTGGTATTATTACTAACATGGCATCACTGAATGTTTAGTATAAAAGCCATGAACGCCCGTTACTCTGTCTCTCATTGACTTAGGTCTGCCGACCATCTCGCAGCACCTAAAGCAATTGTCCCAAACATTTTTCGACTCTACTCAGACCCACCCCAATCCCTTGGTAGTGGAGGCTGGTAACTACACGCCCGACCCCAACACCATTCGTAAGGCGCGCCGCCCTAGGCACGCACTTACCGAACCGGACGATGTTATCACGCTAGCCATTGCCACCGCCAGACAACTCGCGCAGAACCAACACTACACCAGACCGATCTATCGTCCACGCCGGCGTGGACGCGCGCCGCGACCCCAGTCATATTTAGATTCGCGTAACCGGCACGTGCCGGGTCGTTTCTCTCCGCAAACCTACGTCCGTTTGTTATCTCCCAGTAACGCCCTAAGCCGAGGTTCGTGTCCCCCCTTGGGGCACCCTTAGGCACGTTACTTAAATATAAGGGTTGAGAGCCTTCCGCTCACCCACTTGTCCGGTGAAATTGTGAAAGCCATCAGCGGCTAACAATGCATGCCATGTAGAAAAAAAAAAAAAAAAAAAACTCTGTCTCTTTTTCGAATTCACTCTGTGCTAGGAAACAGACATTATACCTTCCTCGTACCATAATTTTGAAATAAATTATTTAACGTATTTCTAAATTCAATCTGCATTATTCTTTCGCCCATTTCCTATTTCCCAATAGGTTATGGGCCCAGCCATACTATCACATTGGTATTGTGCTGTAGATTCCAAAAGTAAATTAAAGTAATTCTGTTCTATCAATCCAAAAGTCTCGTGTACATATTTTATCATGGAGAATCTAAAAACCAAAAGAAATATTCAACCTTTTAATGGTGAAAAAATACAGCGTCTGGAAGTTTCGCATTCGCGCGCTTCTATCCGAATTAGATATCATCAAGGTCGTTGACGAAGAACCCATCTTACGTCTCGAGGCATGGGAAAAGCAAAATCGAACTGCGAAGAGCGTAATTGTCGAGTATTTGGCAGACTCCTTTCTTAGTTTTGCTCAAGAGGAACTGACCGCCCGTAATATCTTTAGGAATCTAGATGCCTTGTACGAGAGAAAAAGTTTAGCGACACAGCTGGCAATACGTAAGAAGCTCCTGGGTTTAAAGCTGCATGGTGACACTTCGTTAGCCAAACATTTTACAGTTTTTGACGACCTCATGACGGAGTTGTTGGCTGCTGGCGCTAAGCTCGAAGAAACCGCTAAGGTATCTCATTTGCTTCTTACCCTCCCAACTTCATACGATGGCGTCATCACGGCGATCGAGACATTATCAGAAGATAATTTGACATTGGGGTTCGTAAAAACAAGATTATTAGATCAAGAAGTAAAGTTGAAAAATGAGGGTAGTGACACATCTGCAAAAGTACTTCACGTCCGCGCCGAGTCTTCCAGAAGACGATTTGATACGAGATCAAACCAGCAAAATTTCAAGGATACCAAGAAACACTTCAAGTGCTACCATTGTGGTCGAAAGGGTCACGTCAAGAACGATTGCTATTATTTCAAGCGCCGAAACTACCAACAAAAGTTCGACCGGCTAAGTCAACCTAACCAACATCGAAAACCTGCGGACCGGACCCGAACAGTTCAAACGGTTGAAGTGACCGAGGGGGCGATCATGTCTAGCAAAGGCAACGGATTTGCATTCATGTCCGGAAATCACGAAGCTGTTGACGACGGGAAAAAGATATCATTCCTGTTAGATTCTGGAGCCTCCGATCACATCATTAACAGGGAAGATCTTTTCAGTACCTATACGATCTTGAACACGCCGTTTAGGATTACAGTTGCTAAACAAGGTGAATTTATTACAGCTACAAAACGTGGAACACTGAAAGTGATCACCGACACCGGCATCCAGGGCACCCTAGAGGACGTGCTGTTTTGTCCTGAGGCGCCGTACAACCTGCTATCGGTATCGAGGATGCAGCGTGCCGGGTTGAACATCACCTTTGATCAGCATGGAACACATCAGTAAGGATAGCGTAATACTGATGCGAGGTAAGACAGTTAATAAATTAATTTCGGTAGATTTTGAAGTAAAAGTTGATCGATCTGTTTCTCAATTGTGCAATAGTGGTAAAAGTAATTACGATTTATGGCATCAACGATTAGGTCACATCAGTAAACAAAAGTTTTTAGACCTAAAGAATAATCGCATGACTCATGACAATACTTTAATTGAATCGGTTACGGTTGACGAAAACCTGTGTGAGGCATGCATAAATGGGAAACAGACACGATTGCCTTTCAACACATCTAAAAATAAAATTCATATTAAGCGACCATTATTTATTGTGCATACTGACGTTTGCGGGCCGATCACTCCTTCTTCAATTGAAAATAAGAATTATTTTGTTTTGTTTGTTGATCAATTTACCCACTACTGTGTTACATACCTTATAACCTATAAATCAGACGTGTTTTCTGCTTTTAAAGATTTCGTGGCAAAAAGTGAGGCTAAATTTAATTTAAAATTGGTGAATTTGTACTGTGATAATGGCCGGGAGTATTTGTCTAGTGAAATGAAAGATTATTGTGTGTCTCGGGGAATTTCATACCATTTTACAGTTCCTAGAACGCCACAACAAAACGGGGTGTCAGAGCGCATGGTTAGGACAATAACAGAAAAAGCCCGTGCAATGATTAGCGGTGCAAAATTACCTAAGTATTTTTGGGGAGACGCAGTATTAACTGCAGTTTATTTAATCAATATCACACCTACCCGCGCTTTGCTGCAAAATAAAACTCCCTTTGAAATGTGGCACGGTAAGAAGCCTTCACTAAAATACTTAAGAGTTTTTGGTGCTACTGTGTATGTGCATAATAAAACACGAAAATGTAAGTTTGATGAAAAGTCGTGGAAGGGTATATTGGTAGGTTATGTACCTAATGGCTATAAGGTGTGGAACACGGAACATGAAAAATATGAAACGGTGCGTGATGTTATTGTAGATGAAATTAATTTTATGCAATCAAGGCCCGAGTTGAAATTTGAAGGAAATGGAATAGAACATTTTCAAAATACGGAACTGACTTCGAAGTCAGGATCATTGACACCTCAATGTTTTGACAGATTGAAATCCGGTAGTTTAAAATCGGGTAGTTTGAAATCAGATATTTTAAAATCTGTTAAATATGTTTCTGCTCCTAAGATTCGTAAACTAAACGATTCAAATAACATGCCAAAGCCAAATGTTGAAAATCAAGCGAGTTCGACCGAAACTCGTAGTTCTGTGTTAAATAACGATGTTTCTTGTGGATTGAGAAGGAGTGCTAGGCTAAAAGGTCGTACATTAAAATCTTATAGTGAAATTGACGAAAGTTTATTGTGTGCTCAATCAGTTTGTTGTGAAATACCTACTTCTTTTAGTGAGATTAAAAATCGAGAAGATAGAACTCGATGGGAAAGTGCAATTAAAGAGGAATTAGACTCACTCTTGTGTAATAACACTTGGACGTTAGTACCTAAACCTGATGATAAAAATATAGTAGATTGCAAGTGGATATTTAGTATTAAAAATGATGAGTTCGGAAATCCATTAAGATATAAGGCACGTCTTGTTGCTAGGGGCTTTAGCCAGGAATATTTAACCGATTATCATGAAACTTTTGCCCCTGTTGCCCGCATGGCAAGTTTTCGATTAATGATTAGTTTTGCCAATCAATTTAATTTATTGGTCCATCATATGGATGTGAAAACGGCATTTTTAAATGGCATTTTAAAGGAAGAAATTTATATGAAAGTGCCAGATGGGGTAGTCTGTGAAGAAAGTTATGTGTGTAAATTAAATAAAGCGTTGTATGGATTAAAACAAGCTGCCAGATGTTGGTTTCAATTATTTGATCAATGTCTGAAAGAAAAAGGTTTTGTGAGCTCATCGGTTGATAGATGTATTTACATTTTAGATAAAGGTGACGTAAGCAGAAATATTTATGTGTTATTATATGTTGATGATTTAGTTTTGGTTTGTGCTGATAAGAAATCACTAGATAGTTTAAAGGATTATCTAATGAGCAAATTTAAAATGGTTGATTTAAATGAAATTAAAATATTTCTTGGAATCAAAATTACTCGAAGTAATGATACTATAACCTTAGATCAAAGCTCATATATAAAAACAATTTTATACAGATTTGGTATGTCAGAGTGCAATGAAATTAGTACACCTATTGAGAATAAACCTAACTATGAAGCTCTGAATTTAGATAGTGAATATAATGCACCTTGTCGTAGCCTAATTGGTTGTTTAATGTATATTATGTTATGTACTCGTCCTGATTTAAGCGTGAGTGTTAATATTTTGAGCAGATACATGAACAAAAATAATAAGGAATTGTGGCAAAGTCTCAAAAGAGTGCTGAGATATTTAAAAGGCACTTTAGACCTAAAACTAACGTTTAAAAGGTGTAATAATTTTGAACATATTTTGTGTGGTTATGTAGATTCAGACTGGGGTGGTAATGATGTAAATGATAGAAAAAGTACTTCTGGCTATTTATTTAAATTGTTTGAAAGCTGTACAATAACCTGGAATACAAAGAGACAAATGTCTGTGGCGGCTTCTTCGACTGAAGCCGAGTATATGGCATTGTTTGAAGCTGTAAAAGAGGCATTGTGGTTAAAGTCTCTAATAATCAGTTTTAAAATTAATATTGTCAATCCAATACCTATTTTTGAAGACAATAATGGTTGTATAAGTATAGCAAACAATCCTACAAACCATAAGCGATCAAAACACATTGATATCAAGTATCATTTTTCAAGAGAACAAGTTGAAAACAATGTGATTAAATTGTTGTATCTCTCCACAGGTAAACAACTAGCTGATGTGTTGACCAAGCCACTGCCAGTAGTCACATTCAGACAGTTCAGAGATGAAATGGGTTTATGTTTGTAATAATTTAAGTTGATTTTTTTGTGTTAGTTGTTAAGTATTTAATATGGTCTGATTAGGTTTTACTGGGTTTCCCTAATCCTAGCAACAAATGTTGGGCCATACTTTGTTTCCCAGGCAGTACATGGAAGGTTTAGTGATCTGGTTAGGTGAAAAAAACTATGATTGTAAATAGTTGTATGTACTTGATTAATTTTTGAGGGGGCGTGTTGATATTTAGTTTAATTGAATCAAGCAAAAATTAATGTATTTGTTTTATTTTATACTGGTATTATTACTAACATGGCATCACTGAATGTTTAGTATAAAAGCCATGAACGCCCGTTACTCTGTCTCTTTTTCGAATTCACTCTGTGCTAGGAAACAGACATTATACCTTCCTCGTACCATAATTTTGAAATAAATTATTTAACGTATTTCTAAATTCAATCTGCATATTCTTTCGCCCATTTCCTATTTCCCAATACCATCCCTCCCATTTTTTTTGCTTTAATAATTTACGTGTACTCCGAGTAACATCTGAAAGTATTTCGAAATTTTCTCTTCTTGTATCAGCACAATAATTTCTTTCGGCTTGTTTTCGCCTTTTGATAGCATCTGAACAGTCACTATCCCACCAAGGTGGAGATGGTATTTTTCTATTCCTATCTCTTTTAGTAGGAAATACCTCGTCAGCCGTTTCTAATAACAATGTAGCTATAGCATCAGCTCATAAATGTTCATTATTTTCTTGGACATTAGGTAATGATGAAATTTTCTGTTCAACTTTATCTATATATAATTGCCAGTTTGCATTTGATATTTTATATTTCATACGTGGTGTAGTTTTCAAAAATGGTTTAGTTATGGTAGGAAAATTAATAAGAATAGGAAAGTGGTCGCTTCCAAAAGAAGATGATAAAGTTGACCAAGAAAGGGTTGACGCTAAGTTTGGTGAACAAATTGACAAGTCAGGAGCACTTACTCCTTCGTTTGGTTTAGTACGGCGTGTAGCATCTCCCGAATTTAATAAACACAAGTTATTTTGGTCTATTATATCTAAAACTCTATTACCATAATAATTAGATCTAGAACTTCCCCATGATGTGTGTTGGGCACTAAAATCTCCTAATATTATTATTGGCCTAGGCAAACTTAAAATTATATTTTCGATTTCATCATACAATAATGATGATGGATGAGGTATATACAATGAAACAAATGAAATATTATTTACACAAACAGCAATTATAGAAAAACCACTACTATGCTGTGGAATGGGAATATGTACAAAAGTAAAAGAATGATGAATTAGTAATGCAACTCCTGCATAATTATCCGCCCTGTCTTCTCTTACACAAGAGAAACCAGGAACTCTGAAAATGGAATCTGGCTGGAGCCAGGTTTCTTGTAGGGCAATTATGAAAGGATCAAATTTATTTACATTAAAAATTACATGAAAAATAGGTCACTTTTCTTATTCTGAATGCTGTGACAATTCCATTGGATTACTGATGACAGTTGATCCATGGTTATTATCATTTTTATTATCAAGATTCTACTCAGGTATGGCAACGTTGGACGGTGAAGGTAATGTATTATCAAATTTAGAGAAAGAGTTAATCAATATTATGATTAATTCTTTTACTGGCAAATTCTTAAGGTAATTAGTTTGATCTATAGCTTGATCAATATTTAAAATACTTTGTCTAGGTCCAAAGGGGCTATTGTAGTCATTAACTAAAGATTCATGTTCAACCCTATCAAAGCCCTTAACAAGCTTGGGAGGGGATTTGGGTTTAAGAAAAATTGTTTCTTTAATGGAACTATTACTTGGTATTTTATTTATCAGACTATTTGGTAATTTATTTTTGTGTGAAGAATTTGGTTTAGTAGGCTCATTTTGTGTGGATGAAGTTTTTAAGGTATCAGCATAAGACATGGAGACTGGTGGGTGTAGTTTTGATGCTTCCGCATAAGTAATACAACTTTTAGCCATTGTTTCCTTAGTATTTTTTCTGTCTAAAATATTCAGGACATGGTCTGCTTGTAGCTAAATGAGGGCCAGAGCAGAGGCAACATTTAAAATATTCCTCATCTACTGGACAGATTTCACCTGAGTGGGCTTGACCACATTTAAAACACCTAGGGGTGGATCGACACTGACTTTTTATATGTCCGTACCTGCAGCAATTAAAGCATTGTATGGTGGGATAGATGTATAGACTAACTGGAAGTGAATTATAACACAAAAATATTCTGGGTGGAAGAAGTTGACCGTCAAAAGTGAGTACTACTGTTTCTATTGGCACATATTCTGTTTTTCCCTTTGTAATGTTTTTCCTATTTAGACGTCTAGCCTTGAGAACATTACCATATCCTAAAGGTAACGACACATTCTCTACTATTTCATCCTCAGTCCAATCAGTGGGAACCCCCCTGATATTACCCTGTCGGGTAATATTGATGCCTGGTATAAATGCCTTGTAATTATTTACCTTGAAAGATTTGTTATTTAAAAAAGTATTGGCATCTTCAAATTTCAACAAAATAATTGATAAACGGTCTCTGGATACCTTCTTTAGGCTGCCATTGATGATATTCTTAACATTATTCTTTTTAAGAAAACGGCCAAATGAGATAGGGTGAATGGAACGATTTTCAGTGGGTGTTGATGTTTCTCTTTGTATGTGTATTACATAGGGTCCGGAATCAGAGGCTTGATAATAAATTCTCCCCACAGGAGTACGACTTTCTTGAGTTTGTGAAGGATTTGGCGCAGTTGTAGTGACATGATCAGTTATGTCTGTTGATTTAGGTAAACAATTGTTGTTGTAACTATTATCACATTTGCAATCAAACTTGTCAGATGGGCCGAGCAAAGAATCAGTGCTATGATTTCTCCTTTTCCTTCTACAATGTTTACAACCTTTTTTTTGTAGTTTTTCTACGTTTAACCTGGTTGGCATGACTTTCCGAACCGTCCGTGTCGTCATGATCAGAACTTTCTGTCTCTAAACCTAACGTGATGTCGTTCGGTTGATCATTATCCAACTGAATGGTAACGAAACATGACGCCCTCATAAATTACAATGAAAATGTTTCTGACTTACCCAATAGTGAGAAAATAACACTAACTAATAATATATGTAAAAAGAAATACTTAAATATGTACACCAAACTACTTAACTGATCCTATATTATTAATTACAAAATAAATTTTAACAAAAGCCGAAAATGTTAACCGCACAGTTCAACGTTTCCCGCGCTTTTCAGATTAGATATTAGACTCAGCAAATCACTTTTTTAATGGTTTTACGGCTCCGGATGAACTCCAACAAGCCTATTCTCAAGTTCTATCTTCTATTCGGTAATTTTGCCAGTAGTTTGAACTCAAAACTCAAACTCAAATACATAACTTTATTCAAATAGACTTTCACAGTAAGTAGGTAGGTACTATTAGATCGTCAAATTTAAAGCAAGAAATACTAAATAATAATATTAAAAATATATTAAACAGTTAAAAAATAGAATTAGTAGATAAGCTGGATCAATTATATTATTATGTATGGTTGAATGATCATAACTTAGAATTAAATTCAGCTAAAACAAAAGTAAAGCAGTTCAAACCTCGTCAGAAAGCTCCTGTTTGTAAGTAGGTACTAACAAAAAAAGTTATGAATGTTATGATACTTATTAGTTCTTAATTATATAGGTATTATATTATTATATGTTTTGAATATTGTACATGTATATTTTATTTATTGCCTTCACCGTAGTTACATATTATTTGCATCTATCCTCCAAAAATTACTGTAAGGAGTTATAATTTTTGTTATTTAATAATTTTTTTAATTGATTTGCAAAAGGTTTTCTATATTGATATTTTTTATTGAGTCTGGTAATTTATTGTATATTTTTATGGACATTACTAGAGGGCCTGATGCGTGAAGTTTGAGATTTGAGGTTGGAAGTATTAATTTATTCTTATGGCGTAGTGTATATTTTAATTGCAATTCTTCTCTTTCTCTTCAGGGAAAACGCGCGTGTTGCCTCCGGGTGTTACGCAAGCGAGATGCATCGCCGGCTTCACCACCGACCGACAATAACACCACTCTCCGTACTATTGCTGTCTGCTTTTTCATATAGCAACCTCTGGAGGTCACCTATCATCTCTCTCCTCTTCCTTTTCTCTTATAATCTGCGCAACACCTTGCGCGCTAATTTCTGTCTTCTTTTTCATATAGCAACCTCTGAAGGTCACCAATCATCTCTCTCCTTTTCCTTTTCTTATAATTCCGCACAACACATTGCGTGGTTATTGATGTCTTTTTTTTCTTATAGCAACCTACGAAGGTCATCAATCATCTCCTTAATTGTCGTCCTTTTCCTCTAATCCACGCTACCTGACTGACTTACTATCCCCATCCACTTTTCTTATAGCTACCTCTTAAGGTCACCAATCTCCCTTCTCTTCCTTTTCGGATGTTCCGCGCTGAACCTGGATTATTATTTTTATTATTTTCAACTGGGGACGCTGGCAGTGGGCCGGGTGATCGGTCCGCTTGTTGTGGGCCATTTCACCCATTTCCCCGGGCCTCCTTTGCAGGGGGTTTTTAGGTTGTCCCATTTTCTCGGCGTCCCGTTGAATCTTCCCATTATTCTGCAGAATCTTGCTTTATGGTCCACCGTCAGTTCTTTCAGATCTTCTTTACCTAACGAGTCTGACCCCATGAGTTACCATAGAATGTGTGAGTACATCGGGCATTCGGCGAGTAGGTGGAAACCTGAACCTGGATGCAACTATATATCCTGTTAGACTTATCCTTTAAAACAGTCCTGCTGCGTTATTGACCTTGCATGCAAAACAATACGACGCAACGGAATAATACCTTCAGACTGTTCCTTCTTCGGTGGTACTTCTTTCCGAAGGTTGGCAGTTGTTCTGTTAATTCTATTACATTTTCCTTGTACCCGGCAATTCAAATAGCTATTACGATATATTCATGATGTCAGACAGAAAAAAGTACTTCAACTAAAATTACACTTCAATATTTTTTGTTAATTTTTTGTTGAACGTATTCAATATTTATGTATTTAATAATCAGTTTTTGCCTCTCTAGTGACGAACTGTACATGCAAATAACGCAGGAACAAACTCCATCAGGAGAACAGAATGACTGGTAAATATTATCTCAGAATAACTACGTTCAGAAACAGAATTTGTTAGTGATTCTCTGATTAAGACCGCACAAATTATCTGCGATCGTGATGCATCCACAAGGATGACGGATGTAACTGCAACTGGATTGCCTGCCACCTAACAGCGAAGGCTTTTTCTCTCAGCCTTGCCCTCGACCCAGATTGCGCTCAGCTCTGAATAATTAGCACTAAGCACGCCGATGACGCTTCCAACAATACTCTTACTGTAATTGTTTTACTCGAATCTATCTGTGCAGCATTTACAAATTACGATAGCATGTAACAAAGTCAAAGTACGCAATTAACTTTCAAATCATTTATGACTCTTAATTGTTAACAGACCTTGAGATTTAAATTGTGCGTAGTGTATTGTTTTTTCACCAGAGATATGAGCTAAGGATGGGTAATGTTCAGCTCATAGATTGAATCTATAACGTTGATTGGAAGAGCAGTCTAATTGTATATTTTTAACTAAAAGGTAAGGTCTTAAAGATTACATTATATTCGTAATTATGAAAGATGCGACAGTCAAAAGTATTAAAGTATTGTAAATTGCTACTTGAAATATTTAAGGAAAATGGTTTTATAAAAAATCTTTTAATTTGACAAATTTGCATATTTCTAGAATATATATACAAGGCAAAGGTAGTATTTTATATTTTTTTAAAAATGGTTTACAACTTTCTGTATTTTCGATATTAAATAATATACGGATCAGTTTTTTTTTGCATAGTGAAGAGGTTAGGGGCGTTTGTGCTGTTTCCCCACATGATGACCCCCTAGCTGAGCCACGAGTGTGCGTATGCGTAATAAGTAGCTAGGGACGCTTCTATCGATGTGGTTTTTTTCACCTCACGGAGTGCGTATGCAAAGGAAGATAGCCGAGTTTTTACCATTTTGAGGATTTCTTGAATGTATTTAAAGACTGCCAAAACGGTTGATCTTTTTTTACGAAAACCGTTCTGGCAATCGTCAAATATTTGGTACCTTTCACAGAAACTAAAGATGCGATTACACACAATTTTTTCAAAAACTTGAGAAATCGATGGCAAGAGGGCTATCGGCCGATAGTTATTCGGATCTGATTTGCTATTTTTTTTATGTAAAGGTTTTATTAAGGTGACGTTTCCCCAACCAATTGAAATGGTTGGGGAAACGTCCTTTGTCGAAGGATTGATTGATGAGTAGGCTAAGTGGCAAGGTGAGTTCAGCGGCACATTGTTTAATCAGGCTAGGGGAGAATTCGTCTTTACCACAACTGTTTTTATTTTTTAATTGTTTTATTTATTTCTCTACAGTCTACTGGCCAAAGGAACATCGTATTTTCAGTGGGAGAGATAACAGAATGTCCGACAGCTGTAGGTGAAGGGTTCTCGCCAATTGATGAAAAGAAATCATTCAATGTGTTTGCAATTTGTAAGGGTTCTAAGGGTTGTTGTTGTTCGAACATGCTTCTAACACGTCGATAAGGGAAGTAGGCACAAAATGCGGCTAAATGACATTCTGAGAAATACAGTCTATGATTTGCGTTCGATGAACCGCTGCAGCTGATCGAAAGTGAGGGATTCATATCGCTATTTTCGGAAACTTTCGATGTACGTTATTTCCAAAACTGTTCAAGATACGACAATAGGGGCAACGGCTTCTATTTCAGATTTTTTCAGTTTCTGTGCCATTTCAGGCATTAGGACATTTTTTTTAAACACCCTGTATAAACAACAAACATACGTGTGGAAAGTAATTCCGCTTAATTTATTATGTGTTTGAAACCTGGAAATGCATTCCTTCACTACACATTTAACCATTTTGGAGAATGTTCAACTCGGTCGACGTCACACTAAGCACTGAGTTGAAGTTAGCCGGGCATATGTCTGTGGACATATGTGCGGTGGCAACGCTTTGACGCAGAAGTTGCTAATCTAGTATATTTATATCAATGAGAAATAAGATATTTTACAGATTTAAAATCTATTTACCTATCAATATTGAAATATTGTTTTAGGCTGAACCAAAAACGTCAACAACTTCAACCCATTCAACAACTAGTATGAAGAGAATCTGGTATGTCAATGTAAAATTACATAATAATTGTGGAACAGCTCCTCCACTTGTATCAAGCACAAGTTCGGTCGTGTATGGAGAACTGCTGCCAGTTGTGGGAATTGGGATGGCTCTGCCAAATACCAGCTGGTTGCATTGCACCCAGTGTAATGAAGAGCCAGGAGACTCATTAGGCGACGATGCGCTCGTTGGAACCAAACTTAAAACGTACAATCGCCTCGCAAAAGTTGTATATTGGAGTGTGCGCAGGAACTACATCTGATTTAACCTGATAAATATAAAAATAGAGGTTTTCTACCCCCATATGGTTGACTTCCCAGCAATCCGCACCGAACGGTTGGCTACCTTAGCGGCGCGGACAGAACAGACGTAGCAAACGTAACGCTCTCCCTGTGTCTGTATTTCTGGATACTTACAACCATGGTGGTTCAAGGCCAGACTGAATAGGAATTTTCTGGCTTAGCGTGTACTACCATCGGCCTTATTATCGCTTACCACCAGGCGAGACTGTAGCCAAACGCAAACCAATTTAAAATAAATAAAAACATCTTCACGATAACCGCAATACTTAGCATGCCTCATTAATAAAAAAAATATCACAAACGTTTTCAGAATGACTATTGTAATATTCTAATAATTACAGAAAAAATATTTTACGACTACAAAACGATTAGTTATGTGGATTTTATTATTTAGTCGCCAAATTAAAAAACTTTTTGTGCTATTTATTGTAAATTTATTTATTTAGTTTCCTTTTATCAAAGATTTATTCGAAACCCTAAAACTCGATTTTACTCTTTGTGATATGTACTTTAGATAAAAACTTAAGGATGATGTTGTTGAATTATCATTTAAAATCAGCATGTTAAATAGTAGATAGATTTTGAAAGTGAAGTTATTGTAGATAAAGTTTTTTTTAGCTTTTTTTAAACTACCAAAACTTTGGGAAAAAACTGTATTTCTCACTTTTTCGCAAAACTGTCAAGCTTGCGTTACAAGTATCTAATGGTGAAAGAAAAATCAGGCGCAAAGGCCTAGTCACGCCTCTAAATTATTTCGTAGTTAGATTTTAAGTTTTGATGTTTATTTACTATAAGCAATAAAGATAATTATTTATTTTCGTTTTTTTCTCCGACTATTGAAATGAAAAAACCTGCATTCAGATATCTCAAAAATCTCCTACCTGGAGCCTGACTCTTGAACAGAATTTCATTGGACAAGCATTGCAGAAAAATCAAACAAGAAATTTATGAACCTTATTCCAAAGCGTTAAGGTTCAAATATTTTTTTGGTGACAGTAATGTAATGCCAATCCGGCGAAATTTGGTTCGGGAGTCAGGGGCCTGGATAAGATAGGAACCAGTTAAGTGTGGATAGTTGAACATCCTGTTCTATTATTTTTATGATTTTTCTTTAGTTACCTACATAAAAAGACTGATCTGAATTCTTGAATCATGAAATAAAATGTTGTTTGATTTCTATTAGTTCTCAGGTTAGTCAGCCAAGTATTTTTTTACATGACCTAGTAATATAAATTAAGTTTTTGACTTTAACCTAATGAACATTCGTAATTTTTCCTGAAAATTAAATGACGTGTCATGTTATTTATAAAACACCTGTGGGAAATGAATTGCTTTATATGTAATCGACAAAATTTATCGATAGCGTCAAGCACTATGTTGTTCATTTCAATCTGACATAATAATCGTGCATGTACACTACTGTACAGGTTGCCCCTGTGTGAGAATGTATTTGTGACAAGACGCATGTTCATGCCAGTGTTAAATATTTTCTTAGTGTGCGTGTGTAGCGACGTCTCCAGAAAATGCATCAGTGTTGACTCTGACGCACACACGTTACCTCGTCCCCCGCAGAAAATGGCAGACTTTTTTTGCATAGAAATAAGTTCGCGTGGCGTCTCCGGTCTTAAACGGTTTAAGACTAAACCCTCCCCCCCCCCCCCCCCCTATCCAATATCACTTGTATTTTTAGCACCTACAAAGAATCTTAATTTTTTTTTGAAAATATGTTCAAATGTTGTCGTCATGGCAACGTCAAATATGAATTGTCATTCATTTTAACACCCCTGGGAACGAACCGAAGTTAGATATAAGAGTCGAGACTCTTTTAGACGCGCTAAAAGTACTTTCGCCCCAAATCGGACCGCAGCCTCTGTCTTGTCATTTGTCAGTTGTGACAACTTGTCACAGTGACTCGTGACTGTTGTTGTGACTTACTTAGGGCCTAACGTGCGTGCGCAAATAACTTTTTTAGTCTGAATATTCCCGAATTATAAATTACGACCATATTAATTACGAACTAATATCTAAGAACTAAACATAAAGGTGACTTGTTTTTTATTAGATAATTTTAATTCGTTTTATGTTTTTACAACCTGCCGGTGCTGGAATAAATGGTAGTTTCAGCTCCTGAAACTGAATTTTTGTACTCTAGCTCTCAAGGTTTTCAGGTAGATGGTTTTTAGGGATGAGTCCGCCTAATTGTTTTAGCTGTGTTCACTTGCTGTAGTTAATTTGTTTATTGATCTTCTTCCAGTCATGATTTCAATACAATGTATGAAGCAAGGGCTAACACTTCCGAAAAGGCCATTTGGTAGGGTGTATTCCACGTTTCGCCGAGGAGTAAACTTTCTTTTTAAAAAAAACCTGTTACTCACAAACAGTATTACTTCAGGAGGTTTTATGGCATTTGGAGACTTGGCCCAACAAGAATTTGAGTATCAATCCAAAGTATTGCCAAAAAGATATGATTGGGCTCGCTTCGGTAAGTTTTATTTTTTTAAAATATTGCACTAAGTTGCAGAACAGTTTTAGGAACTGAAATTGATTATCTTTTTCTTTTTTAGCCAGAATGTTTATTGTAGGCACAGTGATGGGCCCAATGCATCATTATTACTATGTTTACCTTGATAAAGTTCTACCGAAAGTAAATTTAAAAACGGTTTTTAATAAAATTTTATTAGATCAACTTATTGCATCACCGGCAACAATAGTCTTCTTTTTCTATGGAATGGGAATGTTAGAATCAAAAACCTTGGCACAGAGCACATCGGAAATAACTGAGAAATTTAAATATGTTTTTATGGTAAGTAAAAGTTTATTATTATTATATCCAATTAGCTTTTGCAGGTGGCTTTGTACACCCACATCTGGTTTTCCCTGTTCCCATGGCAGTTTCGGGAAATCCTCACTTAGTGCTCCTCTACACTCCCCAAGAAGCCTTCATGTAAAATTTTAGCTTCCTACATCTAGTATTTTTGGCTGAGCATGGTCTGTCAGTCACCTGTATTTGAGGTGCAAATATGAGTTAAACATATTTCATTTTAACAAAGTAAAATACCTCACAATCATCAATATTAAACTCAGTTACTTATTTTTCAAGTACATTCAGGTACTGTACAGCCCAGGATAAAATTATTAGCATAACAGTCTCAAAATTAATCCCATGAACTGTTCTGTAAATTTATTTTTTTCCAAATCTTATCCACTGATGTTTAAGTGATTACATGCTCTTTGTTTCAGGGTGACTGTTTATTTTGGCCACCAGTGCAGTTTGTGAATTTCTACTTTTTACCAACAGAATACAGGGTAGTATACATTAATGGTGCAACAATGATCTTCAATATCTTTTTATCTTATATGAAGCATTATGATCAACATTAATTTTATTATGAATAAAATAGCTTGTAATAGGTAGGAAATGTGACTACCTCATTGAAATAGGTAAGTAGAATTGAAAGAGGGGTCAAAGTATTATGAGCACAGGCACCCAGGCTTTAGCTTGGATGTAATGATACCAAAGCGTTAGGTGATTTTTTTACACAAAGATTAGGTACTAAAGAAGATTATTATATCAGTGTTGTTCCTATAGAAATATTGTAAATAGTTGAGTACATTATTTATTCATATGTATCTAATTTAAATTTAATAATAATAAATTATTATTTTTGATCTCTTGTTTTTTTCAAGATAACCTGTTAAATGATACACACCAAATATAATGGAAATAATGTCTATATTGTAATACTATTATCCACTTTAAGGTGCTCCCTCACCTGGAGCATTTTCCTGTAATGTAAGGTTACAGATTCGAGCATTACATCAGTGAGGGAGGAGAACTGAGCATTACAGTGCATTCGAACATTACGTTGGTGAGGAAAAAGCAGCAAGTATTATAGTGCACAACTTGATGATACACTATGTAATATTTCGATACAACTTCCCTGAAGTTTTGTAAGGCAGTATTGAAATGTAATGCTCAAAATCGAATCTGAAATGTAACTTACAGGCAATAATTCGTCATTTCAGAGAGGCAGTTCTGTAACGTAATGCTCAAAATCGAATCTGAAACATTATATTACAGGAAAATGCTCCAGGAGAGGGACCACCTTTATACTAAAAATAACATAGGTACTCTTCTAGTCAACAAATCTTAAAGTGGGTAGAACTCGTGCCCTTAGCTCAGTGGTTGTGTTCGATTCCACCCAGGACTATCATCTATGACTGTGATGAACAAAGGTGCTTGTTCTAAGTATGTCTGGGTTTTCATATATTTCAGAAAATATTCAGGTATTATGTATATCAGCCCCTGACACTCATACTTAGTACCAGACAAATCTGCATTTTTGAGTGTTCATGATCTTGATGTGAATTTTCTCATAAAATTATGACCAGCTAAATAGGTACTTACCAGATAATATCCTTGAAAATCTTGAAAGCGTTAGTTGTTATACAGCTAAAACTTAACTCTAGCGAGATAAGATAACGCAAAGTTAAAGCAAATAGGCATACATTTGTGCAATAAAGTGGATAAGGAAGTTCAAACAGAAAAACCCGCTCAAGAATTTGATTATGGAACAACTTAAGGGTCCGCACAAACGTGCACCGATGTCCAGAGCGGCAAGCAGTTCAGGTAACATGAATTTTCATACACTTTGTACAAAGACAACCACCCACGTCTGAGCGGCCGCAATACGCCGGCGGGGTGGCTCCGCCATTATACGCCATTCCTGCTCCGCGTTTGCCCGGTTATAATGAAAGTAAGTGGCGCGCAACATCCAAAGTCAAATTCCTTAATGCATTATTGGGAGAAATCCGGACTCATCTCATTCTTTTGTTTCGGCGTTGACAGTACTTAATAGCAACAACAAACGTTTGTTACGATTCATTTTCGAAATCAAACTAAATCATCCAACATCGGCTGACGAATAGTCGCAGAAAATATTGTATCTATGCTATTTGCGCCGCAACGCATTTGCGTGAGCGGAACAAATGCGTTGCGGTGCAGTGGTAGCAGTACTAGCAGTCTACAAATATCCAGCCAGCACCAATTTGAGTGATTTTCAGAATTTTATTCGGGAAGAATTTACTAGTTATGTAAATAATTCTTTATTTAATTTTACTATTCGAAAGCACTAATATTATGTGGTCTATTTGAAGAAAAATATTTTTACTTTGGTGTGTAATTAACACAAGTTATTTGCAACTCGTATTAAACTTTTCAATATTTTCGTGTTTTTTTTTGTCAGCATATTCTGTCACCGATCGTAGGCGGTGCGATTGGGCGATCTGCGGTAGTAGGTCACAAATGCCGCGTACGCGCACTTTATCCTATCCTAACTCTTGAGTAGGTACCTATTTAACACGTTCACTGCCACTACAATTTTCATAGTGTCTTTGCGGGTGCCGCCTGCAAGACGCGGTGAACTCGCCAGGTGAGTCGCCGGCACTACAATGTAAATTGAATGGACTCGCCGCGCGAGTCCACTGGCATTGGTTAAAGGTAAATTTAATATTTTGTAGCTGTGACAGTTTTCTTAGCGTGTGTAAGGCAAATAAAGAGTGTGAGTTTTAAGGCTGTACAGTGTATTTTAACACACAAAAATTGAACAAAACCTAATAAATAAAATAAAAGGTAAGTTTGGTTCGTAATTCAAGCAGTGGTTGTCAATCGTTTATAAAGTGGTTTTGGTTGAAGGTTATATTTTGTATTTCTTATACTTACGTAGGTACAGTAATGTCGCCCTGAACATTAAACACTGACTTCCAGTCTCCAGTTTTGTTAATGTATACTTTTTGTTGTGAACATTATGATGCAGCGCTAATTGAATTGTTAAAAAAAAACAATATAAAGTGTATTTCCTTATGTAAGATAGTAAGAATAACCTACCTACTTATATTTTTTTAGTGCGGTTCGTACCAGAAACGGAGCCTGACGACGATTTAACTCAAATGGAGAGCCCTCCACCCACAAAGCGCCCATGCATAGAAGGTAACCGGTACTATTTGATTCCACAAGAGTGCCTATCTAAGGCTGCTTTCATCCTCTTGAAAGCGATGGGCATAAGAGCTCAGACTTGTAGGTGAAAGTCAATCAATAACACTACGAATTCGTAGTGTTATCTTGATCAACCCCTAATTCTCTCTAATTAGAAGAAGGGGGCTGCAGCATCTTTGGATCTCAACAATACAGCAACAGAACACAGGCAGATTGAACACTCAAAGTCTAGTAAACGATCGCCAAAGTAGTCAAATTGCACTCAAACAAGTTCAGTAATCATAGGCTATGGTAGTCGATAGAACCCAAGAGTCCAGTAAACACAAGCCAGGTCACTAAAGTCCAATTGGAACAGATAAACACATCCGATGACGAAAGGGTCGTACAAAGCACTGATATTTTAAAATGAATGATAAATTAAAATTCACAAATATTAATTTTGTCAAATGGTATCCATGTAAGTTGCAAGTGATTCCCTGGAGTGGGGCTAACCAATGAAAGCTTTGCGAAAAACAATGTTATCAGTGCTTTTGTCACGAAAACAAGGGCGCGAGGCCGGGAGCGCCGGCGCATCTTTCGGTTTCCTATTGTTTGACAAAAAACTTGTTATGACAATGTTAATTATCTAGTGGTATCCACTTAGTTTGCAAGTGATTTCTGGAGTGGGAGTAGCCAATGAGAGCATTGCGAAAAACAATGTCATATTGGGTGTTGGATACCTACGTGTCTTGTCTACATTTAGGTATTATCAAATTAAATGGAAGCAAATCTTAAGAGCCGGCTTATATTTTGAGCGCATGATCCTACTTGTCAAGTGCCTAATTCACTACCTTCGGGAAAGAAATTTTACTGTTCAGTATATGCAAAACATAGTCCAACCTTTCGTATTGACACATACCTAATTAAACATATTTGCCTTTTTTCTTTTATAAAATGATCAATCTTGCCACCTCGATTTACGAAAAAGCCTTATCGCGTCAACTTCAAGGGGCTAAATCTCTTATTAAAGCTTGCTATAGTTGCTGAAAAAAATGACCAAAACGTCACACAAATAGCTTTGTTGACACAAAATGCACCAGCATTTGCATAATTTATCACAATATCTGTAAGAAAAAGTTATAACTTTCCCAATTTTTCCGAATAAAGGCCCAATTTTACGACGGATTTCTCTAATGAATAAAGCATAATATATATTAAAAATTAATGTCAGTATACTTATAATTCTTATTTTATCGAAATACCTATAAAGTTTTATTTGCAATCCAATCAGTTAATTAGACCTAAAAACGCAATCAAAATACCCCACTATTTGCAATAAATCACGATGCACACACTCGCGCTATGGCCGCGCGTAATTTTGGTGACGGCCTCATAAAAGTATAATATTTTCGCAACTTTACGACGCTGTTTTGGTTAAATTACTTTCGGTACCTATGTACCTATTGTAAGTTGAAATGAAAAGTAACTTTTGTAAAACAAGGGTAGGCACGTGCAGTAGATAATGCAGCGTCATAAATTTAGTTGCAGTCCTATTGTTATCACCGTGCAAGTTGGGATGCTTTTAACTGGACCTTTGTTTCCTTTTAAGTCAGTGTTTTGAAAGGAAGTTTGCAATTATCTTGATCTGCGACCCAATGTATGATAAACTTTAGGGTTAGTTTTGCTTGGAAATAGTTTTTTTGAAGTGTGCCGCCTACCCTGACATTACGCCCACGATGGGTGTGGTCGCAGGAATTCGCACTTGGCACTCAGTGCAAACTTACATAATACGTAAAAGCCATTAATCTCTGCTGATGTATGAGTATTAGTAGCCCTAGGCTACTGTGATATAGTCCCCAATATTCAGGATCACCGACACGAAGAACAAGAACTCATATCTACGTTGCATAGTAGTTCCATAACACTAGTAAGTCGTCTATGCCTATATTGATGAAGTTACATACGGTATTTATGCCACTTTTTACCAACGATATTAAAGTTTGTTTTTTTAACAAACGAGTACCGAAAAGTTTGACTGCGTTGCTTTCACGTTATCAACATAAAGTCCTTCCCACACAAACGCACTAGTCTTACAAAAACGAAATGGCACACTCTGTAAGTGATAAAGAAACTATTTAAGAGAAAAAGAAATTTAATTTTTGTATGAAAACCCTAAAATTAAAGTCAATTTAAAAAAACAATTGTTCACTTACATAGTTACTACATCACTTACTGAGTATCATGATCATCATCATCACTTACTGGGTATGCCATATCGTCTTTGTAAGTCTCTTGATTAGAGATTTCAATAGTCAGACCTAAAGGTTGACAATCTATGCGAGTGAACTCACCTAGGGAGTTCATGGCACTGGAGAATGACTTTTTTTCTTTCAAAAATAAATTTGAACTGCACACCCGGGCCACCATGTAAATGTTTAAATTGGCGTATATAGTCTACAAAGCAATTTTGAGCAGAAAATACCGTTTTGTTATGGATATATTACCAAAAAACACTCGACTCGCGTTGAGAGTCGCCGTTATAAAATTTTGATGAACTCACTGCGTGAGTCGGTGGCACTGAACGTGTAAACGAAATAAATAATGACAATCAGTTTGATCTAAGTAAATAATGTAGTTGGTTGGATTGCTAAGAGGGCATCAGTAAAACAAAAAATGCATACTTCAGTTACTTACTGAAATTTTATTCTAAATATTCATACTAACTAGGTAGGTAAGTTCATTTAAAAAAACGAATACAAAGCATGACTAGCCCCAGCACATGGTCCAATCGTCCTTCCTCGTCTGTAGTTTGACAACTATCCGGTATAATGCGAGGGCTGGCCCAAGAGGTAGCCCTAAGCCTCTTACAATATCAGCCCTTCTTGCCATACTCAAAGCTGGTCCATCGAATTCCTAAAAGAAGATAAATATGACTTTTTAAATTATATTTACTTTTATTGTAGGTATACAAAACTCACATAGTAAACCCAAATAATAGGTAATAGAGCAGTAAAATAAATAAATTAAAACACAAATACAATTTATGCAGGGCTGCCACCACCTTATTCCAAAGCCAGACAAAATTATGCCATTGTAACTAAGAAATCTAACAACCCCTGGAGGATTCCTTGTTTACATAGAAAAATTACTAATAGATAATAGTTATCAAGTAGACTATTTATATTTACAGTTCTTTCAAATCATCAATAACATTTTAATTTATTAAATAAATAAATATGCGCCAGACAACATACCTCTTGTAATGGTCTCGAAGTAGGGATTAATATCCCTGTGTTACGAGGTACCACACAAGGAAATAAGCTAGGGGCGAATCCCAGCACACCCAGACCCGAGTCAATTCAGAAAAGATCGTTTCCTAAATTGACCCGACCGGGAATCGAACCCGTGACACTACGGAAATCGAGGCGAGAAACCGTGCTACAGCGCACTACGCCAACCGTGTCGTCATTTATTTAATGGTATAGTGTTACAATAATTTGTAATATTCACTTCACACACCTGCAATAATCCAAATCAAAATCAAATGACCATGAAAGCAAGATTGCCAGTTTTTTTTATGTTTACCTGTTCTCGTAAAATAGGCGCAGCCTCAGAAAAATGCTTCATGAAATATTCATAAACTTCATCAGTAGTCCAGCTTGTGATATCTGGTATACTTGTATCTATGGGCACTTCTTCTTTTAGCTTTGAAGGAGCTCTGTCCAATTCATGTGGTTTAAGGAAAGGATCTGTTGGAGGTGACTTCTGTATATCATATTCTATGCTACTGGGAATAATAGCAGGAGAACCCATGACTGTAGGACGAGATTCAAGACAGTTGTTGCATTCCCACTGATCCCATGCTTTCATACGCTCTGGTATGCGTGGGGCATGGCAAAGAGCATGGTAAGCATCTGAACAAATACTGCATACAGTTAGTATACCCTGTAATGTAAGAAAGAGGTATTAAAATTCAGCATCAACTTAAGATTTTGTTGTTTTTTTTATAGTGCCCGTCAAGATGACCTCACTCCACCTGATGGGAAGCGGTCGTGAGGTCCAGATATGAGGCTGACAAGCACAGCAATGCCACGGTAATATTACTGTGGTAATGCAAAGCAATCACTGAGCTGGTCATACTAATCTTGAAGGCCTGCAAAATCTAGGTTACTTAACTTACAGCATCATTTGTTTCACAGCATATAACACATGTTTTACAATGTGGACATTGCCATGTGTTATCAGGCCTTGGCTTCAGTATACCAGATCCAGATTGCAGACAACTTAAATGGGCTTTGTTATTGCAGTCACGACACTCAACCAGTCTATCACTAGAACCTCGAGGCTTCTGAACTAGACAGACAGAACAAACTCCACCAGATGTCTCATGTGGAATAGGCTCTTCTTGTTCTATCTCCTCAGCACTTACTCCCCCTTCTTCGTCAGATATAGTGCCATCTTTATCACCCTTCTGTCCTGAATCAAGTAATCTATTTTTAATTGTGGTCTTGTTCAATGACCCTACAGGCCGTCCTCTCTTACGCTTGCTTGGTAAATTGTTATCGGATGGATCAAAGACTTTTTTGGCCATTTTTCGTCGTTCACCAACTCTAACACCAGCATTCCTATTGCTACTGTTGCTTGGAGCATTGTTTGAAGCACCGCCTCCTCTCTTTTTAGGTCTCCCTCTCACACGTTTAGGAGAGGATCGAGCTGATGAGTTAGCAGATGAAGTCATCTATAAAAGAAATAAATGAAAACATTTTATTTGATTCATTAAGCACTCCTTTAGTAAATTTACTAGGTATAGTTAATTTTAGGCTGTTTTTATGACTAAGTGTTGTTTTTCTTTTTCTTACTGTTAATTGTTTTGTTTTTTTATTAGTGGTACCAAAAAAAGTTATTTCTATTTTATTCATATAAAAATAGATTGTACAGCAAATATGAAATAATATCTTTTGTGAAATGTACAATATTATCTATCTATGTATAATATATTTAACATGGCTCTTAAACAGTAAGTAAAAAGTTTTAAAACTGTTGTGTTTCTAAAAGATGGCTTACTTTAGTATTTGAATCCATATTTTCCTCAAATTTAAAACTATCGGAGCTATCATTATCATGGTCAGCAGGGCCAAGAGCTAAGTTCCCATTGGGCAGTTTTACAAGACTACCCGACGAAAGCTCTTTGTTGACCATGGTCTCAAGTTGTTTCTTTGTATGCTTTGAATCTTGGGATAAAGCAGCTCTAATGAGGTCATCAAACCCAATTCCATTTTCCAAGAAAGTTTGGTCTTGATAAATAAGTGTTGCAATTGCTGATGTTATTATCCGCCTCTCATTAGTTGCAATAGTTGACGCCATTTCTGTGTTTTGATAACAAAAGTATGTTTCATGTTTATAGACAGCAATAGAAGAAAAAAAAACTTGGGTGTGTCAATGTGCACAGCAGTAGGGAACTAATTAGTATTTGTGACTGTTCAAAATAAAAAAGGTAATGTATTTAAAAAGAAATTATAGAACAGGGTTAACTAAATCAATAGGCAATAATGAAAATAAAAATGTGTTAAATCCTTACTGTCAATAAATATGTAACAACTAGGTTTCATTAATTATTTTGCCAATTATTAAATAAAAAAGCGTTTTTAAAGTTTATGCAACTGTCTTCAGAATTTAGCCCAATGCTGTAACAAAAACACTGGTTATGTTATTTAAAAATCAAGATAAACTTACTGTTACTGTGATTATTTTTTCGTAACTTTGCAGCGTTTCTGTAGCTTACATTATCTTTGTAGTCGACTTTAAATATACTTTTCTCTTTAAGACAACGTTTAAGATCTGCTTTTGTGTCTTTTGGACCTACTTTATACCACTTTATCATGAACTTACAAATTCTATTGATATCTGGTCTCGACTTTCGAGCACGTAAATGATCAATTGCAGCCAATATTTGAGTTTTATACTTTATCTCTGACATTTCTGAAAATTTAATAAGTTAGGAATATCACACCAGAACTCAAAAAATACTTTAGTGGACTATAATAAAAGTTTGCTAAGTTTACCTGAGTAAAATCATGCCTGCGGTATAAAAAAACACCCAGCCAGTTCTATTAATCACTTATGCACTTGCTGGTGCTAGTTATTAAATGGTTATCTTTAATTTCTACTAATTTTATTTATTAATGCAAAATAGCTTTTCACACAGTCAGCTTCTATTTTTCGTTTTCTTCGTTTGGTTCGGGGCTCGGTCCTTCGTGGTGTGTGTGTTCGCCGTTTATCGAGCATTAGCGAGGTAGCGAGTATGTTTGTGTATGTGTGAGTGCCGCCACCACAGATTATCAAACACTTTGCTTCCCCCTCCCACCCTACTGTTTTACTATAGAGTAAAAAAGGGTAATAATAACTGTCAAACGAAATGACTGTCAGTCGAGGCATAGCTACACAGAGATCGCAGATAAAATAATCTGACAGCTGTCAGTCAGTCAGCTGGGTGTCAATTTAGTTAGTCTGTGCATATGTCTGTCGCCTCGGTTTTGTTTGCCATTTTATTTGTAGGTTATGAATGAGTTCTGACTGAAGAATGAACACAGTAATTCGATGAAAAGCAATCAAAACATTCGTATTCAATGCATAAAATTAATCAACATCATACAACATGTCCACGTTAGTAAACAAGTTGCGGTGTACCTTTAGTAAACCACATTACTTACGGTGTGTATTTTGCTCCTCTCAACCTAAACAAGCGAATGAAAAGAATGTCGGTAAGGTTGCTAACGTTGCTATAATTGGTGCACCAAATTCAGGAAAGAGCACTTTGATAAACAGGATTGTGGATAGGAAGGTTAGTACTAACAAGAATATGCTGAAAAAGTTAAATGTGCCTTTGGTTTTAGCACCACCTTTAGAACAATTTACTTGTATTTCCAGATATGTGCAGCTTCTAACAAAGTTCATACAACCACCAAAATGGTACGAGCAATGTACTTTCAAAATGACACACAGATAATTTTCTTAGATACACCGGGTATAATAACTGAAAAAGAGCAGAAGAAGTAAGTTGTATATTATCCAAGTGAAGTAGTGTTAGCACTTTCTTATCAGAAGCAAGTCTACCAGCTAAAATATAAATGATCTATTAATCTAATAATATAAATGATTATGCACCAGACAACACACCATTTGTCATGGTCTCAAAGTAAGAATAAATATCCTTGTGTTACAAGGCACCAGACAGCTATCTTGACAAATGTGTCTAGCATCAATTTGTCAAAGTGTATGTTTGAGGATTCAAGTTTGTCTATTCTACTAAATACAGAAACAATATAACTGTTGACTATTAATAATTTTTCAGATACCAGTTACCAGACTCAATGATAGGAGCATGTTATAAAAGTTTACGTTGTGCGGATGTTGTTGGGGTTGTACATGATGTGTCCAATCGCTACATAAAAGACAGCTTGCATTCTGATGTTGTGACCATGCTGAAGGAAGTAGAAGATATACCTAGTTTTCTGATATTGAACAAAGTATGTCTGCATTGAAACAAGCATCTACTTAAATTCATAGGGTTAAAGTAAATAATCCTTCTGTAATTTAAGTTTAGTAAAATATAAAACTTTGATATTTTTCAGATTGACAAATTAAAATGTAAAACACAACTGCTGACTGTAATAAGAAATATGACAAATGGATTAATTGCTGGTAACCCAATACCTGGAGCAGAAAAAGAAAGAAGGAAATCAAAGCATGGGTACAGCAATTTCTCTGATGTTTTCCTGGTATCTGCTTTGAATGGAGATGGAATCACTGATATTAAGGTAGAATTCAAAATTATAAAAAAAAAACCGTTAGGGATTTTTTAAATGTAAGGAAATAGATTTATAAAAGAAAACTAAACTTTTTTTTCATTTAATAGCAAATGGGATTTTTTTATTAGGAAAAATATCCTATTTATTCGTTTAGGACTAAATAATGAGAAGTTATGAGGCTAGCTTTATATTTAAGCAAGCTATGAGCTGTTGTGGTGGTCATATTTTGCTTTTTTATATCTTTTTCATCTTTCTTGTTTTTTTAGGAATACCTGCTCAATAATGCAAAACCAGCACACCTACAATACAGTCCTACAGAGTGGACCGACCAATCTCCAGAGACAATAATAGTGGAGGCAGTCAGAGCAAAGTTCCTGGATTTTCTGTCCCAAGAAATTCCATACACTATTAAGGTCAATCTAGAATATTATAAAGAGGACAAAGAAGAGAATAAAATAGTATGCTTTGTTTTGGCTGAATGTCCTTCTCAGCGATTGGTCAAGTTGATCAGTGGTGCTGGAGGAGGAAGACTACAACAAATTAAGTCCTGTGTAAGAAGTGATTTGACTGAGGTATTCAAAAAAGTGGTGTCAATTGATATTCGATTAACAACACAAAATAAACGAGACTAATGTTTTGATTTGTATATGAATGTAAATAGTTTATTGCAACACTAATGTTTAAGAAAAATAAAAGTAACTATGGATATGAAATGTTTTGATCTTATTGTCATGTTCATATGAAATGTATACCTACTGCTATTCGTGAGTCCGTCACTGATATAACTATGTCATTTGCGTATTGCATACTCGTACACCAAGTTAACACTGACAATAGTCGCCAGCGTTTGCAGTAAAATATTCATATGGGATTTTGGCTAACAGAATGATTTCGGTACAGCGGAATCGAAATGGAATTAAAAATTATAAACCTATGTGCCGCTGTAGTTTACCTTAGTTAACGTGTCGTAAACTCATGACGTACAGAAAAGTGTACCTACTCAATTGTTTTTACTGTAACGTAATGTGGTATGTTGTGACCACACAAAGATTTAAAAATCCTCCCTTTGCGCACAACACACCTAGATGATTCGACTATAAATCCCAATTAGACTTATTAGCTACCTATATCATTCTTATTGCTTTTTGACTCTGGCGTAGGTATGCGAACTTGACTTATTAAGGACTTTCTAAAAACTGAATAAGAAAAATAGCCTAGCCCTTAGGGTGAGTTTCCACCAGAAATGTGCGAGGATGAGGGACCGGAAAACCTCTTTTTTTTGATTAAGCCTATGTTTAGTGAAACCCTATTGATAGTGTCAGTCTATTGAGGTGAAAACCATTTTGAATAAAGTTAACTACTTTTTTTAAAAAGTAAAAGTAAAAAATCATTTATTCATTTAAGCTTGTACAAAGCACTTATGACATGTCAAAAAAAGTATATAGAAATAATAATAATAAACGTAAATAAAATAGTACAATATTAACTAGTACACATCGTGAATATACATAATGTGAATCTACCACCGGTTCGCACGTTGCTTCTTATCGAGAAGACTCCGGCAAGAAACTCGATAGTTACTCTTTTCAACTTTGTTTGTTTTAAAAAAAAAAAATTCAGAGTACAGTCAATGCGAGTAGAAAAAAGAAGACAATATTGAGCAGAGGAGCAGATTATTCCTACTATGACCACAAACTTTTGTCGTTCAAGTAATCCTCTACATTATAATAACCTTGTTTCATTAACTTTGCTTTAATTGCAGACTTAAACTTGTGAAGAGGTAGATCAACAAGACTTTGAGGTATTTTGTTAAAGTATTTTACAGATTGACCCACAAATGAGTTTCCCACCTTGTGTAGCCTAAGACTGGGAGTTTTCAATTTGTTTTTATTTCTGGTATTATGTTTATGAGTGTCACTGTTTTTTTTGAACAGATGCAAGTTTTTGCGCACATACATTATGTTATCTAAAATATACTGAGCATGCACAGTTAAAATATCGATCTTCTTAAATACTTCCCTAAGAGAGTCACGTGGTCTAAGTTTGTAAATGGAGCGGATGGCTCTTTTTTGAAGTACAAAAATGGTGTTCAAGTCTGCAGCTGAACCCCACAACAGTAGACCATAGTTTTGATGCGCTTACCCAATCTTAAGGGGGTTGATAACTTCAATACTTATTTAAGCACTTGTCAAGTAATAGGGTTACCCTATGTCTATCTCTTTTCGTGCGGACGTAACTAGTTTAATAAGGAGTGCGGGGTTGATCAGCATTCACCGTCTGTTCAATCAATTAGCTTTAGCTTTCTTTTAAAATCTTAATTATCTTTCAACATGGATTCCGAAGAAGAATTAAAAAAGTGTATCAAGATAGCTTTGAATCGTGAGATATTTATTATGTACCTACCTACCCGTCATTTTTTTAAATGACCTTTAGATTCATTAAATATTATAAATGTGAATGTTTTATGTTTAGAAGGAGATCATTTTATTTGGGCCTTTTCTAAAAGAGTGCCAACAAAAAAAGGGTAGGTGTGTATAGTAGGAACTAGTCAAACGGAGCATCATCATCATCATCCGTGCGGTCTATTCCGGTTGTGAACTCACACTGGTGTGTGGGGTCCCAGGGTCCGCCTTTCTTGTTTTCTTGGCCCACTTCGCGCGGTCTTGTGCATCCTCAGTGGTGAGTCTGTCATCTTGACAACGTCGAGCCAGCGCTTCTTGGGTCGACCTCTTCTACCAGTACCTGGCGGGGGCGCCATTGCCAGACATTTGTTGCCCACGTAGTTTTCCGGTCTCCGTGAGACATGACCATACCAACAAAGGCGGCACTCCTGCAGCTTATCTGCGATGTCACGAACGAGAAGGCTGCCACGGATGTGGGTGTTGCGCACGCGATCTTTGCGTGAGACTCCACACATCCACCGCAGCATCTTCATTTCCGTTACGCGCAGCTCTGCGCTGCTTGTGTCGCTCTAGTAACGGCCAATTTTCACTGCCATATAAAAGGACAGGCCTAATGATGGTTTTATAGACCTGCCCCTTCAGCTTGATCCGCATATTAGGATCATAAATGACACCAGTCACCTCACGCCATTTGGCCCAAGCCGCGGAAATTCGGGCTCTGACGTCGATGTCCCCGGACGCGATTAACACAGATCCCAGGTATTTGAAAAGGTCCGTGCGCTCGACCATCGCTTATGCGGACGGACTGAGGATCTGGTGTTGCAGGCCATGTACTCCGTCTTCGCCACATTAAGTTTCAGACCGCTCTTTTTAAGTGAATTTCTCCACATATTCACCCGTTGTACCAGCCGTCTCCTGTCCAAATGTGCTAGCTCAATATCAGCATACATGAGCAACCAGGGTGGCTGCTCGTGGTGGTCTCAGATGCTGTTTGATAGAACGTCTGATATTACGCTGAACAGAAACGGGCTAAGCACGGAGCCTCGGTGTACTCGGTGTTGCGGTGATAGGGAAGGTAAGCGTGTCACCAACCGCAGTCCTAACTATGGAACTGGAATCGTGGTACATGTCCCGGATAATGTCAATAAAGACTGGGAACGGCCCTGGACCGCAGCGCCCAGGCAATCATCTCACGAGGGACACAGTCGAAGGCCTTCTGCATGTCTAATAAAAGGAGATGCAGAGGTGTATTCTTCAGTCTGTATCCCTCCATGAGCGTTCTCAAGGCAAATACGGGGTCCATGGTCCCGCAACCCGGTCGAAACCCATCCTGACACTCCGAGATTGTATACTCCTGTCGAATCCGAGAGTCCACAATGCGCTCGAGGAGCTTCATGGTCTTACTAGTCAAACGGAGCAATAGTTATTAAGTCACCAGAGTTGTAGGGGTGCCACAATCCAAGTTATATGAGTTCAAATCAAAATACGTCATTTTCATACATTTATTGATATTTGAGATTGCTGGGAAACATAAAATAATGATAAATATTGCTAGAAGTAATGATCTGAACCATTTTTACTTCAGTGCAAAAGATGTCAGCAAATTAGGAAATCGTCGTTTTCATGGTTAAACAAAAAATAACTTACGCTGTATGTATAATTATTAGGTACCGATTTCTTGACTGAAAGATCCGGCCAACGAAAATTATTGTACGTTTAGTTAGAGCCGAGGATACGTTGCGAGGAATGTGTGTGTTATGAACCAATGAAATTGTTTCATTCACCTTGCTTCACGATTCTATTGGATCTTAACAATCACATTCCTCCCTACGCATCCTCGCACATCTCTGGTGGAAACGCACCCTTAATCAGGGTAGAATCAAATTGGCGGTCTAGTTAACGCCTTTTAATAAAAAGTTAGGCAGTGCCGGCAGAGTTGGCTACCCTTTGGATTTTTTCTAGCCCTACCCCAAGGCGGCCCTTGCATTAACGTGAATACTTTGACGAGCGGACGGTACGCACCTAGTTCTACGCTTGAACTGTGTTCGACTATACATAACTTATCAATTCAGTTACATGTTATTTGTATACTCTATTCGCTAGAATCATGCACAAGTAGTTTTTATATTGAGGTCACTCACTAGCCGCTACCACTAGACAGGCCCTCCCATTTGGCAATTTGAGCATGTGCCCAGGGCCCCGCGTTCCTGAGGGTCCCTCCCCTAAAATTAGGTCAGTAAAATATTTGTCATTTATAGTCAAAAAGGCCCCATTATTCTTAGGTGTCCAGGGGCCCAAACAGGTTATTTATTCATTTTATATGTTAATGAATGTTAAAGACGGTCCTGCCAACATACCCTCATAAGTTGACAACTTGTCTGAAGCAGCTGCTGTCAGGGGGCAAGAGTGGCATAACAACGGCTAACAGGTGGATGCGGCTGAATGAGTTAATAACTGCTCTATCATATTCATCATATTTGATGAAAAAGAAAGCGGCAGCTTATGGGATGACACACATAATTTAAAGACCTGCATTTATATAAATTAAGAATATAACCATGAAAAAAGTGATTACATAATAAAATGTTGGCATTAATAAATAAGGTAGGTAGCTTTATTATCGCCGTTAAGCCATTCATGCTTAACAATAGAATTGTACGAAGCATTAAGAGAGTGTCTACAACTACAACTTAACCGCGCAACTTTGTTAAGACTTGTTTACGGACAGTAACAGTTTCGGTTTATGTGATGGCGGTCTCTAAGTTGCTATGTATCTAACATTACTTCACACATACACTAAGATATAAACTGTTTAAGTTTTGAACAAAACTGGGAATAACTGCATTTAAGTGGATATTACTTCCGATAGTTGTTTTAGTTTGTAACACGGGCCCCTCTATTATCCTCTTGTTACATTTGAAGTAACAGCGCGTTCTGAGTGATGAGGGACCAGAGAAGGGGAAAACTTTTAACATTGGTTAACGAGATGTACCTACAGTCAGTACAAAATAGTAGTCTCCCAATTTGACCGTTATTCTAACCCGTTACATATATTTTCGTGTAGCTATTTATTGGCTCCAACCTTGTGACTTGGTATGATAATATATTAATTAGAAAATGTTTTCATGAGTAGGTAGTAGGTGTTGAATGAAGAGTCTTAGTCATCATCCTAACTAAACCGTTAGGTAGGTCTGTAGTTACGTCTAAATGTGTGCTTCATATCATACCTACTTACCTTATCCACTTTATTCTAAGCTATCTGTCTATTAAAACAGATTCATAATTTAACACCATATACAAGTAGGTAATCTGAAAATACCGCTGCAGCGCTATAGTTACTTTAGAGAAACTTCAAACAGGTCTGCTAGTTATTTTATTACAAGTTTGTGGGAAGAGCGCCTCCGCCAGCAGATGTGACCTATGACGAGTTTTAACGATGTTTCTCCTACAGCTGCATGCGCGCCACATAGAGTCCTAGCGGGCCCAACCCTCAATAAATTAACAATAGAATTTTATAGCCAGTTTATTCTTCTTCTGCAGGTACATTAATCTGCAACAGGCAACTGAAAACAAAATACCTAAAAAAATTAGTTTTCTGAAGGTTTTCTGGTCCGGGTGTCGCAAAGGGGGTGCACTAGGGACTCTTTCTTTTAAAATCTTCTGTTCTGGCACCCGCCGGCCGCTGCCGCGGCACGCTCGCTTCGCTCGCTCGTCTTGTGCCTTTTGTGGACGCAGTTCTAACCCAACCTAACCGAATTTATGTCTTTTCACGGCTGAGTAATTTTTTTTAAGTCCCTGCACCCCCTTTGCAACACGCTAACCGGTTTTCTCTTCGAGTAACTGCGAGGCAACAAATACTTTTTCAAATATTAGCATTAAGTAGTTTAACCTAAGATAGACCAGTAAACGGAATTTATACACCTATTTAAACTATTGTTCTGTAAGTTCAATGTTCTCGAAGACATTATCTTTTGGACGTAAAGTTTTTGAAGGGCTTTGAGAAAATAACTTGGTAAAGGAAAATGCGCTCTTTGCCCGCGCAAAAAAGTTGTGTATTCGCATCCAACAGGATCGCTTTAAAACCGTTTTTCCAGATCGGATATGATAGTACAACAAACAGTAAATAAGGTTTTCTGTTCTCGGGGCCATTCTCGCTTTTTTAGATGTCGTTCGTTATTCCACTTCCGTAGTTTTGTCGCATTGAGGCGTTAACCTAATTACTTTTTCTTTTCACAATATTTTAAAATAAAGGCGAGGCATAGAGAGGTGTCTGCTCGGTATTTCTCTACCGAATATCGAATTAAAATAAAAAAAACATAAAAAGAACCAATGCCACCGGTAGCCCAGCGATCAGAACTGCCAGACGGCAGAAACAATAGGAAGGACAACAGGATGTATGATAAATGGGACAGGAAAAAAGTTAAGAAAGTCAAAGAAGCAGAATTACGAGTAGTAGCGCTAAGAATTGGGTCAGATGAGATCAGACAGGAGAGATTTCCACAAATTGGGTAGGTAACGTGAAGGGCGTGTGAGCGGACAAACTGCTATTCCCTTCTGGTGTGAAGCCCCCCTGCAATATTTTTCTTATTTCAATTTCTTTTGAAAGCATAAACATAATAAAATTTCTACAAGTCCAATAAACTGTAATACTCGTAACATAAATAACTCACCCCTTAGGGACCCTTGGTTCGAAATAAACGGTTTTTAATTTTATAATTCTTATTATGTACGATAATAATTCAACCTCGTCGCGGTGCCTACCGTTTCTTATCTGTCAACAAAAATTGAGTTCATGTACCTTCCGGTTCTTTTGAAGTTTATTCATTGAGAGACCTTTTATTATCTTAAGAAAAACCAACATGCGAGAAAAATATAACAAAAGCAAGTCAAACAATTCCAAAACAGTTTTCCTGCTTCTCTGTTACCTTTTTGAATTATCTGCAGTTGACATCGCTTTGTTGTTGTCCATATTAAGCGAGAAGATGGACCTACTCTCGTCAGTGGACTGGCGAAAACAATAAAATAAAATATTAATACAAAATACTTTAAATTTTTTGATTCCGTTAAAAGAAGTGCATTCTTTGCATCGCGTTATTAATAAAATGAAATGAGGCAATTATTTCCGCTTACCTAAGGCGCGGCCAACGACGTCCGTTCGTCCTGCCTGCCTACGCATTTGGAGCGGGCTAGTTCCCCTATTTTGTTTACTTAGTATTCCACTTACGACGAAGATAAACTAATAATTAGAATGATTAATGGACATTTTATTGACAGCCGTGAAACCATTCACAACAGATAATCTATTGTAAGCGCTTAGCGGTGACCGGCCCGGCCACGCGACCATCCTAATGACGTTTATCGTGTTAAATTTTTGTATGATGTTTTGAATTTCCGTTTTCAGTAAAGTTATTTGTTTCACCATTATACCTCGAATACTGTAAAAATTCATGGGAATTAAGGATGGTTATTTAGACACATTGTGTTTCAATAGGTACCTTCTGAGAGTGGCTCATGATTTATTTGAAGGAGAAAGTCAGGATTTCCTTCTAAAGTGTTTAGGTTTTATATGTTCCTAAAATTCGTTCAGGGTTTTTGCGTAGTAAAAAAAGGTCAAACATAAAAGTAGGTGTGTGCCTTTATTATTTTGAAATAGTGAAACGTAAAGCAATGTTCTTAGACTTCTCGTAGCTACTTACGCTAAAATTGATTTCAGGATGTAGTAGCTCTGGGACCTGGGAGTTGGGACTAACATACACCCAATTCAAGTCCAGTTTCCTAACAGTTACAATTCACCATTAGTTGCGACAACAAAGTTGCTCGGCTTAGGTTTCCGACATAGTCATAAGTAGAAATAGATAACGCAAGTAGGTACTTCCTTATGTATGAAAACAATGCGTGGCACTTTTTTTAATGCTTAGGCCGCGGTCAGGTAGTCAGCGGCTTCGCGGTCGACGCCGCTGCTCGTCCGCGCCTTCGAGCCCAGTCCCATATATTCTTTGAATAAAACGCGCCGCTCACGGCCCGTTCGCCGCCACCGCCCCGTTCCCGCTGACTTCGTTCCCGCAGTCTTACTGTTTCATCGCAATAGCGTTTAAGTGGCAGGAATTCTCCACTTCTCAATAACTTCTAAGTAAATCGATTTTTATCGAGTTTATAGATAGAGCAATGGTTGCACGTTGTTTTATAGAAAGTGGTTACATATGATTTAGTTTCACAGAAAATGTTTCTCATATTAACATTCCATAGAATAATTAATACGCAGAATAGTAATAGTATACGCAGTGCCCCTTATGTTCATTCGTCGACAAATCTGTTCTGGTCCTGATCGGACTACATTGTCCGTCACAGTCAGTTCTAACTTAACCTACCAAACCAATAGATTTTTCTGTAAAATATGAAATATGTTCGATGAAGTAAATAGACAAATAGTCGTTGAAACAATGGTATTCGACATGAAAATACACACATCAAAAGTGTCTAGGGATCAACATATATTTTTGCAATAACTTTTCTCCTGATTGATATTAATTAAAATTGTCTTTAAGGATTCATCAAATAAAGTGTTTTCGTTTGTCTACAGTAACGATAAACCAAGTCACCTTTGCAATAATAAAGAAATTTGCCATTTTCCTAATAAAGGGATTTTTGACATTTGAACCACTAACATTAAAGTTCGAAAAAAAGACTGAAATAACAGTTTTCTTTAAAATTTTATTGGGTAACTTAAACAATTAATAATCCGTGTTTCTACCGCGAACACTAACAACACAAGAACATCGGTTTGGCATACTCAAAATGAGTTCATCCAAATCACGCTGTGGAATGGCCACCCATGTTCGTTGCAACAACAAAAAAAGGTCTTCTTGCGACTGGATACCCTCCATATTCGGCAGAGCTCTTCTCTGTAGCATATCCCATGCATGCTCAATCGGGTTCAAGTCTGGCGACTGAGCAGGCCAGGGCAGGACATTGATGTTAGCTGCGGCGAGAGTCTGTCTTACAACTCTTGCGGTGTGCGGTCGTGCATTATCATGCATTAACTGAAATAAGGGAGTGATTTGCACTTGTAGAGGAACGATGACGTCTGATACAATCGTCTCAGCATAAATTTGAGCGTTGAGGTTGCCTCTGATCCAAATCAACTCAGTTCTTCCGCCGATCCAAATACCCGCCCATACCATGATGGTTCCACCACTATAAGGATGGACTTCCTGGCAGGATTTTAATCGCTGTTGGCGTCCAGGGGTTCTCCAGTGTCGTATACGTCTTGTATCCGGTCTCATACCAAAACGAGACTCATCAGAAAATCACACGAAACGCCATTGTTCTTCTGCCCAATTTCTGTGTTCAAGAGCCCATTGATATCGAATCCTACGATTGTGCATTGCTATAGGTGGTACCCTTAGCGGTCTTCGGGAATGAAGGTTCACTTCATGCAAGCGGTTTCTGACTGTTTGGTCGCTAATTAAGTTCCCTGAAGAGTGATGAAGCCTCACGGCTAACATCATGGCGGTTATTGTTGGAGCTCTTCGAGTTGTGATTTGAATGTATCGGTCTTGTCTCCGTGTGGTGCAGCGATACCGTCCTCCATGGCGCTCAGCCACGGTACCAGTGCTTCGGTAACGTGTCCAAAGTCGACTGATAACACTCTGACTTGTATTCAGAGCTAAAGCCACAGTACGTTGCCGGGAACCAGCTTCTATCATTCCCACGGCTCTGAGCATTTCTTCCCTGCTTAAATGACGCCGCCGCTCCATAATAACGTTGGTTTTAATCAGTAGTAGGAAAACAGTAGCACTAATAATGTCTTCAATGCGTTGTATGTTTTTATAGGGGAAATATTGACAGCTGATTTTCATCTTTTACTCGAATTTGATTGACAGTTCCTGTTTCAAATTGTGAAATGCACCAAAAAGGATCCATATAAATTTATAAAATCATAAATTTATTACAAAGCCACATCTCAATCTCAAGAAATCCGCATAAAAATGCTTGATCCCTAGACACTTTTGATGTGTGTATTTGGACAGAATATTCTATGAAGTTAATAGTCGATGAAACAATAATATTCGAAATGAAAATATATGGACTGAATATTCTATGAAACATTTTCTGCGCAACGAAATTCTATGAAATTTCTGACTGTGAAACAAGAGATCACCTAGACTGAGCAATGAATAAGTTAATCAACTTGATTTTGACATTTGCTTCCATAAATATACATCACAGTAATTCAAGCAGGCGTCGAAAAAGGACATCGAAGATTGGACTCTTGACATGCGAAGTAAATACACTCGTGTCATCTATATTGATAAATGTTTGTGGTTCCGTCCCATTCATAGAGGCAACAAATTTAGGAGGGAAGACTTCCTCTCGCTCCTAATGTGTCATTGTTGTGTTGGGATAGCTTTAGTGGATTAGGGATACCTGTATAAATGGAATCAAAACAGTCGTGCGCAGACTAAATCCATGTTTGATATATGGTGGCCAGTGTAATTTTGTTTGCTTTGTTCTTGAAATAGCATTCGCATTTATGTCCGTTTAGATTTAGCTTAAACCGACGTAAAGTAAATTTGAAGCATTAAAAAACACAATTAGATGATAATATATCAGAGAAATCTAATAACACGAAAATGTGTGTTGTGTTGCGCTCAGTATACCACCCGTGCTTCACAGGCAACCGTAATACGTCACACAGCCTATAAATATAATACACTGGTAATCCTGCCAAATTAATAAAAATAGACTGATATTAAAACTAAGGGAGAAAAGTACGCGGTCTTGAATTGGTCTAGCTAGGACATCTCACACCAAAATCATCTCACCCCAAATAAAGCAAAGCTTGTAACATGGGTGTTCGAGACTGATCAATACACCTTCTCAAGTATTTATAATACATAAATGTCTAAATACACAATAGCACTCAGAATCAATAAAGAACAAATCTTTGTCCTTGGTGGTTGTCTTGGGTGGGGGGGTTCGAATCCACGATCCGAACGTTACGAGTAGGTACCATTGTGTCAACAGACCAATCAATATTAATAATTATCATGCTTTTATGCTATAATAGGATATAGAGTAGGTACTTATTCTGTGTGTGATACTATGTTTTGTCTGTGTTGCATTGCAATATAAACATCAAGTTGGTTTTGTATAATTCTGCAATGGATTAAATTAAACTACACAGTTTGGGGACGAACATTCAAAATGTTAATAAGTGCGCCGACACAACTTTGGCTGGGGGTTGGTGCGCACCCTGCCTACTTACAATAACTAAAACTCCAGTAACTTCATTCAAATAGACCTGTGCAAGGACCTTAAAATCGTCAAACTGAACTTTACTCAAGGTAAGAGGTATTAATTAATACTTTAATGATATGGTTATATAAAAACATCTTATTCAAACAAAATGAGACGTCAGAGTTGTTTCTGCACTGACTTGAGAACCTCGGCGAGAAGAGCAGCAGTTTCTCTTGTTGAAAATGTGTATTTGTGGACTCGCGGATGGCTCGGTGTGTCATTTGAAACTTCAATTTGTGTAAAAGATAATTAGAAAATGAATAAATGAGTGTCTTTTAGTAAAATCTAGGTTAGCTTAACACGTTAAACTAAAGCAGCATAACACGCGAAGGGTCGCAATGTTGGTGTAAGTTTATAACACTTATAATGAAGGTATTTGTGAAATCTATAAAACAATGTCGTTTTAATTCATTTTGAATGTTTGAACAGAGGAAGAAGTCGATAGATCCATCTCTCCTAAATAATTTTGAAGGAAACTGCTTAGCGCGTTGCTAAGCAGATTCTAAGTTGACAGACGTGCCGGGGCACATATCGTCCAATTTTCAGGTCGCTTCACTAAGTGCAACATAGATATATATGGATATATACTATCCGAACTATAGGTGGTAACTATAGGTAGGTATACTCCTATAGGTGCGAATTGGGTAAAATCTTGGTGGCTTCTGCACAAAACGCAGTTGTGTTTTCGGTGAATACCTACCTATGGATCTACATTCATAAACTTACCTGCCACCTAACTACACCTTATTCTAATCCATTAAAAATTAACCGCCAGAAGTTTAATACATGCTGAATAAATGATTTTCATAGCTTTGGTAAGTCATATTATTTTATTGCGAACATTTCTCATGAAATAAAAGTCATTTCTCATAAATCTACAAGTTGACGTTTTATTTTATGATAGTTTTGATTTTGATTCACCGCGTAGTCAATAAAATCAAACTTTTATAGTATCTGCATGAAAAGTTGTGTTAATTCCAGAGAACGAGTGTTCTTCACGCCGGCTAGTGGCGGTAAAAACTCGACAACAGCAATCATAAAAATTCGCAATAGAAATGAACCGTGGTCAAAATATTCGCTGACTGCAAAGCTGAAAGTTTAAAACCGAAACGGGTGTAATTGTTGGGTGAACTTTTGCATGCAGTTGCACAACAACGGCCGTCAATTCAAATTGTTTTGTAACTATTATTTTGCATATATTTTTACTTCGGTACGCATTATTCTAAACTTTGGGTGAAAAGAGACATAGTTCATTTTTAGTTGTAAAACATCAATGAGCTTTTAATAACGCACCATCATCTTAATTATTGCACTAAGCGTTTTACAGGACATGCTCGGTTTATGAAACTCGAATTGACGCTTGAATGGCCTAAACGCCTTTATTTAAATCTAGGCACATTCTCTTGTAGATCGATATTCAATATATAACATAATCAGCTTAAGCATTCATAACGCGTCCAATGGTGAACATAGGGGTAACCATAAATTTCAAAAGCCCGGTTGTGGACGGCCTGCATCCACTTGACTGCAATTCTGTAACTTTCATAGGTGGACGGACCATCTTGCGGGTCCTTGCTGCGTTTGCTTCAAAAGGATTCCAATCCAGAACTTTTCTGCAAACAGTTCTTCGCGCCATGCGCCCTACCCACTCCCCCTTTACCCACCTACTCGCTGGGTTTCGTCGGTCGCTTTAGTTCTTCTACGGATTCAATGAATAAAAGGAACTGTATTAACGAAATCAAAATATTTCTCACCTGTCTTTTAGATAGATATCACAATTTCAAATTCATCAAATCATGCGGTTGTGATTGGTTTATTGCTAACATGAGGCTTAAGTAGTGGTCGTCCCTTACTATTACTACCCAGAATAGGGTTAAGAACCAATGAAAATTACAGTTTAAAAAAAAAGTTTCAAAAAAAGGAATCTAGTTCTTACGCTCAATTTTCTTGGAATGACGATTGATATCTCGTGAGCGATAAATAACGTCCCAAGTGAAAGAAACACCCGAGCTCATTCCCGCCATCAGCCAGCGATATTTTCACATAATGTGCTCCCCAGGACCGCTATCTTCAAGATTTATCTTGATGGTAGACGGAGACCTGGCAAAATTGCACGTACCCGAATAAAAGTACACTAACAACACGGGGTACATTTGCTAGATGATTGAAAAAATATATGTTACAATCCATCTGCTTGATCGTAGGATTGATAATGTGCCTAATCTCAAATTGTGTAGTAGTTAGTAGGGTACTATCCGATGTTTGACCCTTGATAACGTCGAAATAAACCATTATCATAATATCATGTTCCAAATTTTTAATTGTCCTAATCGTAACGAGCCATATTCTTGCATGGCATATTTTCAGAAATACCAATTTATAACGTAAGCTGAAATTGTTTGGCATATAAGTCATCATAATTATGACAATGAACATTATGCTTAGAATAAAATATTTATTTTGGTTCAGTTAACCTACTCTAAGTAACCAAGTAAAACAAGTAAAATTTGTTTCGGCACTCGACGGCCGCTGCCGCGGCACGCATTTATGTTAAGCATAAATTATGAGACTTTAATGTTATGCTATATGATGTTATGCCAAGCGACTTTAGGAAAATCGGCATTATGCAAAAAGTTAATCCCCCGGAAATAACTCGAATGATTTCAAAAACTCAGTTCAACCTTTAGTGTAAAGTAATATATATATTTTAAAATAACAGAACAACCAAGCGTAAGCCAAGTTCGATTTTGGAATCGATTAGAATCATTACCCTGAATTATTGGCGTTCGCTTTTCTAGTAAGTAGGTGATGTATTTGTAACCAACCATTCCTGATGATAAAAGGTTGAAAAGTAGTTACTAATGCAAAAGTATGGAAACATGAAAAACTTTTTCTTTCCATAACAGTGTCTTTAAGAATGCAGCTCGAATAACCCAGCAATTCTTCACCACTGCGCAGCCCGCGCTCAAACTTAAGAAGTGGCTAGAGGGAAAGTTTAAGCATGAGTAAAGGGTATTCAATTTCTTTAACGACCATCATTTTTGCCGGGGCCGGCCATGAATCTCGAAGATAAGCGTGTAATGGAATAACAGCCACGTTTCGGTCATACGCGAACTATCGGCAGGTCGTAGCCCTCCTAGGAAAATGTTTATGCATAAACATACAGTTTTGTTTTGCGGAAGTGCCGTTTCGGTACCAACAGTTCATGGCAGTTCTCACGAGCTCGGTTTTGGTTAAGTCAGGTTGTTGTTTTTATTTCTCTTTAATCTCTAGATTGGTGTATTATAAATTGATGTCCTTCTAAAAGAAAAACGTGATATTTGCGAGTTTGAAAGGTAAACAGTTTGAAGTTTGAAAAGTTGTTCCGATAACTTTGCGAATTGTTTATGTTTGTATGCCTGCACTACTAGTTAGATTGATATACTCTATATAGTCTATAAAATATTCTAACGAACATTCTAAAACTTAGGTACCACCACTCCATACTTAAACCTTAAATAAAAACAATTTAAAAAGTTTTAACTTAATTTCAGCGTATTCTGGTTATGTATCAGTTATGTATGACTTATTGATGGTATTGAAAAAATAATTGAAGTAGTATTTAAATTAAAGATAAAATATATTCGTTTACTTGGGTTATAAATCATACAAAGCAATCATAATCAAACCATCATACAAATTGCTTGAATATGTTAGAGACCGAACGTAACCAACTATGAAATGAAAACGTAACCATACTAATAAATTACCAACAACGGCAACGTATGTACTTGTCATATACCGTCACCTCCGCTCTTTTCCGCTACACTACGAGACGCTACGACGTAGTAGGTAAACACCGTCGTAGCATATGTACGTCGAACTCCTGAACATTTCAGATACTAGGTAACTAGGGAATGGCAGCCTCTGCCTCTGATTAAGCTTTAAGTACATTATATTGTAATAGGTTTAGCAGAGTTTGATCAATTAATGACGCTGCGATAATCTGGTGGAAACATTGTACTATTACTAAATTCGCATTATGTTTCGTAATCTTACTATAATGGTTTAAGCTGTAAATACATTTTGCGAATAGTCTAATAAGGTAAGTACTTAGTTCAAGACTCAATATGGTGGTAGTTCCGTTATCATTATCAGATTTTTACGTAAATACTATTAAAAAAACACTTATTAACGGATTCCCATGATCACGACTGCTGAGGCGCATCTTAGTAGCACATCTTACTCGCTCCGTTACATAGCATAATATAGCATCAGTGGAAACGGTCTAATAGTTTCGTAACTTAGCTTGTACATCCTGCATAAAACATCTCTGGTAGAAAAGCCGTAAAGAAGATTAAGACAAAACTGTATAGATATAGATAAAGTACTATTTCTTTTTAATACAGTTGCTCAACTCTGTACTGGAAGACATAGTTTTGTTTGCGCATATACTTGCGTAATAATTAAATCAGACTATTCAAAAGTAATATGTGGATGTGGTATATTTAAATGCAAACTGTTTCGTACTTTTTGAATGGTTTAGTATATAAATCCTAAATATCAACAACATATTAGGACAAGTCCACGACGTCATTAGAAAAGGTCAGGTCAGAAGTAGCCTTAATCGACGAGCTTGTATGAAAGGATTAATGAGAGTGAAAGAAGCGCAAGAGGTGTGTCAGGACCGTAACAAGTGGAAAGATGTGGTCTTTGCCTACCCCGTTGGAAAAAAGGCGTGAATTGTATGTATGTATGCATCCTAATTATATAAAAAAACCTGCGCCTCACTATCTTGATTTTACACAAAAACCCTTTGTTCTTAAAATTAGTTTACTGTAAATAATGTAGAATCAACAAGACGGATCTAAAGGGAAATCTCTGCGTAGAGCAAACGCGCTCGGAGCAAAGACTGAAGGATGACTGGTTCACTGGTTCAGAATAATTTTAGTTGATTTTTGAATTTCACACTTGAATGCGGACCCGGCGGGCCCGGGAGGCCGGCGGGCGGCATGTTCCTATTTGTTTACATGTTTCACAAATAATCAGGAGAACACGCAAAAATTTGAGGGTGTAAAATGATTTTGCAAACAATAATATGATTTTGCCCGTCCCTGTGTTTTGAGATAACTCGTGTGATGTTTTTGAACGGGGTTTTTTTGCTGATGTTTTTACTGATTTCAAACGGGGGCCCTGAATATGGCATTATTTTTATTCAAAGGTTACGGTTCTTCTAACGCCTAACGTGTTCGAGTGGTAACAGAGCTGGGCCCGAAAGTCGGAGGTCTGGGTTCAAATCCCAGGTTGAGCAATGTGTGTTTTCGAATTTTCGTAACGCAGTCCGGGTTTGTGACAATTGTGACCAACAACCGGCCGGCATTTGGCAAGTGGTGGATGATTAGGCCAACCCTTATTAACTTGATTTTAAAGGGGGCATTTGTCCAGCAGTAGACTATATAGGCTATAATTACTTGAATTAAATATACGTATTCAGGAGTTCGGGGTAAATCAGTGTTTTTGATGAAATAAGCGAATGAAAATTAAATAAGCAACGTTTTGATCCCCAGCCGCTACCTATATTTACAGACCAATATACGTTAAACGAATAAAAAAACTCAAAACTAAAGAAAAGCCAATTTCTGCCGGCGACAAGAAAATTGTTAGATGTTATAACAGTGGAGTTTATGATTAGAAGTTGAAGTGGTGGAGCCAGCACAACTTTAGAATTCAATTACCGTCTATTACGGTCTGTGTCTTTTATCAAATGCATAGAAAAGGTGTCATTTTTATTGTTATGTACAGTGACAAAAGAAAATATTTAAATATTGTAATATATTGGGTTTAGGTACATTCCAATTAAGCCCGACGGCAATCTAAAAATATTTAATCTACAACAAAAAAACACATCGATCAACATTAGGATGGGTGTTTTTCTTTGCTTCCAAGAAGAAGTTACCATAAAAATCACATTGCTTTGTAAAAGTGAAAAAAGGTTTTAATTATTATTCACTTTCATGTACATAATTAACTAATAAGATAGTAAAGTTGGTATCAGATGTTTATTTAATGGTGTCAGCAACAGGGTAACTTTAAAAAAAAATTGAACTATAAATGGCCCGCAACATGTGTAGCTAAAAATGTAAGTGCTTTGCCATAGACGCTAATCAACAGTCGTTAACACTTTTTTGGTGACAGCACCATGACGTATGTTTTTATTTCTCGAGATCTCTATTTATTAATAGTTTTTGACCCTTTCATGAATAATTTCCTCTTATCTAAACATAATCATAACAAAACAACAAGTAAATCCAGCAGCTTATCGTGACATAACGCAACGGAGTATCCTCAGTTTTATTCAGTTTAAACAAACTTCCCCCACGCACGCCTAACGACATTCTCGGGCAGCAATTTAACTACACGTACTTGGCTAATCGCGGTTAGTTCCTATCCAAGTCCTATCGGGCATTAATTAAATTAAAGTAAGATCAAAGAGAGCTCCCCTTATATGTACCTATACCTTCTGTATTCCACAGCCTTTGTCTAACAGACATTAACTAGATTACTTTTTCGGGAATATGTTTGATCTTAGTTCAATGTCTTTGAGGAGCACGTATTGACATTGAATGTCCGTGTCCGGTGGTTAATTTAATTTATTATTTATTCATTACTTAGTTCGTACACAAAAAACAGATATTAAAAATAAAATGAAAAATAACAAAAGTACAGGTGAACTTTTCTCTCAAAAGACATTAATTCTTCCATCGGCCGAAGTGTAGAAATCTTAGTATGATAAACTTCTTAGAGTTGTTCAGTTTAGTTAGTTTAGTCCTAAAGTTCTAAGTACCTACAACAATAATTAATGTGACGAATATTTGTGTTTTGTCTATGTCTGGGTGTTGAAAGATAACCTATTTTAACATTTAACACACCTTTGTCACCCATCCAGCTATTTATAATAATTATGGGCCAAAGGATCGTGTTTGGATATTTTATAAGCTTAAATATTTTTAATATCATCTAATAAAGAAACAAAAACACTCACCTTTTATTGACAAAACCCGCCGTGTTTTCTGAACCGCTTAGTTGTTTCAAACTAGCCTTGTCTCAGTCCTTGTCCCTTTTACTTTAAATCCGTTTAAAAACTTCTGACCCAAAGAAGAACTGCGGATAAAAAGGGAAGGGTATAAAGCTGTCAAGTCAGCCCCTAATACATTTAACAATCATCACGCCCATTGGAGCACTTGACCGCTGCCGAATATTCTAAAGATTGAGGCAGGAAACCCTAAATTGAAGTGAAGTTTTCTCATTAATTTGATTACGTCGATCCCAGGGCCCGACCCGTGTCACAAGTTACTTCATTAGTTGCGCAACTTGCTGAAAGTAATCCTAGGGAATTACGTTTTGTAAGACACGAATCACCAGAATTATATTGACGTTTGCGCTTCCCTTCTTTGAATGAGCGATACGCTTGTTTTACATACTGATAGTGTGTTCACAAAGTGAGGGTCTTAGTGTCTGATTAAAATCTACCTTTCAGTACAATGTCAGTGGCAAACAGGAATGCTGACCGCGGCTACCGCACCCTATGGACACGTATAACACCGATGGCATAACTTGGGCTTTGCCGACCTTTATCAATCTTTTAAGGAACCAATCTTACTCCATAAACTGCCTAAGTGCAGAATTTCAATATTTTTAAACTCTCATCTAAATATTTATCAATTCATAATAAATAAAACAATTTTACAACACTGTAGTAATTCTGCCTGCAGACTCTTAGATATCCCTTTTCTTCCTAACTGTGTAACAGCAAGAACGCATTATTTTGCGAAAAGTTACTAACGAACTTTTTTAGTTTATATAGTTTGGTTAAATGCGTGTTGTAAACCAGATTTATGTAGATTTTCAGTACATAACTGAATCCAATTAATGAGATCTCCATTCCAGCAATATGTTCGATAATTTGATCACAGTATGCAGATTTCCGAGCAGATAATGGATCAAGATTTATCTATATTTCCTGTAATGGATGTGCATTTATGGAGCCCATCAGCAAATAGGATCAGCAATAATTACTAAACTTCAGTAATACAATATATGTTATTATGAAAAACTCACCTAGAACCTCAAACTTCACTTTACAGGCAAGAAGATTTTCAACCTACTTGCTGAATTTAAGAATGTGGTAAGGAAGCGTAAGGAACCGCAATACTACTTCCAAGGCAAATAAATGATTCTGATTCTGATTCTGATTCTGAAGGAATAAAGTACGAGTATCTCCACTATAGGTGCTTATCAAATCCAAAGCGAATCATTTGCATTAGAAAAGGTCACTCTAAGTTAAACAGCTCTTAAAAGTATCAATATTATTAACCCTACTACTGATTTATGGTGGAAAAGCGTAAATTCAATAACATCTTGAAGAGTTATGACTTTAGGAAAAAGAGATACAAATGTGATGCAACTTATATGAACTCATTGAACCACGTAATCTTTTAAGTTAAAGTTCAAGTTATTTATTTGCTGAGAATAGGTACAAATGTTAATATATTTTACAGTTCTCTATTCAGTTTAAAGTGTATGTGCTTTATAACAAAATGCAATAAGTCACAAAAACATGGCTGCGAACCCAAATGACTTTAACCGAACGTGGCGATATGCAAACCAGACGATTCATAAAATTAGAATTTAAAATCAAAGCTCCGTTTCAGAGGTGTTTTTGTCTCGCTCGGGACATAGCACATAACTTATGCCGAATATTTATGTTGGGTGGTGCCACCAACAGGCCCACTCTCATATTTACCGCCAACATCTTGTTTACTGCACTCTGCATTTGCATTTTACATGTTATATTTCGGTTTGACACAGTTTTTAAACATGAGCGCGATATTATACGCTTTTTCGTTCTTAATGAAGTTGAAAAAAGTATTCTCTACTTCATAGACTTAATAACATAACAAAACTCACGGCTATATCTCAAATGAGGTCTTCAGAGGCCAGTTGACTGTTGACGTTATAGAGAAGTAAACACTTAGAAGCCCACACTTTACCAAGCATATTAAAACCCAAACGAAACTTCATAGAACTATGGTTATGAAAATGTTGGATGTAAAATAAGTAGGGCTTAGTGTTGGAACCCTTACCACAGTTTGATCTCACATGTAGAGTTAGTACGTGTACCTCGTCAAAACAGAAAAATCACTCAGAAAAATAGCGGGAATCAAGTATGATATATTACCTTAAGAGAGAGTTATCTGATGAGTAACTTAAAATACCTTAGATCTTCTTTAAGTTTTGTATTTATTCTACTGTAAATCCGTTGAGGCGTTCAATAGCTAACCAGCAGAAGAAACGGTGACTGGAAAGTCTCTACTTTGCGTTAGATTCACTGCCTCAGTTTTTGATTGATTAAAACTTTGAAACTAGAATTTACGCTGCAATTAGCATTAATAAAATTTAAACAATTTTCATCCCTGGTTGTCTACATAAATAATTACGAGCTAAGACTGAGAGAACGTGCAGTATCTGCCAGGCAGGATGCGGTGCTGCCTAAATCCGTCTTCGCCGCCTCCGCGCTCCATCCGTCATCCTGCCTGGATCAATTATAGCGGAGCCCGCCTAATGTTCCTACGGAAACGCTAATGCAACCTTCGTTTGCCCCTAACTAGCTAAGTAAATTAGTTATAACCAGAATTAGTAGTTATAACTAGAACTAGTAAAGTTGGATTAAAGTGACTTCCAATTGTGAATGTATTCAGCTAACAATTTGAATGGTTTTTTTTCCCAATTTACTGTGAAAGGAAAGTAACTAGTTGGTTAATGGAAGCTAGTGCAACCTTCGTTTGCCCTTAACTATAGCTAAGTAAATTGGTTACAGATAGAATTATTTAGTCGGATTAAGGTGACCTCCAATTTTGCATGTGTTCAGTTAATAATTTGAATTGATTTTTACAATTTATTGTAATGAAAAGATTGGTCTTAATAAGCACTAAGCTGTGATTACAAAAATTTTTTTCGGAAATTGAATTTGTTATTTAGTGATTAAAAATTTACATTGTCCTATAATAAAATCAATTTAGTTTTTTATTTGGTCGTACATGTTTTTACAATATATTCATGCAGTTACTTAAGCTGAATCAAATGCTTATCGCACTTGCTTGTGTATGTGGCGTACCGGCTCTTTTTCAATTAAGCATTAATCAACTTTAATAAAGCGCCACAGAGGAGGATAGTTAAGAGGATATAAAATACTATAGTGTTGTAGTTTGCGCTTAAAGTATTAAGCCGAGAGCTGCGTTGCCAGTGACAAGCGACTTAATTAAGTGAACGCAAACAGGATACAATAACGTTTTTGACGCGTTGTTGTGGACTCTATCTAGTAATCCATATTTAATTGCGTGATGCAGACATTTTGTAATTCTGTTGCAAGTTTAAGCTTGCTGAAAGGCTTATAGCCCACTCAACTTTCAACTTTGATAATGTGTTTGAATTTGAAGGGAGGTTTACTAGGTAAAAATAAGGATCACTCGTATATTTACTGGACCGTAGGCTAGCAACTCTAAATTCTAATTTACCAGACATTAAAAAGGATTAAATCAACGTTCTATTTTGTTTTTAATGCATAAACAACTTTAGGTAGGCACTGTTTTTGATTTTTAATATCGGAAACTTCATTAAATAATGGTATAAGTGCCCTGCCAGCAGATAGCACCATGTTCCGTAAGAATAGCTATTGGTATAGCCTGTGGGCTATCCTGTTTCCGTGTTCTGTGGAACACGGAAAAAAGGTTTTCCTTGTTCTGTGGTATAGCCGGTATAGGAAATTAAGAATATTTTGAGTTCATCCAAAAAGTCTTATGTTTAACTTATAAAAAAAATATTTGCTGATTTTAAACTACGTTGGCATACTCAGTAAACGTTTACAGAAATAATGTGACAATGGTGTGGTTTAAGGTGTTTTTTTCGTTTGGAGCTCTTTCGGGTTTGTATAATTTTGTTCAATATTTGATAAATATATTCAATAGAAGTTAACGTTTTTTTAGGTTTGTGAATATTGTTTTAATACTATTACTAAACTGCGTGTTTGTTCTTTTTGATAGTTAGAAATATTAGAAGAAGGACTAATCTCACCTAATGGTTTGCGCCTAATTTCTACCTGAAGATAGACATTAGGCGGAAAACATTAGGCGAGTTCCAAAAAGCGTTTTTTAATGATGAATATAAAATAAATATTAAATAAATATTATTTTAAAATGCTTAATAACACAATAATAATGCAAAGGATTGGTATACATATACTGTTCATTACTTATTGAACAGTAAGTATTCCGATCCTACAATTTTGTGACTTATGGCGTTGACAATCTTGGTCCGTGGGGCACTAAAACACTGTCGCTCTACAAAGACATTTCAAAACGCCGCAACAACACGACGGATGACCCAAGGGCTGGCCTTACCTCGCTCAACGTGGCAATCCAACGAGGTAATGTTCCCAGCATCTCAAGCACCTTACAACGGGGACATCCTCTTTTTTAACTTTTATTATTCTCTGTATAAATTAATATTTTACAAATGGAAAATAAAAATAAAAATATAATTTTTTTTTTATCACAAAGCTAAATAAGGTAGGTACTTCTCAGATTTGATACATCTACATACAAAACTACGAATAAATATGCAACTGGAGGGGCTCGGAAAACCACAAACAAAGGAAGATTGTCCTGCAATTTGCCCGAGATGTCGTTGAGATTCAAATTCTGGGAAATTTCTTTTTTCTTTACGATAAAAGTGATCAGACGGCTGCGGTGGCAGAAATGTTTTGAATACTAATCTTTTGAAGCCAGTAATTTGAAACGATTGTACTGCTTTAAATTGTAGTAGATAACGTTAATATTTTAAATGTTAGAGATTTTGTTTATTTCTCCATAATGACCACCATTTTTTTTCGAATGTTGCTAGTTGTTGCACTGACTGACTGTCCAAATTTAGAGACCACAGTTTGCACCGAGCAGACGTGAATCTATCAGTAACAAGGCAAAAAAGTAACCAGTAGATTAACAACTATGTAAAAAAGCAATCCCGAAAATGAACCGATCGTCCTCTACTTAATTAAACGAAACCGACAATCTTGTTTTGATAGATCCCTCGCGCCTTCTTATATTTCCTACAAATCGTTAGCTAACACTAACAATCTAATAAATTAGTTATTTCAGAATAAATGGCATCATCTTAGCTGCGGCCGTAAAGACATTTAGGATTGAGTTCTCCTGTGGTTCAGAACTCAAGAGCGTAAGCGTTATAATAATGCACATAAAATTCCCCGCTGAGAGCAGTGAGCGCGCGAAGTTGGTGGTATTATCGTCGTGAGTTATTCAGCGTCACGTACACGGCCGCGTCGGGGCCTCGCCGCTGTCGCGCCGGCCTCGTCACGCAGGCCCGCTAAAGCAGAGTTCACACTGTGAATATTCTTCTGAGCGACACACGTGAAGTGGCATTTACACGCGAATATCATGTTAATTTCGTGCTTTTTTGTGTACGACACCTCGAAAAGCGGTAGAATATTTGTTGCTTGTTGCAGCTGATGTTTAATTTCTTCAAGAGCCGGTCTTAGAGTGTGGTTTGGTAATGTCTAGAATTGGAGTTAAATTGACCCGTTACAGCCTCATGACTGTGTGGCTAATGCGATTCACAAATAGCTTAACATTGATGTGATGTATGTTGTTTTATTTCTGGATATACATATTTATGTGAGTAAAGAGGCAATGCAGGTTTGTTCTCATGGACCCGCACTGTTTTTAAAAAATCCCTAAACTTACTCTTCCCGACCGGGAATCGAAACCCTGGATTCTGGTCAATCGCTCTCACCAAATCGGCCTTAAACTAAACGCACAAAATGAGGTGAATTTATTCAATGAATTTAACTCAAAATGTTTTATGATAACTTGAATAACTAACTTAAATGTCTTTAAATGTACATGTACATTAAAAGAAAGTTAATATTTTTCAGCATAGTCAAAAGTCCTTCATATACCTACAACCTCACAGTTACCGTGGCTGCCTCACAGGCTCGTCACACAGGCACTCTACAACAGATTGTGCGATTATTCTTGTAAACGACACGTGAAATTTTCATGTCGACGCGTTGTGAGAGTCGAGATGGATATAACTTCAGTTGTTTACGGTTTTTTGCCTTCTCTCCGAGTATTTTCGTGACAAAATATACGGGTTCATTTACACGGTTTCAGGCTTGTGTGTCAATTCGTTTTCGGGTAATTTTCAGTCTATTTAAATTATGTTATGGAAGACTGCTTGAGAAATATTATCAAAAGTCAAAATAAAAAGCAAATCATTGTTAAATAAAAAGGGGACTCCTGTTTAAGAGATCTTCTGAAATTCTACAATTACGAGTAAAAAAATGCTGTTGTTTAAGTCACTATGAAGAAACTGAACCATTGACAACAAAATCCTAAGTCCTGGCCTTCAATAAAACAATATTTAAATAAAATATTCTAAAATAACATCTTAGTGTTAACTTTAACCGAAAACTAACAAGAAATTGACGTAAGACTGTGAGGTAATGCAGTATTCAGAAAAAGCGGTCTTATTGATCCAAATAACTTTTTAACTTTTTCTGACAGCGATCATAATTCGAACTTGCAAGAAACCCAAAATGGATTTACTGTCTAGGAATATAGTTTTCAATCTTAGAATAATAAAGCATAAAAGGCAATTTCGGGTACACTCAGTGTTGTCACTCTGATATTTAGCCGTCACTGCTCAATGTAAAGTTCTGACAAAATGCTCAAGAGAACATATTTTCTCGTAAAGGGTATAGACTTAACCAATATCAATATCGTATTGTAACTCATTACGCACTTGTGCGTTATTGTAATGTAAAACGCACGAGTTTTTTTTTATTAAGGTAAAACGCACGGCTTATCAAGATGCTCTGTTTAAAACGAACGGTGAGTACTTTTTTAAATTTTAGCAAAGAGTTTTTATGTCAGAAAAGAGGTCAACCTTTTATGAATAAAATTAACTTTGGGAAATAAAATATAATAATTTAATAAATAAACATTTAATTCTTTAGTTTAATTAATTTTGACTATGTTTAATTAATTTTGACTATAAATTACAACCATTTATCTGTAACAAAAACACAAAAATATTAATTTAGTTTATTAGTAATACTGGCTGTTTTTTATGCCATTGCCTTAAAAAAAAGCGCTGATAATACAATATATACAAATAAATAATTGTACCTATTGCTTGCTCATTTCATGCAACTTTGTATTTAAATTGATAATTTCAACTCGTACGTTTTTAATAAATAAAACTTTCACTCAAATATAATTTTTGTTTTTTCTGTAATAAAGAAAACTTGAAATTCCCCATTTTGTACGTGGCTAAAACCCTATCCGTGAAAAGCAAAAAAAAATGTCTATGGCCGATCGCCATTATAACATGCGCGCGAATAGGAAAACTGATTATTTACTCCCGGACTCCCGCCATTGCGAAAAATTTTTCACTACTCTTTTTCACTGTTGAAATTACAGTTATTTGTAGTATTATTTTCTTCACAAGTGCGTTGAAAAACGTCGTATGGATACACGTGTGTATTGATGATTACCGTCCTCTGCTCTCTTAAGGCCCTCACCTGACGGCTCAGGTCTCAATGACGCCTCAGCGGTAATCACCAATATTACACACTTGTACCATAATGTACTAACTACACCTACTCGGAAAATTCATTCAAACTAACCTAATAATTGGGGAGAAAGTTGCTCATTAATCCTCCTTCAAATCTGGTTATGTTGTATGCAAACCCATTATTACACATTTTACCCGTGTAGTAATATTGTATGAAAATCCATTATTTCACAGTTATGTTTTTTTGTAATTCTAAAACGAGCCATGGATGCTTGTTGTTGAAGGAAATACTTTTTTAAAATTAAATTTTTGTACGAGTTTTTGTTGTTTTTTTTTATCCTCGGAGGAGTACTATAAAATATTATAATAGGTTGGTGAAAAAGTTTCTTCGCATTTTTTAAGAAAATTTAAAACATTTTTTAATATAGTTTATTGACATTTAACTAAAGTATAACCTTTTTTTGATTACTGTTTGCCATCCTGTAAGTAGGGGACATGATCCCATTGCTATAGGAATTTTGAGGCTTCTGATCAAAATACCGCGCGTTTTGGCAGTCCTCTCGTAATGTTAACCTACACTGCCTAAGGAATTTTGAAGCGACCGAAACAGGTGGAAATCTGAAGGTGCAAGGTCATGACTATCGGCGGATGCATTAACACCTCCCAGCCAAACTCTCTTAATTTTATTATGAAAAACCACACCCTTTCTGTAGATTAATTCCGGTCGCTTTCTCTCAACTTCTTGCTTTAATCTCATCAGTTGTTCGCAGTAGAGTTTAGGATCGATGGTCCTGCCTGGTGGTAACAGCTCATAATGAGTGTAGTGTATGTGAGTGAGAGAGAGGGATGCATTATGTCATCTCTAGCGCACGTGCGGTCGTTGTGCAGCTCAGTCGGCTGTCAGCGGCGAGAGTGAGAGGGCACGCGCGTCTATGAGCCGATAATATTGAATAAGATACACCACATTTTGGCGACGAGGAGTAACAGGACTACTGTGAGTAATTATTATTAAATTACCGTTTTGAAAAAAAAATAAAGAAAAGGAAATAGTGTGCGGTGTTGGATAACTATCAAACTAATTATATTTATAGTACAAGTTACATTTAAACGAACATCAAGGTTAATATTTTTCATTATTAAGACACTCGAGCTACTTACATCAAAACTGTTTTAATGTTTGTTTTCACTTCCCGATGTCACTCCGAGTGGGTAGGTACATACTAGTTTACACTCAAATGAAATAATCAGATCACAAAGTACGAAACTAATTCACATTCTTAACATTTTTATGAACAGGCAGAATCAAACCAAAATACCCGCAAATAGCAGTTAATCGCCGCACCGATGTATCACTAGCTGTAGGTTACTGAAATGCATGCCGTTAATGTTATTTGAAGCTGGACATTTGTTTACGTTTCTCACTGATATTGCAAAAACCTACTGAGGAGATCGTTCAAACAAAATTTAATAAACTATGATCAATTAGAGCCCGGGTTCGATTCCCGTTCGGCCCAGAACTGAGTATCCTTTTCAGATTACAAATTTAAATATAAAAAATACTAAGATTGAACGAATGTTAGATTGTTTATTACTCGATACAAGTAGGTAACGATGCTTGTTGATGAAACAGGAGTCCAGAAGACATGGACAAAGTAAATTACAGGTGACGCCTGTTATGGAAGTTCTGATGTAATGATGAAATTAGACGCAAACGGGTGACGCCTGTGTTAAGCTCTGATGTTACCAGATGATGCCTGGTAGTCCGAAAACGGGTGACGCCTGTGAGGACTTGTAATGAAGTACAGGTGATGCCTGTAGATATATGATGCGATGTGATGTGACATATTATGTGTGATACATGTGTAAGTTTTATACGGGTGACGCCTGTAATATGATGTTTCGTGTACGGGTGATGCCCAAAATATGAAGTTTTGTACGGGTAACGCCTGTATTCTGAAGTTATGTACATGAGTAATTCTCGTTCACTGAAGTTAAGTTGTTACTTTACACTAAAACTACCTATGGTATTCGGTGTATGAATTAACGCTGTAAGAAATAAATAATGAATGTATCAGGTTGTTAAATGGATGATGCCCTTTTGGTGACCTAAATTAGACTTTTTTTTGTTTCTTTGTCCTGATGTCATGATGTCAAGTCTTAGGTAAGAAAAATTTAAATGCGATGGTAAAGCAGGATCGGTAGGAGCTAGATGAGAACGTTGCGAAAGGAGTATTTATATTTATCTGGAAGCTGCTGAGGTTAATACTAGTTCAAAAAAAACGCGCCCGTCTGTTGCATTGGTGAGGACAAGAACTACAAGAAATACTGTTTAATATACCGGGTGGCTACGTTCGGGTGACAGAAGAAAATGATCAGGACATAGACATTTGAAGTAGCAATAAAAAAGTTAGATAAATATACGGTAGAAGAGACATCGATTCAGACAAATGAAACAGGAAGAGAGCGGGAAGTTTAAAAAATATTTAGTTCGGCTAAGACAACAAGCTTTGAAATTTCAATTCACGGACGTGATGATAGTCTGATTGATCAGATAATTGAAAAGTGCTCATCGGAAGAACTCTGGAAGAAAGTACTACAAGCAGGCGAAAACCGAAGCAAATACATTAGAGGTGGTGGAACGGCAATAAGGTAATTTAAGTCAGAAAGGAAAAGAACAAGTTGTTATTAAATTGATATACAAGTGAAGGAAAAAACATACATAAATAGAAGTAAAAAGGCCTGTTATCGGTGTCCTTCCAGCTAGGAATCATCTAGCCTATGACACGAAGTGTCCAGTTAAAAGTATGTAACAAATGCAAGAAAGTGGGGCATTTTCAAGCTCAGTGTAAGAGCACAGGCTTGAAACGGAGCAGTGAAGATATATAGCAATGCGGAAAATAGTGTACCTAGATGCGTAAAAATTCAAGAAGTCGAGCCAAAGAGTTAAGAGATTTTAGGCAGGCAAATGCCATAGAAGATAAAATGACTATGTTTTTAATGTCCTCCATAACGATACACTCGCTTGTTTAGTAGGTCAAACTCGAGTAGAGATGCTGATTGATTTTGGGTGCCAACATAACTTAATAACAAATGAGACATGGTCAGAAATCAAAGAAAAAATGTTGATGACAGGCCACGAAGTGAAAAATCCAGGATAAACATTTGTTGCTTATGGCAGTGAAGTCCCTCTCAAGCTATTAACGTCTTTTAATGCAGATATCCATGCTGGAACAGAAACACAAAACGCCACCTTTTCCGTAATAGACAAAGGAACACGTAATTCATTAGGTAAAACGACGGCAATAGCTTTAGGCGTACTAAAACTTGGACTAAACATAAACCACGTCGAAACGAAATCTTTCCCTTACCTCAAAAACATTCAAATTCAGATACCAATTAATAGTAATGTTAATCCGGTTGCACAACTCGATAGACGGATATCGATCATATCGATCGAAAATATATATTAAAAAATAGACGAACTACTTCAAAGGGCGAATGATATAATGTTAAGACAAGATAAATGTATTTACGGAACAACTAAAGTCCAATTTCTAGGACAGGAGTCGTCAAATCAAGGAATTCGACCACTAGACAAATATTTATCGGCTATATAATATTTTAGAACCGCCATCAACATTTCGGAACTACAGAGCTTTTAAGGGCTTATTAACTATAGTGGGAAATGGATTCCTTCTATGGTCACCCTCACAGAACCATTGAAGAAATTGCTTTGTCGAAAATCAGCCAGAAATGCTGATATTAGACTAAAGGCTGCATTGAGTGACATACCAAATTTGGGGTACTATAACGTACACGATCAAACGATGTTTTTTTGCAGATGCAAGTCCGATCGGACTCGGAGCAATTTTAGTGCAGACAAATGAAAGTTGTCCACGCATTATTGGGTTTGAAAACAAGACTCTCAGTGATTGTGAACGTCGCTTTTAAATGTTTTTGTATCTGATACCCATGCCTTATTAGATCTGTAAATAACTGCTACGAAGAATAAATATAAAACCGAATTTATGCCGAGATAGTTCGCATTCCTGGAATTAGCTTTAAAATAAAAGACAGGCTTGCACCTACAAATCAAAGCTATTCTAGTACTTCTATAATAGCGTGTTGACGCAATATGAATAGTGCAAGCGCATGACAAACAACTAGGTACACAGCTGTTTTATTATTATACTATTACTGACCATAAAACTCTTGGGGTTATATTTGGTCGTGTGGTCCAAACCCTGCGCACGGATTGAGCGTTGGATACTGAGACTTCAATCCTATAAATATGTACAATGTCGTTTATCGTCCTGGAAATCGTCCTATCGTAAAAATAATATAACCGATCCCTTGCCTAGACCATATACTTTCAGCCACGATAAGACTCAGTACAGAGACTACGTGCATGATATCATTGACCATGCTACCAATAGCCGTATCGCTTAAAGATATCGAAGAACACTCGAAGATTGATATTGGCATACAAAAAGTGAAACAGGGCATATTTAACAAAAAATGGGATGACACAGTAAAGGGTTATAAGCTTTTTGAGAACGAACTATGTTTCTTTGGGGATATACCTACTGTTAAGAGGGACTGAAATAGATATTCCGACAGAATAAAGACGACTTGTTTAAGATGCTGCTCATGAAGGCCATCCTTGAATGGTCGCGATGAAGTTGAGACTTAGAGCAAAAGTTTGGTGGCCTAACTATGACAAGGTTGTGGAAAACTTAGCTCAGTCCTGTAATGGATGCACACTGGTATCGGCACCAAATCCACTACACCCACTTAAGAGGAGAGAATCACCTACTCTATCGCCAGCTGAGTTGATATCGCCATAGACCTTTTAGGTCCGTTACCAATTGGCAATTACCTTTTAGTTGTGATTGACCATTATTCGAGGTAAAAAGAAATCAAAATATGTTGAGACATTAGCAGCAAGGAAATGATTCGCCTACTTAATAAGATTTTTAGCCGTTTAGGCCATCCGGTTTCCATAGATAAATAGATAGATTATTTATTTCTTATTACAAAAATACACATTAAATTACATTTGTTCATGGTCAATTAAAGGATTTTCACAATAACTATCGATAATGGCAAACAATTTATTAGTGCAGACTTCAAGGCTTATTGCCATGAAAATTATATAAAACTGTTCAATTCAATACCTTACTGGCCACAACGTAATGGAGAGGTGGAGCGGCAAAATAGGGATATTATTGAACGTCTTAAAATATGCCAAGTAAAGAGAAAAAGCTGGAAAGAGGCATTTACGGAGTATTTGACGATGTACAGTAGCACTCCGCATCGTGTGACTGGAAAAACACCGGCAGAGCTATTCTTTCAAAAGAAATTCAGAGACAAGATTCCAACGATAGATATTGCAGAACAAAGTTTTGAAGACATGGATATTCGAGATAAAGACAAAGAACGAGAAGAAAAAGGAAGAGAGTATACAGATAAAAAACGAAGAGCACGCAATGTTGACTTACAAGTGGGAGATAAAGTGTACGTGAAGAACGCAAATAAAACAACTAAGCATAGTCTTGATTTTGATACCACCACGCATACAGGGAAGGCTAAAATCGGTGGAGGTGTGGAAGTGCAGAACGACGAAACTGCACAGCAGTCCAGACGCAACATATTGCATTAAAAAAAGTGGAGGGAGAATGGAAATCGGTAAACAAAGAAATCGATCGACATAATTCACAAATGGCAGTAGAAGATAGCTCAGAAGAGGAAATCGTGGATGATTAGGATGAGGAAGACTAAAACTAAAAACCATAACATTATATTTGATTTCCAATCATGTAATCAGAAATTATGGTGATAGTAAATTAATGAAGTAAGAAATTGAACATAGTTTTATTAAACAAAAAAAATAAAAATAAGGAAGGGATGTAGTGTATGTGAGTGAGAGAGAGGGATGCATTATGTCATCTCTAGCGCACGTGCGGTCGTTGTGCAGCTCAGTCGGCTATCAGCGGCGAGAGTGAGAGGGCACGCGCGTCTAAGAGCCGATAATATTGAATAAGATACACCACAATGAGTAATGCCCTTCCAATCCCACCACACACACAGCATGACCTTGTTGCGAGTTAACCCGGGTTTCGCCACATTCTGTGAAGCCTCACTGGCCTTTGACCACGACCTTTTTCACACGTTCTTGTCGTACGTGATCCACTTATAATCACCAGTTATCAGCTTCTTCAAAAATGGTTCAGTTTCATTACGTCGTAATAAAGAATCACAAATGAGTACTGCACGCTTCATTAGGTTTCTTTCAGTGAGCTCGTGAGGTACCCAAATATCGAGCTTTTTTGTGTACCCTGTTTTTTTCAAATGCGCCAAAACTGTTTTTTGGCCAACTCCCAGTTCTTCAGCTACGTCGTAACTACTGTGTAACAGTCATTGATGTTATCGCTTACCATATTTATACTCATCACTAATTAATAGTATTATTCACCTTCATAATCATAATTTTAAGTCGACTCATGAATCGATTAATTTCCGAACGTTGCAAATGTTGCAACACTGTCTCAGCCCGCCATTCGAATTGTTAAACCCGTCGGGTACAGTTGTACAGAGCAAGTGCTTGAAAGACAAATAAAATATCATTTTCGAAGTTTGTGTTTTCGTCAAGAACCTCATCCTTCTGAGCGTTTCAGCTCAGAAGTGGGATAACAGCAAAAATATATTGTTTTGCTACGCCCACAGGACAACATCTAAGGTACGTGATTTTTTCTTCCTGATATGTAAGGTAGATTATAATGATACTGTCTTTTTAAAAGCTATATTTAAATGAGGCTAAATACTAACGAATACAATTTGAAAATTTGGTCGACTGCTACATTCTGCTTCATACTGCTAGTTTACATTGGATAAATAACACGTCGTTAAAAACGACGCGACGACAACGCCCGGTAAATTTTTGTTTGTTTGTCTACAAAGATATTTATTTAGTGATCATCACATCTTTAAATGAATACTGATTAACTCGCCGTGTTATTATTGTGTTATGTGTATGCGTTTTGAATAAATCATATTTAGGTTGGTATTTTTTTATCCGAAATAAATTGAAATACGGTTACCCAATATTTCGAAACCTATTCATATTTCATTTCGATTATAATGGAACTGATAATAAAGGCCAAGACCTAAGATGCTATTGGATTGAATTAAATTTAATATTTCCTAATTTTCACACTTAGTTTTGAAAAATATACCTGCATTTGATAGTAGAACGGGTAGTAAAATACGTTACCTTTGCACAGCAACAAGAAACTTAAGTCCCTGGTGTGATGAACATCGATTGAGAAGAGTTTAACCTCAGAAAATCTCTTGCTCCATTTTAATTTTAAATAAGCCTAAAGACAAAAGAAATACAAGAAGTTCGTTTCGAGTTTCAGATAATGGAACGCGGTAGACCTGATGATAAACGGTGTCGAAGTCGTAGACTTCGAACACCCGTACCACCTGAGAGCCCCATACTACCAATAATGGAAGTCGAACGTGGTGCAGGGAACAGCGGTGGTATGCGACGAAGTCAGAGTCGCGTGAGATACGAACGTCGAAGCCAGGATCAAAGCCGAAGCCGGAGCCACCGCATCCAGAGCATCCAACGCAGCCACCACAGTAACCGTGAGCAATTATATCAGGATCTGAATATGAACCGTAATTTACTGGAGATTAGACCCAGTCGTAGACGGGAAGTAAGTGGCGCATATCAGCAACGCAGTCGCAGTCGCAGTAGACCTAGGAGTAGCCGTCATAGCCGTAGTCATAGTCGTAGAGAAACCGATCGACGAAGTCGCATTGGCAGTCTTAAAAGGAACGATGAGAATGATGAGTTGCGCGAGAGGCTACATCTGTTAGAGCAAGAGTTGATGAGACAACGGAGCCGCAACGTGATATCACACGATGTCTCCGATAGCCATCGACGGCATGATGCCCCGTCTATAATGATTCGCAGCCCCCTCGGAAATGACAGTAGGAACCCAGGTTCCCAGCGGCCAAGGGTCGTGGAGCCCGCTAATTTCTTTGAAGAATTTGTTAAAATTTTTAAGGGCAGGGATCGTGAATCGTTTCCTGTACTAAATAATGTTCTTTCGGATTTTGACCCGCTTTCTCGAGAACAGACTATCGACATGTGGATAAGCAAAGTTGACGAATGCGCGGAAATTTATAATTGGAACGACCGGCAAACGGTTCACTATGCCCTGACCAAACTAGTAGGACATGCTAAGACCTGGTACCAGGGCTTGCCATCTATTAGGCATTCGTGGGAAGAGTGGAAGACTTTATTGAGAGAATCTTTTCCGTCTACCGAAAACTATGCTGAACTGCTTACCGATATGCTTAATAGAAAGGCGCGCCCTGGTGACTCTTTAGAATTATACTATTTTTCTAAGATTAACTTATTAAATCGCTGTAAAATATTTGGTAAGCAGGCAGTAGATTGCTTAGTATTTGGTATTGAAGACAAAGGGGTTCGGTTAAGCGCTCAAGCAGGAAAATTTGATAGACCCGAGGAAACTTTAGAGTTCCTTAAGACAGTTAAGTCTCACCCTAGGGAGTACAATGATGGTATTAGGAGAGAGGGGCCCAGTAGAGATAGGCGGTTTCAAAGTTCTTCATCAAATTTGACCACCAGCACTGTACCATCTAAAAGTGTTGGTAAAACCTTTAGAAATCGACCGAAAGGGAATGCAGTTTGCTTCAATTGTAACGAAACTGGACATATGAGCTACCAGTGTCGTAAACCGTTAAACAAATGCTCTGAATGTAATTTTCTAGGGCACGACTCAAATGCTTGCTCTAAGAAGAATCCCAATAATTCTAATAACGGTAACGTCTCTAATAACAATTTTAACAATGGTAACGCACACGGTAAACCGAAAAGTGTTCTTGAAGTATCTATAGATGACGATAGCAATGACAAGTATAGAGTAGGTATAAAAATAAACGGTGTAGTTATTCCTTGTCAAGTTGATCTAGGTAGCCAAGCTTCCAGGCGATCCGCCCTGTCCTCACGCAGTGGTTGAATCGGCGTCACGGCGCCTTAACGTACTGTCTGACGCAGATACTCACGGGGCACGGCTGCTTCTGGAGTTATCTGTGCCGGATCGGACGAGAGGCTAGCGATGCCTGTCACCACTGTGACGCCAGCGAGGACACGGCTCAGCACACGCTGGAGGTACGCCCAGCTTGGGCAAACGAGCGCGAGACGCTCACCGCCTCGATCGGGCGCGACCTCTCGCTGCCATCCGTGGTTTCTGACATGGTGGCGAGCGCGAGCTCGTGGGATGCGGTGCTCTCCTTCTGCGACGCCGTTGTGTCGCAGAAGGAGAGCGCCGAGCGCCAGCGCGAGCTGGACAATCCCGCCCGACGTCGGAGGCGAGGCCGCCGGGATGGTGGTGCGTAATCCCGGCGGTTCCCTGCGGTTAGGGGACGAGAATACTACCGAGGTATCCCTGCCTGTCGTAAGAGGCGACTAAAAGGGCCCTTGGGGTCGCGAAGCGCACGCGGGGGGGCCTGCGTGTGTTTCGGTTTGCGATCCCGAGGATGACGGTAACGCGTGTCTTCGGACACAGTGGTCTGTGTTATCGTGCACTGGAGTTGAGCTTGCTCCTCCCGAGGCTGGCTGCCAGGCGGCCTTGCGCGCCGAAGGGTCCTGCGAGGAGTCTCTCCCTCGTTGGGGATCCCGGGTCCCTTCCATTCTGCGCCGAAGATGACCACCGTCAGGTTTTAGTGGGTAGGGGTCTCTGTTTCCCAGGAGTTCCGAGTCCCACATATTCCAGGTGTCCCGAGCCCAGGGCCTTGGGAATGCCTAAATGCATTTCCTGACGCAAAAAAAAAAAAAAAGGTAGCCAAGCTACTCTTGTTCGTAAGACTGATGCTTATAAAATTGGTCTTCAGTGGGACACCGTAGAGGGCCCATTATTGAGAGGATTAGGCAGTATTCCTTATGTACCTATAGGTAAAGCTTTTGTTACAATCGAGATTCAGGATGTAAGAGAAGAACAGGTAGAGATCTTAATAGTTGATGATTCACTTATAAATATTCCAGTGCTCCTTGGGCACAGTTTTACGGAACGACCTAATCTAAGAATTACAAAAACTGCTACCGATTTACAAATCGAAAAAGTTGACGTGAGTGATGAAGCTAAACTTCTGCTTGTTACAATTGATGCTTTTGAATTAGGTATAGGAGAACTTAGTGCAGCTACAGTTGAAGCCAAAACTAATCATAGTGGCAGCATTTATGTTGGAGGTTCAATTAGAGGTAAACCCGACATGGAATACTATTTATTGCCTGGTGAATATCAGATGACCAATGGAGTGTGTCGCGTTCTTATACAGAGTTTAAGTTCTCGAATGATTCATTTTAACAAAGGCGGGTTGATTTCTCGAGCTTGGGCGACCTTGTCTCAGAATCGAGTTTTAGATGTGTTACGGATAAATACTGATTTGGACAATGAAACTCTTGGTGACCCTATTAAAATGGGAGAGGGACTTCCTGTTAGTGAAAAGGATAAATGTCGGGCTTTATTATCAAAGTACAAGGGTTGCTTTTCGACAGGGTTGCATGACTTAGGTTATACATCCATAACCGAAAACGAAATACATTTAACTGACTTAACGCCAGTCGTATACAGGCCTTACCGACTTTCACATTCGGAACGTGCCTATTTCCAGGGTTTGGTGGAGGAAATGGTAGAACATGGTATAGTACGCGAATCTAGCTCGCCTTATGCGAGTCCGATTGTCCTCGTTCAAAAGAAATCGGATGAGAAGCGTTTGTGCGTGGATTACCGTGCCCTTAATCGACGCACAAAACGAGACCATTACCCGCTTCCGCGAATAGAGAATCTCCTTGACCAGCTTTCAGGGCAGTCACTTTTCACAACGCTTGACCTCGCATCTGGTTACCAGATCGCCATTGCTGAAGGGTCTAAGGAGAAGACAGCATTCGTCACGCCCGAAGGGCAATACGAATACAATCGTATGCCCTTCGGACTGGCAAATGCACCTGCCGTTTTTCAACGGGTAATTCATAAGATCCTCAATAAAACTAAGGTACCATTCGTGATTATATACATGGATGATATTTTGATTCCATCTAGAACATTCGATGAGGGCTTAAAACACCTCGAACAAGTCCTCAGCTTATTGCAGGACGCTGGACTGACACTGAAAATGGAGAAATGCAATTTCTTCCAAGAGAAAATGATCTTCTTAGGTTTTGAGATCGATAAACTTGGTATCATACCTGGAGAACTAAAGACCCAAGCTGTGTCCAAATTCCTTGTACCTTGCAACCAAAGTGACGTTAGGAGATTTCTTGGCCTGGCTGGATTTTTCCGTAGGTTTATCAAGGACTTTGCTCTATTGGCGAGACCTTTAACAAACCTGCTAAGAAAGGACACCGCTTGGCAATGGGCAGAGTCACAGCAAAACGCATTTGATACCTTAAAGAGGTTGCTAGTAGAGAGACCACTCTTAGCACTATATGACCATAGAGCCGAAACCCAATTACACACAGATGCGAGTAAATTCGGCTTGGGAGGCATTCTGATGCAAAAGACCGGAAATAACCCATGGCGACCCGTCTCTTATTATAGCTGTCAAACTAGCCCTGACGAACAAAAACTCCACTCGTTCGAATTAGAGACGCTCGCAGTCATAAACGCGTTAAATAAGTTCCGCACTTACTTATTGGGTATAAAATTTACCATCGTGTCCGATTGCAATGCATTACGGACGACGTTTACCAAACGAGATCTGATCCCTCGGATATCGCGGTGGTGGATCCAATTTCTCGAATACGACTGCGGCATTGAATATCGCCCAGGTGAGAAAATGGCTCATGTTGATGCTTTAAGTAGGGGCGCAATCGTGGACCAACAAGAACTAATACATGTGCTCGATATTCTCAACGTCAGTGTCGATGATTAGATTTCAACAGTTCAATCCGCCGATGAAGAAGTTAGGCGTATCAAAGAAATTTTACAGGATCCTGAAACCACCAAAATTGCAGCTATACATAAAGAGTATCAGGTCAAAAATGGTCGCGTTTATAGGGTAATCGAAGATGGGGCATTGAGATGGCTTGTTCCGAGGGGTGTGCGCTGGCAGGTCCTCAAAACCAACCATGATGACGTAGGTCATTTTGGTTTTGAGAAGACCTTGCAAAGGATCAAGTCCATGTTCTGGTTCCCGAAGATGCGAAAATTTATTCGAAAGTATGTGTCGGCGTGCTTGGAGTGTGCGCACCATAGGGTTCCATCTGGTGCCAAAGAGGGTATGTTACATCCGATCCCAAAAGTGGATGTTCCACTACATACCATACACGCTGATCACCTGGGACCATTTCCACGCAGCAAACACGGTAATATGTACATTTTAGTCATTGTGGATTCTTTAACAAAATATGTCTATTTATCTGCAGTCCGTAGTACAAAATCAAAGGCAAGCATTAAAGTTTTTAAAACGTATTTTAGTTTATTTGGGTCTCCAGCGCGACTCATTACCGATAGGGGTACCAGTTTTACCAGCAAAAGATTTAAAACGTTTGTTCAGTCCGTTGGTGTGAAACACATTCTCAACGCTGTCGCGACTCCACGCGCCAACGGACAGGTCGAACGATATAATCGCACGATTTTAGCCTCTTTGGGAAGTATGACTCACGGGAAAGGCAGTGACATTTGGGACACCTTCTTCCCCGATGTCCAATTAGGTATAAATACCTCAATACATGACGTCACAAAAAGGTCACCGACTGAATTGCTGTTTGGGCGAAAATTAGGCAACCCATCGCAAGGTATTTTGAATAATGTCTCTGAAGAGATTTTAAACAGTGAGACTAACGAACCCATAGAGCGGATTAGGTCAGACGCTAGTGATCGTATCAAAGAAAACCAAAACAAAAATAAAGATCGATTTGACAAGCATCGAGTCCTAAGCTAAGATCCTATATTCAATGTGCAAAGAAATTTTGCACATTGAATATAGGATGAATAAGGTCAGATATGACGCAGTGCAACATACGGTGGGTAGTAGTCTGAAGCCCATATTCGTTGATAACTGTACGCAGACTGATAGCATGGGGGGTCCTCTGCCTGATGTTAAGGAAGCCTCGAACAGTTTTTTTCGTGAACAATCAAATTAACATACTACACCAAAATATAAATGGTCTAATGTCTAAGTCGGAATTGTTGACTTTGTCGCTTGAATCACTGCGTAGGAAAATCGATGTACTATGTATTACTGAACACAATATGTCTGGTAGTGACATAAAACTATTGAAGGTTTCTAACTATACAGTAGGGTCCAGTTTCATGAGAAAAACCAGACGTGGTGGTTCGTGTGTTCTGTGCATAACTCACAGCTTTATACATCCATTAACGATGTCAGCAGGTTTTGCATTGAGGGCATCATCGAGTGTTCTGGTGTTGAACTTACTGAGCACAAAGTACTTGTCATATGTATTTACAGACCACCAAGGTCAAGTTTAGAAGATACACAAACATTTTTCAATACCTTCCGTTCTTTACTCAGTCGATTTTGCTTAGGCAAGAAAAAGGTATTACTTTGTGGTGACTTTAATATTAACGTACTCAATAAATGTAAAGTTACAAATGAATTTATGCAGATTGCCCTGACTTATAATTTAAAAATTGCTATCAAGGAACCTACACGAATAAAAAGTGGTACATGTATTGATAATTTTCTTACAAACATTCGTGGATACAAATCTGAAATTATCGAATTTGCGCTCTCAGATCACACAGCACAAATAATGTCGTGTCCGGTAAAGCGTAATTGTATATATAGGTACTGGTTTGTTGAAAAGCGCGACTATAGCATTGATAATATCGAAAAATTTAAACAGTGCATCGAGGCCCTTAGCTTTGACGATGTATTTGAGAGTGAAAATGCTAACACAGCTTTCGTTGAATTTTATGAACTATTCTGTCTCTTTTACTATCTATGCTTTCCTATTGTTCGCATTAAAATATGTTCGAGGCGACGCCCAAAGTGGATCACAAAAGGCATCATGTTATGCTGTAAGCGCAAACGGCAACTGCTATGGCAATATCGTAAGAAACGTAGCGAATTGAGTAAAAATCGTTTCTTGGAACTGTCGTCCAGGCTCAAAAAAATAATTAGTTAAACTCAGAGATCTCAGAATATCGACTATATAAACTCTGCTGCTAACAAATGCAAAGCCACTTGGAATATCATACAAAGTAAGAAATATAATGTCCCAAGAGAGGAAATTAGCCAATTGAATGTTAACAGCCAATTAATTACATCACCACTTGACATTGCCAAATTCTTTAATGATTATTTTATTGACCAAATCTCAAAAGTACCATGTGACCCGAACAGTGACCCTTCAGTACATTTACATTTAAATAAGACATCATATTCCATTTTCATGCCACCGACTATACCCTATGACATAAACAAAATAATATTAAACCTTAAAAATAGTAATAGCACAGGCTGTGATGAAATATCGGCAAAAATTCTGAAACATGTCTCAGTAAAACTGTCACACATATTATGTCATATCATAAATCTTTGCATTTCCCAAGGCGTATTTCCTGAAAAACTTAAGCAGACTATAATTATGCCTTTATTCAAAAAAGGAAATAAATTTGACATGAAATGCTATAGGCCAATTCCAGTTATTTCAAAGATATTTGAGAGAGTTATCTATGATTTTTTAAATAACTACTTTGAATCAAATAAGATATTTTGTAATTAGGATTCAGAAAGAACAAAGCCATAGACTCAGCAATTTTTAACCTTCTGAAAACAGTAATGAAAAATATGGATGACAGAACTTTGACCTGTGCTCTGTATATGGACTTAACAAAGGCATTTGATTATGTGGACCACGATATCCTAGTACACAAACTGCACGCTTATGGCATAAGAGGCAATGTACTGGATCTCATAAAATCTTACCTAACTAACAGGTTCCAGTGCACTAAAATAAAAAGGTTATGTCCTATTTTAAAAACAGAACAAAATTATCTTTCTGAATTTAAAAGAGTTCTATTTGGTGTTCCAGAGGGAAGTGTGCTGGGTCCTTTGCTATTTATAATCTACATAAATGATTTCCCTAAAGTCACTAATTATCAGACAGCTCTGTTTGCTGACGACAGCACTGTTATAATATCAGGCCAGGACAAAATGAGTATTGAGCGAGAAATAAATGTAACATTACATGCTGTGATACGTTGGCTGACATTAAATAATTTAAAAATTAATCTTATCAAAACAAATATTATGACATTTAGAAATCGAATTAATGAAATTATAGACGTTGAAGTTAATTACCTAGGTCAAAGATTATATTTTGGGGCGATTCCACTGAAATGGAAGCGGTATTTAAGGGGCAGAAGAGATGCTTACGATCTATATTCAGGTTACATCAAACTACTAGCTGTAAATCTTATTTTGAAGAGTGGAGAATGCTTACTTTACCCTGTATATATATTTATGAAATCGTATTATTTGTTAAAAAGAATCTGGACAAATTTCAAAAACACCAAAGCAAAAGGCATAATTTCAAATTACGCATTCCACCCCACAAAACGACACTTTTTGACAACAGTATTTTTTGCATGGCGCAGAGACTTTATAATCATTTACCAAGATCCATTTTGAATGTAACAGAAGTTGTATCTTTTAAACATCAGGTAAAAATGTTTCTACTGCGACATGCCTATTATAGTATAAATGAATACTTGAGGGACAAAATAATATAACATTGCATGAACATGACTAGTTATTGGTATTGTTATTTTTAATTTGATTTTATTTTGAACTTGTGACTGATTTTGTAATATGGTAACTGAATTAAATATGAATTTGAATCTAATTGTAATAAATTTCCATTGTAACTAATTGAATTATGTGTACATTTGCTTGCCGAATCAGGCTGAATATGGTGACACTATATATATATTTTTTTGACATCTGTATAAAATACACCCAAGTTTCTTGCAAATAAATAATTTGGAATTTGGAATTTGGAATTCGAAAATCACCAAACAAATATAACGAGGGAGACTAAGACCCGTATTCTAAAACAAAATCTGTACTTGAGTATAGATCTGAGTGACGTTTTTGTATGAACTGACGTTTTGAAATCTCTACTCAAGTACAGATCAGTGCTTGAGTACGATTCTAGAATATGGGCCCTAGTCAGGGTAGTAAGAGCTATTGTTTCGAGTTCAGGGAAGTCAAAGAAGCTAGAATCCAAATGCCAAGGACCGTATCGAATCAAAAAGATCTTGCCCAATGACAGGTTCCTTATAGTAGACACACCGCTGACACGGAAGGGAAAAGCATACGAGAATGTGGTAGCGATTGATAAAATCTATCCCTGGATGAGCTTTGAGGCACCGACATGTTCTTCTAGTGACGAAAGTATTTAGTTCTAATAGATGCTTACTTTTAAGATTTATTGATTGTCAATGAATAATACAGACAACTTAATTATACGGACTTTGTCATATTAAGCCCAACAATGTTTAGCTAAATTATACTCAATAATGTTTCCTTATACATATATCATATGTTATTTCTTTAATGTATAAAACAACAACTTATATCCTTGTCTTTATGTTATATCTCACAAATATGTCGCTTTAGTACCAATGATCTACTTGTATGACATTATTTCATAGGTTAATGATAAATAGGTATTTTAATCAAATTTATTATCCTAGTGAGAACATTTAATTAGGTTGAGTGAATCATTTGGTATGACAGGGAAATATGATAATGATGATACTTATTTACATGAGATACTTTCTATCTAGGAACATGAGCGTGATTTCACACAACGCACAGAGCTTCGGTTGTTTTAAAACCGAGCATGAGTGCATTTTGAAAAGGATTACTACTTACCTTATTAGCGAGCTTTGGCAGGTTCAAGCCCAGCATGAATGAATATGTGATCAGTGAGGGTGTTTCATAGCACAGAGCTTGGTTAGATGCGAGCTGGACATGAGTGATATGTCCTTGAGGGTCATAGCACAGAGTTCAAGCAGAGTCTAACCACGCATGAGTGATATGATATAACACGTGGCCAAGGCACATTGATGGTGAAAGACGTGAAGTAACCACCTTTTGCCTAGCTATATCTAAGTAAAACAGTAGAGTTGTTGTAAGATTAGACTTATTTCTCTCTCAGTATAAAATTAAATTCAAAATCTGACTAAAATTAATAAATAAGATTAAAAGTTAGATGATCAGTTAGAATTAATGTTGTTGATTATGACTATAAACGAAGGGACTCGTTTATGTGACGGATGGCCGACTGTAACAGTCATTGATGTTATCGCTTACCATATTTATACTCATCACTAATTAATAGTATTATTCACCTTCATAATCATAATTTTAAGTCGACTCATGAATCGATTAATTTCCGAACGTTGCAAATGTTGCAACACTGTCTCAGCCCGCCATTCGAATTGTTAAACCCGTCGGGTACAGTTGTACAGAGCAAGTGCTTGAAAGACAAATAAAATATAATTTTCGAAGTTTGTGTTTTCGTCAAGAACCCCATCCTTCTGAGCGTTTCAACTGATATGCCGATCTTGCTCTTTACACCTCGAGACTAAACGCCAACTGAATATACTCTCTAAAATATATACTATTTTATATCGAGGGACTAAACGAAGCCATAATATACCAGAGGTGATTTGAATCCCGAACGCGCGAGGGAGTCAATGAAACCGAGGGTACATCAAGTTGGCGTTTAGTCTCGAGGTGTAAACTGTACTTTTCACTTTTAGTGTGAGAAAAGTAGTAAATTTGCCTTCGTTTAGTCCCTCGATATAAAATATACTATTAAATGCACTTCAATCTTCGGAGTGAAATGTTCTACATTAATAGATTTTCTCTCGAGTAAGTTATCTGCGACTATGCAAAGCATCGACTTAATAACTCCACCTCAACTACAAGGAAGGCTACACGGAAGTTCACTTGACGATTAGAATTCTTGTGGTATAATTACAGAATAGTTGATAGAAACTATTGAATCGAGATTCGAGAGTCTAATTGTTTCCAGTTCAGAACGTCTACCACGAGTAGCCACTTTAAATTTACATTATTGTTCGCGTAAAAAATTTGTATTGGGATGACACATGACATGACATAACAATGTCAAATCCCAATACATTTTTTACGCAAACGATAATGTGACTTTAAAGTGGCAACTCGTGGTAGACGTCCAGGTTACATTTTGGTCAGATTTAAAGTTTCATATTCAGCTTTGTCTTTACGGAAGATTTTCAAAACTATTCGGTTGGCGATAGCGAAGTTTCTGATTCCTGTATTCTGATAAAGGACGTTCAACTTCTTCATAAACTTTTGTACCTTGCCCCTCACAAAAAAATGTGGCAGTTGAGCCATTACAAGTAGTGGGAAGTCCCCTAACGCCGGACGGCACCTAGTACCGTACACTCGTATTATTTCTGCAACTCAGAAAGCGAGCGATTCAAAAACAGTCGAAAGGGGTGCGGGGGAAGTTGCAATACCAATCACGGGACACGGTGTGAGCGGAGCGGTTGTTTGTTGTTTTTAGCGGGAAGTCACTGCGTCGCGTAATATTCAGCTGAGCAATACAGCTAAGTATTTGTGATTAGTTGTTGATATTTATTCTCAATGAAGGTCGTGTTCTGTTGTTGCTCGTTATCCATAAAAACAATTTAAGATTTAAAACATACTTTTGATTTTTTTATCATGCGCCAGACAACACATCTCTTGTAATGGTCTCGAAGTAGGGAATAATATCCCTGTGTTACGAGGTACCACACAAGGAAATAAGCCAGGAGCGTCTCCCAGCACACCAAGACCCGAGTCAATTCAGAAAATATCGTTTCCTGAATTGACCCGACCGGGAATCGAGCCCGGGACACTACGGAAAATCGAGGCGAGAAACCGTGCTATAGCGCACTACGCCAATCGTGTCGCCAGGTGAAAGGCCACCATATGAAAGGTATAGTTTAAACGATTCTCTGTCGCTTAGCACCGGACACGAAGTATTCCCTTAGCACCGGACAGTGAACTTGGAACATGGATGAGAAAATGAGACCTACTAAGGATGGAGGAAGGAAAAGGCAAGCTTCGTTGCGCTACAACACACAGCAACCACAGATGGGAAGATTCACTAACAAAACTTTAGAGGACTTCATCAAAGATTTCACGAATGGTTAAAGTGCTCTAACTGCCATGTTTATATAGGCTCATGAAGCCTGTGCAGACATTCTAGAGTGTTTAGTCGTCTATATATGTGTTCGATGTCAGATATTTTAAATCTGTCCCATGCCAGTTATTCAAATTAAAGGCTGTCCGGTATTAGGTGCCAGTTGCAGAGACGGCTTTTATTCACACCAGGGTTGATTTACGTTGTTGAACATGTTTCATGCAGAAGTTGCATTTTTGTTAATTTATTTCGATTTAAAAGTTTATTTACTTAACTAAGTCGTAAATAAAGGTATATTTTGCGAAAAGGTTTTGTTCATTTTACTTAACACCTTAAGTGTCTTCCACTAGCGGACTTCCCCCTGTAGCTGTCATGTTACTGACATGTAGTTATTTAAAGTTTCAGAGTCATGGGGTTAAAGACAATAAACATGAGAATAAGAGAACATGCTGCTTTATACTCTGCATTAAACTGGCGTAGTTGCTGTAACAGATTATTTATTGATTCTGATTTATTAGTAAATAAAATTAAAACCTGGTGCCGAGGGCTACTAAAATTGGTGTACTACATGGCACTTTCCTTAAATTTTCGTCACAAATTGAAAAAAATGCAAATCGAATTAGTTTAAGATGCAAATGCCTCCCTTTTATTTCCTTTTAACCATTTTAATATTGATAAGTGTTTGGTTCTCACAGATAAAGTTGCCATTCCAGTAAGGGTAGCTGAGCCTTGACTACTTTTCAGTACAGTTTTTTTTTATTATTTTGTTACTTAATTGCGGCATTTTGTTTTGCAATTAGGAAAATGGCAACAACAGAAAACTGCGATAACTTCAACCTTGATAACTTGCATAATTCACCAGGACAGATACAAGTCGTTAACACAAATCCTCCTAATAATATAAATGCGAAACTTTGTGAGGATGTATGCATGTTTGTTAGTCTTTCACGCAAAAACTACTGAACGGATTTAGATGAAACTTTATAGTAATACAGCTTATACATCAGAATGACACATAGGCTACAATTTATAAACATTTTATGTGATTGGGTCATAATAAATGACGATAACGCGGGCGAAGCCGCGAGCGGAAAGATAGTAATTATCTAAAAAAGGAACTGTCTATCGATATGATGACAACGATCTATCATGGCATCGCTTGCCAGAGTGAAACCTTTATCCTCATACTTTGAATAGCTACAGCTATAGAATTCTGAGGTTCTTCTCTACGCATACAATTGATTTCTACATGAGCTAAGTAAAGAGTTTTTTATGGAGTGGTTTAAAAAGTTTTTTACAGGATCGCTTTTCGCATTCTTAAGCTTTCCATGTGAGCCATGTAAACTGCCGAAAATCTAGAGAACTCAGGAAAGACAGTTTTATTGACCTCACCTACTACCTGCTAACGGACGTGAGGTCATGGGGTTGCAAAAAAGTTAGAAAAAGTTCAGAAATCCCCGGCTGATGCCCTTTGTGCATAGTGGTACGGCATGGATATACAGCTAAAAGCAGGGTGTAGGCAGCAGTTACCTTCCTGGGTAACTCTTGGTTGCGGGTCCCCGTAAAGTTGGGGCAGTGTGCTCTTCCATTTATACACATTTCTGGCCGGCACAGCAGAAGTCCCTGCTACTCGGAAGTGCCTGTGTAACTACAAGTTCTTCCGTGGCCTTTAACACTGGCGGTCGTTTTTCTGCTTATGTTCTGAGATCGTCGCTATAATTAAACTCCGCGAGGGAGATCCTTAGTTAACAGGCTCTTTCTATAACAACAGCAATTCGTATTCACCCTACTCATTAGTTAGGTACAATATATTAATTGATTTTTGTTGTAGATTAGTAGAGCTTATTTTAAAATTCTGGATTTGGGAACCCGAATATTTTGAATTATTAAAAAAACCTGTGACAAATCACCGCAAAATGACATGGCATGCAGAAATAAGGTACCTTCAAAAGGTAAATACTCGTACATGAGTGCCTATATTTAATTTTCATTTTTATGCCAATAATGTTTCTACGATAACTATTAAAAACAAATTCGAATTTAACCCTTTAACTGCCGCAGAGCTAAATAATAATTTTGCATTATTGATAACATAGATGTTGAATCACTAGTTTCACTTTGAAACTCTTTAGTGAATGATGTCCTCGACAAAAGAACTACTTACAGAACTGTTTCTTGACATTTGCAGTTTCAGCGACTAATTCTTGGAAATATTAATGTAGTTCAAAGGAAAAAAGCTGCGGTCTTATAACTAGCGTTGCATTGTCCGTGAATAAAAAAAAAACTATTTTACGAGACTTTACTCAGATTGTTTACTATAGAAATCCCACATTCCCTCAAGTGCTTGTAAAACTGCTTTTAAAAATTAGTAGCGACATCTTTCTCGCCACAGACGAACTAAACATTGACGTATCCTACATTGCGATATTAAAGTTATCCGAGCGATTGGAAATATATACAAGAACCCGACAACAACCGTCGGGCAGTAGCCCACCAGACACAACACCCGTCTGGTCGGAGGATCCTCCCTTTTCAACGGTGGACGAGGAAATTTACACCCTGTTCCTCACACTCCCCAAACTGGTGACCCCGACGTGATCATCACTTCCTCAAGCTTTCGAGCAGCGAGTCAAACAGCCTTCTCAGCGACCTTGGCACAGCACACTCCACTTCGGCTGGTCAGTGAGCAGAGACGCACTTCTCTCCTGGTCGACGCAGCAGCCAGCCACTACGCAGCACTGCACCACTCCGACTCACTGGAGCATTCGCAGCATCACCCCGACTCACTGGGGCATCACCACAGACAGTTCCAACTCACCGTGAACTATGCGGCATCTGGCTCCGACTCACTGGAACATTCCACTATCGACCTCCGGTCTCGGAGGGGAGTGATGTAGCGACATCTATCTCGCCACAGACGAACTAAACATTGACGTATCCTACATCGCGATATTAAAGTTATCCGAGCGATTGGAAATATATATAAGAACCCGACAACAACCGTCGGGCAGTAGCCCACCAGACACAATACCCGTCTGGTCGGAGGATCCTCCCTTTTCAATGGTGGATGAGGAACTATACACCCTGTTCCTCACACACTCCAAAAAATATTTTTACTGTAAAAATATAATGCTCATTCATTTAGGGCCTTGTTTACGGAGACGCGAGGCGTCGCGCGTTGCAATGAGCGGCGCGAACTAAGTTCAAACATATAATGGCGTTGTATGAGTGCTTTAACTGAGAAGCTATTCTACATGCGTTTGCTTGAAATATAGCGTTTCTTTCGGCCGAGCCCGCGAATCGTACCGACGCGACTCATGCGGCGTTTATCGCGGCGGCAATTCTCGATGAAGCGAAGACCGCGGCGGAACTTTCTGCCAGCCTTATTTGGAAATCGCACCACTCAGATGTAGTCATCGTCACAAAAGAGTTAGTACTAGTTTCGTTTTATGAGTACCTTGAGTTCGCGCAGCGATGTCCGCCGCGTGCTTTGCTACACGCTTGAGAATTTGCCGCCGCGTAGCGACGGGCACCGCCACTCTTCCCGCCTCACATCTCTATGAACAACATCGTATATTGCCATATGTTTGTGTTTACGCGTGCGAAGATAAGTGCGGCAGCACGCACCGTTGCTTCATAAAGGCGCTCCCTCGCCTAGAGCATTTTACTGTAATGCAACGTTACAGAGTTGAGCATTACATCAGTGAGAGAGGAGAACCGCACATTACAGTGCGCAAACTGTAATGTTGCAAATTCGAGCATTACATCAGTGAGGAAGGAGAACCGCGCAATTGGTTGTTACAATGTGTAATATTTTGATACAATTTTCCTGAAGTTTTGTAAGGCAGAATTGTGATGTAATGCTCAACATCGAATGTGAAATGCAAATTACAGGCAAATGCTCGTCATGTCAGAGAGTCAGTACTGTGTTGTACTGCTCGAAATCGAATCTGAAATGTTACGTGTTAAGAGGGACCACCTTAAACAGAAAAAACGTACGACGCGCCGCATGCAAGACGCCACGCCTTACGCCTTAAATGAGGCCTATGACTCTAAATACTACAAGTTTGGCTTAATCTAACGTTAGTGTCACATAATCTCGGTTTAAGATGACCCAGATATTGATTTCTTTATCGGCCTATATACACCTTGTCCTCTATTTATGAAAACTAATATTAATGTAAGTGTAGTGGCCCGTCAAATACGTGACCGTATATATGCATTTACCAGTCTGACCATATGCCAGCCACTCGAGTCTTTGCATAGCTATTCCGTACGCTTTCGGTGAAGCGTCCTTTTGATTGCGATACGTTCCGAGCCTTTAAATTAAGTCTCGTATCTATCCTGCGCTCTAAACTCGCGAGAGGATTTTAATCTTATAATTTTACCTGATTTTACAGAAAACTACTTGTTTGCAATTGTCACTGCAGAGCCACTCCTTAACGCCCAGTGCGTAACCCTTCCATACGCTGTAAGTGAAGCCCCTTCCCGCTCGGCAGTCGCGGCACGTTGCGGGCATCTCGCCTTTGAAATCACTTCCCGGCCCCATCCTCCACTCCTGACTCCCGACAGTGACGTATTGTTGCTCTTCTTTAACATTAATGTAATGGATTTTGTTTCATGTGCCGGAAGTTATCACATATTTCTACATGTTCTATATCCCGCTCATTAAAATTGTATTAAGCGGGGGATTGTTTCCTTACCGCCGAGTTGCGTGTGAGTTTTGCAAAATGTTCTCTTAATAAATTAACTTTTGAAAGTTTTCTATTAGATTAAGAATTATTATCTTCTTTTTATCATTCATAATTTCAACTTAGGTAACTAGATCCTAAGAAACTTTAATCTTATTAGAAGACGAGTGACCGTGGATTAAATAAGCATGAAGCTAGCAGAAAACTAAGCTCGTCCAATTTAACTCATGATGTTTGTGTTAGACAAAGTTGTGTTAGGGAATACTTGTGAAGAAGAAACCGTTATAGCCCAAATTGACCCTTACAAAATGTACATTTGTTTATTCATATCAGTTCGATATTAAGAAACAAAGAGCCTCAAATAGTACTTTATCGCAGCACTTGTGCTCGCATTCGTATCGTGCGTAAGCAGGGGTTTGATTATTGAATATCAAACGACACACTAAAAGCGTACACGAAATGCTAGCCTCAGTGTGCGAAATATTGTGAAACGTTGGTTTTACTTTTACTTACTATTAGAATCGAATAATGACGCCACTTTTAAGGACGCCTATACGTTCTGTAAGAAAAACCACGGTCTTGCGGTTCATTTATTGGGTTATTTGGCACTAATAAAAGCAAGTTTTAAATTTTAAGGGGTTATTAGATCCTTTATCTACAGTTCATGGGAATAAAAAAATAAAAAAATGTTATGCCCTCTTCTCTGTGATTGATTTACCAAAAGCATTTTTGCGTAAACGGCTAAAATACTGTCAGTTTCGGTAAGTTAATCTGGTTAATTATATAATTTGAAGAATCAATAAAAATATTTATGGACGGCCTACATAGTCTATTTTAATTTGTGTTTGCAAAATATTACAAAAAAGGCCTTAAAAGTCATGAAAAAAATAAAATAATTATGGTAAAAAACTCAATTTATATTAGCCTTATTACAATGGAACGAGGGTCAAAATCGCTCGCTGTATTAGGTTTGCGTTTTCGAACACCTATCACTCTCAGTCTGCGCCGGAGCGCCTTCGAGGTCGGACGTGCGTCGCTCTGTCTGGACTTTGTTCACGATCGACTCGATCTATTCGGATACAAAATATTCCTCTAAGAGCATTTGATACTTGCGAAAAATAAGGAAGGTATAAGCAATACAAGTAACTAGTAAAGTACATTATAGTCAAGAGATATCTATTTCATATTTTGACTCGGCTGACCTGCTCATTTTGTTGGTTTTCGTGAGTCCTGGATGACTTGGCTGACCTGATGATGGACTCCGAAGACACCCCACGGAATTCGGAAACTGTCAGAGTTAGGTATCCCGAGTTTGGGCTCGTCTTATAGGCCTTTGTGGGTACTTACATGCTGGATGACTTGGCTGACCTGGTGATGGACTCCGAAGACACCCCACGGATCTCGGAAACTGTCAGAGTTAGGTCTCCCGAGTTTGGGCTCGTTTTATAGGTCTTTGTGAGTATTTACATGCTGGATGACTTGGCTGACCTGATGATGGACTCCGGAGACACCCCACGGAACTCTGAAACTGTCAGAGTTAGGTATCCCGAGTTTGGGCTCGTTTTGTAGGTCTTTGTGAGTACTTACATGCTGGATGACTTGGCTGACCTGATGATGGACTCCGGAGACACCCCAAAGAACTCAGAAACTGTCAGAGTTAGGTATCCCGAGTTTGAGCTCGTTTTGTAGGTCTTTGTGAGTACTTACATGCTGGATGACTTGGCTGACCTGATGAAAGACTCCGGAGACACCCCATGGAACTCGGAAACTGTCAGACTAGGTATCCCGAGTTTGGGCTCGTTTTGTAGGTCTTTGTGAGTAGTTACATGCTGGATGACTTGGCTGACCTGATGATGGACTCCGGAGACAGGCCATGGAACTCCGAAACTATCAGAAGTAGGTATGCCGAGTTTGGGCTCATTTTGTTAGTATTCGTTAGTACTTACATGCTGAATGATTTGGCTGACCTTATAATGGACTCCGGAGACGCCCCATTGAACTCCGAACCTGTCAGAGGTAGGTAAGAAAAGAAAGAAAGAAAAGAAAGAAAAAATATTTATTAACCCTACAAATACAAACAACGAAACGGTAAAGCTAAACAATAGACAAGTAGGCGACACAAAAAAGGTTTTTACAAAATAGTAATAGGTTAATCAGGCCACTGCTTCAGCATGTGTCTCTGCAGCACAAAACCGATGCTGGTATCGTCGTAAGTGTATGCGATAAGTTAAGTGGAAAAAGTATGAATTGCGAGTGTAATAGTGTCGTAATATAACGTAAGCAAGTGAAGCGTGCGTGCCTAAAGCTGCAAATAAGTAATAAATTAAAAAATGAAATATCTATGGTATGACAGCCGAATGACTTTGCTGTGGCTGTGACATGGATTTAGGAATACTTAACAGGATTGATAACTCTGAAAAAGTGTATTAACAAAAATGAACTGTATTGTTTGCTTTTAAAGTATATTTTTGATTACGCCTTTTACAGAAGCTAAACCGAGCCGACTTACACAGCATTATCATATGCCGTGTGTCTCGCTCTTTCATCTTGTCAGACCTAAAACAATATTGTTGATTGAAAATTTAGACTTAGTAATCTTTGTTGAAACACTTGTTTTTAAATGGCATTGCAATCAATTTAAGTCACTGTATATGTATCACGTTATTTATTTTGATATTATACAAATAAAATATTAATTTTTATCAAATATATATTTTGCTTATTTTCTACTGGTAACTCTTAAAAATGTCATAGTGAGTGATAGATTGGACAGTTTGTATTCGATAATTATCAATTTTACGAGATTACTTTCTAACGTTTAAAATGGTTAAAAAAGTGTTGCGTTTATGCTTGCCCCAGTGAATCATATGGTGGTAGCAAAATTTCTTTTCACAGGCAAGCTAAAAATAACATAATCATAAATCTAACAACTATGTTGTCAATGAATTCTTGCATTGTGAGGACGAGGAAGGTCGTACTGGCTCACCTTCGGATTATGGGCCCACGATTTTCGAGTTGAGATGTTTACCATTAGAAAGATAATATTTTTTTACACATATTCACTAAATATTAGATCTCGGAAACTTGTACTTTTTTTATAATCACTGATTGAAAATCGTAATAATTTTCTTAGATTTTTGTTGTTTTGCGAGTTTGCGACTGAAATTTAAGATTTCATGTGTTTGGCGTTTTGATACGTGTTGGTGTCATCGCGTTGTGGTGTTTTTAAAGCAGTATTTAAATACTTTTACAGTTTTATTTAAGGCCAGCGTATTCGGATTGAGAAGGAACCTCCTCCTTTTATGAAGTCGGTTAAAAATTATTTGCACTGTATAAATTGCTGTCAGCCAATAATAAAAAAGGTTTTTTTTGTGTATTGTTTATATTATACATTTCGTAATCAACCCATACATCCCTTAGTAATCGTCTATTGCTAAAAATTTAAAAAGTTCAATACCAATGTGTTTATATGGACTACCAAGCAGTAGATACCTACCTACATACATAGTAGAAAAACTTGATTTTTGGCTTTAAATCTACCAAATAACTGAAACCAATAATAACTATACGTTTTCCTGTGAAATTAATCAAAAGAGAAGATGAAACGTGCGATGTCCCACATAGCAAAGATCTTTTAGTCACCCTATTTAAAAGAGACATACATACCTAACTCTGACAGTTTCCGAGTTCCATGGGGTGTCTCCGGGGTCCATCATCAGGTCAGCCAAGTCATCCAACATGTAAGTACTCACAAAGACCTACAAAACGAGCCCAAACTAGGGACACTTACCTCTGACAGTTTCGGAGTTCCAAGGGGTTTCTCCGGAGTCCATCATCAGGTCGGCCAAGTCATCCAGCATGTAAGTACTCACAAAGACCTATAAAACGAGCCCAAACTCGCGACAGTTACCTCTGATAGTTTCGGAGTTCCACGGGGTGTCTCCGGAGTCCATCATCAGGTCAGCCAAGTCATCCAGCATGTACTCGTAAGTACTCACAAAGACTTACAAAACAAGCCCAAACTCGGGACACTTACCTCTGACAGTTTTGGAGTACCATGGGGTGTCTCCGGAGTCCATCATCCGGTCAGTCAAGTCATCCAGCATTTAAGAACTCACAAAGACCTAAACTAAGAGCCCCATCTTTGGAAACCTACCTCTAACAGTTTCAAAGTTCCATGGGGTGTCTCCGGAGTCCATCATCAGGTCAGCCATGACACACAGAGATTTCCAATATTGTGTCTATTACCCAATGTACAAGTTGGTTGGTAAGTACTATACAAATATTTCATTTTTTATTTTATAAACAAGCTAATAAAAATAAATTGTATGATTTGTCTGCTATAATTACAACAAGTATCAAGATTATAATTACGTCTGCTTTTTTGCCCTAACGACAGTTTCACTGTTTGTGTGAGCCGCGCGTGTGTGCGTTAGGCTTCTTTTTGACAGTAATCGAAACGTCTGAAACGTATAGGCGTCCTTAAAAAGGGGCGCCAATTGTGAATAGTGTTGCCCAAATGCAAGAACAAGACGAGACTTAGCCAGTCTTGGTCTTGGTCTTGCGCCAATACACCTGGTCTTGGTCTTGGTCTTGGTATTGCGCTCCCAGTCTTGGTCTTGGTCTTGCAGCAAGAGTCTCGCTAGTCTCGCAATTACCTTTATGCCTATTGCTATTTATTAACCGTTCATTTATATCTTATAACAACGTAACAGAGTAGGTACATTAATTTGAGCTTGAATTAACATAACCATAGTAAAGACAAACCAAATTAATAAATGTCTAAACATTTAATGAGAAATTCGAAAAATTATCTGCCACCGGGTGGGGTTTGACCCACGACCTAAGCGATCCGTGCTGATGCTCTAACCAACTGAGCTATCTACCGTGACCTACGGGAGTCAGTCTGTTCCATAATAAACGTTAACATTTAATTAGCTTACATGTGTTAAAATATGGTCAAAACAGATAATAAAACCAATTACATAATGACATAACTTGACTTTTAACTTAACTTTAACAATTTTAGGAACATTATACATTATACAGAAGCTAAAAAAAATATTGACGTGTATGTTTGGACCCCCTTGAATGTCTAGAAAGAGATAGATAGATAGCCAAGGCCTCACCTTATATGCAATGGAATAAAAGAGTTACACAATTTATACAATATACTATTTTATTCAATAAAATTCTATTTATTTCAATAAAAAATAAAATACTATACAAATTAAATTTCAGAACAGTATTTATTGAATTAAACATTTATTTAAATAAATATACAACATAAATCAAATTACAGAACAGTACACAATAGCTTTGACATTACTATTACTTTATATTAATTCTTTTGACCACGAAATAATACAAAGTAACCATCTGGCTGACCCATCACTCAGCCTATTTCTATGTTTTTTTATTACTAATGAAGCTTTATAAAATAATCTCTCAGCAGATACTGAAGTGCAGGTATTGAATGAAAATCACGGGCAATCTTCGATAAAGTCGGATATTCTGTCTCATGTGTCCTACACCACTCTAAAATGTCTTCCGAGCTGGCTGCTCTGGCTTTACTTAGGTACTCCTACAACTCGTCAACATCTAAGCCTTGAAGACAAAATCCAGATCCAAATGACGTTGAGGGACATGCATACAGTTTCTCAAAGTCTATTACGTCTTCATGTTCATCTTAATCAGTTCAATTTTCCAATTTTTTTAAAATATTTTTTGGAGTCCCTAAGCGTATACCCGAACTCCAATACTCCCTGAAACGACACTTAGTCCTAACTGCAAGACGCAAGAGTCTCGCAGGATTAGTTTTGTTCTTGCTAAAATCTTGCACGGTCAGTCTTGGTCTTGGTCTTGCTATAGTTAGGCGGTCTTGTTCTCGGTCTTGGTCTTGCGAAAGTGCAAGAACAAGACCAAGACTGCAAGACCAAGACCGATTTTGGGCAACACTAATTGTGATGCCAAAATCAACTGTCAAAATATTTTTTGGATAAAATCAAAACACGTCATGTTTTTGTATTTAAAATGGTTTGCATATCATTCGGAGTTTTCTAATGTGTTGTCTCGACCTTTATTGCACAAATAAACATTTTGTCGTACGTCTCACCAAAACACTACTATTAGTCCATATGTAGCCGTGACTGCTAAATATTTGTGACATATCCACGTTTGCACAGACTAGTCCTCTATGCGTTATTATTCTTAGTTTAACTAGAAATAAATTCTACTTCATAAAATGTAAAAAAAATAATTTTAATATAAACTGTTACTTGCTACTTTCTACTGTGTCATTTTACGTTCCTATAAAATAAATGAAGCTTTACGGAATCAATTTTTCATAAATAACCGAACAGCCCTTTTTATTTGTTTTGTATGTTCAAACACATAGAGTAAAACGTAAACCTCGCAAAATAAACAACATGACTGTGAACCATTTTTATTGTATAAATAAATAATACGTTTATTTATTTTCACTTCTCATGCTCTAAAAGTACGTCAACATAGCCCTACGAAGCGGGACTAAAGTGACCACTTTAGGCCCTAGGGAGTAAAAAGTAATTAGTTTTTTAATTTCCTTCATGTGACATAGAAAATGTTGAGAGTTTTAGTTCCATGGTTTGTCCCCAAAGAAGGTGGCGGGATGTGTTTTAAATTGTTAATCTGTGGTTCAGCTCAGAAGAAAAACTGCCCACGAAAATTTTAGAACTTTTAGTCAAGTGTAAATTTGTTCGGTATTAAATGTTTTTGTACTAAATTGACTATTTTTCTCGCACTCGAAGTGAAAAGTACAGTTTGCACCTCGAGACTAAACGCCAACTTAATATACCCTCGGTTTCATTGACTCCCTCGATAGAAAATACTATTTTATTGCATGATGGTGTTTACTTTAAATTGCGGGAACAGTAAGCTATGAGCAAATATGTATTTAAATTTAACTATATTATTACTGCATCTTGGTATGCCAATAAATAAGTAAATAATGGAATCTTTCCATAAGATGACCTTCCAGCTCGTTTGCTCCTTTTTACATAAAAAAAGAATATCGCATACGGATTTAAAAAGTCAAATGTGGGATTCAAAAATAGACTCCCAGGTAGACCGGCGTCTTGGGAATAGCTACCAATACAAAAGGAATAGCACCGAATAAAAAGATGTAGATACATACATTGCAATGTCGTAAATCTTTGTTTATCTACCGTAAACGAATTTCGTGGGAGTGAACAAAAGAGTTTTCCTTCGTGTTAACGCCCTGCGAACTTAAGACATTAATTTTTGTTAGATGTACGTTTTAGATTTCAGAGTGTTTAGAGAGTAGAGAGTGTACCGGATATTCTTAAAAGAGTAGCAGTGTTTCAAAGGGGTGCGTTGCGAGTGCAGCAAAGGCTTAATTATATAAGTGGGTGCAGGTAGGTGGTTGGTACATGCCACAGCTTTTGAATTATGCACTTGTTGTCCCGGATGCCGCCTCAAACAACCCAGCTCGACGTCGGGTTTCGTAATTGAAAAAACAAACCATTTATTATGGAACGAGCAGGAAGTATGGCGCTCCTCCAGGTGATTGAATTAGGAAGGGTTCTTTGATTTTTTGCGGAGCATATATTAGTTGGCATACCTAATATTGCTGATACTTTTTTGTTTAGGTGGGTAACACAACTTTTTGGCAATAAAATTACCATGTTATTATAAATGCAATACGGCTCTTACTAAAGTAAGATAACATACTTAATCATTAAAATGTTCTTGGTAATAACGAATTATAATACAGGCCAAGTTTTCCACAAACAAACAAAAAATATCTTCATTTAAATAGACCTGTAACAAGTAGGTACCTTTAAATCGTCATTACAAGGAAAAAAATATATACTTAGTAATAGACTTAACTATAAAAATATGAATACATAAATACACTGTATACAAACATAATCTGACTCTAACACCGCATCGGAAGTTGATCTTATACTGAGAAGACCCGGCGAGAAACTCAGTACTCACTCTTTTAAACTTGGTTCGGTTTCACAAAAAGAGTTTCACATAAATACAAAACCTCTTAACATCTATTTAATAATTTCGCCCTCACCCCCTACTTTTCATTGGTATTCGTTTCTCACCAGTGGGAACCGACAGTGTAATTACGAATCCGTTCATCTTGTTTAACATCAGGTTTTACAAATCCAATCATAAAAAACCTTTTTCCATCCTGTAGTGAGACAATACCTAGTGATTTTTATACTAAACAATATATTATAGGGCATGCTCAGTAGGTCCTGTGGAAATTGTATAATTGAAATTATATTTTCTTATATGTGTTTTAAAAACTAATATTATTTGTACTATTGATCAAGTGCGAAAAATTATTACTTATTAATTAACTATTAGATACTTAATTATTAATATGGGTTAGGTGCCGCCATAGACACTTAGTTGTCACCAACAATCCATACGTAAAGGTTGCGTGGTATCTGTGGTATCGTGGCAAGATTTATCATATATTTCATAAGTGTTTTAAACAATGTTCGTATTACCAAGTTTACTATGAATTTTTCGTTACAGTATAAAAAAGTAGTCAGTACAAGTGATTGCTTTAGCTTAGCTATAGGTATTAGATGCCTACTAAATTGTTATAATGTTATGGTAAATATTGCTTTGAGAGAGACAGACCCTCACACGCACACCGCCTGGTTTTCTGTCTTGAGCATACACGTGCGAAAAGAAGAAGATATCAAAATGGCGAAACTTCCGAACACATATTATGGCAAGCTATGCAGTTTGTTTGTAGGCCTTTTCAGCCATAGAAAGACGTGATCCAACGGTACTGCACAAACCGTGTTTAACAGACGCAAAGACCGATGAAGAGACCCTAACCTACTCGGTCATCGATTATAATCTTGGAACCACAACCGCCCCCGGCTTCGTAATTACAGCTAATTAATTATGTTCTTACGAGAAGAACTCGCTCGAGATAACCGTCGCCCAATTCATAACCGAGTCCCAACTAATCCAGGCTTCATCCTGAGTAGTTAACTTATAAATAAGTGTATGTCATTCTGATAATACAGCGTTTTGTTGTACATTTCATGTAGTGAGATGTGAAACCGTTATTAAATTCTTGTAGGTATCGCTCTTTTAATCAAAGTAAAATAGATGACTGTATAGTGATTCATCACTCATGACATCAATAACAACTTCAGTTACCTAAATAAATTGATGTAAAAAATAGTCATAATTTAAAATTATAATATATTTCAATAATTCTAACTCTCACTCTTTCTTTGAGGCGGAGGGAGGAGGTGAGTAAATTAAAAAACTCACATAGATTGCAATTTTTTTACACGAGTACATTTACATGCGCTCAAATCAAATTCGTATGACTTTGTTGTGTATATATACACACACACACACAAACCTAATTATTGATGTTCGTAAATTAAATTATCCAAAAGTCTTGATAAAACCTTTCTTTTTATTCCTTCATAATTTTGTTTGACTGACATAATAGTGAAACAATTAAGTTATGTAGATACTTTAAAGTACTTCAATAAAAAACTCTCACTAGTTTCTACTTGAGCTTTCTACGCATCGTCTTGCTTGACCTAAGCAGACATCACACTATGTCAATTCTAGGCCCGGCGTACACGCGAGGCATGCGTGAGTGGCTTGGCTGGGATCGCGGTCGGCTCGGGTTTAATTAATCTGGATTTGATGAGGGATTAAGCTTGCGCGCGTGACGGATCGAGAGCTCTGCGCGCGGCCCGTCTACTGCGGTTTAAAACGGATTTACCTCTCATTTAGCCTCCGCACAATTTGTACACACGTTCAAGATGTGGATTCAGCTACGCCTGTTTTTAAACCTAACTGCCAACATTGCCTCTTAAACACACATTATGTTCAAATAACGATCGAAACGTGAACGAAATGAAAGCTCAAGGAAGTTGAGATGTACCTAAATGACATTCTTTATTGTACACGCCCTACAGAAACCAAGTTTTGATGACGGTGATAAGAAAAGAGTTTGTGTTAAAGAGATTTCCTCCGCCATTCGGGGAAAGTTTATTTGCGAAATTTATTGAGCGGTTGCCGCAAGCGGAGTTTAAGAACGAATACAAAAAAGGCGACGAAAGATTAACAAGCATTCGAGGCGGAGTGTACGTAATACAATCAAAACTTTTGATGAATTCCCCCAAAACTGTCTTTGTTTCCCCTTTCAGTCAAGTTAAATAATAAAATCTACTACGGACCCTCCATCTGAGTCCAATAAGAAGTTTGTCTCCAAAAAAGTAACATGAAATAAAATTATACTTTTTAACTGTCACGACAGCACGAGAAAGTTTTTGCTTGTGTACTAGACATTCGACGCTTAAGCCTCAAGCCAACAATACGCAGGTTGAATCATTTTTGTTTGAAATGAAATACTTAGTAAATGTAGTATTTTAAACGGGTTTACAGAAATTCTGCTAGTTCTGTAAATTTATCTAAACTATTGTTTGTACAAACTACACAATAAGACGAGAAACATTATTGTAAAACAGCAGGTGTTAATTCTGTGAAATTATGGTGAAAAATAAACAATTATGGCTCTTTTAATAGAAAAATATCTAAATTTTAACTCAAATAAGATTTTTTAGAGAAGAAAAATTTCCTTCTTTTTAAGCGGTTTATTTTTGCTTTAAATATCGGTCCATTGAGTTAGGGTATACCGTGGGGATCGCGGTGTATTAATATTGACAGTTTGAAAGCAAAAGGTAGGTCTTTTACTTTTACCTTTAACACCATATTTTTGCATAATTCATGGATTTTTTGACAGTACTTTACAGTGTAACTGAATTATGTCCATAAATTTATTTCAGATAAGGACCCTCAAGGGCAAAAGGGTTGAAATAAATATGCAGATTTTTTACAAGGTGAAATGTTGTTTATATTTGAAAAGGCCTTTGAGACTAGAGTGCTTTTTGTGATCTTGAGGCTGGTTCCGGCTGGGTGTTGCCTATTTGGTACCTATACTAAAACCTTCATAGTCCTTTATTTTTTAAATAATGACAGCTTAAAAAAACATATAACCTAAAACATTGATTAAACAATAGATTATTGCAAGTTATACAGGGTTATTGATAAAGCATCAACAACCTCGCAAGATTAGGTAGCTACCATCATACACAACAACATTAATTAAAACTTTTTTTGTACTGTCGTGACATTTTTAAGTCTATGTTCCATCCATGCACATACGAAAAGGCAACGTGCGCAAGAATCGCGCGCGATTCTGCTGATAGTGATATGAAGATAGTAAATGATTCGAATTCACACCCCGTGATTCGGAATGGTTTGTTCACCTTGTTTTTCTGATGCCATGCGCACGGAAGAACATTTAGACGAAAAATTAAATTGACTTTTATTTTTGTATGAAAGAATATTGTGTCAAATTATCAAAAGTCGTTGTGTATGATAGTAGCTACCTAGTCTTGCGAGGTTGTTGATGTTTTATCAATAACCCTGCATAATAGGTTTTGCTTAGGGTAGTTAGTGGCCAAAACTTTAATTTCTTACTATCTACTCTTAGCAACTAAAATAAACTAACTGTGGCCTTATCCTTCTTGTAAAGGTAGGTATAATGACGAAATTAGGTTCAATAAGACAGTACTTTCTCCATGTTTTGATAAGCATAATCACATTTTCCTTACTTACTAATTAAGGTCAAAATGTATAAATTATCCAACTGTAGTTACAATAAATATGTTGCTTCAGTAAACCTAAAAATCGAACTTTTATTTTAGATTGCTGCTCAATCAATTTTGATTGAGCAGAGATCTACTTGAGAAGAAATCGAAGCGAAGTTTTTGTAAATCATTTATATCAAGTTTATATCTTTGATCTGACAGATCTTAAGAAACATTTAAAAAACGGTCTTTATATACAGTACGCAGCAATACAACTAAGTAAAAATAAAACTCCACTCACGTAAACGACAAATAAACCGCTAGTAATGCAACATGACGGCGTCCGCGCCCCATATTCCTGCCCATTCAGACACAGGGAGAAATGGAGGAACAAGCCTTGCAATAAAACCTCGGAAGGGCCACCGCTTATTTCCTCGTTCGCGTAAACACTCTCAATAAATTCTTCACGCTGATCCTCGGATGAACCCTTGCGACGTATGAAAATGGAGGCTGAGAAGCCATTCATTCCTGCTGCATCTCGCGCCGACCCATAAATCATCCGATATGGGCAATTAATAGCACCGTATCTTGGATCAAAAATCGCGTTCCGCTGAACTTTGTCGGGTCTACATTGTTATTTGATTGCAGGGGAGATTGCGATGTGGATATTCTGGGAGTATTCGCTTTATGCGATCGACGCATATAAAATGACGTCAGAAGTTTTAGCAGCGTGTAATTCATTTCAGCAGCGTGTGAAGATGAATGTTTTCTTATATTTTTTTCTGTTGAAAATATTCTATAACTGTCAACAAATTAGACGCTGCATAAATTGTTTATGGGTCACCGGTGCGCTCTATGACGGTCAGCGTCAATACTTGAAACATGGCAGACTCAGCGAACAAGCTCTTTCGCATTTTTAACTCCATAAATTCACGTACACAATTGATTGGTGAAACTTTGACTTGATTCTAGTATTGTTAAGAACTCATTGGCTATTCAACTGAATAACCGCATATTCAGTTGAATAGTCAGTGAGAGTTCATTTATTATGAGGCCCATATCCAGAGACCACGTTTTTTCTCCGTGAACTAAGTAATCACCTGTAACATACACACACGTGTATATGGCGGCGATAATATGTCGCACAGTTTCCCGAACGCTGAAACAAACATTTAAAAGGTAATGTATGTATGTAAGTCTGTAGGTACCTACTAAATAAAGTCGTCACATCATCTATCCACATACCTATCTCCAAACGTGCTATCTAAGCTTATGGAAGATTACTCGTAAAATTTTACGACCAGCATTATGGCAGTGGAATAAGCGGAATGGTACGACGATAATAATATCTGTAATTCACAATATACATTTATGTACTGAGATCTGAATAACAATGTAACATACTACTCGTGGATGTGGTGTCATTATCCTTGTAGGTTGTTAATCGTTACAGCGTAACCGTCTGTAGTAAACCCACTTTTATATGGAAATAAATGTTGAGATAATTGCGATGTGGATATTCTCTCCACTTGAAAACTATTACTTCCTTTGAACTTCTTATAAAACAAGGTAGTTTATGTATCATGTTGAGATACCTATGAAATTGTGGCATAAAAACATAATAAAGTAACTACGATTTCTGACGAGTCCTACATCCTAATGTCTCTTCTTTGTCTATCATGTGCTATAGCTAATTTACACTTTCGATAATAATTTAATCCTTGAGATATAAAATATAAGCTTCAGGTACCGATACAATGAAATAAAATGAGCATAATCTCACACAATCAAACAAATGAATAAACTACTAGAAGCCAAAACATGGTACAAAGTGGTTTCTAATCTTCTGTTAGAAGGTGATATAAAACTCTTACTAACAGAATCGTACAAACGGGCGCTAAAAATTTCAAGCTAAACCAGCAGCAGGTTAGTAGACCTTGGAAATTGCACTTGCTGATATTTGCAGTTTTCTCAAGAAAGGAGAACCGCTTGCATATGTTTACGGAAACGGTCTACGTGTTTCCCACGTATAACTGACAATTGACCCATTTTCTCGCGACCTTACATAATTCAAACTGCTTTAACAAAGTTTTCTTGGAAGCGAGTAACGCGACGGTGAAATAGTGCGGGGTGGAACGGATGAAATGAAACTGCATTCGAAATCGAGGAGCGTGTGGTAGTTAAAATTAATACAAGGTTGGGGAGCGGGCTTCGGAGGAGCGTTTTATGATAGTCGGAGTAAATCGTGTTAACGTCTCGATGTAAGCCATTTGGCTAGCTGGAATTTTTTAAGTTGGAAATTTGAACCAAGACAATGTTACTTTGACATACAAAAATATAGGAAAAGTGAACGCTATTTTGAGAGCGTTGTAGCCTAAGGGTTAAGTATTCTCAGAAACCTTTTTCTCATTTGGCACGTTGGCATGTGCCCACGATCCTGAGGGCCCCCTCTCCTAAAACCCCTTAACATCAGTTCAATGAAGTATATGACACAGTCTAAAAGGCCCTATTTCATAATGTGCCCAGGGCCCCAACTATATAGGTTAAAGACGGTCCTGAGCACTCTAACTCGGAACCCATCCCGAGTTCAAATCTGGCCAGAACCATCTTTGTGTTAACATAACAAAATCTTTCTGTATGGAGCCGAAACTTGGTCACTAAGACAGCAAGATCGCCGAAAAATCGACGCACTGGAGATGTGGTGTTGGAGACGTCTGTTAAAAAAACCCTGGACGCCGTTTCGCACCAATGTTTCCATCCTCAAAGAACTTCACATACGAGATAGGACAGATGGCGCTGCTGTCACGTTCAAATCAAGCTCCGTGTTTTATTTACTTTTAAAATAAATAAACAACGTTTTTCTCCCAAAAAAGATACAAGGAAGTTCTAATGGATAAGAAACAGCGGCGGAAGTTTTATCTCAGAAAAATATGAACAATAAACTGTGATATATATCAATTAATAAGTGACTTAACTAAAAAGTGTTTTGCTCAAAAGTGTAAACAAAAATAATGTGCAAATCAATTTTATATTAGGAATTGATTATATTTGACAGAGAAAATGAAAACACAAGTGTCCTAATAATTGAGAACCTAAACAATTCTACAACAGAAATTATAAAAGTACCCTATAGTGAATTGTGTTTAGTGCAAAAAGCTAAGTGTGTGAATCACACAAAAACGAACTTTTGTATTGAAATTGTACTGCACTACCCAACTAATGATTAATTTCAAACAATTTGTCAACTGAACAGTTGGCGTAGTGGTGCGCACAGCCAAATCGGAATATCCCAATTGCGGAGGGTGACAGTTCAATCCTACGGAGTGGTCACGTCTTTTTGTATATTATAATATTTTATTTACGAGCTGCGATGCAAAAGAGTACGGCTATCTAGGTAAATTGAACCAGGGAGAAAAGAAAAAGTTTAAAAATGGCACCAAAAGAGATAGTCACTTGCGCGAAATGCCAAAGAAAAATAACCAACAGAGACTATCTTAAATGCAATGTTTGTAAACACATCTTCGACTTGGATTGCGCAAACATAACCACTAAGTTCTTTGACATAATGAAAAAGGAAAGTAAAACCAAATGGAACTGCAGTAACTGTAAAAACAAAAAAAATAATACTAAAAAATCAATATGTTCGTCAACACCAAAGACAAATGAAACTGCGAGCATAAACAAAGTGACCCCAGTTATTACCTATGCGGAACCAAGTACCAGCAAAGTTGTTTCCTCTTCTACTTCGTCAGCCATGATTCTTGTTGAGCAAAATGGCATTGTGTCTGAGAACAAAACCTCTAAGCAAACCGAGACTCAGACACGGGAAAGTGTTGAATTTGTGACATTGCGAAAGAAACCGTCCGGTGAGGGAATACTGAACCTATCACTACCAAATCTAGACAGCCCCAATTCATCTACGCTTTCAGAACAAAGTTGGCCAAATAAGACATTACCAGATCTATCTTCTTTTCAAAACAAAGACATTGAAAACCTACAGGATGAAATATCAAACCTGAAACTGAAATTGTCTGCTGCTGAAAATGAAATAGACAATCTAATCCTAGAAAAAAGCACTATGGAAAAAATCATATCTAATCAGAGCCGTAAGATAAACAGTCTGCTGAATGTATGCTCAAGCAGTACACTGAACCAATCTCCACTAAGCTCGAGTAAAAAGAAAAAAAAGGAATCCGAAAGAAAATCACTTTGTAAAACGATTTCTAGAAAGATGAAGACAACAACAAAAGAGGCAGACCAAAATGAAGAATCCACGATAGAAGAAAAGGAACATAACATTATAACTGAAACTCATGAAAAGAAAGAAGATAAAAAACCAAACCTGAAGAAAAACTCTAGTCCTATTATATATATACTTGGTGGACAACAATGCAGTGGATTGGCATCCGCATTAAGCCTCTCTAGAAAAAATACTAAATTTGGAAAATACAAAATAACTTCCATTGTAAAACCTAATGCACCATGTGAAGAAGTTCTGAAGTCCACCGAGACACTACGTGCTGGTTCAGATGATGTAATTATTATTCACATCGGAGAAAATGATAAAAACCCTACAAAACTATGCGCAGAACTAAGCTTTTTTCTGAAATCACACCATAGACCTACTGTGATTATAATTGGGGCTAAACATAATGTTCACTTAAATGAAATGAAACTGAATGCCACACTCAAAATGTATTGTAATGTTTTTAGTAACTGTAAATTTTTAGATTTAATTGACATTGAACAATTTGATATGAATTTTATGAATAGATTATGTAATAAGTTAAATTTTATCATTGACACATTATATTATGACAGCAAATTTTTGGGTTACAACAAACTGGTGATCAAATCCATGGGTAAACAATCTCAATCCCCACCGACAAAAACTCAAAAATGCCAAAAGGGGACCATCCCTTATTATTTTAAACCTAAAAATAGAAAACTATCCCTAACTAAAAGGGACTATAGCAAAAATATCATCGTACAAAAAACAATTACAGATTATTTTGCCAGGCGCCACTCGCGCGAAACCATGTCACACTCAAATAATAGTTTTTTTTCGTAAATAATATTAATAGTGATTGTTTTTCGGTATTTCATCAAAACATAGCGGGAATACTGAGTAAAAAGGAATTAATAGAGCTCACTCTGGAAGAGCTTTCAAGTGATGGTAAAACGTTTGACGTGGTTTGTTTTAGTGAAACGTTCGTAAAAGCAGGTAGTGAGAATAATATAAACATAGCAGGGTACGAATTAACAGCATCATACCTGAGATCTCATCAGAGACGAGGTGGTGTTTGTATCCTATGTTCCAAGGATATTCAAGCCAAAGAGCTACCATACCTCAAGGAAATGGCGCATGATTATGTTTTTGAATGTTGTGGGATAGAGATACCTGCAATTAAATGTATAGTTATATGTATTTATCGAACCCCGTCTTCAAGTCTATCTTCGTTTTTTCAAAAACTGGTACTACTTTTCGCGAAGCTTAAATTAAAAACAAAACATAAAATTATTTTAACTGGAGACCTTAATATAGACATATTAAAAAACACAAATGAGGCGGATGAACTAAGAAGAATAGTAATGAACCATAATTTTTCCTTGAATATTACTACACCGACACGCAAAAACGCATGCCTAGATCAAATAATCAGTAATATCCCTGAAAGTCAAAGTGAAACCCTTAGCCTTGGTTTATCTGACCACGATACTGCACAATTTATAAAATTCCAATCGTTGCCGAAAATACCACCACTTAAACGATGGTTCTATAAGAAAAGAGACTATAACTCAGATAATTTGTTTAAGTTCTGCAAATGTTTAGGCAGTCTCTTATGGTCAGATGTTTATGGAGAATCTGATATGCAAACCGCATTTAACAATTTTTTCAATAGTGTAAAACTATTTTATGATTTATGCTTTCCAATTCAGAGGATAGCGGTGAAACCTCAAGCAAAAAGTTCGAATTGGTTAACAAAAGGCTTAAGAAGATCAACGATGACGAAAAGACGACTGCGTTTCTCTTACTATAAGACTCCAAATGAAAACTCCAAAACAGAATACAATAGCTATTCAAAACTTCTCAGACGCTGCATCAACCAGGCTCAAAAACTGACTAATTCAAAATATATACAAAAATCAAAAAACCTTTGTAAAGCAGCATGGGATGTAATTAAAGGTAAGACGGTAAATGATCTAATAAATAAAAACATTGACAAATTAATTATAAATAATAAAAGAATTGATAATCCTACTGACATTGCAAATAATTTTAACGATTATTACATTAATCTGACTAAATCGAATCCAAATTGCGCATCGGGCAGCTACGAAAATGTACATTATAGTCATGAAAGCTTATTTTTATACCCAATCGACGAACAGGAAGTCGTTAAAATAATAAAGGGTTTGAATTCTACGAATTCCACTGGATTTGATGAGATACAAACCAAAATATTAAAATCTTGTGTTATGGAAATTGCACCTGCATTGAGTTACCTGATTAATTTGTCATTTTCAACTGGTGTCTTCCCCGAAATCCTCAAGACCTCTGTAGTCATGCCCCTTCATAAGAAAGGAAGCAAAGAACTTATAGCGAATTATAGGCCTATATCTCTTCTGCCTACGATTTCAAAAATTTTTGAGAAAGCTATGCACGTTCGTATGACAAGCTTTTTAAATGCATTTCAATTAATAAAACCTGAGCAACACGGATTCCAAAAAGGTAAATCCACATCTTTAGCTACTTTTACGCTACTTAATAAAGTGTCTTATTATTTGGACAAGCGTATACCAGCCACGGTTGTCTTCTTCGATATGAGCAAGGCCTTTGATTTCGTGTCGCACAAAATACTACTAAATAAATGTAGCACTATGGGTATAAGAGGAATAACAAGCGAATGGCTTAAAAGTTACCTCGACAATCGCAATCAGTATGTAGAGATAACACACATGAATACCAGGATGAAATTGACCAAGTACAGGTCATCCATGAAATTAAACGATGTTGGCGTGCCGCAGGGTAGCATTTTGGGCCCTTTGTTATTCTTGCTCTATATAAATGATCTTCCTGAAGTAACTCATCATGATTGTATACTTTTTGCCGACGATGTATCGGTTGTTATTCCATGCAACAATTCGGAAACATATAATGACGAAATAAATGAAACTATCAGTAAAATAATAAAATGGTTAGGTAGTAATAATCTTATGGTAAATTTAGAAAAAACTACATATATTCAATTTATCAACAAAAATGGTAAAAAACGCCTCCTGAATGTTTCGTCCGGATTAAATCCCATTAGAGAATCCAAGACTACTTTGTTCTTGGGTATACTAATTGATGTTAAATTATCATGGGCAGAGCATATAAATAAACTTTGCAATAAAATAAATTCTTTTGCATATGCACTGTGGCGACTAACACGAGTTAGCGAAACTAGTGTCGCTATTCGGGCTTACCACGGATACGTATGCTCCCTGCTGAGGTATGGTATTCTTCTTTGGGGCAACTCGTACCACACAAACCGGGCACTAATAGCTCAGAAACAATGTATTCGAGCTATTTGTAATGTTGACGGTTTGACATCCTGCAGACCGTTATTTAAAAATCTCAAGTTGCTAACCGTAACATGCATCTACATCTATGAAATATGTATATTTGTAAAAACCAATTCAAATCTATTCACAAAGAAAAAAGAGGTTTGTAAATTTAATACAAGGTATCCGAATAAACTGGTTCTACCCGCTGTCTCTACGACGCTTTACAGTAGAAGCACTTACTGCATGGCTATAAAAGTTTATAATAAATTAAATGACGAAATAAAGGTACTTTCACTAAACAGATTTAAGATAAAACTCAAGCGGTGGTTGATAGAAAGATGCTTCTACTCAATGGATGAATATTTTAAATTCTCTGAGTCTCGTTTGTTGTGACTCAATTATTTTGTATTTCATGTTTTAAGCATGTTTCGGTGACATTCTGACAATATAATGATTATTAATAATTTCCATGTGAACTTAAAATTATAATAATGAATTTTGCATGCTATGCTATAGTGAATTGTGAGGACCTTGTATATATTTAACATCTTTGTACCACTTTCAAGCGAAATAAATGATTCTGATTCTGATTCTGATTCTGAGACAGGTTATCGTCGATTGTGCAGCTACGAATACTGAAGTTCTTTGGAATATCTCCAGAAACGATGACTTGATGGAGAGGCTTGTAGTACAGGGCCACACTGAGGGGAAGAGAGCACGAGGCCGGTCTCCGACTCGCTGGATCGACCTGATTAGGAAATCAACGCAGTCGACCGCAGTACAGTGTACTCGCAACGCACAAAGTCGACAAAAGTGGAGAAACATCGCGCGACGTGCTGCTGCCACAGAAGCCAGCGGCGACGGCGAGCCGCAACCCTGTCCATCAGCAGCCACGACCACTCTGCCAAGAGTGCCCGACTAAGAAGAAAAAGAACATAACATACCATCACGACTTTATCCCAAGCAGGGTAGTCAGAGGCAAGTGACTGTGCCGTCATGGTGAACGAAACACTCAGAAGCCCACTTTTCACCAATGATATTAGAACCTAACGTGAGCCTTCCGCCGTTATCCGGGTTGATTTGGTTTGTTATTGATGTTTTCCGTCACCGGAGAGTAAGTCGGATATTTAACAATGAACACAAAGATTTTGGTTCTGGCCAGATTTGAACTCGGGACCACAGGATCCACGATCTGAGTTCGAGTGCTGAACTACTAGGCCACGTCGCTCTAGGATCTTTGTGTTCATTGATAAAATTCGCGACTGGCTCTCCGCTGATGGAAAACACCGATAAAATACCAAAACTATTCGTCATCCGAATAGTTTTGGTATTTTATCGGAAGGCTTACACCATACCAAGTTGGGTTCTAATACGCTTGGTGAATAGTGGGCTTTTTAGTGTGCAGTTCACCATGACGACAACAGGCAGTCAACATGCGTTTGACTTCCCCGTTTGGGATATAATCGTGATAGGATGCATGTACATTGAACCCATGAAAAAAGACACAATCATCTCAAATGTGGCGGTAGCATTCTATTCAGCTAACTAAATGATAAGGGAACCAGCATAGTTTAACCCTAACTAAAAAACCAGTGCGCATCTTTACACATTGTTGAAAAAATACATTGAACAAACAATAAACATCTTATTTGGCGATATATCTTCAAAGAATAAGAAGCAACCGACAGAAACAGTCTCGCAATTTTTGATTTCTAGGAAAACATTGTTGCTCCAAGACACCTATTGTGATGTCAAAAGTTCAATATAAATTCGACAAAGTACCGACGCGTCGGTGCTCTCGGTTTCCCGAGTTTTCTATTTCCGCTCTTTATTCTTGTCTCGCATCCGACCGTGAAAAATGTGGAGACATAAAATATGAAATTAATTAAATACGAGTTGAACGCGAAGAATAACCCGACGCCATATTAGAGGTATTAGTGGAGCGTATAGAATTGAGTTAGCTTGTAGATTCTCGCCACGTTCGTTCGGCTTCATTCACGCGACTCTAACGGCGCAGATAATAGAGACTTACTGCGCACTTTACTCCGCCATACCTCAGGCAATAATTCTCACAGAGTAGTTTCCACGCCAAAAGTAAAAGCTAAGGGAATCAACGCGAGCAATACAAAAAAGTTCGGTCGGTCCCATTTTATGAAGTTCATGGCGAGAGATATAACGCACCTTGATGAAGTCGCCGAGGACTGAGTGGCTTTAATAAGCCAAGTTCGTTCGCAGACGGTGAAGGCTTTGCTTCTGTAGTGTAAAACTTGAAATAACATTGTTTTCTATGAACGATGAATTTAACTAAACACAAAAATAACAGTAGTTAGAATATGCATAACGTCACTTAAGTTCTAACACCTCGGAAGGCATTTTTGGCGGTCATTGTTTTATCCAATCAGAAAGAAGCAACGACCAGTAAAAACTCATAAAAGCAGTTTAAAGTAACACCACGGTCTTATGGTCTCCATGTTTCACTCTCCTAACTAGCCATTTTTTTGCCATTTTTGACTTACGTGGAGTTAGAAGAACCAAAGCGACGATAAAAATATGCAAGATAATTCACTATTTTTGAATTATATACACTTTTTTTATATTAAAATTCTAATTAATCTAATCTAATTTAATGGCCTTATTAACGTTATCCTTTTCTAGTAGCATCAGATGCAGTGAGTGATGATAATCTGGGGGCTAATCATCAAGTCTACTGTTTCCAAACATAGAAATGACACTAATATTAAGTATTATGCATCCCAACAACAAAAACTGCTCAAACACTTTTCGGAATACCCACCCCCTTATTCATAAAAGATAAAACAGTCTTATAAGACTGTTCTCACTATAGTAAAATTGTCTTAAAGCGTTGTTTAAGTTTTTATGAATAAGGGGGCCAGTCTGTAATCACAAAAATTTTAACAAAAAAAAAAAACAACTTCAAAAAAAATTCTTGTTTTGTTGTTTGTTATTGTTGGAGTCGGTGTCAGCCAATGTAGGCTTGTAACTACCTACCTACATACGTAAACGTAATACTTAAGAAATAGGTATATTGCTATAGGTATTTCCTTGGCTGACACCGACTCTAACAATAACAATAATTGTACCTTCATTATATTATCGTATAAGTTTTAGAAGAATACGCAATTATTTGTTTACTTTTTAGTGCTTTGTTTTAGAAGAATTTTTTTTGAAGTTGGTTTTTTTTAAAAATTTTTGTTTATTTCTTGATTTTCAGTGAATAGTTCTAATTTATTTTATACATCGAAAAAGTATCGTCCAATTGCTCCTAAGAATTCAAGAGTTCCGTTACTTTTTCATGGATCCCATAATCAGAACCTAACCAAACTCTCATCAAACTACCCTTGAAGTATATATATCCTTTCCAATAAAAAAAGTAGCATCGAAATCGGTTGACGTGATAATGAGTTATTCGTCCATTTATCTTATTTTATATGGTTTTCTCATCGATGCCACTGTCAGAACTAGACCAAATTAAAATGGGACCATTCCAAAAAAAAAGATCAAAATCGGTTCACCCAGTCGAAAGTTATGAGGTAACAAACATACAGTCGAATTGAGAACCTCCTCCGTTTTTTGAAGTCGGTTGAAAAGTAGCTTAGAGGAACTAATAATAAAAGAAATGGCTCTCCAAATATCTGAAGAATTTTCTGCAGTGTCTGGCGTTTTATCATATTAGCCTATTATACCCGTCACGAGGAATATTATGATGATGTCAGTTAACTCGGTGGAAAGAAAGATTACTGCTGTGAATATTTGATACCGAAAAACCGCGGTAATTGTGTTCTACCTAACTCACCTAGTCACATATCTACTGTATGAAATGTATACCTGCTTTCATCTTCACAGGAAATAAATTCTAAGTACCACATTTGCATGCTTGTTTTTAGTGTTTTTACTATGAGCAAGAAAATATAACACAATTAACCTTGTGACTCATTTCACTTCCCTCTTTTTCATTAGTAGTGCTCCAAAAGTCCGAATTAACTTGATAAAAAAAGTTTTATTTCTTAAACCCGGAAGTTTTTATTTCATTTCCAGTTACGCATTTTCATGGCTTGAATATAAAAAAATTACTTGATGAATTATCAAAATCTTTATTTCAAGTTACTTTTTCTACCTTGTTTTTGGCTTCCGAGGAATTCAAGAAGATTAATGCACTGGATTAAATAAGTCTGAGTATAGGTAGTAAGACATTTGCATGCTACTTCTCGACCAGTTTTGATAACTTTTTTTAATTATAACTTTTTATGATAGGAAACTAGATAAATCGAATTTTCAACGTCCGTGAGGGCATGCAAAATTTTCCTCAGGTGTTATTTCTTAGTTTACAAAGCCGGAAACAAGAGTTTCACGCGAACAACAATATATTGGATCTTTGCATGCAGCATCCACTTAGCCACTTAGGAAGTGTTCTCCGAGCTCAATAATTCTTGATTACAAAGGAAAAGGGGGTATACCGGAAGCGAGCGGAGCCGTAAGCTTCGCCAAGATCCATCACCAAAACCGCAGCTCAGATTGGGCTGTCAATTACGTCACGGGTACCCCGCCCTTAATCTGTCATCTAGGAACCAATTAAGGGGAGAACTGCCACTGCGGAGAGATGACGTAATTTGTCTTGCAGAAAAATACCCGCAAATAAACACAAGCAATGATCCTCGTCCCGCCTTTGCGGTATTTAAAGCTGGGAGCGAACACTTTTGAATCGCAATGTAGCTACCAACAGTAACAAAGATTTTAATTATGCGCCCCTGCCTTATTTTTACAGTCATTTAGAATGGAAGGAGATTGCGTTATATATTTTACAAAACGAAAACGTTGGAATTGTGTATTCAATCCCATTCATAGGCTGCTGTACTTGTGTTTTTATTTACTTTAACAAAACGACAAATTCTATTAATATTTTTAAAAAAACATCAAGAGGAAGGCAGGCTCGTTCGTTCGGGTTTTCGATCCCCGCCCAGGACATACTTTCTCGAAAGTGACTGTCTAGGTTAGTTCTAAACATTAGTATTATTTTTAACCGACTTCAAAAAAAGGAGGAGGAGGACACCGAGTCCAACAATAACAATAATTGTACCTACATTATATTATCTTATAAGTTCTAGAAGAATACGCAATTATTTCTTTACTTTTTAGTGCTTTGTTTTGGAATAAGCAGTTTTTTTTGAAGTTGGTTTTTTTTGTTAATTTTTTTTTATATTCAGAAATTGTAAACTTTTACTTTTTTACTTTTACTAAGTACTTTCTGGAAACGAAATTTTAGTTATATTTCGAATGTAATGTAATGTTCTGTGCATGTAGTGTTTACCTACTTTTATTGTACACTTAGATCTAAATTACTTGTAAGCCTGTATATTTAATGTTAAAGTGTAACAATTACTGGTGAACTAAATAAATAAAAAATAAAATAAAATAAAATGCGCAGGTGAAAGCCCCATTGATTTGATTTATGGAAAATTGACATACTTGAAGATTATGTTTCCTCAGTGGTTTGTTTGATTAGCCCTTTTTAGATTAATTCAATTATAAAACAATCAATTCCATGAAATGAATCAATTCAATTCAATTAAAGTCAGGCCGTGACATTTCGCGAGTTCCGTTATTCAGAATTGCATATTATCATTAAATACTTGCAGCTGTTTTAGACTTACAGTTTCATAGCAAAACATACTTCTTGCAACTGTGTAGTACATATTGGTATAGTGACTAGTGTTGTCGAGTGTCGTTCTGGACATGCCTATATCCTAGGCGGGCGTTGACCTCGCAGTTGTGTCGCCCCGAAAGGTATTGAGCTATCAGATAAATATTCCAAGTGATCCATTACCTCTATAATCTATAGTGACATTTTCAGGAGCCTTGTGTGATCTCAGCCCCTTTTGCTGACAAAGGATATCACTGAGTAATTGTCCGTCAGGAAGATGTCTCTCCTGTCGAATCGCCGTATGAAATACATTATTACTCGTAACTCTTAAAAATGACTAAAGTACACACATCAAACGTGTCTAGGGATCAAGCTTTTTTATGCGGATTTCTTATAAATTTATATGGATCCTTTTTGGTGCATTTCATAATTTGAAACAGGAACTGTCAATCAAATTCGAGTAAAAGATGAAAATCAGCTGTCAATATTTTCCCTATAGAAACATACAACGCATTGAAGATATTATTAGTGCTACTGTTTCCCTACTACTGATTAAAACCAACGTTATTATGGAGCGGCGACGTCATTTAAGCAGGGAAGAAATGCTCAGAGCCGTGGGAATGATAGAAGCTGGTTCCCGGCAACGTACTGTGGCTTTAGCTCTGAATACAAGTCAGTGTTATCAGTCGACTTTGGACACGTTACCGAAGCACTGGTACCGTGGCTGAGCGCCATGGAGGACGGTATCGCTGCACCACACGGAGACAAGACCGATACATTCAAATCACAACTCGAAGAGCTCCAACAATAACCGCCATGATGTTAGCCGTGAGGCTTCATTACTCTTCAGGGAACTTAATTAGCGACCAAACAGTCAGAATCCGCTTGCATGAAGTGAACCTTCATTCCCGAAGACCGCTAAGGGTACCACCTATAGCAATGCACAATCGTAGGATTCGATATCAATGGGCTCTTGAACACAGAAATTGGGCAGAAGAACAATGGCGTTTCGTGTGCTTTTCTGATGAGTCTCGTTTTGGTATGAGACCGGATACAAGACGTATACGACACTGGAGAACCCCTGGACGCCAACAGCGATTAAAATCCTGCCAGGAAGTCCATCCTTATAGTGGTGGAACCATCATGGTATGGGCGGGTATTTGGATCGGCGGAAGAACTAAGTTGATTTGGATCAGAGGCAACCTCAACGCTCAAATTTATGCTGAGACGTTGTATCAGACGTCATCGTTCCTCTACAAGTGCAAATCGGTCCCTTATTTCAGTTAATGCATGATAATGCACCACCGCACACCGCAAGAGTTGTAAGACAGACTCTCGCCGCAGCTAACATCAATGTCCTGCCCTGGCCTGCTCAGTCGCCAGACTTGAACCCGATTGAGCATGCATGGGATATGCTACAGAGAAGAGCTCTGCCGAATATGGAGGGTATCCAGTCGCAAGAAGACCTTTTTTTGTTGTTGCAACGAACATGGGCGGCCATTCCACAGCGTGATTTGGATGAACTCATTTTGAGTATGCCAAACCGATGTCCTTGTGTTGTTAGTGTTTGCGGTAGAAACACGGATTATTAATTGTTTAAGTTACCCAATAAAATTTTAAAGAAAACTGTTATTTCAGTCTTTTTTTCGAACTTTAATGATAGTGGTTCAAATGTCAAAAATCCCTTTATTAGGAAAATGGCAAATTTCTTTATTAATGCAAAGGTGACTTGGTTTATCGTTACTGTAGACAAACGAAAACACTTTATTTGATGAATCCTTAAAGAAAAATTTAATTAATATCAATCAGGAGAAAAGTTATTGCAAAAATATATGTTGATCCCTAGACACTTTTGATGTGTGTATTTCTGTTGTGTAAGGCTGGACTTTCAGGTCTTATATAGTTGAGTTTTCTGGCTAATGCCCTACTCATAGTACTACCATAGTATTAACCAATTCCAATTTAAAATACTACGTTGTCATACGTCTTTGTTCGTAGGAAGTAAATCAACATTTCGCTCGCAGATACTTATGTCAACTAACCTGAGTCATTTGGGATTAAGCCAAGTCAAGCAGACGCTAAGCCGTTGAAAAGTGGGTTAAGATATTACGAGTATGTATGTATGTACTGTATTGTTTTTTTATTGACGAGTTATCATCGCCTGGTTGAATCAAGCACTAATACAATCGATGTCTACCTCACAATCCGGTCCACAATGAACAAAAAAGTTGGTCTCACCAGGAAGTAATAATTCTTGTTTACTTATAATTTTTTCCTATTTCCCTGTGCTCTCGGGTTAGCAGTGGCGGGGCATTGGGCTGCCATACTAAAGTAAATTTTGTGGATTATCGACAAGACCAAGGATACTTATGAGAAATGAACATTCCAAGCTAGTCCACCAAATTAGGAACATTTGTTGATCCATACGCAGAGATAAATTAACTGTGAATTCATGAACTAATTTCCTTTTATTATTTCTTCGAGGAAAAATAGCGCAATCTACAGATTGCGTTTTCTACAATAGACTGGTTGGATTCAGAAGCTAATAACTAGATGAAGTGTGCTTTCTGTGGTCTCGTAAATACAAAATATTTGAACTGACGTGCAGGCGGGGGCCTGTAAAAAGCAGTTAAAACCAAAGCAAAGCATCGCACTTGATTTGACCCAACTATAGTACATTTCCCTTTTAAGCTATTTAACAAAAGTAACATTTACAGTTTTGGGTGTCGTCTTGGGTTTTTAAGTATGCAAAGTGTTAAAGTGAGTTCAGATAAGTTTGGAAATAAAGTTATAGGTTTTTCCCTATCGAATAAGATTTTTCAGGGGCTTAAAAAAGTAATTATGTTGGAATTCTTGGGGGTTTTCAATAAATCGCAATATCAAATATCTCAGACGCACGTCGCTCTTAACAAAAGTACGAGTATCGACATAAAGTTTCAAAAGGTATTTACCATCAAATGTTATTAGAGTGGTTATTTTTTAAATATTCTTTGGGTATAAAATAAAGGTTTACGATTAAGCCAAAAGTGAAAATAAAAGATTACAATGCGTATACCGAAAACCCTGGTAAGTATTAAATTCAATCTCCGATGTGCGGTCGACGTGCTCCATTTAATTTTAAAATTCGTTCAGTTCAGTGAAATGTTTGCTTCAATTTATTGTTCGTGAATAACAACAATTAAAATACATATTTGTGTGAACCATTGCGAGCACGGCAGATAAAAGCTGGTTTGGGCTTAATCGTTACCAACTACAAACAATAATTATGTGAGGAGTGTTTGTGATTTTTATATGTCTGGTCGTATATCTTAACAAAACAACAAATATCGATTATTCGCGTTCATGATTTCAGATTAGTAAATAATGTGTACTAAAGCATTTACTTTTAAAGGAAATACTGCCATAGTTTCTCGCGCACTGCAACTCCTATGCCCCATAAACAGCAGCCAAGAAACTTTATGCAATGAAACACCTAGATCGATGTCATGACCACCAAACTTCCTAGTACGGTCACCTACAGTAGTGAAGGTATCTTTTGTTTCCTTCTTACGAAGGCGAACCAATAGCACACGAAACACTTCGAACAAACGAACTGAATTAATTGATATACCTGCTATTACTACAGGAACATTGGTCTGTCCGACTTTGTTTTCAGTCCGCACCATGTCTCACACTTTAACGATACGTGCAACGTTAAGTTGGCATTGAACTACAGGTATGTTGTTTACGTGGTTGATGTTTTTCTTTATCAACAGTCCCTCGGAGTTTAGTGCAGAGAAGATGGCTTATTACCCTATGAACGCCTAATAAAACGAGTACGAGTAATCGTTTGCACATCAGCCCACCGGATGCATCTTCCAATTCGTCGTCGCCTCTCAAGATTTTGATTCCCCAGCCATGAGAGAAAGATGTAGCCTACCATTGCCATCTCAGCTTGTCTATTGAAAGAGCTACGTCGGTGACTGATACGGCGCTGAGTAGCCCTGAGTCTCGTTAGTATTCCTTGCCAATAATGCTGTTCACACGCAGCGGCCGCCGAAAGGCTTTAATCTTAAAATACTTTTAGTGATTCTTGGTGCTTGCCATATGCGGTGTTGCAGCGCAGTATGTCACGGGTCACACGGCGGCGATGGCGCGCTGCCAGCCGCAGCGCAACACAACTCGAGCCAGTTTACTGAAGCCGATACTGTGTCTAACGCTCATAAATGTGGAGCCAGGTGTTAGCGTTACAAATTTAACTAGCTAAAACTGTTTGACTAACAGTAAATTGTGATAAAAGTTTCAGCCCTTTTAACTGTTTTAAATTCCATACTTCAGAGCTTTTCAATGAAAAACTCATAATAATCCTTTCATTGTACGTATTAGGAACCGATCCAACAATAGATGCACAGACATTTCATAGATGCCTTTCTGTAAATTACTGTAAAACATAACCAAGTTGTCGATAAGTCAAAAGCTGGGAGAAAAGCAAAGCAGCTATTACTCGCGACAACAGCGTCGCGATTGAAAAAATTTAATTCGTTATTATTTCAATGAAAAGAGTTTGCAATATTTGTTATCGCCAAATTAGCTTAAGCCTCAAGTTAATTATAAACATACCCACTTAGTCCTACCAAAACTATAATTAATTTGCGTGAAATAAACGTTTTACAACCTAACGCTGTTAATAAATGAATTAATAGCCATAATGTGCAGGCTGCCCTGACGAGACACTTGGGAAATTTTCGCCCGCCCTCAACAAACAACATTTTGAATTCCGTTTTTATACCAAATGCGCGATTTAACTGAAAAATGGACTGAGAAGCTGTGTAGAACTGATGATTAACAACTTTATGGTTATGATATTACGTTCCTTTTTAGATCCCAGGAAGTGATAATAATTCGCCGGTAGCGTGGAGTCATTCATCAACGCCGACTCTAGACTTGTACCTGCGGGTTTTGAAATTCGCGACTATTATGTTGGTTGGAGCATCTTCAGAGTTTGTGTTATAAATAAACGTTAATGTAACTTCATCATAATAATATGAACTATAATACCTATTCATTTCCCCTGAGTGTACATATCTCTGCAAATTATATTAGGACAAATCCTACAAGAATTAACTACTTATTAGGAGTACAATTGTTCAGTTTGAATAGACACTGATATGAAATTATCAAGGGGTTTTAGTTATTAATTCGTTATTAACAGTGTCGCTTGAACATGTACAATTGTACAAGTGATTTCATTATAACACATTTTAGTTAATATAATTACTTAACCATCACAATTAATTTAATTAAATCTAAATTAAAACAGATTCTGTATTATCTTTGTATGAAGTACTTAGTTAAAACTTGTTTGTTGTTTTAACGTACTAACATCTATTTAAAAAAACTGTGTAGTTAAGGGTAAGTATTTAAATCTCTTACATAAAAAAACCTGATGTTAAATGACCTACGCTCAAAATCCCTAAAATCAAAATACTTAATGTTTTAATATGCCTAAGCAACTAATACTTACTTACGAAATACCTAAGATTAAAATACTGATTGGACTAAAAATACCTAATGTTTATAATGTTTATAGTTATAACACCAAAGTTTGATATACCAATAATTTCAATACAAGATGGTCAAAATATCTAAAATAATGCACCACATGCGAGCTATTTGTTATCACTACTTAGATCAGGTTTCGCGAGCGTAGAGGGTACAATGATAAAATTTATCGTTTTCTATGTTTACAATTTGTTGTGTGTTTTGGTAGAATGCGAGAATATATTTTCTTACTGTAGGCTAGATTTGGGTTAGGTTAGGTTAGAACTGCGGCCTCCTACCCCATGAGCTTTCGCCTTGTCGTGGCGGGGGGGGGGCTTAGTACTGGTCGCAGGTGGAACCACCGGGAGGCTAAGAGGGCTCAGGCGTGGCAGTGCGGTGGACTTAACTGCTTGCCACCGGTTGTGGTGGTGGTATGGTGCCTGGTGCCCATGGGCGCAGTGCCTTAGAGCGCGAGGGGGTCGCGGTGCACATCCGTTTGGAGGGGATCAGTGGTCCGCAGCTGGCCCTCCTGTGTACTGAGACTCGACGGGGCCACACCGCCAGATGCGGCAGGTGGATCGAGGTTGCGGACCTAGTAGGGTACGCGTACGGTGGGAGCCAGCGGGTTTAAGTTAGGGGGTGCTTTTGCCCGCAATACACGACTTTCACCGCGACGGCGGAAGCACCTGTGTACTCAAGGTGCTTCCGTGGCCTCCCCCTTTCATTGGGGGGTCGGCTGGACGGGACCCCAATACGGGGAAGCACTGGCGGCGGGGCATAGCGAACCTTTTTAGGGACTCCGCCTCGCCGCAGAAGTGTTGAGATCAAGTATGTACCGTCGGGTTTTAGTTGATAGAAGTCCGACATAACCTCGTCGTTCCCCCGGGCGGCGAGGTATCCATATAGATTTTCCCACGATAGTAAAAAAAAAGGTTAGAACTGCGATCACAAAACGAAGAGCGAGCGAAGCGAGCGTGCCGCGGCAGCGGCCGTCAAGTGCTAGAACCGACTCTAAGGCGTTTTCCACTCAAACAAAAACAAACTATTGAGCAAAGTAAGTATACAATGTGAACCCAAAAAAAAAAAAATACGTTTTGAAAACATTATTAGGATTAATAAACTACCTAATGAAAACCTAGTCTCCATACCAAATATCAACGCTGTGAGCTTGAAAAAGGTAAATCATAGCTCGTATCATAGATTAACCTTTGGTTTTTAAAACTTCAGGATTTAGTCTTTCAGGTTAAATGTCATTTCGTGATTTTGAACGAACTGCCAAACAACCATTCGACCTTTTAATTTTCGGTCTTTCGTCCATAGGTCTTGTGAAATTCGGTTAAACAAACTTCAGGATTATATCCATTTGACATTTTAAGCTTTTGGTTTCAGTTTAAGTCAAACAACCATTAGGTATTTTGATTTTTGGGATTTTGACCGTAGTTCATTTAACGTTAGGTTTTTTAATTTTAGACATCTAAATACGTACACATAGTTAAATTTGGTTGAGGGATCTGCCAGAAATATTTATCTACCCAAAAATCATGTTATTGCCCACGTAATCTTTAGTTATCTCCTCTAATCTGATCATAATGTTAAAATGGTTTACCGAAGAATCAAATATTGTATAATTTGAAAATACGTAGAGGTATTCTAGAAAAAACGTTTAAAATGAGTGAATGTTGATCACCTGCAAAATAGTTTTATTTCCTAAAAAAGTTCACCTAGTAATCGCAAAACAAAGAAAACCTCAGAGAAGTAATCCGTCCAATATATTTTTTCCGGCCGGATCGTGATCATTACGTTGACTGAAATACTTACGTGCAACGACTCTCACGGCAGTGATAAATGGAGTGGCGGGACACTGCCTCTATTTCACATCTTCTAATATGTGGCTGCGAGGTGCCTGATGGAAATGGTGGAACAGGGCTTTGGATGAAGACGTGCGGCTTTATCTTGTTTTGCAAAGGTTCGTTAGCGTAACGTTTCATAGATTTAAATAAGTTCAAGGCCATTAGCCATGACGGCTTCTCATTGGTCTTTCTAGTGCCTCACGTCGCGACGCGTGGGTATTCTCCATAGGCTCATTGGTAGTGCTTTGCTTTAAGCTTTGTTTTTTGTTTTCGTGTTAAGTTTATTCAAACGCCGCTTTTTAATACTAACCAGAAAACAGATAGAAACTAGGAAGCTTCCTGTTAGTTAGATATTTTTGAGTTTGGATAGCTGAAACACTAACTAACTAGGTCGGATTAATTATGCTCTCGATAACGATAATGAATTTACGGTAGCTTACGTAATTTTGTCAAATTCTAGCTGTATTTAGTCCACGACCTTGCCTGAGTGAAAATTCTATTGAAACTTCACATTAGGTATGTCTGGTGAAGCATTAAGTAGCAAAGTTCTTCTGAGCCGTAATCAGAACTAAATTGGGTCGAAATCCGTTAAGTGGTTTAGGAAATTTCGAGGTAGGTAGACAAACCAAACATTGAAACTTTCAGATTTATTATAAGTAGGATACATTATTGGTAGAACGACGCTCTGAATGCTCGCTTCGCTTATGAAACTACCAAAAGTGCTAAGCGAGCAGTTCGAACGTGAGCTTGGACAAGTTTCCGGACAAACTCCATTTTGTTTGCTTTTTAACTTAATTAATTCGCCTGCTACCAGCAGCCACGGTACAATATTATTATTATTATGAGTATAACTTCAAAATATCAAACAGCGAATTTGCATGATGTTCAGCCCGTCATTGTGAAATCCAGCAAATTAATTTTATCATGATTCATACTGAAATTTGCATAATTCACTGTCATCAACGTTATTTATATTTATCGCGATTTATCGTCTGGGTAAACCGTTAAATATAATGCAGCCGTAATACATCCCTGCTTCTTTTTTACAAGCTAATAAAACTTGGACAACATTTACGAAGACAATGCCATAAAAATTGGCATAAAATCTCGGCGCCGAAAATTTTATATCCAGCGTACTATGACGTTCATAAATCGTGAAGAACAAATCATTGGATAAAATGTACGCGTTTGGGGCAAATTGCCGTATTCGGTATTAGTGTTATATTGCGATAAAATTTGTAAACTCCATTTTTCATCACCTTGAAATTGGATCGTAGCGTGGGAATAATGGCGCAAAGGTGACATTATGAAAAATTTACTTTAATATGGGAGAACTTTATTTATATTTTAGCGATGTTATTTTGAGAAATGAATTTCGGTGCTCGCAGTACCACCTACTTTCTGACTTTTCTGACTTTCTGTGGATGAACTTATGTGTTCTGCAAAATAATGAAGTTATTTTGAACTTTCATTTGAATCTTAAAAATTGGAAAAGATTATTTTTCACAAAGATAGAAACTAGAAAAATTCGACCTGATCCTACTGATCCTAGGGACTCAAGCGGTATCCGAACCCGTGCTGGTAACGGCCTTTGGTAGCTCAGTTGGAAGAGCAGCCACCCGGATTGTGGAAGGTCGCGGGTTCAAATCCCGCTTGAGTCCCTAGGATCCGGTCAAACTTTTCTAGTTTCTATCTTTGTGTAGAAAACAGTGCATTGTTAAATGCTAAAAATAAAAATTAACTTAGATTATTATTGATTTAAAAATACCTCAAATACCACTGTTCAGTTCGTCAAAGATCTCCGATAACTGTCTTTGTTATACAGAATAGATACTTGTTTACGGGTAAAATACTAAGATGACTAATAGTAATCGCAAGCCCGAGGGTATGCTCCAAACCATAACCATCGAAGTTCTTAGGAAACGCACTTTGAAACAATTGAAACTTATTGCCAAATTGTTAAAACATCAATTCATTGGTGGATAATGCACTCATTCTCCTACATAATTAATTATTCCCTATATTTAGGTACAAAATAAAGTAACTGGCGTAAAGTAAATAAAGGTAATATGAAATAACGTATGGGAACTTAAAATCGTATAACAACACAATATGTCACACAAATCGGAAAAATTCGTGAATCAAATTTTCTTCTGGGTGCGTCGGGACTCCGTGCGGGCTCTTTTGAAAACGGGACTATTCTATGACACAAAGACTTTAATTTATTCTTGAACCCGATTTATTCTTCCCGTATGGGGAGCCGGTGACAGAGAGCCCTCCAGGTTAATGTAGGTCTTGTCATCGGAAATTGGAGCGACCGAAACCGCGCGATTTGTCAGCTGTCGCGGGGAATTGAATGTTGAAGCTGCGTCGCACTTGTTCAGAATATGGACGCCACATGGATTCGAAAAAATATTTACTAACTTTTCATTCAGAAACGACATAAAAAGTTAGGTCCTATTACTAAATTATTTGAACTAGCAAAACTTTCATTTGTGAAGAGCAATAAGCTGAGCGCGAGAAGAGAGATTGTAAAAGTTTTGAAGCTAATTTGAGGAACAAATGAAATGAAATAAATATTAAAGTCGTATTCATAATTCAAACAAACAAACAAACAAAAATATCTTTATTTAAATAGACCTGTAACAAGTACTTTTAAATCGTCATTACAAGAAAATAAAAAAACTTAGTAATAGACTTAAATACTATAATAATATGAATACATAAATACACTGTATACAAACATAATGTGACTCTACCACCGCATCGGAAGTTGATCTTATACTGAGAAGACCCGGCGAGAAACTCAGTACTTACTCTTTTAAACTTGGTTCGGTTTCACAAAAAGAGTTAGTAAAGTACAAAGAGTATTTAAAAAAAATGCTTACGTTCTAACATTTCCTTAAAATATGGACCTAAAAGTACATCTAAACTACCGGATATAAAGCAAAAACATTGTACAAAGTTTATACAATTCAAGCCTAGAAATTGTTAGATTTTTGTTAGTCACTACAAACTAGTTATATAAATATTACAAGAGTTAACTAATCATGTACCGAGTAGAGAGCTTAAACCCAGGCCTTTTTATCCAAAAGGTAGTCATTTGTAGTGTAATAGCCCTTTTTTGATAATACTGTCTTAATGTGGTTTTTGAATTTGTTTAGTGGTAGCTCACATATTGCCTTTGGGACTTTATTGTAAAAGTGTACACCTTGCCCCATAAATGAACCTAAAACTTTCTGTAACCTGAAGGTAATGTAATTAACATAATTAGAATTTAAAAATAATGTGGCCATTGTTCAATGTAATAGTGATGCGTACAGGTTTCGTACATTCACAGAAAGGAATGATAACGGGACTTTACGTTTTTATTTTTATTTATCTGATTATCTGAAAATTTACGATATCTGTTGTGATATGTAAATATTGATTTTTCTACTTTTACTGGCTAGGTACGCAGTACTTCGTATTTTTGACCGGATCCTACGCCGGCCTTGTAGGTCACCATTTTGTTTGTGTCATGCGGCTTCTAACTAACGTCTGGCTTCACTGCTCTGACGTTCCTCTGCGCACACGGTGTTTTTGTTAAGTTTCTAGCTTGTTATCCACAAAAAAGAAGAGAGGTAGCTTACAGCCCTACCGAGAAACGAATGGTTCCCAACATGTAAACATGTGTAAGAAAAGGAAGAAAAATAGCCTCACCAGCCACTCGCAGTGGGACGCATATTGAAGGATGTTAAAGTCTTCAAAAATTGATCATCTCGACGCTTACGTTAACGTAGTCGTAAAAAAATATTAAAGTTTATTGATGCCTGCATGGCACGACTCAAAGTCGAAGATTAAAATACACACATCAAAAGTGTCTAGGGATCAACATATATTTTTGCAATAACTTTTCTCCTGGTTGATATCACTTAAAATTTTCTTTAAGGATTCATCAAATAAAGTGTTTTCGTTTGTCTACAGTAACGATAAACCAAGTCACCTTTGCATTAATAAAGAAATTTGCCATTTTCCTAATAAAGGGATTTTTGACATTTGAACCACTAACATTAAAGTTCGAAAAAAAGACTGAAATAACAGTTTTCTTTAAAATTTTATTGGGTAACTTAAACAAATAATAATCCGTGTTTCTACCGCGAACACTAACAACACAAGAACATCGGTTTGGCATACTCAAAATGAGTTCATCCAAATCACGCTGTGGAATGGCCGCCCATGTTCGTTGCAACAACAAAAAAAGGTCTTCTTGCGACTGGATACCCTCCATATTCGGCAGAGCTCTTCTCTGTAGCATATCCCATGCATGCTCAATCGGGTTCAAGTCTGGCGACTGAGCAGGCCAGGGCAGGACATTGATGTTAGCTGCGGCGAGAGTCTGTCTTACAACTCTTGCGGTGTGCGGTCGTGCATTATCATGCATTAACTGAAATAAGGGACCGATTCGCACTTGTAGAGGAACGATGACGTCTGATACAATCGTCTCAGCATAAATTTGAGCGTTGAGGTTGCCTCTGATCCAAATCAACTCAGTTCTTCCGCCGATCCAAATACCCGCCCATACCATGATGGTTCCACCACTATAAGGTTGGACTTCCTGGCAGGATTTTAATCGCTGTTGGCGTCCAGGGGTTCTCCAGTGTCGTATACGTCTTGTATCCGGTCTCATACCAAAACGAGACTCATCAGAAAAGCACACGGAACGCCATTGTTCTTCTGCCCAATTTCTGTGTTCAAGAGCCCATTGATATCGAATCCTACGATTGTGCATTGCTATAGGTGGTACCCTTAGCGGTCTTCGGGAATGAAGGTTCACTTCATGCAAGCGGTTTCTGACTGTTTGGTCGCTAATTAAGTTTCCTGAAGAGTGATGAAGCCTCACGGCTAACATCATGGCGGTTATTGTTGGAGCTCTTAGAGTTGTGATTTGAATGTATCGGTCTTGTCTCCGTGTGGTGCAGCGATACCGTCCTCCATGGCGCTCAGCCACGGTACCAGGGCTTCGGTAACGTGTCCAAAGTCGACTGATAACACTCTGACTTGTATTCAGAGCTAAAGCCACAGTACGTTGCCGGGAACCAGCTTCTATCATTCCCACGGCTCTGAGCATTTCTTCCCTGCTTAAATGACGTCGCCGCTCCATAATAACGTTGGTTTTAATCAGTAGTAGGGAAACAATAGCACTAATAATGTCTTCAATGCGTTGTATGTTTTTATAGGGAAAATATTGACAGCTGATTTTCATCTTTTACTCGAATTTGATTGACAGTTCCTGTTTCAAATTATGAAATGCACCAAAAAGGATCCATATAAATTCATAAAATCATAAGTTTATTACAAAGCCACATCTCAATCTCAAGAAATCCGCATAAAAATGCTTGATCCCTAGACACTTTTGATGTGTGTATAATGTATTCATATAAGCTGAAAAATATAAAGAATAAACGTAATTATAGTAACTCTGTTAAGATGAATAGTCTAGAATTTGCCCCGACACTATTTTGTTTCACCAAAACCTGGCAACCCAGTGAACGTCAGATTAAAATCATGAACAGGACTTTATCTGGGACCTCAGAATTTATACCGCAATACATAGATACTTCAAGTGAGGTGGTAAAAAATTAAGTAAGCAGCTAACTTATCGCGCACATTGAATACACACAAACAGTCATTTTCACAAATTAAACTAATATAGGGATTTTAAAGTGCACATTATTTTTTGCGTAAATTGGTTTTATGTGTTGTAAAACAATAATATTATCATACTTATGTATTTCACACATAAGAGTTAGTGTTAATAACATTGCTTATAATAAGTTAAATGATTTGCTGCTTTTAAATACAGTTTAATTGGGAACTGCGATCACGACTGGATATCAGCAGTTTATTGCATTTAAAATTAAATACCAATATCAACTGTGGCTATGTTACACTTCATCCTAAGCGCGGACTTTGATGCTGTGACTTCCTGAACAATTTTCATTTCCTCAATGGAAATCCTCCTGAACTTCGCAGCACGCCAATTTTAACTCGAAATCTGTCTCCGAGTTACTTTCAGTGAAGTTTACTTCACGCCGATCTTCGTATTTCCAGTTTAATCATCCGAATGCTCAGTAATTAAATTACTCGTATAACTCGTTAAAAGAGGATGTGGGAGGGGTGGGACCTCTGGAAAACACTCAGGGCGAGTTCACTAGCAAAATAACAACGTCCATTCGTAACAAAAAGGCTATTCATCAAACGAGATAACAATGTCACGGCGTTATCAAAACATGACCCGCGAAGCGATCGCAATGTTTTGCCGCGCAAATCCCGCTCGGCAAAAAGTTAACACAATGGGAAAGTTGATGTCGAATAAATCGTTTCATGTACCTACTAAATGAGCTGAATGCAGTTTTTGATAGTATGGCGCTGTTTCGATGTTTGAGTAAAGTCACTGCTAGTAAATTAGACTTGGCAGACAATTATTTTTGCTTACTGTTTCATCTGGTCAAGATGTCACGATGAGAGTTCCTTCTCTCACGTTTTTAATGAATCAACGTGATTGTTTCAAGTGGAAATCATTACCAAACATATTACTAAAAAATGGTGAAGATTTAGCTTTTAAAAAACTCTATTTTCCACCATTGATGTTTTCTAAATGTTTAGGTTTGAATATTAATAAAAAAAAACCTGATTTTCATCTGAGTTAGTCGTGAAACTAGGTTGACAATTTAACATTGATGATTTCAAATGAACTGCTATTTCAATTCGGTGGAGTTGTTTCAATTATTCAATTAGGTACACAATAATTTCAAACAAAAACAAACTCACCGGTAAAACAATAAAACTTACCTTTGTGCGCAAATGTCAAAATAATATTGACTGACTGAAAATAATAACCATGGATAAAACCACAGCAAAGAAAACAAATATTGTGACTGTGCTGCTTCCAACGGGTTATATTTTAACCACTACTTTACAAATAAATAAAAATGCGCCTGGCCACACTCCACTTGTCATGTTTTCGAAGTAGGTATCCCTGTGTTACGAGGTACCAGACAAAGAGTTACGCCAGAGGTGTCTCCCAGCACACACAGACCCGAGCCAATTTAAAAAACATCGTTTCCTGAATTGACTCACCGGGAATCGCACGCAGGTCACTATGTAAGCCAAGGTGAGAAACCGCGCTACACCGCACTACGCCAATCGTCTCTTTGTGTACGAGGGGCATGCAAAAAGAAGTAAGATACTATCGTATAGGCTGGTTGTTTATTGATGTATTTGAAAATAGAACACACATATATTTTTTTATTTTTATTTGAATGAGCATAATTTTTCCGGGAATCTGGCGGGAATTCACTTGCAGCAATGGAGCTCAGTCGACGTGATTTTCGTGCTATGATTTATTATGACTATAAAAAAGGTTTGTAGCCTCAAGAATGTTTTAAACTTTCAGTTAGTCTGCTTGTTTACGAGCAACAGTATTTAATTGGTTTGCTCAATTTAAAAGAGGACGGAGATGTCTCGAAGATGAAGCGATGACAGGCCGGCCGCCAAACGCGGTCACACAAGAAAACGTTCGTGCAGTCGAAAAACTTATTCGCGAAAACCGATGAATCACGTATGTAGAGCTGGAGAGAGAACCGGGAAGTGGATCAGCAAAGCAATGCAAACCATACTTCACGACCACCTTTCTCTCCGTAAACGTTGTTTGAGATGGGTGCCGCACAAACTTACCGATGAGCAGAAAGACCGTCGGGTGGATTGGTGCCTATTCATGATAGATAAATTCGACGGTGGCTAGAAGAAAAGCGTGTATGATATACTGACTGGTGACGTAACATGGCTACATAACCATGATCTCGAAGCAAAGCGACAGTCGACTGTATGGTGTTTTGAAGATGAACTAACTCCAACGAAATGTCGCCGTGCACGAAGCACACAAAAACAAATAGTCGCCTCGTTTTTCCGCAAAACGATTCATATTGCTATAGTAGTGCTAGAGGATCAAAGAACGGTGAACTCTGAATGGTATGTGACAGTTCGTGCTCCAACAGTCATATCGGCTTGGTGTGACAAGCGACCGAAGTCAAGAATCCGGCACCTTCTCTGGCACCACGAAAATGCGGCGCCGCACACGTCTGCCAGAACACTTGACTTTTTCTTCTCTAAAAACCTAGCGCCTTGTGATTTTTATCTGTTTCCAAAAATTAAAGAAAAACAAAAGGGGAAGAGGTTTGAAAGCAAAGGAGATGCACTGGCTGCCTATAATTTCGAGATTTCTGAAGTGTCTAAAGAAGAGTGCTCACAGGTATTTTCCAAAATAAAGAATAAATTTTATAATTTTTGAGTTTCTAATATCTTTTGGAATGCCTCTCGTACCTTTAGTTTCTCATTGATTTGTTAGTTATATGCATAGTAGTGTAAAAACAAAACGGTCGGATGTCCACAAGGATTTGCCATAGCTGACGCCAGCTCACAGTCAAAAGCCTTCTGGTAAGCACATAATCACTGGGGTATTGCACTCGTAACACTTCTCTATAATCTGCCTGATGTTGTGAATTTCCTTCCGTGTGATAGCTGGTTTATTCCGGGGAAAGGGCCCCCGGAATAAACCAGCGGGCTCCTTGAGTATTTGCCAATCTAGGAAAGACCTCAGGCGATCAGTGATTATGTGCAGGAGTACCTTGCTAGCATGTGGGATAAAGGCAATCGTTCTGTAGTTGTTACAATTTCGAATAGGGCCCTTTTAATGCAATGGCAATATGATCGAATGCAACCAGACCTGGGGCCATTCGCAGGTCTTACATATAGAATTGCAGATGTTATACAGTGCTGCTATGCCCAGGGAACCCATGGATTTCAGTGCTTCCACTGTGATGCTGTCAGGCCTCGGAGCTTTGTTGGTTTTGAGCTTTCTCAAAGCATTCTCTACTTCGGAAAGAAGTATGTCGGGTTCCGGTTCGATGTCCAGTAGCAGGCTACCTGGCACGATCTAGTGCAGCGTGTTCTTTGATTATCTTCACATAGTGAATTGCCTTTTTTCGCAATGTTTCTATACTAGGAATACAAAACAATATCCTGAGCAATTTCCTCAGGGGAACGCGCCACGCTCGCCCTACGCTGCACTCACTCACACCGCTTTGTCATTTTCATTTACTCCTTTGCGGAAATAAATTCCAACTAATTTATTTTTATATCCGCTACCCGCTATGACACTATTTGTTTCCTCCTGCGTGAATTGCAGAAAGGATTTTTAATTATTTCCTGTACAATTTCTCCCATTCATCAATTCGGGCTTTCTTCAGAGACTTAGTTTTTCATTCATAAGTTCCAGCATTAGCAGTGCAAACATTCAAAAATACTGAACTGGTGAGTTTAGGCCTATGTATAAAACAAAATTTCCATTAGAAGAAAAGACTAAAGTATATTAGTCCAAGCTCCCTCACTCTGGATGAGTAAACTTGCCAAAAACAAAAAATGTACTCTTTAATATCGATTAGAACCTTCAAACGGGTGAATGTTTAATTCAAAAATATATTTTACTCGATATAACACTCAGCAGTAAGCTTGTTATCATACAACCCGGTGTTAAAAACACTATTTTGTGTAAAATCCTTTTTCAATTTACTGATGAACAAATTACCATATTTCATAACTACCTAGTCAAGAAAACTTGATGAAGGAGTAGGATTAGATAAAGATTGAACATTAAGATAAAGTTGAAATGAGAGAAAAGACAAATGATGTGATGTGATAGGAATTATCAAATTATATTAAAACTAGCTTTCCACCCGCGGCTTCGCCTGCGTGAATTTCTTTTTTATGACATACAGGATTTTTTCCGATTATACGCAAAATCCCGTCTAAGTTAGACCCTACGTCCTAAAAAGAATCCCCCCATTTTAGACTTCTAGCGCCTCAAATTGCTTTCAGTGTTTTATGATGTTTGTATTGTTGGAAGCAATAAACGCATTTTTACTAGTATACGCCAAAAACACACCCTTAGGGGTCGAATTTCGCGAAATCCTGTCATGATGAGCACCTACGTCCTAAAAAGAACCCCCATGGTAAATTTAAAACTCCTAGTACCCTACAGTCCTACACTTGTAGTTTCTGAGATTTCGTGATGAGTGACCTTTCGCTTTTATTTCAGCATACTCTGAAAGTCAGGAAGCTACCTCCAGTGATTTGAATTAGTGAAGTGACTAGTGGGTACTGCTCGTCGCTGTAGTAGCAATGAAGGACATTCAGTCTTAAAAACACAATTTCCAAAATGAACGCTACACTTCTTTTCGTGTTAACGTACTACCTCTAAACGTACCAATTTTCCTGAATGTCTTGTGAAATTGGAGAGAGCTCGATACTACGCACTGCAGGAAAGTAGTGAGTTGGTAAAGGATTTTCCAGTCCCTAGCTTAGCCTTCACGGCACCGTTACGTGGCAAACTAGAATAGTTTTCGAATATCTGCGCAATATATTTACTAAGAATATATTTCTAACAAGTGTTTAAATATTTCTTCGAACCTTGTTATAAGATACGTAAAAAGTTTGCTGCAAGTTGCAGGAAGCTGTTGGATGCAAAAGGCTCGCTGTGGCGTTCTTTGTGGAGGCCTATTACCAGCAGTGAACTTCTAAAGATGTTGATGGTGATGAAAACGTTTTAAGTTTTTGTGAGTAATGATAACTCTTTCTTAATAAGTCGGCGTAAGTTCATAACTGACTAACGTTACTGTTTGTTCTGCGGCTGGGTGTTGGTAGCTACTAGCTATATAGTTGTTTATTTTAAACAATCTGTTGAATGATATCTTCATTAGGGGATTATTACAATTTCTGCTTAGTCTGAGGTAAGATGATCCGAGTATCAGTTACATTATCTTAATAAAAAATTGATGATTTTTATGATTGCCAATAATATGCAAAACCACTTAATCTGAGAACGTTTCAACTTAAAGGAGTAAAGGACCATGCAGAGAGAAATAGAGATAGAAAGAAAGGGGTTTGAGGAACTTTGTGGACCCGTGACGTCGTTTTTTTTATCGGCCAGCAATAATTTGATCACTGTTTTATAGCACCCTATTAAAGAAACATATCTGTGTGGTCAGAATTGTTCTAAGTGATATCGGAGCCGAGATGTGATTTCTTAAAGTGTTATTTTTTGCCTTAGTTTCACTAAAGTAATAGTTCTGAAATGTGACTTTATGGGGCTAATCTCACTAACAGCTGTTAAAAAGGATACAGAAATAGGAGCGGAAGGTTTTTCGCTTAGAGATATACCCGTTGAGTTTATTTTTCTGATAAAAGTACATCCAGCAATACATCAAGTTAGATATACTTAATGAAAATATTGTTTACAAAGCAGTAGATGTTAAGTATTTGGCATTAGGAAGTGGAAAACAAACTATCACGAAAAAAGACCTTAACGTCAATGACATCAAAAAGACATTCTAATATTCAATATGTAAATCGGGGGTATTGATTTTTAACTGTGGATATTAGAGACATTACATGGGAAAACATCTGCAATTCCTGTTACCTACAATACAACAATAACGACCTAATATTGCACCTGGCCATTGAAAACTAGCCTCGTTCAATACTAATTGCGTCGCATGTTTATAACCAGTATTAAGGATTATAAATAATGCCGCTTTTTTACCTCTACCTTGGTATGGATCAAGTTCAATTGATTAGTTAGTTAAAAATACAATACCTAAAATCTCAGCTCCGATTCACTTTAGCTATAATGTGCTCCATATAAAATATGTTCTTTCATAATAATCAGGTTTGGTGAATGGCCGCGAAATTTCAAAATTGACGCCAACATTACCCATATCCCTTTAAACATATCCGTAGCATTGCTCCTGCGTCGGTGACTGTGTAGCGGCGCCTTTACTGCCTACATCTGGTAATTGCTTCTGAACTTGTTTTTGAACATAATTTCGGCTAATTGCAGCGACTCGGCGCAGCGCCAACTCAGAGTACCATACTAACTCACAGAACGGCACTTTTAAATCGTACGGTTTTTAAGTGAACTTTGATTTCTTCTCGTTGGGACTTTCCGCTCTAAGGCCGCTATTAATTGATACTCCGTACGTGCTTTAAAGTTTAGGTAATAAAATATATTTTTATTATCGGGTAGTCTTAATCACCTATATTATAGCTACTAGAGTTTTAGTGAGCTTTGGCATCATCGATAAAAAATCAAATCAACCCAGATAACGGTGGAAGGCTCAGCACCTACCACATTGGGGTCTAATATTATTGGTGAAAAGTGGGCTTCAATTTCAATTTCAATTTATTTATTACAAACCATAATGTTGTTCATCTAATGTTGGGCTTCTGAGTGTTCCGTTCACCATGACGGCAACAGTCATTAGCGTCTGACTACCCCGTTTGGGATATAGTCGTGATGGATGATGATGATGATATTTTAAATATTACTAATAATTAATTAATAAATTATTAATGATATTTTAAAATAAAGAATTATTTTAGCATTTTACAATGCTTTCATATCGAAAGATAGAAAACTAGAAAAAAAAACGAATTTCGGTTCTAGAAGAAATCAGATCTTCATTCCTTCATATCTCACTAAATATTGATCCCAGAGAAAAAGTTAATGGAATCTTTTTTGTAGAAAATCATGTGTAGATTACTTGAGCTACAGATTTTTTTTTGCCAAGAGCCACCGTTTACGAGTTGTTTAGGAAAAACTTTGAAAAAGTATCTTAACAACCCCCCTACCCGTTAGCTCCACCTTCATCCATCAGTACTTTGAGTATATTGCTTCAGACACCATTCCCTACATTTGTGCCAAAATTCGCTTTTACACGAATTATTTCCACTATTTTAGCTTCGTTAATTAATCTGTGGTTGAGTTAGTTGAGGGGCCTACTAGTACATGTTTACTTTGCAAGCCAACGTTATTTCATCACTGTTGCCTGTACAAGGCAAGTAGGTACCTTCAAACATCAGAAAGGAATAGTACATTGTTCACCGAGAGGAGAAAGAGACCGATTACCGTCGAGGGTGTCGTTTGAAGCCCGAGCCGTAGGCGAGGGCTTTAAAACACCCGAGATCGGGAATCGCACTTTCTCTCGAGTGATACATAGTGCTTTATACTACACCTACGAGGAAAAAAAAAACGAAATCTTTACTAATTGAAATTTATATTGAAATTGTTGCAGTTAGTGAAGCTTAATGTAACACTTTTTCTTTCTTTATTATTTTTGCTGTTTCCTTCAACTGCGGCGGATTTCTTTTATCATTTTGATAGTTTTATTTTACTTTCTACGAAAACTGAATCCTCAAACAACACACAAATTGAAAATGGCGCCAATGGCGTCTGCAATTTTCACATGTTCTTTTTTCAAATTGTTTATCCTGCCGCCGCAGGGTCGCACTGCCAGCCCGACACCATCCAACACACAGCTAGTGGCCAGTGTCATTTTGCGAACTTGGAGATAAAAACTCACTGTAAAAACTTTTTGGCTTTTGATATTTAGGTTACCGGCGCATAGTCTTACCCAAAATTAAAAAAGAAAAACATGCAACAAAATGGATTTTTCATTACTCATACTCTGAAAGTAGGTCTGAAGTTGCCTGAGGAGCGGGATGAAAGTAATACTTTTTAGTCTTTTTATTTAGTCCCTCGAACTATTGGCGCCCTCACTTCGTTCCGGGCGCCAAACCCCGTCTCGGGACTAAATAAGTTACTTTCACCCCTAGGGTAACAATGTACTATTCATACACTTTTCTCTCCCGCTCAGATGCGTTTTCTCCCCGCATATTTTTTCGATATGCAATGACGTACTTTCCACCATAAATTTGATAAAGTATCAAGGTACTTTCCGAGCAGGTGTAGTATAATAAGTTTTTTTTCAGTAAAACGATCAGTATTTTTGTATGGAAACCTTAATTTCAAAGTTAATTGAAAAAAAAAAATGTTTGCTTACGAGTACATAGTTACTACACTTACTAAGTATGACATTTCTTTTTTGTAAGTCTTTTGATAATCACCCCTATAGTCTAAATTTATCAGGATAATACTTAAGCTCCAAATTTTCTTAGGTACCTAACTTATTACTGTTTCATTCAGCAAGCCAGGTACGAGTATAGCATCGGCGCCGAAATATCCGATAATTGAATCTGACCAAAAGCCCGCCAACCTGTTAAACCTGTCAGCAATCCGGGCCCCAATCTCACTATATTTACAACTAAAGCCTGATCGATCATACGAAATATGGTAATAATAGAAGTCTTCTGCCCGATTATGCTTAAGTTAGAGGAAAACCTTAACTGTCAGTTTACGAATCACTAAGAAATCGGAGTTAGATAGATATAGAAAATTTTGATTGTAGGTCCATTAAACATAAAAACTTACAGCAATGTAAAATAAAGTTGGGAGCCTATATACTTGATATACTGTCCCGTTGCTAGGGAAAAGCATCCATCATTGCAAGCAAGTCTTCGCTACATAGTTTTCGGCTGAATCACCACTCTTGTCAAATGCGGGTTGGTGATCACAAACCCGGATTATGTTCCGAAGAATTGGAAAACACACTCTGCCCGACCTAGGCTTTCAAGCCGGCTTTCGGGCCGAGTTCGGCTCGACTCGGTCTCGGAGGCGTTACAATTTGTATCACATTCAAAACAATAGAATAGAATATAATATCATTTATTTCAGGCAACAAATTACATTTAAAGATCTTAACTAAACATAATCGGCCCATAGATAAATACCTTAAAAACAAACAAACAATCACATATTACATAGTAATAATTAACTTATTTACTAACACACGTGAGGTTTATCGGCGACGTGCGACGCATCATGGTGTCCGGTAACCGACCTTGAAAGCGTCGGTAAATGACACCTTTCGGTCAAAACTCCTCTTTCATATAGGTCGATAGATGTTCAGTCGGCACCCTCACCACAAATGAATTCACACTATAGCGGGATACCAATCACTCGACCCTCAGAGTGAAGTTAGCTTTGGTGGTGACCTATATGTACTCTGCGTTTTCCTCAGCCTTCGTAGAGTAGTACAATAATGCACAGTTTAGGCGGCCTTATCACTTCTACAAATACATAGACAACCTCCAGGAATAGGAAGAAGCGTAAAAGAGTGAGAATAGTTAGGTGATACTCAAGTTTGGTGTAGCAGGGTTTTCTATCTTTCGATATGAAAACAAGCATTGTAAAATGCTGAAATAAACAAAGTAATAATCAAATAGCATATTTCACCTTCACCGAAAGTTCAAATACATGTAAAAATACTTATTATACTACACCTGCTCGGAAAGTACCTTGATACTTTATCAAATTTATGGTGGAAAGTACGTCATTGCATATCGAAAAAATATGCGGGGAGAAAACGCATCTGAGCGGGAGAGAAAAGTGTATGAATAGTACATTGTTACCCTAGGGGTGAAAGTAACGTATTTAGTCCCGAGACGGGGTTTGGCGCCCGGAACGAAGTGAGGGCGCCAATAGTTCGAGGGTTCATCCCGCTCCTCAGGCAACTTCAGACCTACTTTCAGAGTATGAGTAATGAAAAATCCATTTTGTTGCATGTTTTTCTTTTTTAATTTTGGGTAAGACTATGGCGCCGGTAACCTAAATATCAAAAGCCAAAAAGTTTTTACAGTGAGTTTTTATCTCCAAGTTCGCAAAATGACACTGGCCACTAGCTGTGTGTCGGATGGTGTCGGGCTGGCAGTGCGACCCTGCGGCGGCAGGATAAACAATTTGAAAAAAGAACATGTGAAAATTGCAGACGCCATTGGCGCCATTTTCAATTTGTGTGTTGTTTGAGGATTCAGTTTTCGTAGAAAGTAAAATAAAACTATCAAAATGATAAGTAGTGATAGTCATGATGAAGATTTCTTAACTCCGCCGCAGTTGAAGGAAACAGCAAAAATAATAAAGAAAGAAAAAGTGTTACATTAAGCTTCACTAACTGCAACAATTTCAATATAAATTTCAATTAGTAAAGATTTCGTTTTTTATTTTCCTCGTAGGTGTAGTATAAAGCACTATGTATCACTCGAGAGAAAGTGCGATTCCCGATCTCGGGTTTTTTAAAGCCCTCGCCTACGGCTCGGGCTTCAAACGACACCCTCGACGGTAATCGGTCTCTTTCTCCTCTCGGTGAACAATGTACTATTCCTTTCGGATGTTTGAAGGTACCTACTTGCCTATTAGAAACTATACATTTTATGTCTTCTTACTGTATGTATAGCCAGTTGTATTTGTTTGTTTGTGCAATACATGTCATGTCATGTCACAACGTCATCTACATAAAGATCGTTTCGCAAAACTCCGGTTGCTTCAGGAAACTTTTCCTCATCTTGGGCCAACTGCTGCATGGTACGGATGGCCAAAAATGGGGCTGATGATACTCTGAATGTCACACGATTGAGGCGGTACTCTTTGATTAGTTCTTCAGGTGAGCTTCTGAACAGGATACGTTGATAATCTTGATGATTTTTATCGATAACAATTTGCCGGTACACAAACATTTGACGTACGTCAGCAGTGAATACAATGGAATGTAGTCCGAAACGCAAAATAATGATATATCAGTTTGAAGCTTACTACCGGTCAACAAAGTGTCATTCAATAAGACGCCTTTATAGAATCCTTGGTGGAGGCGTCATAGACAACCTGGAGCATGCGATCAGGCTTCACATACGCGTGTTGTGGAGTGTAAAAGGCGGAACGAGACTGGCACTCATGGCACAAAGGTGCCTCTAGCACCTCTTCCATTTGCCCTGTTAAAAGATACTCTTTGATATGAGCTGTATACTCCCGATAAGACGATGGATTTTGATAAGGACACTTTTCGAGCTGATTGAAACGCCGAAGAGCCACACTAAACGAACCGTCAAACGATGGTTCTTGATTACGGAACGGCAACTGCACAACATAGCGACCGTCCGCGCCACGATGATGAGTTGATTTATAGATTTCTTCACAACGAACATCTTCTTCAGAAAGGTTCAACTTTTCTGGGGAGGATGGTATATTATTGAAGTACCAAAACTTCTGAACCGCAAAATCTAACTTTGCGCCCAGGGTCATATGATTGATCGACAATGGAACAGGAGAAGACACAATTGATGATGTTTTAGTCATCAGGATAAAACCAAACACTGTATTGATTGCCTTTGGTCCATTACTACCACCATCTATCTTGCCTGGCAATAAGATGTGTGGAAATGTCTCGCCACCAATCATCGTTTCTCATCAGCGAGTTTAAGTTAATGTTTGCAAATGTTGATGATGATTCACATTGATATTATGTGTTGGCATGTTGCCAAAATTTTGTTAAGAGTCACTGCTTTTGTACCTGACATTGGATTGGAGTGTTTGATCTGTATTTAGTCAAAACCTAAACGATTCACACAATGATTTGAGATTGACTGCCTGGGTCAATCAGAATACTAACTTTTTTAATATGAACCCCTACTGTCCTTAATTTCGACCTCAGCCGTCACAAAAGATGAAGATATTGATACACCCAGATAAATTGGACAGGGAAGTCACTGGTGTGACTTTGAATATTTTGATGATTGGTTGTTACTTTTGACGCAACATTGTTGTTGTTGGCACAATTGAAAGTACATACAGTCTGATACAGTCTATTTGAATAAAGTTATTTGAGTTTGAGTTTGAGTTTGATTCTTTATTGAAAAATGCAATAAACTAATAAGTCACAATCGCAAGTGACATGTTTTGCAAGTGTACGCTGTGGTACACTTGTCAAGTTTTTATTTTGTTTAACAATTGTGAATCTATCTTGTAGTGATTTAGAAATAAAAGTTGGGCACAAATACAGAGTTAGATTTGATTTTCAAACAATACAACTAGTGCCAGATGCTTGTGCTGGCAACATAGTTGGTGCTGATTTAGATTGCTTTGATTTGGGCTGTGAATGATTTTGGTTTTTATTTGAATTAAAGTTGTTTATATTGGTATTATTCAAGCTTGAGTTATTTGATATTGATGAACGCTCTAAGGCACACATCTGTTTTCAACAAAAGATATTAAATCATTAAAATGAGGGAAAACATCACCTACACAAGAAAGCTAAAAAGCTTCACGAGTACACTCTTATCTAGTTTTGTTAAGAGGGCACAGCACGTTCAAGGGAATTGAAAAATAGGTATTTGTAAAATCTATTGAAACCTCGAGCGCCCCGCGGAGTGCGATAGAGACAGATGCAAATCGGAACGAAACTATCAAAAGTACACAAAATCGACGTTTCGTAGTCCCCTAGTTCCTTTACGAAAAATAGACCTAAATCGGTGTATTTACTTTTTTCACTTAAAATTAAAGAAGGACTGTGGCTGTGTTTCTGTGTTTTACTTTTTTTGAAATAAAGTTTTCTGGATATTTGAACACAGCGGAAAATCTGGCCATTGTTTTCGATTTTTAAAGGTTTATAGGTTTTGGTAATTAATTTATTAAAAAAAGGAAAACATAGGGACATGCCAATAGTGGCAATAGATTTTTTGTTTAAAAATGGTTTCTCTACTAGCAAAATCCTGGGAGGATACAGGGAACTACGTTTGTATGAAAAAAACGGCGCTTCTGTATCCTCTTAGTAGAGAATGAAACAATATAAAATCCCAATTTTTCATAGGTGCCCCAAACGATTAGTGGATTGCATTGACAAGTTTTCATTAAAAGTATCCACCAAATTCCGCATGTATGCGGCTGAACCACTGTTCATAGGTTTCATGTTACAAATTTGCTCCCAACACATAAATGCTAAATACCGCTTGTTATCACATCATATCTATTTATTAAAGCTGAATATGCACTTGGGTAATTCGCTTCACAAACAGGAAATGCTCTAATGATATTAATAGGTCTCCCCAGAGAGAGATGTTTGATGATACTGAAATTTATCTACATTTGACAAAATCCTTTCTATCATGAACAAGAGTGTTGAACAAATATATATAGCCGGGAAAATTTTTAAAACTACCAGACGAAGTAGGCAACTTGATGGGTAGAAGTTTACGATTTGAATGTGAATCAGACTGATTTGATGTCAATTTAGATGTAGGTTTTTCTTCCGGCAACAATTTACGTTTAGTTCCTAAAACTTCAAAATACAAGTCATCTGCTTGTTCTTGAAATACTGTTTCCTGATCAATTTTCTCTTCTGTGGCCTTACTCTTCAGCTCTGATATTAAACTCGTATGAGCTTCGTTAAAAGAATCCATGATAACATCGAGAAGCGAACACCAAACCACTCATCCACCATTGAAAAGGGAGGATCCTCCGACCAGACAGGTGTTGTGTCTGGTGGGCTACTACCCGACGGTTGTCGTCGGGTTCTTGTATCTATATTCGATCGCTTGGATAACTTTGATATCGCGATGTAGGATACGTCAGTTGTGGCGAGATAGATGTCGCTACAAATCTTTCAGACACTTTCGTGTACACGTCACAGAATCTTCTAACTGCTTTGAGCAAAGTTGCGTTTTGTTTCATAATGAGCTAATAGTGATTGACTCATCCTGAGTATTTAATATTTGACAAATAAAAAGTTACACAAAAAACTACACAATTAACAACGCTTGGAATCACGTTATAATGTTCAATTTGCTATGATACAATAATGTCTTGACATTAAATGATATTAGAACGTTGTTCCCGAAACAAACGAAAAAACTATCAAATTGTAGGAAGTGTTAGAAGCTGGTATGCTTTTTAAGCTGGCCACCCGAAACGACCGAAATCTTTCTTGTATCTTTGTCCGATATTCCGGGGTCTGAATCTGGTGTTTCACGCAACACATATTATTTGTTACGTAAACCTTGCGATAATTGTTTTTGTGATTCAAAAGAACTACATTTTACAAACGATAATTGATTTCGAAGGACCGTTGTGTACAGAACGGTCCGTCGCAATTTCATATGAAATTGCGCTATAATACGCCAAACAAATGTGATATAAATCCTGCAAAAATATTGTTTTGATAAATGTGTATTGACGTTACGAAAATGCCCTAAACAATTATGATTGATTTTAGTGCTCTAAGTTACACTACAAACCTGCAACAAAATAATCATAATTTTGAGCGTCGTTAGATAATGTTACACTCAAAATACAAATGTTATATTTTTAGGTGTTATAAGTTACACACTAAAACAATGATTAGAGCTAAGTAAACGTAGGTAAGATTGACTAATAACCGCACGAAACTTAAACTCCACAACAACGAGAATGATTTTGATAAAAGGATCCCTCGCTATACTTAGCCGTCGTCACTCCCCACACGTGATGAACTATAAAACAAAATAAATTATGATGATATTCAGATAGATATGCTGCAAAACCCATGTTATTATACTAGGATACAAATTATAAGATGTTACAACGAAACAAATGAACAATAATACGATTTCCATATTAATTTATCCTATTTAAATGATAATATTGATTATTGATGAATGAAAATGATGAGATTTTCGGATAAATACACTAGGGGACGAATATTATGATGTTAAATGTTTGTTTTTATGTGTTAAGTGCATGATTATGGTAGATAATCTGTGGATGGCACGTGTAGGCAAGATGGATGACAAAGTTTACAACTGTAAATCTAGTACAAATATGAAAATCCGGTTCGAAATGACCAAAAATGTTGGGTAATGTTCCCTTCGATAGCTTTGAAAAGTAATGAAAAAGGAAAATAGTTTTCCCTTGATTTTAGCTGTAAAATTAACTTTATGATGATACACGCGGTTCTAACGGGCTAAGAACAACAAACTGTAAAATATTCTAAAATGGTAAAAGGACTTACTGGAGTTGATGAAGCTTCTCTTGTTGCACCTGGAGTCTTGGAGCACTTACACACAAAACTTTGTTTGTATTATATTGTGCGGGATCGCACGACCGGCCGTTGTTCTAACTTGTTGATTCGTGAAAAATGCTTAATTAATACTGATAGTGTTGTGCCCCCTCCTGTGATTCGTCGATTTGGTAGGGATGTGACGTTACATGATTAAAAATGATGGATTAAGGAAAAATGGAAGGTTCGTTGTTCTAACAATAACGGTAGGTAATAGGACATAATGGTAAATTAAAGCCTTGACAAAATGATTATAAAATTTGTGAATGTTTATTTTTAGCTTTTTAACAATGCTCTGTTTACTATCTAAAGATAGAAACTAGAAAAGTTCAAGCTAATCCTAGGACTCAAGCGGGACTCGAACCCGCGTCATCCTCAATTCGGGTGGCTGCCCTTTCAAACTAAATTATCACGGCCATTAACTTAATAAGACTTGATTGTAAAATACTTAATCACTTACCGGAACATAACTGACCTACAAAATACTGACTGCCCAGCAAACTCTTTTCTGGACCAGTACGTCTACCATGAGTTGTCACTTTAAATTTACCTTATGGGTCGCGTAGAATATTTGTATTGGGTTTTCGTACAGCGCCTTTGTTGAGTCGAAATGGAACTAAAAAGCGGACCTTTTCTGTACGAAATCCCAATACGAATATTTTACGAGACCCATAACGTAAATTTGAAGCGGCAACTCATGGTATACGTACAGATTCTACTTCACTACAAACTTTAAAATTAGAAACCGTTTTAAGTATACTTCCATAACCAGATATATTCGTATGCAGGTTCATAAGCACGAAAGTAATTCTACAAAACTTTACATTTAAGTCTTGAAAGCACTAACTATGCAAATGTGGTATAACTGCGAGGGATTTCGTACGTATGATATCTCCTGAACTTTTGAATAACATATATTTTAATTTGTTCCTATAAAGGTAATCACCTGATATATATCAGATCACTTCTTATCTGAACGATGCATCCATGGCTGTATTTTTTTTTGTATATCGGTATCCTATTGCTGGGCGGACGTCTTCATCTTTAAAGTCAAGTCATCATTACCATTCTAAGAAGTTACCCTGTGCAAGTTAGTAGTTAGCAGTCTTTTGTAAGAACCTCTTTCAAAAGACTGCTAAAAGAACATCTTTTGAGTTTTACTTAAATTGCATTGGATCATTATGTTTACATGTATATTCTGCTACGCGAAGGAATTCTAACGGAGTGAATATGCCTGCAAGCTGTGGAATTATAATGAACAGAATATGGAACCACCACCGGGGCATCGTTGTCGTCCTTGTAAACCAATTTTAAACCTCAGTAAGAAGTTATTTCAGTTTCAACTTTACAACTGCAATAAAATTGTTCCAACAGCAGTTGAATCTGGTTAAGTAATTTATTTATATTTTATTTATTGTATGTATTATTATGTTTATCTATATGTTTATGTATTTATTGTAGAATATTAATTTACTTGTTTGTAAGTGAAACATGTATGGGTTTTTAATTTGTTACGATTTTGAAATATGTAACTCTCATTTTCGTTTTCATTCGTACACGTTTGTCTATCCATAACAATTTTAAAAGAGTTTTTCCTGTCGCCATGGTCTGCTAGAAGAAATCTCTTTCTAGAGATAACCTTATTGTTTTCTATGTAATTTGTCTCTTTGTGTACGAAATAATAAATGAATAAATAAGTGCCCATGCCTCGCTCGCATCTACTATCGTGTGTATTGCACTAAAGAAACACATTAAACCATAATATTTTGTTCGGATGTCCCAAGTGTAATCTTTCCTTTGAAAGCCCCATTCAAAATGTATAACCGACATTTGAAACCACAAAGCTATAAATGCAGCTTACTTAAAAACAAGTACTAAGATTAAGGAAACAGAGCCCATATGAAAAGCTCCAGCATAAGCTTGTACTTGCGTATTCACAAACGTGTTTCTCATTTCTTGCAGGATGTTCCAAAGAAGATTATGAGTAAGACACATTGTACGAGGCAGTGTGTGCAGTTGAGATTCGCAAACTCTTGTATTAGTTAGAGAAACTTATTAGCTATAAGGACGATTTTGACGACACGATTGGCGTAGTGCGTTGTAGCACGGTTTCTCGCCTCGATTCCCGTAGTGTCCCGGGATCGATTCCCGGTCGGGTCAATTCAGGAAACGATCTTTTCTGAATTGACTCAGGTCTGGGTGTGCTGGGAGACGCCCCTGGCTTCATTCCTTGTCTGGTACGTGTAGGGATATTTATCTCTACTTCGAGAATACATTTGTTCAAATGTCAAAAGAGGCGAAATAGCATTATTTTTTCGTTAAGGCAATTCAAGAACTATCCTTCAGTTAAATTAGTATTTTCCGACTATGTATCCACTCTAAATAGTTATAGGTGAGAAAAGGGTCTTTTGGAATTTGCTTGTGAGTATATTTAAGAGGCTAGCTGTCAGGGACCATGTCTCAGTACCGTAAGGCCAGGGCTACAGTTGACGGAAATTCTGTCGCGGAAGATCTGCATTGATTCGCGGGGCGACCGATCTTCTGCGAAGTATGCCCGCTATTTGTAATTTATATGCAATGAATTGGCGTTCCGTCGCGGATGGGATTTCTGTCAAGTGTAGCCCTGGCCTTACGGTACTGAGACATGATCACTGACAGCTAGCCTCTTAAATAAACGCACGAGCAAATTCCAAAAGGCTCTTTTCTCACCGATAACTATTTAGAGTGGATACATAGCCTGAAAATACTACTTTAACCAAATGGCAGTTCTTGAATTGCCTTAAAGAAAAAAATATGCTCCTTTCTACGCACTGCTCGAAGACTTTAGTCTTTAAGCTCACACACGATATGAGACGTGAAAATGTCGCGTAGTTTCCCGAACGCTACCCAGCCGAGTTGAATTCGCCGTGCCACCTCTTTGTCGCAGTAGGACGGATGGTTTGTAAACATACTCGTCCACAACTTCGAAGGAAATAAATCGTTCGTTAATCGACCGTAAATAAATTACTTTAGGCTGATTTCTCATTAGATAACGGTTGATTCACAGAATATGCCAATTGTAAATTAATATGACTAATGCGGTTCACTTGCAAATTGTATTAAACATACACCTTTGACCGGCCAATATAACTCGGCTGCTGCTTTCTCCTGCCCTTTGTGCCGCAAACATCAAAGTACTGAATTGAAATGGTTTGTCTTAAATAATTAAACAAGATAGTTCCGTGGTAGTAGAAAGCTCTGCCGGAAATCCGGAGGCCCTAGGTTCAAATCTTAAGTAGTTTGTAATCAGATTTTTCGAAAAAGCTCGTATTTGTGATTACCAACCCGCATTGGCAATCGTGGTTATTAGACGACCTATTAATTGTAGCGAAGACTTGATTGCAAAATATATGTATAGTGAAAGCATTTGCCCATTTTGCATAGTTCGTAGACTGATTAATTTAGTTAAGTAGTTATGAGTTTCTGCTGATCACTGAAGTTCTCTCTAAATTTTTTTTTTGTTTAACTCTTTTTTTGGTAACATTCAATAAATAGTGACCAATTTTTACTTTCTAACCAAATCTGTGTTACAAACTACGTTAGCCAGGCTGAAGCGACACCGACAAGAGCCGTAATGTCTCATACGAGGTGATCGTAAAATTTTATGGACGGCTCGTAGCTACAGGATGTGTCCCGAGGGCGCGCACTCCGCCCTCGCATTATGCCTCTAGTCACACTTATCTACCCGTGATTAATTTGTTTTATCTCCAAAACGCTCCAGAAGGATGTTTTACTCCAACGCGCTCTCACAAAGAAATTGATGAGCGCGGCCTAATTAAATTTTTGAGCGGTATCGCTTCAGCAACGTCAGTCAAAGTCAGCCATTTGCGCCACCAATCTCCGCCACTTTATGGATTCCTATACATTTTACATGTTGGCAAGTATTTCGATTAAATGCAAATTTTGCTAACGTGAAGCGAAAAACGTTCGTCATCCCGCTGATTCGTTTTCATGGCTCGGTGACTGTGTAAATGTGGGACTTAGGAAGAGTGATTATGAAAAGACTTACAAAAACGTATGATATATTCAGTGAGCAATGTAATAATCACCCGGTTTTAAAACATTCAACTTTCAACAAATACTAGTTAATAACTTTCAACGAGTTAATTATTCTTATACAGAAAAGATGAATATGTAAATGCCAGATTTTTACACTTGGTATAAAACTGGAGGATTTTAATCGACTGCGAAATACTTCACAATCAAAATACCTAAATAAAGTGAAATACAGTTTTAAAGGTGAATTCGCGGACAAGCTTACTATAGTTTTGGATCAATTCCCTTGGTATAAAGCGGTCATATCTGACTTCCCCAATAGCCAGGAATCCTACTATTTATTAATATTTTTAACTTTTTGTTTTTATTTTTTTACTGATTGTATTTAATAAACCCTCCCTCCTCTAGGAAATAACGATTAGCCATGTTTTGTAGGCTATTTTAGATTACTGTCTAGCCTAGTTTTTCAAAACATTGTTTATGGATATTAATCTCTCTGTGTACCTATTCTAAATAAATAAATGATTATTTTAAAAGTATTTCTGATATTTCTTAAGTTTCACTAATACACTTACATTTCCTGAGTCTTCTCTCAAATCATGGTATACGAGTAGACTACAGCAATAAAAAATGTGAGATGTTAAGTGTTAAGAAAGTATGTTTGCGAGACTCCTGTACGTCTACCACGAGTTGCCTCTTTAAATTTACATTATCGTTGAAAAAATGTATTGGGATTTGACATTGTCATGTCATGTCAAATCCCAATACAAATTTTAAGTGGCAACTTGTGGTAGACGTACTGATCCCACAGACAAACTGTTTATAGAGTTTTGTGAGACATTGTTCAGCTTGATTTATTTAATAAATAAATAAAAGTAATAGTCTGTGGTTATAACTGTCGTCTATTGTTTCTGTGTTACTTGTGCTTCTGGCCTATGTTCGTCTAGCTACGCGTCCGCCTCAGGGTAATCATTGCGAGCAGAGTTAACGAACTCTGAATACAAATCGAATGTGGGAGACGAACGTTACATACGTATTCGATATGCGTGTTACTAGTTTGATATAATCAGTCAGTCTTGCGCTTTCGTATATGCCAGAACTACTCTGTACCCTGGAGACTTAATGATAGCTGTCATTATGCTAATGAGTAAAACAATTAATAACAGATACAAAACGTTGATTGTAGTCATCTTAATTAGATAACTGTTTTAATTTCTTATGACGGTCTTAAGCTGACACCATCGACCAACTCTGTTAATGGCATCTAATTTTAAGTTTCATGACAAGTTGCAGTTGACGCATAGATTCTAGATCATCACTCAAAGTTCTAATGTCACTTTATTGCGTGCCATTAAAATAATGCTAGAATGAGATAGCAAATTTTTTTAACGGAATATGTTATGTAATTTGTAAAAGAAAACATTCCAACCAAAAATTCCACTTGCGTATTATTAGAAAGCATCACTTCGAGGACTTTAGAAGTGCTCGTTTCAGAATTCGAAAGTTAGTTCCACTGAAAGTATGACGCGTATGAGAGCCCTAAGGCACGCCATCCCCCGTCTTTGCGTTGCACTGTTGATATTCCCTATGTTTGATATTCATGCGATTCGGAAGGCGTCGGACTTTCGGAGACAAAGGGTATGAATTTTAGGTGAGCTCCCATGATGTCGGTTGGCTGGTTTTCATGTGTGTGCTCTTGCGACTTGGCTACTTGTATGAAGCTATTTAAAACATTGTAGAAAGTGAGTTAGTTACTAAATTCAGTTTTGTAACGTTCCCGTGGCTGTAAGTGCCCTTGGTTTGTAATCCAGAGGTCCTTGGATCGCGATCTTTAACCAACTCCCATTGGCAATCGCAGCTATTACTTGATTTATTTATGAAGGCATTTGTCCAAAATTGGGATGGTATAAAAGGTTACTAAAGGTTACTTTGCTTTTAAATGTTTTTATTTTTTACCACCTACCGTAATATTTCCAATCAATGAAACATTAAACTTATTGTTGGCTTTGTAAATACACGACACTTAATAGCTCTTCTAGGTATCTTAAAATGTTCTTGGCTTTTGGCATATTAGTGTGAGCAGTACGCATTGAGTATCTGGGCCAGCTTGGCAAGATTTTGTGGGCACGTCCACCGACAATGCGCCAACTCCTACGCGGAAGGAGTTAGACAGCATGGGCGTCAGATTGTGGAATTTGTGTAACGTACGTACCTACATACTTGAGTTCAGCTAACTTATTGATTATTTCATTCAAAGAACGTTTAATTTTCATATTTTTCGCCTACAAATATTTAACTCTCATGGTACCTATCGATCTTTGAAGTGTTAAATTAAATATAAAATAAATATCTGTGGAAGATTACACCCAGATCTTCTGACCCCAAACTTAGCAGAGCTTGTACTGTGAGTGTCGAAGACTGATACCATAGCGCTCCAATATGAAACTTAACAAAATTCACTATTACCTGCATTGAGACTCAATACTTATTTCAAAATACAACTGCAAAACTTCGTTTGTATTACTTATATTATGCTCGAAAGTAGGTAGGCATTATGTACTTCCCTGAACATTGATGTTCACACAAAATTTGTCCGGTTGGGTCGACACTCGACGCGAATAAAATACTTGGAAAACGAACTCCGTCCTGGCCCACTGGAAATGCCGTTCAGTGGCAATTAAAACTTTCTCACTGATCAAACTTTAACAGTCACATCTTCACGAAGACAACTTCCCCGAGAGACGGAGAGCATAAATGTGACTATTGCTACCTAGCGATTTTGTACCGTCGGAATAACTTCCTTTCGGGAGGTCGACCGTCGAATCGTTAGCGGATCTTTGTTAAGGATTTGTTGTCTTTTGTAAGAAGAAGCTATGAATCGAAGCGCTTTTGATTTTATTGGTTTTTTGAATGACAGGAGAGCTATTATCGCTCTTCATTATTCTGGTATAACTGATTGATCCTAAAGTATTGTGGTTCGCTAAAAGCATAGCATAGTTAGTGATAATTTAATTTAAGATAACCCGAATCTTAGATAACATTATCACCAACATACGATTCGCGGTAAACTAATGTTGAGTGATTTTTATTGTCTTTATTTTATACTTAGGAGTGTAAATCTTGGTATAATGTCAAGATACAAAAAAATAAAATCACCTATGACTCTACTCTCTAGTCTACTTAAGATTTACTACTATTGTCAGAAGCAATTTATTCGAAAATACTTGTACATCTATCTACACTTACACGCTTATCAAGGAGAGTGGTATTTGGTCTGCTAAACACTATCAAATAGCAATAAATAAATATATGTGACAATTTACACCAAAATCTTCTGACCCCAAACTAAGCAGAACTTGTACTATGGGCGTCAGAGACTGATAAACATACTCGAATATTTCTAAATACATACTCGTAGGTACTTAAATATATAATAATATCCAGGGACACAACAAACACAAATGTTCGTCACATAAATGTCTGTCATAGGTGGGGATCGAACCCGCTACGTCCGGCGCTAAAGGCAGGATCGCTACCATTGCACCAACAGGCCAGTGAAAAGAAATAAATTCCTTCTGAAACTGTTGCATCAGCATCATATTAATAATCATAGCTAAGCTTAATTATGACATAAGAAAAACGTAACGCCACAATCAGTCAAGGCGGATGACGGCGCCAGGGTTACACTAAATCCGTGTAAGCCGAAGAGCGGAGACGAGGCGAGTACCAGCGACGCTGACAGATCACTTGTCAGTGTCAACCCTGCTTTGCTGTAATGTAACTACAATGTTTACCTTACGCATGACACGAGGATTTGTAGGGCGATTGACTTGAAGAAAGAATGAGAGGGCGTCCATTGTGTAAGAGAGATAGGACCGGTTTTTTACTGCAGACACGATTGCTTTTATCAATAGTTTTTATCTAGAACTAGCTTTTGTCCTAGACTTCGTATGCCCATAAACTTATTTTGGGCAAATCCTTTTCTAGTGCTTCCCTACACTTCGTAAAGAACCTACATGCTAAATTTCAGCTTTCTACGCCAAGAAGTTTCGGCTGCGCGTTGTTGTCAGTCACTCAGTCAATTTCGGAAGAGATTTATATTCAAGTACTTATAGTTATTGATTTAGTTTTTTTGAATCCAAGTTTTTCCTCAAGATCCCAACGTCTCGTCCTAAGCAACTAGGTACCCACCCGTTCTACTCAGTCACAGTGGTGTACGCTCTGAAGGGCAAGTACTTATGTATAGATGATTGCCATTTGCTTCAAAGGCAAGTCACGGGTTGGGGCGACCAGCGAATGGGAAATACCTACTTGTAATTGTGGTCAAGATCTGTTATTACGATATTGACCTTCCATTCAAACAGGGACTTTTACCCCTCTGGTATATTCAGAGCTTTTACGGAGAAAAATGTACCTATTATACATCTGAATTTCTTGGTAGTATGACTTAAGTTGACCTAAATGACTTATATTTTGGTATGACAATTTGGCGGTGTGGGTTATCCTCGAAAGCATGTCCATAGTGTTGATAATGTCCATTGCACATTGCACTCCAAACTAAGCAAATGTTACACTAATCAAACGTCCACACTGAAAACATGCTCAGAGCGAAAAGTGCAGAATTTTATTCAGATCGAACATTATCGACCACCTAAATTTTATTAAATAAAACCTTTCCCTTCAAATAGGGACTTTTTGTAATACTGTAAATTAATCTTTTCTAGACCGTGCTTCCAAAACCAACAACAACAACAAGTGTTGGTCTTCGCCAGCAAAACTTCTGAGTATTCAAAATCATGAGATCAATGTCAGAATAGACTGAGGTCTCAGCCCAAGATTACAAACGCTGACACTGTTAAAGTGGGTCTACATATTAAGTATTGTGTATGTAAATGATTACAAGCTGTGGCGTTTCGGATGCTTCTATAGTATTATCGTTTCGTTCCTTCGTTTTGTCGCCTTGTTTTTCGTCTGTCAAGATGGAACGGATCCTATCGAAATACATAGCGAGACACCATCGAGACCACGTGCCATAATAAAAGCGTCCACATAAGCGATAATAACACGTGACGTGTCGGTGATACTAATACGTAAGACAACAATAGGCGTGATGATGAGTCAGTGCTATCAGACCTTGAAATTGAGATCAGAAACGTACGTTAAACGCAAGATCAATAAATGCATTGATTGCGCAATCGACGCAATCCGATTCCATTTCGGCGACGGCACCGTAAATCAGTTGACTAAAGTTTACATAATGTTGTTATGTTTTGACTCATCAGCCCGGCTTGTGCAGTATCTAGGCAGCTAATTAAACAGTCTGCATGCAATTTGCATCTCGTTGGATTGGAGTCGCGAACTTCTGATTATTTGAATAAGATTTCGCAGAGCAATATTAAGGAAATTATACGTGCTACGAAGCAGATTCGGAGGCGGCGCTCAGGAATAAAGCGGGGCGTAGCGGTACGGCATATCTTGACTTAAAATGGATTGGCCTAATTAGCCTATGTGGCCTTTTATCATGAAATTTCACGAAAAGGAAATGAATAGGTACACGAAATTATTCATGTTAGGTACTGAGAATCAAGGTTTATGCGACGAACAACAGGTAAGGAAGGTGCCTTCAAATGCTTATATGAAATAGCATCTATACAAAAAACTTCTAGGAAAAGATTCCAGCTTCTCAAGTGTTTTTGCGCTGACACTAGTGACATGTTTTAAAATAATATAGTCTGAGAATTCTTTGTATTGGGATTTGACATGACATGACATGACAATGTCAAATCCCAATACAATTTTTTACGTAATATAACGCAAAATTAAAGTGGCAACTCGTGGTAGACGTACTGAATATGTATCCAATCCACGTATTAAACGCCAGACAATACACCAATTGTCATGGTGTCGAAATAAAGATGAAGATCCTTGTGTTACGAAGTGCCAGCCGAGGACTAAGCCAAGGGCGACTCCCACCACATTTAACTTTTACATCGCACATTTAAATAGACCCGCGACTTAAACGACGGTCAAAAAGCATACTACAGCGCACTATGCAAACTTACCAAACTTAATGAAGGCGCTGATTAAAAACTTTTGATAAGAATATCTATATTTTAGAGATTTACCCCAAACGAAGATACCTTTATGTTCCCTTGAATTCATTAGGCTGGCATATTCTGAAGAATCGATTTATAATTTGTTGGGAGCATCTCCCTATCGGCTCGGGCCTGTCGTCTTTTCATTTCGGTTCAAGTGAGATTCGGAGCATGTACCGTGGGCAGACCCTCTTGGATATAGGTCGTAATAAATATAATCTTACTTAGGGTGACATTGTGTGTTCTTTTTTCACTTAATATTTTTCCTGGTAAAGGTCCCCGGAGGCGATTACATAAACAGGATTCAACCACGACCTTAATGTGCCTAATAAAGTTTTACGAGGGACCCTTGGCAAAAACGCGAACGTTCCGAGGCGACAATGCTTTTATCTTTTGTATTTTACTGATTGTTTTGTCTTTTACGAATTAGGACTAGGTCTTAGACTGTGGTTATTTTCCTTAATTATTTTTCGTGAGTTAATTTCGTTGTTTCGGACTTAAATGGCCGCGGCTAATTAGGTAGGCTAGTCAGAACCTCTTAAAATGAATAAGAACTTATTATACTATAATGAACGAATAAAATAATTTACGGACTGTAGGAAATAAAAAAAATTGCAATATAAACTATCTGTATAGGAACATACATATATGACACTTCAAGTTGAAGCTTTGCTTAGATCGAAACTAAGGCATTTGCCAATAGTTAAATTACTTTTTTACGTCTGGGGCCATTATCTATACCGAGTTCTAATTAACGGGCTTATCTGAATGTCTAAATAAACACGTTACAGCGCTCGTGAAGCAGTGGCATTGGGCGTAGAGCTTTTCTCTGTTATCTTTACTTTTCTGTAATATTGTGCAAATGTAAGTAAAACCTTTTTGTAATATTTTTTCGAATAATAACTTTTTTTTAAACGTGGCGTTACTGAATTAAAATTGTTGAATGTCGAACACATTCCTGAGCATCCACGTTTCTTTGGAAATCACTTCCCGGCTTCGCGCGGGTCTGACATTGATGTATGGTGTTTCTTTGCCGCGCGTTAATGCAATCGATTTTGTTTTTAGCAATTTGGTGTTTTGCACCTTAATATTACAGAATTAGCTCCTTTGATTGATTTGACACGTTTATTTGAAATATAACAACACAGGTCGACGGCAATGCTAAGCAGAGTACGGCTTTTTAACTTTCAGGGATAAAAAATATTATTTATTTTGCTTTCTCCTCCTAGATTGATATTAAAGTTTTTTTAAGTTCATCTCACAGTGATTCCAAACATGCTAAAACGAACGGTACCGAAAGAGTTCACTGTCATACTACATTTCAAGCATAACCTCACAACCACCGCAATTATTTACATAAGTGATTTATACCGGCACTTGTTTCTAAACGATTATGGCTTGGAATCGTGGAATTAATGTGATAAATCAATGTCAGGACATGTTTACGAGCTAACAGAGTTAATTCCTCTGTGACATGACGTTTATATTCGTGAATAATTGTAGATTGTGCCATCGTGTCTAGGTAACGTCGTAACTAATACAATGGTAGTGATTATTACTATGTAATTAGGTAAATCTTCAAAGGCCTTATTTATTTACAGGGTTATATTGTTACCTATATTGAGAATATGAGAGGCAGCTAAGATTAAGCTGCTAATTATCGCGTTTCTACGTGTACAAAACTTTGAAAAGTAACGGTTTGATATAGGTCCATGCCTAATCTGCAAAATTTTAAGTGACATTTTAATATCATTCCCATTCTTTTTTTTCATACTGAAACTTATTGGTATATCTTTGGCTACAGTCTAAGATGCAGTATCCTACCTTTTGAAAGAAATGTATTTTCCAGAAAATGTAACGTCTGTATGTTGAGCTTGTCTAATCTGCAATGACGCGCTCCTCCACCGCATTCACGCACACATAAAGTAAAGTAATTAGCCTATATACTGTCCCACTGCTGGGCAAAGACCCCTATCATCGTAATCAAGTCATCGCTACAATGGATGGGTTTTGGCTTCACATACATTTTTAAATATGGACGTAAAAAAAAGTTTTAGGGCACGTCATTTCTGATTAAACAAGCTCTACCATGATTCTCAATTGCAGCTGCTTTTAGTTACTTTTGACATATTGTTGATTAATAAATAATAATGGCTATCTTTTTGATTACCTACCTCCTAAAAGATGCTTTGTTTTACGCAATACAAAACATTAATTTGTCTAATAGCTACGTGTGAGTATCCAGTTTGCCATTTGTCGTAATGTAATGTGTGAGGGCGGTAATGTAATTTAGGGCTGTATAACGAACCATGCGTGGGTGTATTCCAACTGGTAATTCGACAGTAGACGAATTAAGATTAGCAAAGAGTCGGTTAAGGTCCTTTGTTAATTTATAAAATTTGAAGTCAAATATCAGATGGAATCTGATTTTTAATTCTTATTTTTTTTTAATTTCTACATTTTAAGACATGTTTTTTCTAGAAAAGTAGGAGATTTTATGTATTTATTTTTGGTAAGTATTAAAATTACGAAATCTATCGTAACTCGCTGAAAAAGTCTAGTGGCAGAGCGAATGGCTCAGAAAACTTTAGAGTTTAGGGCATTAGGACTTCCTTATAACAAATAAATGAAAGAATTTATCAGCACGTTCCTCAGCCGATGCAAAAGCAACAAGAGAATCTAGGAATCGCTCATAAACTCTCACTGTAAAGTAAAAATAACGATTATTTGTTTTTGGCTACTAATTTCATGAACTGTTGTTTAAAAAATGTATTATGATCCGTTGAAACAAAATAATGGGCAGTTATTTTATTTATCGTCGGTTCGTAAATTAATGCGATAGTAAAATAAAGACAGTACTACAATTTCAGTACTAAAAATGTGAAAGCAGTCTAATAAATACACACATCAACATGATCTAGGGATATTTCAATTAAACCTAAATAACGAAAATTCTATTAACTTTTTGTTACGACACCTACAAGTTAAAATAAACCTTGTTTAATAGCCTATCTAACCTGATAAATAAACTTTTAGATAAAGTTAAATTTAAAAAAACTTAGAAGAAGAGGAAAAACTCAGACAAAATTTCAATCTTAACTTTATTTTTGAAACATCAAAATCTAAACAAAACAACTATTTTTTTCATAAAAATTGTTGAAAACTTAAAATTAATAATCCGTGAATCCACTTAAAACTCTCCTGACACATCTGCAGCGGTTCTGCACACTCAAAACAAGGGTATCAATATCCTGTTGTGGAATACTGTCCCAAATCCTGCTAAGATGCAAGAAAAGCTGGTTTTCATGCACAATATCTTCAGGGAAATTCCTAAGAGCTCTTCTCTGAAGCATATCCCAGGCATGCTCAATAGGATTTAAGTCAGGGGATTGTGCAGGCCAGTCTAAAGCTTGGATACCATGCTGTTGTAACCAACTTGTAACGATACGCGCCGTATGTAGACGGGCATTGTCATGCATTAGCTGGAAATGTTGTCCCATTTGCTGTCTGTGGGGCAAGATTACAGGCTCTAGCACCTCATCTCGGTATTTTAGAGCAGTCATATTGCCTTGTATCCAAACCAGGTCCGTTCTACCGCGGAGAGGAATTCCTGCCCAAACCATAATCGTGCCACCTTGATATGCATGATCTTGTTGTGGGTGCTGTAGGCGATTGTAACGTCCAGGTTCTCTCCAAACGCGTACTCTTCGCGAATCAGGATGAAATCCAAACCTGGATTCATCAGTGAAAAGCACAAGTGACCATTGAGAATGGTTCCAGTTTTCGTGTGCAATAACCCATTGTAATCTTCTTCCTCGATTGCCTCTCCTTAGCGCTGGTACCCGAAGTGGCCTACAAGCACGTAGGTTGACTTCATGCAGTCGTCTTCTCAAAGTTTGACCGCTTACCAGCAAACCATACTCTCTCTGTAGCCTTTGAACCAATTGCATCGCCGTTACATTTGGTTGACTTCGTGCAGCATTTACTATGAATCGGTCCTGTACATGTGTTGTGATGCGTTAAGGTCCTCGGTGCCGTTCCACTACTTCCCCCGTGACACGATAACGTGAACAAAGCCTGGATATAACGCTCTGACTGGTCCTCATGGCTTCAGAAACCGCAATTTGGGTAGCGCCAGCTTGAATCATGCCCACTGCTCTTAACATTTCGTTCCTGGTCAAGTGTCTACGTGGCATGATTAAATGAACACCGGAGATACGTTTATAGATATTTATGGAGTTTTAATCAAGTTAGAAGTTCGTGAAGATTTACTTATTTGGAAAAAATTCAATGAATGCGAATTTCATCTTAAAACAAAACCTTTTATATACAAATTTGAATTTAAAAAAGGTTTTTAATGTATTTAGTAATGTTTTTATAATCTGTCATTAATAGTTTTTTTGTAAGGCCAAGTTTTTTAAGTTATTTAAAAAAAGTTTTATATATCCCTACCATGTAGTTGTGTGTAAAATGGCTAGTAAAAATTATGGAATTGTCAGTTAGATTAATACTTTGGCAGTTCACAGGTAGCGGAAATACCCGAACCCCGATCGACTGAAAAGAGGGGTAAATTTTGGTTGGAGAGGGCGCACAATAGGTTCATTTTAGCTCCTAAGCAATCATTTTCACAATATTATTCCATCAAACCTACCAAATTGATTTAATTAAAGCAATCATTAGTAGTGATAATTTGTTTCATTTCATTATTTCAGTCCAATTGAAAGTCATTCCCTTTTTCATAACTTAAACTTACTAATTGTACACAGGTAAATCATAAAACACACTTAAATCTTTTATCTTTTTTCACATTTACCACTACATTGTTTATAGAATTGCTTAGGATGAGATTGCCTACCAGCTTATTCCAATTGGTTTAATGCCAACACGTAACTGCTCTTTTTAGTTATTTTACTGCTCAATATTTATTAAATGATACGTTTCAATTTTTTTATTTAATTACTAAGTTTTAACTGCCGTACTTTTTAATAAACATGCATTTTGTAATTATTAACATACCAAAGCTACTTTATAAAACTGCTGCGTTAAATCATAGTCTTTGTATTTAAACAAAATTTCATTGCCCTGTCACCGAATATTTTTCCAGATTTGGCTGTCCAGTACATTCTGTGACCACTTGTGTCATGCAAACTGACAAACGAGTACTGGATATGACAAGTAATAAATAAAATTGATATGAACTAAACGAGGTTTCAAATGATGGTTGTTTTGTACAATACGAGATAAAGGTCAAAAATAACCCAGCAACTTTCCCAGACACGGATACGTAATGTATAATTATCACCCAAGTCAAAGTACCATCCACGCCTAATGTAGTTAAAAATCCACAGACCCGAACGGTAACATAAAGGCCCAATACGCCAACTTGTGTCGGCTAAAACAGTTAGGGGATAATCCCGTTTCGTAGGCGCTCCGCCTAATTCGTTTGTGTAAGTTTACCGGGAACGCTCGGCTTTGCAGGGATCAGGTGGTCCTCCCGTGATCCTGCGAAGACGGCCTGTGTCACGATTATTGGAACCATTACACGCCCGCTCGAAAGTTCTTACGTTAAACGCCCGCCTAAGAAGAGTTTAATGGTTCAGAGTCTTGATTAGGTAACTTTTTGTAAAATGTAAAGTTAATTTATGCTGAAATAATCTTCAGACTAAATGTTGAAACTAGGTTTGAAAATAAAAATAATTAAATATTATTTTTCTAAACTAAACAATTCATTGGTATTTCTGAGTGTTTTGCTTTGTATGATAGAATCAAGATGTCCCTCAACTACACTAGTTAAAAATGGTCATCATCTTTTGTAGTCATAGGACCGTCCATTGTGACACACATAGCTAAGATTATAAAATTATAGAAACTAGAAAACTTGACCTGATCTTATAGACTCAAGCGGGATTCGAACCCGCGACCTTCCACAGTCCGGGTAGCTGCTCTTCCAACTGAACTATCGAGGCTGTTAACAGACTAAACTATAATATAAGTATTATCGATTACTTAGAGGTGTGGGAGGATGTTGATTATTCATAACTATTGGGAAAAAATAATATAGTACCTTACCTTGTTTTGTTACCTAGTAGGTACGATCAGTACGTCTACCACGAGTTGCCATTTCAAATTTACAGTATCATTCGCGTAAAAAAATGTATTGGGATTTGACATTGTCATGTCATCCCAATACAATTTTTTTACGCGAATGATAACGTAATTTTAAAGTGGCAACTCATGGTAGACGTATTGGAACGTTTTAGGGCCGTTATAAATTGGAAAAGTTTATTATTAGCTACAGAATCGTCACAGGCAGCGTTGTTTGTTAAACGAGTCTTGTCTTACGGAAAAAGGTACGTATAAAGTTATTATTAATAGCAAAAGAATCACTTTTATCCATTAATTTATATGCACAACTACGTGTACTTGTTTTCAAAATGTTCATAAACACTTTAGGACAGTTTTCTCACTATAACGTATTTATGGATATTATAATGGCAATATGATCTTAGCTAATCACAAGCTGTCAAATTTTATTGCGAGCGTATTCTATTCTATAGTGTTTTTATATTACTAAAACATAAAATAGTATTTAATAGAAAAGAAATTCGATTTTTACGGGAAAATCATAAAAACTCATTTGAACTACGTACTTAAGTACAACACGTTAAGTTAACGAGATTATGCGTTAAACAAGTTTCTTATGTTACAGCAAAAGTATTTTATGGAATGTAAAAGTATTCCAAGACTCTGTTTTGATGGCGATATCTTTTATGACGAAGGAGTTCGTTTTATGGGGTTTTCAATGATTCTTATGGACTTAATCAGGTGTTCTGAGGAGCGTTATCTCATATGGTTTAAAGACTGTTTTTTTATGGTTAGTTAGAATGTTGGAATTCAGTGTTATTTGAGTAGTTGATAATGTTACCTGAGCTGCATTTTTCGATACAAACACGTAATTCCTCTGCAGCAGCTTGTGTTTTCATTGCCCCTTCTTTTGGAATAAAACTGAAAATGTTCAGAATTTTTAGTCACATTCACTCATTAGTGTTCGAAAGACAGTTGCAAAATTACGGAAAACAGTTTTTACTCATTTAAATGTCATGTTTTTCATAGTATCAAAACAAGAAAATACAATTTAGTAAATAAAAAGTATGAGATCCCCGATCGAATAGATGTGCAGAATCATTATGACCAGAATAGACATAAAAACTGTTTTTTAAACAAATCAGAAATAAAATCAATCAAAATAAGGAACAAATTCATATTCTTTATCCGTTGCTGGCGAACCACGTTTCTCTCAAAAAACTATTTCACTTCCTCAAGCTGGTCTCAGAAACTTTGGTGGCGCGGTATACAAAACATTTTCTCAATTTCAGTTTGCAACAAAATCAGTTTACTCCCTAGCTGACAAATTGCATTTGAGCAACAAAGAACCATATCTGACAAAGTTTGATGGCATATAATCAATAAAGATATTCCGTCCTATTCATAAAAACGGATTTTTAACTATTGAAGTGATTTATCTTTTTATTCTTAGGCGCTCTGTTAACTTTTGCGACCAAGTTACTAAAGTAATGTTAAAGTACTGATAAACTTTATGAAAAAAGGTGATTGCATTTATCTGTAGGTACGTTACTTATTTATCGAGGGCGGAGTTGGCCGTACAATATTATTTTTGAATTGGTCCTGTAACTACATTTCCCGTTTTCCAATCGTTTTTCGTACGATAATTCACTTACATATTTGGAATTCGCTTGCCACGGAATACGAAATCAGTTGATGTGCATTGAACATGCAATTTAATGAACAAGTATTTTAATCCGTACATGTGTTATTGTTTGTTTTAAAAAAATACGTTTGAATTATTAATTAAAATTGTTATTTCAAGACACATAATAAACTCGAAATGTTCTTCACACACCACTGACCCCTGACGCAGCAGGCAGGACTGCTAGTCAAAATAAAAAAATGAAACCTTAAAAAAAACTGTTTTTAAAAGAAGATCTTAACTCTCAACATATTGTACGAGTGGCGACATCAGAAGGTGGGTAGACTAGAGCTTTTTCTAGAGCTTCACACACATTGTAATGTAATGCTGTAATAGGCAGGTCTATAGATCGCGTGTGGAACACCCACATCCGCGGCAGTCTTCGTGTTCGTGACATCGCAGACAAGCTGCAGCTGTGCCGCCTTTGTTGGTATGGTCATGTCTCACGGAGTTCGGCAAACTACGTGGGCAACAAATGTCTGGCTACCGCCAGGCCCCGCCAGGTACCGGTAGAAGAGGTCGACCCAAGAAGCAGGGCTCGACGTCGTCAAGGGTGACATGCGTGCCAACAGACTCACCACCGAGGATGCACAAGACCGCGCGAACTGGGCCAAGAAAATAAGAAAGGCGGACCCTGGGACCCTACACACCGGTGTGGGTACGCAACCGGGATAGACCGCACGGATGATGATGACATTGTAATGTGATGGTTTTTTTACGACAATACTCAGTGTTCTATTTTCATGCAATGTAACGTTTTCAATTGGTTTGGTTTTCAAAATCAAGTTGTACCAAACCATTTCGAGTATCGTACAAGTCGATCATGGTCGTAATGTGGTTCGAGTGAATTTAAAAACGACGAATGGTCGATGTTCTGATAAAAGTGAATGCTCAAATCTATCAGCACTTTAATACGTTCGCTGCCACACCACGCACCGGTGCCTTCGATTTCCTATTTTCTTTATTAGGGTAACAGCACATTATCACAGTATATTGTAAAGTAAACTATAGTCCTCACAGTTCAATGCTCTTATTTGATTGGCTAGTTAATAGCCGGGTTGGAGCTTTACTGTTGCCGCGCTGTTATAGTGTGCTGCGACCTTTATCCGGCAGTGAATGGGTTAATACGGCACTACATGTAACAATGCAATTATTGATTGAGAACAAGGATGAAATGAGAAGTATGATGAAAAATATGACGACTGTTCATTACTCATGCTCACATAATAATTACTAAGTGCATTTATTTATGTTATAAAGAACTTGTCCAGTAAAAGCCCTCGGTGTTTGACGTGGACAGGTCCACAGGTATGTTTCAATCACGGGCGCAGACCGGATATTAATATTTCCTGCTGTCCCGACTCTGCTAGCCCCTGCCATTATATCACTATACTTGTGTATGCCAAAACAAATGATATTTCGTGCCGATATTAGTTGATTCCAAATTACTATAACTACTATATTATTGAGGACATGATTGGCGTAATGCGCTGGCACGGTTTCTTGCCTTGCCTTGCGTGATGTCCCTGGTTCGATTCCCGGTCGTGGCAATTTAGGAAACGATATTTTCTAAATTGACTCAGGTCTGGGAGAGCGCCCCAGACTTAATTCCTTGTCTGGTAACACATTGGTATTTATATTTACTTCGAGACTATGACATGTGGTGTGTTGTCTAGTGCATAGTTATATATATATATTTAAATATAGTACTTTACTTACTCGTTCCACGAGAATGATGTTTCTGGTGTGAGTGGTACCTAATAGCTTTTTCTAACCAGGGGCATTATTGCAATCCCTCATGTATTTAACTAGTCTGACATATTTTTTCGTGTTCATTATCAAATTACAATACGGAACGTGGAGTTGAAGAAAATAGGATTGCAGTGCAGTTGCAGCGGTCATATTCCAGACACTTCAAAAGCTTAGTATCAGCTGTATGCTCGTATATCGTACTATCAACAGATACAACAACACTTACTCTGTCGAAGACCATAAAAGATCGGGGCGGCCGCGTGCTGTTAGAGTTGTTAAAGGCAGAATTCGTCAAAACCCTATTAGGAAGCAAAAAATCTTATCGCTAGAAATGAAGATTCCCGCTTGGACTCTGTCGCGTATTATAAAACAAGACCTGAAGATCGGTGCTTATCGTCAGTATACAGGACATGCCCTAAATCAATCTCTAAAATTTAAGAGATTGATCAAAACGTCTTCTGTCGCGATAAGCAGGTAAAAGGCACAGAAAGATCCTCATTACAGATGAAAAATAAATTAACGATTGAAGAGCATTACAATAAGCAAAATGATAAAGTGTACGCTCACAGTTCTAAAGAAGCTGCTCGAGTGGTCGGAAAGGTACAATGTGGTCATCATCCTGCGTCAGTGATGGTTTGGTGGGGCGTGTCTTATCGAGGAGTTCCAAAGCTACATTTTAGTGAAAAAGAAGTGAAAACTTCAGCCAAAGTATATCAAGAAACAGCCTTGGATCGTGTTGTGAACCTCTCAGCAATACACTTTTTAAAGATGTACAGTGGACTTTCCAGCAGAACTCTGCGCCGGTCACGAGGCACGAACTACCCAAGCCTGACTTGAAACCAACGTTCCGGACTTTATAAGAGCTGAAGACTAGCCCTCATCTAGCCCAGACCTCAACCGTTCAGACTACAAATTATGGTCAGTTTAAATATAAACATAAATAATCTCTGGGGCAAGCAATGGTGAAATTTCCCATGGAAACAGTGCGTAAATCCATAGATTCGTGGCCAGACAGATTAAAGGCCTGTATAAAAGCCAACGTTGCCCAATTCGAATAGAATATTTTATTAATTTTTTGTTGAGACTGTAATAAATATGTACATAAGTTTAAGTAATATTACTCAACTTCATAAAAAAATGCATTTTCATTTATAACAGAACTTATGGCCGGACTAGGTAGTTTTAATTTCGTATTATAATCTTTTATTTCTAGCCAGTCAGTGATCACCTTACACTTGCCTGGTAAATGGCGCCAAATTAAACCATTTAACAAAAGTTATCTTGAAGTCTGCCCATTGAATGCATAGGGTAATGCGAAAAAGGACCACACAATTAGCCGTTTGAATTTACTAATAAGATTGCTATGCTAGAACTCTTCAGGGAACGAAATGTCTTTAGTTTCAGTCAAACCAATGTGTCAAAAAATCAAACAAAAGTATTTAATATTCTTGAATATTAACTTGTGTATGGTGTATATGATATTAAAGAGTACAAAATTACACGACGGTTGTTAAAATTATCGCTGTTTTTACAATAATTAGGACCATGCTAGTTTTCCGAAAACTGCGGACATTGTGTTAGCGAGCCGACCCCCTGACGAGGCAACCAGGCTATCGCCGCTATGCGCCATGCTATATTAACGCCACTTTAACTTACATAAGCTTAACCGATTTCCAAATTCTTTGCTTAAAAATTTAAAATTGTAAGTAGTTATATGTCTAAGAGTTGAGTTGTCGACTGGGTTGCGGTTGTTGATATTAGGTAAGTTCTAGTATGTACTAGAATCCATTCGAGTCGCAGGTGCAGCCGGACATCATTATTTCCTGCCCGCTCAGCCAGGCTAGCTGCCCTTTCCTCCTGAACTCGTGAGCTCTTGAATACTACGATAGAGTTCGCCAACTTTTCGAAATAACTTCTAGCACAGTGGATGTAGAGCAGCGATTATTGGATGGCAATTTTTGAAGCTGGATTCTGAACTTTGAGATTTTCAATTTGACAAAAGATAAGTGATATTCTCGGAATTTTTCAGTGACAATACAAGTTAAAGGAAGTTATTAAAATTCAGGAAATTCTTGTGAAATAAGGTTTATTACTCAAAATTAATGTATTTAAGAAACGTCGTTGTGCTGTTATGTACAGTGCTCTTAACCCTTTTATTTTTAAAAACTTTATTAATTATTCTACAACGCAAAAGTAATTGCAACGCAAGCACAGGGAAACCTAGTACAGAGTACCTCTCTCCCGCTAAGATTGTAAATGAACTAAATACAATTTATCTTAAATCAATTGCTGTACTGTACTAGTAAGTTTTAATTTTTTTCTTTTGTTTCAATCTTAAGATTTATGAATAAGTAAAAAAAAAAATTTTACATATCCCCAATCCTTCACCAAGACTGTTCGTGATAAATTAATTAGTTTTTAAAACTGTTTGATATTTATCCATAAGGGAGGCTGAGACGTTTTCCTATTTAAAGGAGTCTAAGTTACGAGTATTTCTGTCTTGAATCACGTTCTAGACTCTCGCGTATCTCCAATTAAGTTATTTCCGCTTACATCCTGATTTATCTTCAATCCAGCAACTAAGTTAAATGGAAATGCCTTCAACGGGGTACCAGTGCTACGTCACTGGCCCGTGTGCACCGGCCTTTTCCAATTACAGAGCGGCAGTCATTATTTCCGTTGCCACGCGATGCCTCCTACGCCGGCACTCAGCGCTGCTTCGCTGACCTCCCGAAATTCACCTACCTCATCCACCAATATACCCAGACATCCCCCGCCCCTAACTACAACACACTCGCCGGGCCAAAACAGGATGCACCTTCCCAACTTAAGAGACCACCCCGCACTGGACGCTTTATAACTTGCTATTGAATTTTGTGAGTAATTCGTTGGAGTCGTTGGAAATAGCCTTTATCAATTCTAACGTCACTCCTGCAACCGGCATTATGGACATATATGTACGCATGGATGGTTTTCAAGTAAGTTCTTAATTTCCCTTCATGTACAATTGATTAGTTTGAATCACTATAAGGTTTAAAATTAATGCCTTTGAATATGACACCACATAAGCCTATATACTCCATTGGATTTTGCTGATGTTAGTTCATCCACTGCCGTAAGTGAATTAAATTATTAAAACTAATTCCTGATTAAGAACAATTCTAGGGTGAGTCAAGAGAAGAAATAAAATTTGACCAGAAGCATCTTTCATTAATAACAGAGCAAGCGTAACTAATGAACAGCTACTATCGGTTAATGTAGTTGCACTGAACGTTACTGTTATTCATCGAATGGTTTATTTCATTTAAAGCGCCTTCAAAGTTATATGCAGTAATTAAAACTACAAAATAAATAATTCATTTCACTTTAATTTTTCACGTCGCAATTGTTGCGTATGAATTATCAAGTTGATATATTTCAAAATCAGCGCGTCATTACCGCCATTACTGAATGACTGCTTGATGAGCGCTTACTACTTCATTGAAATTTATTAGCGACTCTGATATTGCGTTCATAACTCTGTTTTCGAATGTCATTAAATTGTGCACAATAGCTTGAATATTTTCACGTGTGCATAAATACAGGTTTTTCTCATTAGAGTGTTGCGGTGAAAAATTTATAATGACGGGCGCGGCGAACAAAGGACCAACAATACGCGCCCACACACGCCATTGTTTCAGCTTTTATTGAATTCGATCCTCATTAAAACTTTAATTTTTCGTATACTTCAAAGCGATTTGACGCCATTTGGATACTCTTTTTGAAACCGTTGCGTTAATAAGAGAAATGCGGATAAAACGTTTCATAATAGCAATTGCGGCTGGCTTGCATTTAACGATAACGACTCGTGGATATTTGAGTGCTCCGCAATCAGCTCTTTATGAGTAGCATTTTAAAATTATGTGGTGTATTTAAAAATTGGGATAAATAAGCATCTATATTATGTTAACTAGCTATTTAAATATCCCTGAAATAGCTGTACACAATACATGGCCACCTGACCCTAAACCACAGTGTAAAACCTACCTACAAAACAAATTTTCCTCTTAAAAAATAAGAGCCTTCGCACCCAGGACCGACGGATAGGCAAGACCTCTTAGTATTGCGCTTATGGCCGCTCCGCTGGCCAATTATTTTTAGGATTTCTTTTTCGAATCCCAGTGTTTCTGAAGAAGACAACTTTCAGGAGGCAGAACCTTTAACATTTTCTACGTTTAGCTTTTTTAAGGCTAGCCCGTATCTTGCACATTTAAATTTAAAAAACTTACGCAAAGATAGAGCATTAGGTATGTAATTGCAGAACTCTTTTTATTATGGTTAGGATATCTTACGACCTAATAGGCATAAGACTTATCTCAAATACAAATTAAATTCATAAAGCTAGCCTCATATTGTTCTATCATGCCACGAGTTATTAAAAATATTCATCTAAGTTTTTTGTTTCATTGTGAAACTACTACTTCATTAATTCAAGTCCGTAAGTTGCATTTCTTCGATCAAATTGTTTTTATGAACAATTTGTTTTCAATTTATAAAATATTATAGAAGTAGGTAGCATTTCTAGCTGAACCTTCATACATACTACAGTGGCGTTTACATCATCCTTTACATAGGGGCACCTTATGGTGCTAACATTAAGATGCATTTTGCAATGGTTTTGTATTGTATTACGCTGGTACAAAGGTACCAGCGTAATTTTGAGGCCTAAAACAAATTAATATGCGCCAAACAACACATCAATTGTTTTGGCCTTGAAGTAAGGATAGAAATCATCTCTCAGCTCACCCAGACCCAAAAATAATTGTAAGATTGCTTCTTAACAAAAAAGTTTAATTGAAATTGAGGTTTGCTTGTGTTTTTGTTTTTTTATGCTTTAACGGCTACAAACAAGCATGTGGACCACCTGATATGACATAGTTTCATATCTGTATACATAATTCAATCCTCGCATATAGCCTCATGACTGTCCTCATTACGACAGGTGTTCTGGAAATTGATATTTCACAATTAACAATAATATACCGTCACCCTACCACGGGCATTAAGCAGCATTATAAGCAGCTGTATTTGACGATTCTGAGTACGAATTTGAACAACCATGGAAATTAATAATAACATGTAATAATGAGTAATTAATTATACATTATATTGCCTGCGGTAGACGTGCGTAACACGGCGAAACATGCGAGAGCGGAATTCGTGCCGAGCGCGCCATTAACATTAGCTATGAATGTCGGGGAAGCCGCGCTCGCGAGCGTTCGCCCGTGACATTCACAAACAGTGTCTATATAGTCGCTCGTCCAAAAGGTACCAATTTTATTCAATCACCTGCTTCAAGCATATAATTAATTATTATTAATTAATGCTTGAAGCAGGTGATTGAATTTACGTTATAAGCGTTTACTTGATTCGCATGAGAAAATTTTGCACTAGGCCTTCTGAAATACGTCTGGCTTCTTAAGATGTCCAAATGATATTTTAGCGATGGAATGGCCATGAAAGAGGTAAGTAACAGTCCTAAGATCAGTTTGACAATCAATATGACATTATTCAATTTTAATTGTGTATTGGCTTTACCACACATCGACGGACCAAATGTGGGTTGGAAATTACAAACATTTTGTGCAAATTTTTAGATGTCTATCAAAGTCAACAATGAACTTACCAGCAATAATAATAAAAGAATAAATAATAAAAAGCATTTATTTCTCCATAACAATTACAGCTCACACTTTCAGATCTAACCTACATTGAATTATGATGAGCTATAATGTGAGAGGCTGGTATCGGCACTAGGTTAAACACTGTCTTACGCAGTCAGTACTGTCTTAGAGCCTGGTAATTGGCTCTCACCTCTCAGCTTCGTGCAGCAATGAGAGAACGCAGTAGGTTACTAAACCTACACAGTGGTTTGGTGCGGGCTCTTACCAGTTTTCAAAGTGTTCTACGTAATCAAACGCAAAGGCAACTGCTTGGAAGGATGTATAGATGTATTTGCAATTCACGCTGCAAAGTGAGCTGTGGCAATTAAGCGAGTATTAAAACCGTTGAAAGCATGAGAATATAGCTTTCACACCTTAGATTCTGTCGCTGATTCAGTTGCAATCGTACACACAAATAAACACGTCGCTTTCCCAGCTCGTTAGCCGGCTGAGCAGTGAAGGGTCCTGCCGTAATTAGGTCGCGTCTCCACAATCGCTACGACTTGCGACGCGTCGTCAAATACCTGATGACGTCACCATGTAATTAGTGCTCTTTTCATCTCGAAATGATCTATGGAGAACGCGCACGGTTTCACCATGATTATATACTCTGACGAGCGAAAATAATTTCACAATTTCGTGAATGATGATATTTTATACACTGATAACTGTTTTTAGACAGGATTTTTATCACAAGACACTTCGTCAGTAATGTTTATTTCACAAACAATAGATTGGTATAATTTTTAACGACGCTAACTTATTTTTTTTCCGTATTATCCGCGGTCAGGCATTCACATCGATTAGAAAATCATTTACAATTTACTAATCACGTTCAAAATTATGTAAAAGACTTTAGTTAAACATAGACAAGACAAATTTGCACAACGATTTTCCTCGATTAAAGACATCGGCTTTAAGGTGACGCATTCCAATTTTTGTAGCAATTACGAAACCGACTGAAGAAATCATTTATTTGCCAGATTCATGAGTAAAGGGCTATGGGTAACAATGGCGTCATTTTTGAAATTTTGCGGCCACTTATCAAAGCTTATTATTATGATAAAGCATGTCAAGGGCAACAAACTTTATATGGAGCACATATAGCTAAAGTATATCGGAGCTGAGATTTAAGGTATTGTATTTTTAACTAACTACTAGTAGTTAGTTAAACTTGGTATGCCAAGGAAAAGGTAAAAATGCGGCATTATTTATAATCCTTATAACACGCGACGCAATTAGGATTTAAGATGGTTAGTTTTCAATGGACATGTTCAATATTAGGCCACTATTGTTCTTGTATTGTGGGTAACAAGACTTTCAGGTGATTTTCCCATGTAATGTCTCTAATGTCGACGGTTATTAACCAATACCTCCAATTTACATATTAACTATTAAAAAATGACTTTTTGATACCTTGTATTCCACTTCCTAATTCCAAATAGGTACTTAACATTTACTGTTATTTAAACTACATTCCAACTATGGATATCTAACTTGAAGTATAGCTGGATGTACTTTTACTAGAATAATATACTCAACAGGTACATAAATAAATCCCTGGACATTATTCCACACAGCGCCATCTAGCCCCAAAGTAAGCTAATTAAAGCTTGTGTTATGGGATACTAGACAACGGATAAACATACTTAAATACATTTTTTTTTTTGTAAATACATACTTATTATACATAGGAGACACCCAGACCAGTACAAACAGACATGTTCATGCACACAAATGTTTGTACTGTGCGGGGATCGAACCCGCGACCTCTGGTGTAGTAGCCAACTTCTTAACCATTACACCAAGTCGGTCGTCAAATACATCTTGATGAGAAAAACCATCCTCTCCTACTTCTACATCCTTTTTAACAGCGGTTAGGTGAGATTAACTCCATAAAGTAACATTTTAGAACTATTATTTTAGTAAAACTAAGGCAAAATGTTATCTTTTAAGAAATCATATCTCGCCTTCGATATCACTTCGAACAATTCTGACCACTCAGATATGTTTATTTATTTAAGTGCTATGAAACAGTGGTAAAATTACTGTTGGCCGCTAAAAAAAAATGACGTCACGGGTCCATACAAAGTTACTCAAACCCCTTTACTAAATTTTGCTGAGATGTAATATTATCAATAGTACACTTTGGATAAGTGAACTTTTATTTTTAGCATTTAACAATGCACTATTTTCTACACAAAGATACGTATTAGTAAAATTCTCATTTTACAGCCAAATACGTGAGCCTTACCAGCCTTAGTCTAAACATGTTCGTTGTTATCCCCTTTGAGATTCTTTTGATTTCCGCTTTATCCGTGGCTCAGTGCCTCCCCTTGAAAACATGTTTTTATTTATTTGATTGACACGTTTCATTTCATAATTTGGTTCAGATATAAATACTTTAAAAAGGTTCAGAAAATTTAGTCTGGTATCGTAGAATGAACCCAAATAATCACGGAAGTCGCATCACCTACTACGTCACGTTGGGTTCTAATATGCTTGGTGAAAAGTGGGCGTGTTCCGTTCACCATAACGGAAACAATTAATTTGCCTCTGAGTACCCTGTTATGATACAGTCGTGACAGTAATACATAGACAGATCATTTTAATACATATATTGTATTAAGTCTGTTATTTCAATTGTCACTTAAGTTATAATATTGATCAATAACGATAAAATGTAATAATATAGTTTCTTGCAATATACTTCCAGCGATAAATCCCTTACGTACTACATTAGCATTTTAATAGCTATACAACATAATCAACAATTAAATTGAATAGTTCATTTAATTGAATTAACAATTTAGTTTATTGTTTTTCCTATCAACGTGAAAAACGGTAAAGTAATTTTGGAAAAATATGTTGCTAAACAGGCGAAATGGGGGTCAAAGTAAGTAGAGAAAAACACATTTCACGGGCTTATCACGCCGCCACATACTTGATGTTTTACATAAAGGTTTCTGGTGTGACGCAGGCACTCATTCACTAACAAGTTTAGTGGTGTTTTGAAACTCCCAGCGGAAAGAACGGTAGGGAAACGGGATCATGCTGGCTTTCGGGATAAAAATATAAGGGTGGTTCGTAACTTTCCCATATCATAACGACCGAATGGTTTTGAATTTTATGTTGTTACCCTCGTGATTTTTGTCCTAAAGGGAAAATAATACTGGAATACGATACTGATATTATTTTGTCTGGTTTTAATGACTGTGATCTATGACAGCTGTAGTTTATTGACAGTAGCAGCTCTACAGCTGTTATATTTTTGATCAATATGCCGTCGGTTCGTCATTGTTATAGTTTAGTAATCCTATCCTAACTACTACTAAAAAACCTCAATGCAAAGTTTTTTGTGCTTGTTTTAACGGAACCACTACAATTAACTGTACAACTTAGTACGTTGAAAGAAGGTCAGCTATGTCTTGTGATTTTCTACATAAGGACGGATGTCAAGCAAGCTTGGACTGCCTGTAAGTTAAGAAGCTGACTGACTGACGGTAAGCAATACTAATAGGTATGCCGTACTCGTACTCGTAGGTTGCCGGCCTAGTATGGTGTAATAGGGCGTATGGGAACAATTGTATAGTCAAAACCAATTAAATAAGGTCCACTTGATTCTGACATCCTCTGCCATAATGGTTAATTGTAGACTAGCATGAAAAAGTATCGAAAGAGGTGCATTTCAGTCTCTTTACACGCGGAGTAAATATACACATGCGTCCTTTATATCTTTTAAATATATGTCTGTTAGTAGTATAGGTGATGAGGCTAAATGGAGAGTTACTCGTTGGTCGCGAGGACGTCATAGGATTTTCCTAATTACAAGATAAAATTATATGATTTAAGCTTTTTCAGCTGTGGGCGGTCTACAGGCTATCAAAAAGGGGCGCGCCTAATACGTTAATAGTGCGTCGCAAGAGCAGCGTGGGTGCGCCGGCGCGACCCACTTTCATCGCAGTCACTTCCACTGTTAACGAAGTCAGACGCGTAAAGGAGCACTGAATTTAATGACGAGGCTTTCGGTAGACATGTGCTAAACACAGGGCCCGCTTTGTTCTTTGCACTGCGCTCGTTAAATATTTTAGCTCTGGGGCAGGAGCCGAGCACCTTTTTATATGTCCTGAAATAAGAATGTTCAGCGAAGTTTGAATGCGACGAAGTAGCTTCGTGACTGCCCTAAGCAGTAGCAGTAGAATGATATTTAGCAAGTGTTGATTTTTAATAAATACTATTAATATAGTTATTAGAAACGGGATTACTACCATGTACTTTTTTGTTTTCGGGTTTGCGATAGTTACGGAATAACTCCGTGATCATGGCACTTGCAACAGTGTCGAAATATCGGAAACTCGGAAACAAACAGGTACATAGTAGAAATCCCGTAACTAATAAATAATTATTTTAATGTTAGTGAAATAGTAACCATGAAAGTTTAAAACAATATGTTGAATAAACACTATGCCTTTTGCATTTTAATGATGTGATCCAACAAAGAACTGAGGTCCTGGCAACAGCTCTCAGCTAAAGACGCTGTGGGTGGGTTACCCACATGAGCCGTTTAGATTTCAATGAGGACCGCAGTTTGGGACCCCACAGGCCAGGTTTGGCGATGACATGTTAGCCGTGCCGTTGGCAGGAAACGCACGGCGTAATAAAGCGCAATTATAGAGGTCTACTTATGTGCAGTAGTGTACTGATATATGGTCTGATGAAAAAAAATATGTTGAGGAATTGCCAGTTCTTCGTTCGTTTATTTGTTAACGATATTTTTCTTGTACATTTAGAATAAAACTGTCATTGAAAAATTGCCAGTTGTTAGCATAAATTACACTCATAAACTGCTGTTATAATGATCACATATAAAGAATAAGTTTATTTCTCAAAAAAGTCACTAACGTATCGCAGATGCCAGAAGGCGACTAAAAATTTTTTTTTATACCACAGCGGTGACAATCAAGCATGTAGACCGCCTGATTGTAAGCAGTTACCGCAGCCTATGAACACGTGCAACACCAAAAACATATATTTATAAACAAGGTGGAACACATAGGAACACATATTTCTAGCTGCAACCGGGTTCACCACCCCTGCCCGTTGTGTGGACGCGGACAAGCGCTCGTGGAACCACTCAGCGAGCATGCAAACAGTTCATCCCCAGCTTACTGTATGAACAACACAATAAAGTGAACAAACTATCTACTAACTGTGGCTGAATTTAATAGCGGTTTAATCATTAGAGCGTCAGTTCTAGCTGCATTTAGTAAATGTAACGAACCTTGCACATGATCAAAGTAGGATAAACCTTTTTCTGTATTTGCAGTGGTAGCGTTGCTATCTTTCATTTATTAGGAGTTAAATGCTGTATTTAACCCCTAATAAATGAAAAATAGCTACGCCACTTATCTACATACAGTAAATAAATACTTTCCTGATATTATAACTGAAACTGCATTGTTAGTAGATTTGAGAGGGAGTGAATGTTAAGCCAATGTAAAATAATGTTGTCTTTTATTCGCAGCACAATTAATATACCTAATGTTACTGGCGGTAGAAATGGCGAGAAATTGTAAAGGCGATTACAACTGCCCGGAACACGACAAGTTCATGATGACCACGACCGCTCTGACAAGAGCGTACCGACAAAAAAGACTGTTACTGCGCCAAAGAATAAATAAATAATCAATGTGCAGAAAAACCACACCAGAACATCTACCATGAGTTCAAGTCACGTAAACTACCATTACTATTTGTACTTGTGAGAAGGAATCAAGACGTTGAGATGCTGTTTGTACTGTAATCTAATCTACCTACCTATATAAAATATTTTAGATAATTGATGATATAAGTAATGTAATGTTTTTATCGTGTTGATGAGTTGAATTTACGATTTTGATCTTGTTTTAATGGTTTATTTGTTTCAGTGAAATTATTTTATCTTTTTAATGCATTTGGTCAACCATTTTACTTGAATGAATATACTTATTGTTTTTAATAAAGTTTTAATTAACTCAATATGTAATTTTATTTAAATGAATGTTTTTTTTTACTGAAGTTGATTGATGATTTTAATTAACTTGCATGGTAATTTTATTTAAATGAATTTACTGTCTTAAATGAAGTTATTGATGTTTTTAATTTCGCTGATTTTATAATTTTATTCGAAATGCATTTGCTCACTGTTTTAAATGAAATTAATTTATAATTTTTAGCAGATTTAAGTACCTACTTGTGATTTTACTAGGATGAATTTATCGTTTTTAATAGTCATTCACATGCTTCACAATTTTAATTGTTAATAATTTATTTATTTAGAAAGCACCAGAGGTAAAAGTTAGAAAATAGATTACTTATTTGATAAATTTTGGATATTTCATTTTAAGTAAAACTTGTAGTTTTTTATGAGTTTTTTAAGATTTTCTCTAAACCTAAACTACAACTACAGCAACTTTCAGTGCTTTTTTAATTCTATTTTAATCCACTAGAAACGCTGTAGTTAAATCCCATACGTGCATTGTCGCCGTTTAATCTAGCTGCTCGTGTTAACTATGTTAGATATCTGTTTATTTCAGTTCTCGTTCGTATAAGAATTTATTACTATGTTGTTACTATTCGGCTGTCGGATACTAGTAAGTTTTCGATGATCCGCGGGTTTACCCGTTGTGTCACACGTCGCCAGCGCCGACGGAAGCGACCGTCTATTATAGACGGCATTCGGGACCGGATCCTGCATAACCGTAACTGTTGCGAAACATGTATCGTATTCCTTAACTTTATTGGACATATGCGGTCTTACTTTAAAAATTCATACATTTAATAATGTAAACGTAGTTTGTAGCAAGAAACAGAGATGAGTTTTTAGCAAGGAATTAATGTTGTTTTTGAGCTGTACTCGTTACAGTTATATTCATGTTCTTCATCAATCACGTCGTCGTAACTCTTACTTAATATTTTGAAGTTCCTAGTTCCTACAGTCAATATAAATGCAATGATTACGGCTGTTATTTTCGTGAATACTACAGAAAACCTTCGGCAGAGAGATTTAGAACGGAGAATGAGTTAGGCTGTCAATTTGAGCTTAAATCTTGTAGGTGGTCTTTTGACATGATGACTCTTCTAAAAATATTTTCTTATGATAAGTGACCTACCTACACCCGAATCCAGAAACGATATTCAAAGATGAGCACAGTACAAATTGATGCTGTCCTGTCACAGGTCAGTAGAAATGAAAAGGACAGCTATACATGAGAAGTGTGCTAATGTTTCTTGTTTTTATGATCGCTAGAATCGTAGTCCCCTCAGATATCATATTTCACCTGACGTCAATTATTTCATGTTGAGTAAGGTCACTTTCATAACAAGCAAATTCGTACAGAGCTGACTGGCCGCTCAGCTTTAATCCCATTACGCTACATAAGATAAAATAATAAACTACTGGTAGGACAAGGAATTATACTAGTGGCGTCTGCCAGCACACCTGTACCCAATGGGATTGCAAAGCTATTCTTTCGACGCTGCCTCATCCATCCGCGCTCTATAGTTTTGGCAACGGAAGTCAACATGAAGTAGATTTACATAAGTTTACAATAGATTTTGAAATGGAGGATTCCTATAAAAGTAAGCGTCAACAGCGGCTCGCTTGATACAGTGCTCCTACCAAGAGTTTATCTCATATAAACTACGTAAAGTAACTTGTTTGCCATTTGTAGTTGCATCTCAAAGATGCAGTGCCGAAATCCCGTACAAAACATGACAGCAGACCCTAGCGACTGTCATCGTCGTGAGCTCGTGGTAGGGGCACAGACGATGGGACTTGCATTATCTGTTTCGATTTATACCGTGTAAGAAATCGCTTGATCCTGCAAAGGTTCGCAAAGTGGAGAGAATGAGAGCCGCCAGCTCGTGTGACGCGGGCGCGGGCGCCGCCGCCACGCTCGTGTCACGCCCCAGATCATCTTTTTCATCTTCGAGGCATTTCGTTACCGTTAATGAAATCCAGTCAAAGGAAAGAAAGAATTTAATTTAAGACGAATCAGAAAATATTCAGCTGCCGCTCGCTAGTTATAAATCATTTGAATGCTAATAAATTCGACTAGCCCGGCCCCAGGTGGGAACAGAATTTCTTCCTGCTCCATCTTTGTTTTCAGGAAAAATTGAATAATATTCTGGTCTTTATCATTAAATTCTTTCATAAAGCCACAGACGGCTTTGGGGATTTTCTTTAATATCGTGATGGGATTTCATTTGTCTGGTGGTTCCGTAGCGGGGTTAAGTAAGGAATAGCCAATTCATTTCAAGTTATTTGTAACTCCGTAATTGACAATTAAATGAGGTAGGTACGCATTAGTACGAGGAGGTACTTTTTTATTTAGAGATATAAATTAGGGATAAGCTTCCTTCTTACGAGAAGGAACTCTATAACAAAATTAAAGTAGATTAAATAAACTTCAATAATGTAATAAGATTATGTACTTTGAGTTAGGTCAGAATAACTAGGCTAAAAGTTGGAGTTAGAAAAAGTTAAACACACGTGTTACTACTATTAAGAATTTCTTATTGCATGTAAAATGTAAATAGCAGTACAAGTCACAGTTTTATTTATATATTATAATATATATATTTTTACCGTCAACATTAACAACCTTTTCAGAGTACGTTTCAAACAAAATGTCTATTCAGTTCTGACGACACGATTAGATTATTTTTACATTTCTTTTTATGTAGTAGAATGTAGTCTTACTAATATTGAAAATGCAAAATTTTGTGAGGATGTATGTATGTATGTTTGTTACTCTTGCACGCAAAAACTACTGAAGGTGTTTGAATGAAACTTAACAGAAATACAGCTTATAAATACATCAGAATAACACATGGGCTACAATGTATAAAGAGTTTGAGTAATTTGGCCATAATATATAACGAAACGCGGGCGAAGCCGCGGGCGGCAAGCTAGTATTATAAATGTTAAAGTTTGAGAGGATGTATGTATATGTTTGTTACTCTTTCACGCAAAAACTACTAAACATATCTGGATGAAACTTCACAGTTATACAGCTTTTACATCAGAGTAACACATGGGCTACAATTTAAAAAGATCTTATATAATTTGGCCATAATGTATAACGATAACGCAAGCGAAGCCGCGGGTGGAAAGCTAGTTTAGTATTCGAACCCAACGTGGTAGGTGGTGAGCTTTACGCCGTTATCCGGGCTGATTTGGTTTTTTATCGATGTTTTCCATCACCGGAAATAAATACTCGTGATAGCATTATGTAAGCAACACAACAAAAAATGCATAGTATATTTCAGTTTGAAACAATATTTGTATTGTTGTCCAAAGTTTCAGTATTGTCTACATCTCTATATTACAATAAATATAAGGTTATGAACAACCAATGAAGTAGACATCCTTTGTTGCGGTTATTACAGCTCCGTTCGAGCATAGATGTAGTATAATATTGGTACATTGGTGTAGAGAAAACGCTTTCCTATTTTCCAGTTTATGCAACCCCCTTAAGGCGCTGGGCGGAAGCTTAACGAGTGTATACTAAGCCCTAGTGAGCCATTGACTGATTAAGACACCATTTAAATTCTGTAAATCCAATTTGAAATGCATAAGCAATTAAGGCCGTGACTGTAAAGAATCGGAAAGGATACCCGGCTGCAGCCAGGGCTGTGGATTGGCTATTAAAATGACGAACGCTTTTAGCTTTGGTCAAGCTGACACAAAAACGTCCAACACAAAGCTCGTGAAATGGTTGTACTCATTTCATGTCTTTGATATCCATGTATCTTTTTTTAAATAGTGTAAGATTGTCAATCAAAATCTTTAAGTACTTGCCCTTGTTCAACTTTCCAATAAAACCAGGGACTAAAACCACGTGCTTACAAATGTTTTCCCTTTCAGAAGAGAAAGGCAACCATTAGTGCTAATCTTTTCCTATTGTTCCTAATATAGAGCCATCGATGACAAATTACCACGACAACTATTCGTTCACGGTCTTTTAGAAACCTAAAAGTCTGAAAAATTATCGTAGCATCATCATTCACATTAATGAGGCAGTCACAAAAGATGATAGGCTTTCCTATTAAAATCCAGAGTTCCCAGTTTGAGACAGCATACTAACATAGCTTACGTTCAATGTGGTTAGATTTTAGCTCAGGTCAAAAGGAAAGATATTTTTTTACTGCCCTTCAAACTGACTCTACTCTACCCTTCGATCAACAGTTGTTGATCGAAGACTTTACCTCATGAAAGTGGCCTAGAGGTCCATATATGTATGAAGTTGGAAAGAAGAGCAAATACTGAACTGATCAACCTCACCTTGAAGGCCTGCTAATATTTCCTTTAAAGACCGTTTCTTCACGCATTTTCCTCATAAAACTCGAATTGTCCCGCTGTTATTTATTTTCAAAGATTCTAGATTGGGTATTACTATCTATTGAAAAATATTCAGGTATATTTATCAATCTCTAATGACACCCATACAAGATCTTCCTAGTTTGGGGTCAGATGATCTTAATGTAATTTGTCCCAGATCTATAAATTCATTCTCCTTTTTTATTTATTCATTGTCTCATTTGAACTAGCAGATTCCTTGTATTCTCTCCTAAAACTGGACTGCTGGCTGGCAGGAGCACGTCACAGCCCTGGCGAGGGTGCATAGGGTGCAACCCGGCTCGCTCGGCAGTCAGCCCCGGCACCGCGCGGCGGACGCACGACCGCGCGTATCGGCAGGTGACCTTAGTGACGCGCGTGAGGAACACGTGAAAGTGCCGTGTTGGATGTTTCATGTTGAAGTGAAGTTATTGTTTATGGGTAAGTTGTGAGGCTGTTATGAAGTTACGTGCGCTTTAATTTAGCATCGTTAAGTATTTGATTTGTTTAAGATTATTTTACGGAATACAATTCATATGAAATTAATTAACTATGTTAAAAAAATGTTGTGTATCGTAGTTTGTATTGTAACAAATGATTTAACATTAGATAAATAAACTTAAAATAATAATCAAAGTGAATTGATTTTGATAATTCTTTCTTTCAAATCTCTTATAGATTAGGGTGATGGTCCCCCATCCAACAACGAATATAATTGTCTTAAAATACTTTAGAGCAACTAGTGTAAATTTCACGGTACTATAGCTACGGAACCTACGAAGTGGATAAATTCGACTCAATATTGGAAGAAACAACATTTCGTTTCGAATCTTCACAATTACAAATAAAAGTATTTTTAAGTTAGAAAGTCTCAACACCCAAAAGAATTTAATTGGGTTTAAATTCATGCAAATGAATTTCAAGAGCAGATAAATCCCGTTTGCGTTAAGCTACGCGTGCTACAATGTAGAAGTGATACGAGTAGCATAGTCTTCTGCTACGAAACGATTTGGCTTGTGAAACTGCCGCTTGCCGTAGCCTCGTAACGCTACTAGACAGCATTTTACTAATTTAGAAAAAAGGACCGATTTAAAAAAAATAGAAACGGTATTAAAAAACTATTGGTTGGTAAAACAGTGAGTTTGTTTTGCTCAGTAAATAACCCTACAGCATTTATTGAAATGTTCAAACCAAGCTGGATTTTATGAAATAACACATCAGTGCCAGTTTTGGTAATTATGATTAATGTGGTCGGCGACGTTTCCTTAGCCAGTCATAAGATTTTCTATTTTCCATCGCCAGCGACATCGCTTTAAGGCCTATTTACAACTATTGTATTATCATCATGGAAAAATAGAGAATGGTCTGAAAACAATTGTTACAACTGTCGGGATCTTGAAGTCGAGCAACAAAAGCTTTCTGTGAATATTTTTTTTAAATACTCTATACGTGGAGAAAAATATGACCCGACGACTTCAAATACCAAAAAAAATACGTCTGGAAGAGATAGATTAAAAAAAAAATGATGAGCAGCACCATTATAAAGTTTCAATTCAATTCAATTCTTTATTTGCTTACTAAGTGTTACAAATAGGTGTAAAATATGACTAATCGTTCCTAAGTTCTCGACTGCTTATAAATGGATCGACAAATTGATTCACCTACGCCTTCCAATATTTCAACTTTATGAAATTTTAGATTATCACTAGCAGTATGTTTGTTTAGTAAATCAAATTACTATAATTTTTTCAAAACTAATTTGACTATCGAAATATCTAATAAGCGAGGCGCATTCGCCGTCAACCTGTACGTCTACCACGAGTTGCCACTTTAAATTCACGTTATCGTTCGCGTAAAAAATTGTATTGGGATTTGACATGACGTGATTGGCGTAGTGCGCTATATCACGGTACCTCGCCTTGATTTCCGTGTGGATGATGTGGATGGGAAAAGCTACATCAACAGCGAAAGGACGGCCTCAAGGTGGTGGGATTTCAGTAAATGCAGGCCACTTATTAAAACCAATAAACCATTACCCTTCATACTATCAAAGCTTGCTTTTTAAAGTTCAGTACGTCTACCGCGAGTTGCCAATTCAAATTTACATGATCGTTCGCGTAAAAAATTTAATTGGGATTTGACCTTATCATGTCATAAATATAAATATGCGCCGGACAACACACCTCTTGTAATGGTCTCGAAGTAGGGATTAATATCCCTGTGTTACGAGGTACCACACAAGGAAATAAGCCAGGGGCGTCTCCCAGCACACCCAGACCCAAGTCAATTCAGAAAAGATAGTTTCCTGAATTGACCCGACCGGGAATCGAACCCGGGACACAACGGAAATCTAGGCAAGAAACTGTGCTATAGCGCACTGCGCCAATCGTGTCGTCAAATATATATATCACATGATCTGTTTGGAATAAATTCTGTGGGCCATATCACATGTATGCAATTGCAGCCGCGTAAACGACCTTAAGAAACATTGAAAAAAAAAAACCCAAATAACATGTGAGTAATTTTACATGTAATATAAAACACATAACAAACTAATCAAAAAAATGTCATTAAAATAAATCACTAATTATTTCCCGCTTGACTTGTGTTGCACACGATGTTTTTGTAGGGTGCCATCGCTTCGTCAGTCACTCAGTTGCCAAGAAATAATGCTTGCACTGCTATTCTTAAGTTGTGTCTTTAGTTCATAGGTCTTTGGCAGTGATAGTACTAGCCGAGAAATACATCGTCATGTGAACAGTTTATGTTTATGAAGGATTTTTGTACCAACAAATCTGATTGATCAATAATACGAAAGTATGTTAATAACATTTAAATGCAACTTTATAGCTCTTATGCAAACTGAATGTACTGGAACAAAAATGAAGTAGTGGGACTATTACCAGTGCCGAAGTTGTTTCTCTGAAAAGACTGCAATAAAACACAACTCTCGAAAAAAAATATTTCATTGAAAATGCCATAACAAAATTAATTTACGAGAATGCAGGCTACTATAATACCTACGAGAGCTGCCTGCGTCCTAGCAGGTATGCCCCCGTGGGAGTTGCATGCGAGAGTTCTCAATGCTGTCTACCAACACAGGGCAGCAGTGAGAGCAAGGCGAGCGCTCCTACCAGGACGTGGTGGAAGGGATGAGGAGAAGAGCGCAGGAGGTGCTCTTACGGAGGTGGGCGGAGGATCTGGTCGAGCCGCTCTATGGCCGCGACACCATAGAGGCGATGCGGCCAGTGGGTGCTTTAGAAAATACCTGCATAAGATCGCCCGGCGAGAGCCCATCCCACGGTGCCACGAGTGCGGCGCTGATGATGATACGGCCCTGCACACACTCCAGGTGTGTCAGCGCCATGCCCTAGTGGCAGTCTTCGTCTCCCGGCCGTTATTCCGGCTATGTTGGGGAGCGAGGAGGCCTGGATGACGATAATCTCCTTCTGCGAGGTGGTGATGACGCAGAAGGAGACCGCGGAGAGGGCCCGAGAGGATGATCCTCTGGTGGCCCCTCTCCGACGCAGACGGCGGGGGGCAAGAAGACGGCGGTTCGCTCATCCTCCTCCTGCTCCCTAAAAACAGCACCGGGGTGAAAGCCGGGGTGCTTTCACCCTATTCCATGGTGCTCCCGATGGGGGGTATCCCAGTATACCGGGATGACCCGATAGCGTGAGGAGGCCCGGCGCGTAAGCTGGGCCGACCGCTGGGACGATGTGGTAATCTTTTTGCTCCATGTCGTCCCGTTTCAAGGGGTGAGGTATACCCGGGTTGTTTCTAGTGGGTATTCCGCTGGCTTCGGCGATCAGTCCCACACACCCCCACTGCCTTCTCCCGGGCAGTTGGATAGTGCGTAAATGCATTTTCGTCCCGGAAACCAAAAAAAAGGCTACCTAAAAGAATAACAAGAAGGGGTTTCTACAAATATGTTTACGCTTTAATAATTTAAACTGTAGATTTATTTTGTTATTAGAAACCAATATCGGGTTTATATTATGACCTATCGCAATACAAAAATAAAGATATGTTTTGCCTGTCTTTTTTAAATTCAGAACTGATACATACAAAAATAATATAAAACCTAAGCAAGAATTTCTTTACAGCCCGTGAAATAGTTTTTGCGTATTCGCTTAGACACAGTTGGAATGTTTAGAGCAACCTTATTCATCACAAGACACTGTTGAAATTGATGTACTGCGGTGCCTCATCCATACACAGCGCTGTCATTACTTGCGTGTAAATGATATAAATCTACATTTGTCATCGTATCATTCGCAGTCACATGCCATCCACGGGTGAACATGACCTCTGCCGGTTGCAGGCGGCAGGTATCCACCGCAAGCAACCCTGCAACCTATCTCAGGTTTCTCCGTAGGTTTTCTCGGGTTTGTGGGTTCCCGTGCGCTGCCCACTGCTATTTGAAAACACTTACTACGGCGGTCACATCAGTTCATCAATGGATTTACCATTTTTAACTCGTTCATGTGTAAAACACTAATTAAAGCCTTATCAATAGCTCGTTTAGTGATCCTGAGCGTTCATAAGAGGTTCTCAACCCCTTCAGTGTCAGCGGAACACACGGGTGTTCCTAAGAAAACCCTGAGAAAAAAATGGCAAACAATGGCACGCAATGCAAAAACCAGAACAATAGAAACACGAGATGGGATAATCATTATTTTATTTATAAGCATCTACTAGTTAATAATATATTAAGGTTCTAATAACTCGGGCCAGAGGAATCTGTCAGCGGAACGCCCTGAGTAAACTGAGGTCAGGCGGACATGACAAACTACTCTCTGGATTGACAGTTATCATTAACGTGATTGTTTCGCGCGAGTGGTAGTCAATTAAATAAATTACCTCCCCGACAGTAGTAAGGGTTATTAATTATTTCCAAGTATTGTAGCTATGTGTAGTGTTTTTTGACATCGTAACAATTGTATTTAGTATATTTATGCTATTTTTTTTTATTTGACTTGTCTTATGTACTTTTTGTAAGTCTTTAAGAATAAAGATATTTTTAACTTTTTCTTTTACTTCACTTCATGAACAATAATAAAAATATTGCTAATTGTGAGAAAACAAATTACTAGAGCAGATAGCAAGATTGGAAAACATTTTTGTAACGTTGCTTAAAAAAATATTTGAAAATGCGAAAATTAAATAAATTACGTATTTCGCACAGCTTACACCACGATCATCTGAAAACGAACTTAGCAGGGCTTGTTAAATGGATGTCAGAGATTGCATAACCAGACATAAGAACTTACATATTTTTTTATTCGTAGTTGAAATATACTCTTAAAACACCCAGAGGAACAAACGAAAATGTTCGTCATACGGATCGGTCCAGTTAGTCAAAACAAACATTTCTGTAAAGTAACATAACATTTTAAACGTTGACCTGAAAATCACTAACATATTTTTTTTTCTATCGCTCAATCAAAAGCACTATCGACAAAGCTGTCATACTTGTATTTAGATACACACATCAACATGGTCTAGGGATATTTCAATTAAACCTAAATAACCAAAATTCTATTAACTTTTTGTTAAGACACCTACACATTATAATAAACCTTGTTTAATAGCCTATCTAATCTGATACATAAACTTTTAGATAAAGTTAAATTTAAAAAAACTTCGAACAAGAGGAAAAACGCAGTCAAAATTTCAATCTTAACTTTATTTTTGAAACATCAAAACCTAAACAAAACAACTATTTTTTTATGAAACTTATTGAAAACTTAAAATTAATAATTAATAATTCGTGGGTCCACCTAAGACTCTCCTGACACATCTGCAGCGGTTCTGCATACTCAAAACAAGGGTGTCAATATCCTGTTGTGGAATACTGTCCCAAGTCCTGCTAAGATGCAAGAAAAGCTGATTTTCATGCACAATATCTTCAGGGAAATTCCTAAGAGCTCTTCTCTGAAGCATATCCCAGGCATGCTCAATAGGATTTAAGTCAGGGGATTGTGCAGGCCAGTCTAAAGCTTGGATATCATGCTGTTGTAACCAACTTGTAACGATACGCGCCGTATGTGGACGGACATTGTCGTGCATTAGCTGGAAATTTTGTCCCATTTGCTGTCTGTGGGGCAAGATTAAAGGCTCTAGCACCTCATCTCGGTATTATTAGAACAGTCATATTGCCTTGTATCGCGCATCAGGATGAAATCCAAACCTGGATTCATCAGTGAAAAGCACAAGTGACCATTGAGAATGGTTCCAGTTTTCGTGTGCAATAGCCCATTGTAATCTTCTTCCTCGATTGCCTCTCCTTAGCGCTGGTACCGGAATTGACCTACGATCACGTAGGTTGACTTCATGCAGTCGTCTTCTCAAAGTTTGACCGCTTACCAGCAAACCATACTCTCTCTGTAGCCTTCGAACCAAATGCATCGCCGTTACATTTGGTTGACTTCGTGCAGCATTTACTATGAATCGGTCCTGTAAATGTGTTGTAATGCGTTGAGGTGCTCGGTGCCGTTCCACCACTTCCCCCGTGACACGATAACGTCATCAAATCCTAGATATAACGCTCTGACTGGTCCTCATGGCTTCAGAAACCGCAATTTGGGTAGCGCCAGCTTGAATTATGCCCACTGCTCTTAACATTTCGTTCCTGGTCAAGTGTCTACGTGGCATGATTAAATGAACACCGCAGATGCGTTTGACAAAGATTTATAGAAATTTATGGAGTTTTAATCAAGTAAGAAGTTCGTGAAGATTTACTTCTTTGGAAGAAATTCAATGAATGCGAATTTCATCTTAAAACAAAACCTTTTACATACAAATTTGAATTTAAAAAAGAAACTTCATAATATTTGTAGAATCGTTCGTTTGTTCGTCATTACTAGTTTTTTTGTAAGGCCAGTACTTTTTAAGTTATTTAAAAAAGCTTTATATTTCCTAGACCATGTTGTTGTGTGTAATTTTGACAGATTAGAAATACGATTATAAAAACGTGATTTTAGCAAACAAGCTGATACATTTTGTATTTGGTTCAGTCAGTTTATTGTTTTGCAACTAATAGATAACGAAGGAAAATGTACTACTACGAAAGTCAGGATTATCCAGGTTTTATTATTTTCACACTTAAAGGAATGATTTAGAATTAGCTTCTACATATCACTAATAATCAATTGCACAAGCATAAACAATTTCCGCATCGCCTTATGTTGTTGTGCGAAAAATAGAAAATATTTTCATGTATATCGCAAAACGTAGTAATGGCGGTAAAATTGACGTGAAAGTCAGTCAAGTGTGAGATGAGGCCGATCGAACGGTGTCAATTCAATACATTAATTCAAGAGTGCTTCTGGCTCCGTTGGGCTTAGAATTAAAATACTTTGCAAAATGTCTTGCTGCGAAACTATGTACTTTGACCTATTTCATTCCACTGTTTACCTTTACAGATTTAGCAGAAGAGTAGGGTACTGCCTAATTTTGATAAAAATATATATATATTTCTATTCGACAGATCAATCCATTCACCAAATAATTACAGCTACAAGTAGACGATGTCTGGCAATAAAAAGTTAGCAATGAATTTGTTTTCAAAATTTTAAAATAGTTATTTTGTATCTTAGGAACTCTAGATAAATTCAAATTTCGGCATTCGATTAGAACTAAAAAACTGAGTACTTTTGCTCACTTGCCATAAAAACATTAATGAAATAACGTGCGGCTTGCAACGTAAACATACAAAAAATCATTGGTTCCATTAAGGATTAGATGTGTTAGTGGTAAAGGCAAGGCCCGGTTAACTGTAGACGCGGGTTCGAATCCCTCTCGATACTTAGGGTCCAAGTGTTTTTTTCTAGTATTCCTATTGTGAACAATTAATGTTCTTAAGAAGAAAACTTTCTAGGTTATTCAGAATTGGTTTATAAACATTAACCTTAGAGAAAGTTAGCATTAGGAGAAATATAATTATAATATGATATGGAAATGACTTTTAATTTCACAAACACCCTGTGTCATTGCAATAATTAGTGCTCATTCAGGCAATTATCTATGTACTGTCAAAATAATATTTACTTTGTTTTTAAAAATTGCATATTAGAAAAAAAACTATCTTTTTTTTGACGTAATATATTATTTGATATAAATAGTTAAATAAAATGGGAAATGTTTGATGATCGCGTAAAATTAAAACGAATGGTTTACGTAAAAAAAGATAAAGTCTCAAAGAATTGGTCGAACTATTCCCCCCTTCGAATCATGTGACAAAATCAGTAAACTTACTTACTAAGTAATTTCCCTGAGTAGTATTCGAACGTAGCACTACTTAATTACACAAGTGAATGTTAGTTTTATCTTCAGCTCCACAGAGCGAGATCAACTTGGACTTAACATACTGGGTGGACTAATTAAAGTCCCTGTAACTTGTATCACTGTGCAGATACGAGCTACAATCTTGCAAAAGTTTTGAAAAGGGTTTACGTTATGAAAGGTGATTTTAAAGAGCCAAAATGGCAAAAGTAAATATATTCTTTTTTTATTTCTATTTGAATACTTTTTGTTTGATTTCCCTGAATTCGATTAAATCCCTACCCTAGTTCGAAAACCAAGTCGGGCCAAGTGTTTAATCGGAACATAACCCGGATTTATCTAGAATACAGTCAACATTGTTCATGTAACTTTTGACCCATTTATGATAAACAAAGGCGAAGTAGTTAGCTTATTTATTTGAGAGTCCACTGCTGATGATTGGCTTCCACCATTTAAATTAACTCATTGCAGGTAACTAAAAGGAGTCTTGCTTTGCTAGAATGTATTTATTCAACAGATGATGAATAATGAAATTGCAAAATTTTATTGTTCCTTTAAACATCATTCTTCAAAAATATTGCTCTCTTGCAAACACAATAACGCCAAACATCCCTGATGTTCTAGTAAAGTATGTTAATACTTTAACAGCAGTACGAAAATAAAGCGTAGCTCTCACTGTTTGCGCTCCATATGGAGGATATTTGACGCATTAAATGTTTTATGTCAGTCTCTTTATTGTAATAAATAAAATTTTACGGATTTTTGTTCGAAGCTAAAATACTTTCAATTCCTAACACATTTTGGACTACTTTGCAGCGATCGTTATCACGGGATGTCATTTTGATTTACTATATTGCACGACTTGTAATTGAATCAAAATGTTTAAACATGCATTCGTGTACATTGAATTTTGCACGGTTCGAGTTTACACATTTGCAATATACTTTATTTTGTTTCCTTTTAGTTTAGTTGTCATCGTTTAAACGAATGGTTGATGATGATGCCTCCGTATCCAACTCATACGGGAGCACTGCTCAAAATCCATTGGCGTCAGGTTCGATAGGTCTCCGGTTTCCAGGTTGGGCATAGTGTGTTTCTAAATTTTTTGTAACAGATTCCAGGTTTGTTATAAACAAAAGCCTAATTTGTTGAGTAGGTTGATCCAGCCATAACCAATCAAGTGAGGCGAAGCGATTACCTACTTGATTTTAATTGGGAAGACATTTGCTTAGCAGTACCTATGAAGGCTAACTTACTTCTTTAAAATAAAATAGGTTTTTCCACTTCTAAAATCAATTCATTGATATACGCATTGCGTTGGTCCATTTATTTCTCAAAAAAGTATAGTTATAAGATAACACTGTCTACTTACAAAAATGTAAGCAATGGATTACCCGATTTCTTAGCGAAACATTCAAATCTTAATTCCGGTCGAATAATTCGTTTAACTCATAATTATTTTTGTGATTGACGAGGTAAAACGAAATTGGTCGTATTGGAGTTGGGTATAATTAGGAAAGTAATGACATTTTGAAACGGCTGCCCAAAGTAGGTGCCTACCTACTTATCAAATTCCTCGAATCGATCCCTTCTTGGGGCTTAGAAATGAAATACTCGTTCATTATAATTTACTTTTATGTAACTAGGTTTGATGGAGAAAGCTATCAATCTATGTCAGGAAACTGTTAATACATTATTTAACTTTAAAATAGGTAATTCCTAAATACATTAAGGTTAATCTATCTAAAAATAAAAAGCAAAAAAAAAGCAGCTATAAAGAACGTCTTGCTTATTTTGGATTGATTGGTCTCCGGGAGCGGAGATTCTTGTAGGATCAAATGTTCCTTTTTATGATTATCAATAGGATCGTAGATAGCTCTGAGCTGCTGCGGTCCGTCAATTATAACCTCCCCTTTAAGTTGCCTCGTTGGGATCGGTATTTTCCATTCTCCCCAAAAGGGTCAAAGAGTGACTTGGGTCACCACGCCACCATGAATAGATTGCAGCGGCAATACAATGGGCTCAGTAAATCATGTGACATTGACATCTTCTCAGATAAGGTGCAAACATTTTAACGTCAAGTATTGCAGTCACCCGTGTTATCGGTGACTTTTTGATTGAGTCTTCGATTTTTGGTTTTATAAGTTTGTTACCCACTGCAAAATTGTATTAACTATTCGTAATTTACCTAGTAAGAAGTACTGTGTTCAGTTTTAATAACTAATAAATTGCGAGTTCACAATGCATGCCGTGGCAGCCTTTATGTAAGATGACACTTAGCTTCAAGTTTGTTTCTCTTCTTGGTTGTCCTATATAAGTAAATAAATAAATATAATCAAGTCTCTCACAGTCAATTTGTCAGTCTAATTGTACAAAAAATATTCTTGACTTGTGAAACAGAGTTATGTTAACTCTCTAACATTCATACACCGGGTTTTATTTTAAATCGTTAGGAACGATTCAGATAGATACGTATAATTATAATTTAAAAAAACAAGAGATAAGATAATAAGATAAATATAATTTAAAAAAACAGCATTATCATCAGGCTAAAGGAGTCCACTGCTAGTTATATACCCGTACGTAAGTTGCCACTTTAAATTTACGTTATCGTTCGCGTAAAAAAATGTATAGGGACTTAACATGACATGACATGACAATGTCAAATAACAATGCATTGTTTTACACGAACGATAACGTACATTTGAAGTGGCAACTCATGGTAGATGTACTGACCACCCCAAGAACGCGTCATGACGTCGCCTCACATAACTTGAGAGTGTCCCCATCCTTTGTCGGGGCGTGATCTCTCCCACAAACGCGATTGCCTTATCGTGCGGAAAGCTATGTCGATAACCCTAGTTCTCTATAGGATAATCTCGTTGCGGATTTTAGTGATTACAAGCGGTCTTACAAATACACCTGTGGCCAAAAGCAACACGACAAGTGACAATGTTTATTGAAGGTAATTGTCAGCAACTTGAATTATATGGGATCAGCATTAATTAGCAATCGCCTAATGGTGGGTATAGACTAGAGCATTTGGTGGAACATTTCATCGTAATATAACATTTTTACGAATAGCACACTGCAAGAAAATGATCAGTATTCTAAGACTGCCCGTGCATCGAAGGAGCGGAGTTCTGGCAATTTTTAACCAATAGGTTTGAAGGCAGGGTAAGCAATCCCGTTGGTTGAAAGTTTCCAAAACTCCGCTCTACTGCCTCGCTCCGCTTCGGTGGAAAGGCAGCCTAGAAACATTTCCATGTAATGTAACATTTTTGGTTGGTTTTAAAAAAAAAACTTGTAACTAAACATCGAGCGTCATGTTCGCAATGTGGTTCGAGTAAATTAAAAAACAACGAATGATCGATAAACTGATACTAATGAATGCTTTGTATCAGCACCTGTAAGACCTGTACTTTTGTACTACTTATTGTTTTCTATGTAATTTGTCTCTTTGTGTACGAAATAATAAATAAATAAGTATGAAAAGGACATGCCATTCGAATACTTTCAAAGGGCATCTACATTTTTGATGATCATATGTTTTGTTCTATGCCTGGGTGCTATTATTCATTAAGTATGTATTTATAAATATTTTTGTTTGATACTGACACTCATAGTGCAAGCTCTTGTTACTCAGTTTGGGGTCAGGTAAGCTCTCTTAGATAACATACATAACATAACATACTATCACGACTAAATCTCAAACGGTGTAGTCAGAGAAAGTAACCATTCGTGGTGAACGGGATCTCAGAAGCCCACGTTTCGAAAATTGTTTTGGACTACAACGTGGGAGGTGGTGAGCTTTCCGCCATTATCCGGGTTGATTTGGTTTTTATCAATGGTTTCCATCACTAGAGCGTTGTCGGAAACTTAACCATCAACACAAAGATGGTTCTGGCCAGATTAGAACTCAGGACCATACGATCCACGATCCGAGTTGGGGTGCTTAACCTCTAGACCACGACGCTATCTAAGAGAGCGTCGGTAAATAATGAGCTAGTTTCTTAAATATCATTGTATTACGAGGTAACAGACAGGGATTTAAGCAGGGGGCGTAATTTTATTATTTTCAATTCTTTTTTTTCCTACTAAGTGATTATTTTATTTATTTCTCTCCCGCACTAATAAATTGTGTTTCAAAGATCTACTTCTGTACCTACTTAACCCGTATTTAACAAAAAACGGTTCAAAATTCATTCAGTTTAATCACCCCGATTAGAGTCGCCCACACATCAGCGCAAACCACAGACTAAATTAGGTATAAGTAGTTACAATTAATGTCTACGTACGCTATAATTTAAATTAGTTGAGTATATCTGCTTGTATTGTGGTTAAAATTAAACCACTGTTAATGTATTGATATATTCCACATGCAACTAATGTATGATAAGGTTTATTTACTAAACGTATTTACTTTGTTAGATTAATATATTTTTTAAGATACATCTCTAACTTAATTAATATCTTAACTTATTTATATTACTTACTTATTAATATGACGACCGACTTGGTGTAATGGTTAAGAAGTTGGCTACTACACCAGAGGTCGCGGGTTCGATCCCCGCACAGTACAAACATTTGTGTGCATGAACATGTCTGTTTGTACTGGTCTGGGTGTCTCCTATGTATAATAAGTATGTATTTACAAAAGAAAATGTATTTAAGTATGTTTATCCGTTGTCTAGTATCCCATAACACAAGCTTTAATTAGCTTACTTTGGGGCTAGATGGCGCTGTGTGGAATAATGTCCAGGGATATTTATTTATTTATCTTCTTTTAAAATAATAAACGCCTTAAGGGTAAATAATATGTATAGAAAATAAAGACAACCACCAACCCATCTAACATTAGCTGTTATACGAGTAATCATCATCATCTGCTACTTACGGGCATTCCTGAATGTGATTTAGTTTTCAGAAATTTGACTGAGGTCTTTAACCATATTGTCGAGCTCTATAAGCGCTTTTGCTATGACTTATTTTGTTAACAAACCTAGTTAATTTCCGAATTATGCCTTGCTTAATCCTTCTAATTCCTATAGCTTAAGACGCCTTTCGATTCGCACGTCAACAGCTTTGGAGACGTAACGCTTAGGTGTTTTCTTCTATGAAATCATCATCCATCATTATTAACAGCCTTTAGAAGTCTACTGCTGGACATAGGCCTCACCCATAGAACGCCACAGCGAGTGGTTTTGGACTAATTGCATCCAGCGGCTTCCTGCAACTTTCACCAAGTTATCGGTACCCTGGGCGGGTCACGCTGTGTCTTCCAACGTGGTCGCCATTCAATTACTCTAACGCTTCAGCGGTTATCAGTCCTGCGCGCAAAGTGAACCACCCATTGCCACTTCAGCTTGGTCATCCGAAGAACTATGTCGGTTACTTTGGTTCTTTTGCGAATATCCTCATTACGGATCTTATCACGCATAGAGATACCAAGCGTAGCTCTTTCCATAGCGCGCTGTGTAACCCTGAAAGTCATGTCGAACGTTCATGTCACACCAGTCCCAGTAGCTATTAGGCACGATACCTTCGAAGTTGTGGATGACTATGATAACCTGGGACAAACCGTCCGTCTAGGTAGGTCCAACTTCGACAAAGAGGTAGCACGACAAATTCAATTCGGCTGGGCAGCGTTCGGGAAACTGCGCGACATTTTCACGTCTCATTTCTCACAGAGCCTGTAGACTAAAGTCTTCAAGCAGTGCCAAGTACCTGTGATAATTTACGGTACTAAGACAGGGTCCCTGACAGTTGGCCTCTTAAATAAAATCTACGGAATGCCACCTTTTTAATTAGATCCAGAGCAGGATGCCTTTTTCATAGCTCATTGAGTGACCTAGATTAGGGCTGAGTCTGAGAGTTCGAACCACTCCGATATACTGATACTCAGTGACTCGACCGAACAGATGATTATCTGATAGTCCTAAAATGCTAAGCAAAGGTAGTAACAAAGCAGCAGGGTAGTGGTAGCAGATTGACTAATAAATGATATCAGTTGTGTTACATCAGATTTCAGATCACCAAGAGAAGGGGGCAAGTCTTATCAGTTTCAAGGTCATATGAAACAGGTTCAACTTCTGTTTTTGCTGATTTATACCCACATGGGAAACTAAACCTTTTATTATGAGTAAACCAAGTTCCTGACCTTTTTCGTTGTATATCCTTAGACTGAATAACAAACATTAAAGCAAAAAAAGTTGTAGATAACAGATAAATTCAGCTTCGTACAAACACAGGACCCTCTTCTAGGGTTGTGAGCTACTTTATCTAGATCTCGAACGAAGGTACAACGCGATCATTAATCTTTTTTGCAATTTCACGCGAAGCACTATTCTTTTTGCTACTTTGAGCTTGAGTACCTTCGAGGGAATGCTCATGCCTAAAAAAGACAATCTCCATCTTTAGGAGAGTCTTATGTATGTCAAATGCTGGGTTTGCGTCATGTTTTAAAGTCATGGAAAGAAAGTTTTTCTGTGATTGTCTATACTGTTAATAATTGCAATGAGCTTTGGTTTTTACAAAGTCTCAGTTTTTAATTCAAATAATTCGCGAATTCATACATTTTATTTACCTAATTACACACATCAAAAGTGTCTAGGGATCAAGCATTTTTATGCGGATTTCTTGAGATTGAGATGTGGCTTTGTAATAAATTTATGATTTTATAAATTTATATGGATCCTTTTTGGTGCATTTCATAATTTGAAACAGGAACTGTCAATCAAATTCGAGTAAAAGATGAAAATCAGCTGTCAATATTTTCCCTATAAAAACATACAACGCATTGAAGACATTATTAGTGCTACTGTTTCCCTACTACTGATTAAAACCAACGTTATTATGGAGCGGCGACGTCATTTAAGCAGGGAAGAAATGCTCAGAGCCGTGGGAATGATAGAAGCTGGTTCCCGGCAACGTACTGTGGCTTTAGCTCTGAATACAAGTCAGAGTGTTATCAGTTGACTTTGGACACGTTACCGAAGCACTGGTACCGTGGCTGAGCGCCATGGAGGACGGTATCGCTGCACCACACGGAGACAAGACCGATACATTCAAATCACAACTCGAAGAGCTCCAACAATAACCGCCATGATGTTAGCCGTGAGGCTTCATCACTCTTCAGGGAACTTAATTAGCGACCAAACAGTCAGAAACCGCTTGCATGAAGTGAACCTTCATTCCCGAAGACCGCTAAGGGTACCACCTATAGCAATGCACAATCGTAGGATTCGATATCAATGGGCTCTTGAACACAGAAATTGGGCAGAAGAACAATGGCGTTTCGTGTGCTTTTCTGATGAGTCTCGTTTTGGTATGAGACCGGATACAAGACGTATACGATACTGGAGAACCCCTGGACGCCAACAGCGATTAAAATCCTGCCAGGAAGTCCATCCTTATAGTGGTGGAACCATCATGGTATGGGCGGGTATTTGGATCGGCGGAAGAACTGAGTTGATTTGGATCAGAGGCAATTTCAACGCTCAAATTTATGCTGAGACGATTGTATCAGACGTCATCGTTCCTCTACAAGTGCAAATCGGTCCCTTATTTCAGTTAATGCATGATAATGCACGACCGCACACCGCAAGAGTTGTAAGACAGACTCTCGCCGCAGCTAACATCAATGTCCTGCCCTGGCTTGCTCAGTCGCCAGACTTGAACCCGATTGAGCATGCATGGGATATGCTACAGAGAAGAGCTCTGCCGAATATGGAGGGTATCCAGTCGCAAGAAGACCTTTTTTTGTTGTTGCAACGAACATGGGCGGCCATTCCACAGCGTGATTTGGATGAACTCATTTTGAGTATGCCAAACCGATGTTCTTGTGTTGTTAGTGTTCGCGGTAGAAACACGGATTATTAATTGTTTAAGTTACCCAATAAAATTTTAAAGAAAACTGTTATTTCAGTCTTTTTTTCGAACTTTAATGTTAGTGGTTCAGATGTCAAAAATCCCTTTATTAGGAAAATGGCAAATTTCTTTATTAATGCAAAGGTGACTTGGTTTATCGTTACTGTAGACAAACGAAAACACTTTATTTGATGAATCCTTAAAGAAAATTTTAATTAATATCAATCAGGAGAAAAGTTATTGCAAAAATATATGTTGATCCCTAGACACTTTTGATGTGTGTACATCGATTAAATTATGTAATAATGTTAAAAAGGGCCAAAATTCAGGTTCACATTATTTAATTTATTCTCTTACATTTTTAAAAATATGGTCTACATATTACAGAATTTAAAAATATGGTTTTGGCCAGATTTGAACTCGGGACCACACGATGCATGATCTGAGTTGTGGTGCTAAAACCCTAGGCCACGAGCCGAGACGCTCCCTTATCTTCTTGACTCCAAAAAAGTTCTATACTTGTCGCAGAAATTTCAAATCGCAAATGTGAGTTAACATAAATAAGGTAAATTTATTTAAAATTGTTTATTCAGACGCAAGTTAATTCTTGTCAATCACATTTGAAGGCAACATAGTCGCTATGAATGGCGAATATACCTCATAATAAACCCGGACCCGGAAAAGTGCCTAATTCTTAAAACATGATAATTTGGTCAACAAAATAAAATTACACTTTTTTCCTATTTGTATGAATAACATAGGATACTTTACTTCAACCTTTAAGGGATACATGGGTTGTAAAACATACTCGTAGGTGTTAACCAATGTAATGACTGGATACTTTATGTCTGATGTTAAAGTTCAAAATTGGTTTTCTTTTTAAATTCTATTTTGTTTAAAAACTTCCAATACAAAGAAACAACAATGTCTACAGGACGAAATCATACAACACGAGAAATAATTTCGCAAGTTCCACAACAAGTTTTCTAAATCGTCTAAATGTTTAGTTTTGTTGACAGAATGTCGAAGTCACCGTGCAAACATGTCCAGCATGTCCGAAAGTTCTTTGGAACACGTCGGAACCCAAAATTGAAGTTGCGATAAGTTGTAACAAAATGAAGTTAACTGACGTGTTGCCACACAGACATTAATTGAAAACAGGGGTCGCGGGTGTATGTTTTTCACGTGACAAAAGATGATCTTCTTAGGATTCTGCATTATTTTCCCTACATTAAAAACAGACGAGAGGGTATCGTTAGGATTTACATTTATCATTCCTTGGGCCCTAGCCAAGAGCAACACGCTAATTACGTATCGACATGTCAAATGTGGGATGTACGGGAATGACATTAGCACTCGTCTAGTCGTCAGTTCCACATTTTGAACTATAAATTTTTCAACTATATTTTTTTTGACATGTCGAAACGAAAGTAGCGTGTTGCTCTTGGCTAGCCCCCGTTTTATGAACTGTACTCCGGTACTGTACCTCACGTAGACTACGATAGCTAATTACAGCATCTTGTATGTCACTTTTGGTTACAATTTTATTCACTAACGGCGCTGTCACGAAATGTCATGCAAATACTTTTACCGCAGATGCCAGCGACTTCATCGGTGTGAAGGTTCTCATGGTAGGGGCCCTTCATCACTTTTGAGAAGGTTTTGTAAAGGTTCATGTGAACGTGTCTGTAGGTACAGGTGTTAAAATTGGTGGAGAACTGGAGAATTTCTGTCTCTAAAGCGCTAGCGCCTCTTTAATTGTTGTCATTGATGTAATCTGTTTCAATTGAAGTAAAAATGAATGAATCGTGGCATTACAGCAGACATCCGTCAATAACGTGTCCTACGGAGGAACTTACGATATCGTAACATTTAACTTTATGTCTGTCTATTCATTAAATAAGGTTATTCTTTATGGCTCAATCCTGTTCAAATAACACTAGTTGTTAATTTAGGTACAATCAGATTGTAATAAAATAAAATTGTAGCAATAGCCTGTCTAGTAGCCTAATAGGGTAATTGACTCTTTTTTTGGTTAAGGTGTTATAGAAAGTCCTCTAAATACTAGAAAAATTGATAAAATAAATATTTCGAAAACACGAAACCTCCCCAGGATATCGCAATCTTAAAAATCATATTTATGATTCACCCATAACGCTCTACAAACTGTCGCAGGATGGTGACGTCACAGAACTTTTTCTATGCGTTCTGAAAGACACTTGTTTTGCAGTTATATAAAATATAGTGTCTTAACAAAAGTTACTGTAAATTGTGTGGATTATCGAATGGTATAACTTATTTTTATTTATTTAACACATTTAAGAATGGACTACCCACCCGCGTTTGAAGAGCCATAAAATTAATTAAGTATAATTAAGTGTAACAGTGGTAAAAGTATCTTCTGTTCAAGCTGATGATTCCCGATTACCTGATGCACGGTTCTGCCACAAGAAACAAAGCAGAACATTCGTCATGACAGTAAATTTAGGAGATGTGGTTAGAGCATTACCAGTGGCTATAGGTGGATTGGAGGTGGCACGTTTACAGTACTCACACCAATGTTAAAAACGTGTTTGGTGGTATTGAAGAAAATGTTTTTAACTATTCAATTTGATTAGATCAGCCCAAAATTTAGTCAAATTAATGTTAGGAGAAATCATGATGATCAAGTCAAGTAAAATTTCACGTAGTTTGTCGACTTAAAATATTGAAAATAAATGTTGAACGCTAATGACATTCAAAGGACGAATCCCGTGATGTGAAGTCGGATAAGAGGCTAAACGAAGTATTTTAATACTTATACCATTCTGATTTGAAAAACGACCTTTTTAAGTTTGTTATTTTTTGTCAGAGACTAAGGACAATCGTAACCTTGTTAAAAGACCTTGCAATAAGCCCAAGTTGTCACACTATCGGTTGGCTAAATTCTTAGAAGAATTTTTCATTCATTTATATACAAATTCAAGTATCTTTATTTGCCATTAAGTAGGGTTTAGTACTTGTTCAGTGCATGAAAATGTGGTCTTAAATTAGTAAAAGTACAATGACCTACTTAGCTGTACAAATAATTTGGATACAATTTACATCACATTTATCAGTCAAACAATATTAATTCTGATAACGACTTAATGATACCATGAAAATTAATCACACAGAGACGGAGTAAATTATGGTTATTTATGCTTCAAAACTCGTAAATACAATAAAAAGTAATTTAGCATATAAACCCCTTGAACGACAAAAAAGTAAATAATGGCAGGTAATAATAAATGTCTGGGCTTTGCATTTGATAAAATTAAAAAATAAAAATGATTGATTTTCTTATTTTAAAAATAGAAGTCATTTGTTTTCGTCGTGTCGGAGCGTGGTACGTAAAATAGATAAAATTGAAATTTGCGCCGGAATAAAATATCTCTGCCTGAAAAAATTTACTACTGAGCAGGTAAATCTAGACTTAAAAGGAACATTACAGGTTAATGCTCCTCCGTATTCTACGGTTGTGCGGTGGTGTGCTGAGTTTGAGAAAGGATGAACTTTAACTAAAGACGACCCGCGCTCGGGAGGCCCTACGGTGGCAGTTACCGAACAAATGATAAAAAAACGTCGTGTTACTGTTCGTTTTGTAGCTGAAGAAATAAAGATTTCGATAGGAAGTATCCATACTATACATGAACATTTGGGCATGAAAAAAGTATGAGCGCTGGGTGTCTAGAATGCTTACAGACGAGCATAAACAAATAAGACTGCGGATTTCTCAAATGAATTTGGAATTGGACTGTTGTTTCGTTTACCACTTTTTATTGAACACCCTTTATTATAATCACGTATTGATCTCGTTTAAAGTAAAATCTTGCGCTATTTTAATTTTAGTAACGTATCTTGGTACTTACAAAAACGATGACAATTTAATATCCAATTCTTAAAAATGAAACAAAAAATACGATTACATTTTTTTGATTAGCACGCGTAAGCAATATCTTAGGATGAGTTGCAATATCTAACTTTAACAATTGACGTTAGCTAAACTTTAACGTTACCTTACCCTGAATTTTAGGATGGGCTGCTATTTGATTATCAACAATTACATTTATTGTTAAAGTTAAGATCAGGAAGGTATTATTAATATACTAATCTCATACTTGGATAGAAGTTTAGTTATTGTAAAATGCAATTTATAACTGTTTGCAACTGGTTAGCGCGTTCCTTCGAACCGCGAGAAACGCAGTGACGTGCACTCTTGTTTTATAAAATACTTTTTACAAGTCAGTTGTCAAAGTGTGATGTCAGTTTAGTATTTAATTTTGTAGCAGTTTCCATAATTTTATTATTTTAAGCTTCTTATTTTATACATGCAGTCCATAAATACTTAACTAGCTGGTCAATCATAAACGTCTTGACTGTTGCAAATGTTTGTGGTTATATCGGCTTCCCAATCATTATTGATCGTTCACCAGACCTCGATCTAACCCTTGACAAGAAAGGTCCCTGGAGATTTGTGTATTTGATTGAGTGTTGTTAACAAGCAGTCAATTCACATAAGAAACTTAACACACGAATTCTCGTCACGTCTTAGCTATACCTTCCTAGTGTAATTAAGGAGACCAAAGAGATCCCTCTAATAGATAGACTTCCTTTGAGGTTTGTGACTCAGTATCTGGGGTTCGGAATTGCCGACGTTTTCACCAATTAAATAGAGCTTCTGTCAGTTAAAACTCATTTATTATTTGCATTGTAACTGTAATACTTGTAAGTAACCTTTGTTTTAGCATTTATAGGATCGATATATACGAAGGAGTATAGCATATAAGAGAACACTTTGCTAGATTGCACTTGTTCTTTTGTTGGTGCAATACACACCCGATGATTGCAACCACAAGACTTTACTAAATGTGTCTAGACACTCATAGAACATTGGCTTGGTTACAATGATGGTGGCCTTTCTCTAACAGATGACTTTTTAAAAATATAAGTGGGGACTTAAAAATAACTGACTGATTGATAAACTAGAATACAGCTCAACCCACTGGAACTGGAAGGGATAAATTTGCTTCAGCCTTCTTTTTATTATGTTGCCAAGACTTATGAAGGATTCTGGAGTTCAAGTCTTCTCAGTAAGTAAAGTTCTGATAAGGGAGACATCCTATTAATGTATGGGATAGACATACAGAAACTACTGAAACATGTTAATTTCAATATCTATCAAAATTCCTATTACAGCTTCATACGCTAGTGATTTATTAAACTGAGAGCAAAATATTTGTGTTTTTAAGGAGTCACTATCAGAAGTGGACGCAATGGCACCGCAACCACAGAATATGGCGTCGCAGCATCAATTGCATGTTCAAATTGGATTTGGTAATATTGGTAGTGATTAATGCTCACATTACGCCCTTATGAGGTCGGCTATTGAGTAAGTTGCGCTCGTAATTATACCATATGGTGTGAGCAGCCGTTGCAGTAGTGATTCCCTTCACAAAGGAGAAGTGAAGGGCTGTAGATTGCATTTAGCTGTTGATACTTTTTTTTTTACACAGGTTAACTTATTCGTGATATCTATAAAACAAAGACAAAGTCATGTGATAATTATTATTACATATTTAATCTAAAAACGAAGAAGAAAGTCTTGTTCATGTACAAATCTTGAGAAATTTTAAATCGAAATAAAAAATTATTTGTAGATCTGCTTTCCAGAGAATTTATTTACTTTTGCCGCCCTAGGACCCTTCTTGTGATGTATTGTTATGTACGAACTAATGAGCAAAAGAAATAATTGATAAATTGATTAAAACGATGGAATCCCGTGTCCACTACATAAAATCCAACTACTGTAAGTGGTGCCTTTGTTTCTCGAAAAGATATAAGACGAATTAAAATGCGAAACTCGTACGTTAATAAAAATGAAAGGACCCTAAAAGCTCGCTCGATTTGACGAAAAGCAAAAACGTATTTCCAATTTAGTCGCAGTGGAGACAAACAAAGGGGCAATAAACGGCGTGTCAGATGTAAAAGCGACGTCGACGTCCGTGATACATCGGCCGCGTACGTCCGAGATATTCTCTGTCAGTCGCCAACGTGTTGGTATGTTTGTTTGTATACACTATGGCTTTTACTCCACGAGCGAGTGAATTGCGACGAGTCCGTTCTACTATCGTCGTTTACTAGATGAAAATTATTCCGTCAGTGTATCGCTACGGAACCGCCAAGTGGTCGCAACGGCTTGCTATAGTATCACCACGTGATCGCGAGGAATCGTTGTACACTTATTACGTTCAGTGAGGTGACAGATACTCGTAATTTACTCGCTGCGCTTTAGCTACGAGAGCGCTACGTTCCGTTGCGAGAGTGCTACGAGAACACCGCGAGTATTGATGGGGCCACGGTGAGGGATACGTTGACGTTCTGACTCATATTTCATCTTTTTCGAAAGTCAAATATTTGCAAAATTCTTTATTTCGTGTCTTTCGATTGAAAGGCGTTAGCGTTATAACACTGATAAAACAAAGTTAGCTTAAAACGTAAAATACTCGATAGCTCAATTGGAAGGGCAACCACCCAGATTGTGGAAGACACGGGTTCGAGTTCCGCTTGATCCCTAAGATCAGGTTGATTTTTAAAGGGGTATATTTAAGTCCGAGCACGCTTACTACATCTTGCTGGCAGTTTGAGCGAGAGGTAAGTGCCGAAATTTGACCTAGAAAGGAGAAAAGCGTGATTGTATGTTCATGTAGATTTTACATACCATCATCGTGTGTTTTATGAATTACTAGCTTTTGCCCCCGCGACATGATACGCTCGGGCGCAGAAACGGATCCAGACCCGTTTTCAGCCGATCCCGTAGGAATTTCGGGACATTCACTTTAACTTTCAATAACACTTTTGCTTTCAGCTTCCTAAATCCAGTGGTTTTTACCCTATGATGCCTGTCAATCACTCATTCACACAATAACGAAAGAGTTTTACCTTTGTTATATTCATTCTGAAAATTAAGAACATAATTCCCTTAAAAAATAAAACCCTTCTTATTCCATTACAGAATTTATGACAAAAGCATCATAATTTCTCCACGGACAGTGAGCTGTATTATCATTATAGTTTTTTTTTACATGTTTGACATTGTTTAAAAGATTGACATTTATATTTACTTTTGTATTGTATTACTAATTTATTTCCATGTACCTAATGTTCAATGTTGGAATTATTATTTATTATTGACATATTATGATTATTATTACTATTGTTTTTTTGTGTGTACCTACGTACCTTTACCTATTTTATTATTGTATTTCATTTTTGACATTTTATATTTTTATTCTTTTTACATTTTGTCGATCTCAATATAAATTCCTGTAATTTGTGACCATATACTTTTTCACACCACATGCTCGACAATGCCGAATTATATGTCATGTAAACCTTACCGAAAGCAAGACATTATATCTCTTGGCTTTAGCCGGGTTATAATGTTCTATTATAGCCCGCTGGTCAATAATGTGATTTTCACTTTCATAATTCTTATTGCTATGTCCATAAAGTCTAATTTCACTAAACAGAATGTGTCCTCAGCGGGCGCGGCCAACTCGATTTTCGAAGACCGAGGCCGTGGCCCACTAGATTCGCACTGAGACGAACTTCATTTGTTTGTCAAATCGAGTAGGCAAAGCCAGCTGAAAGAAGTTGCTATAGCCGTAGCAAGTAGTAGGTACTACTAGCTTTAGAAGATTCTTTAATATGCTGTAATAAACACTATCTACTAAGCCTGGTTTTTTACTGTCTCGCATAAAGTGAGAAAAGTAGAGTATACACCACCGGGATAAAACTGTTTTTTTCTCGGGCGCTTGAATCCCTTACTGCACTCAGGACTCAATCTTAATTCCCTCGCTTTGCTCGGGAATTAACTTATAACACCCTCGCTGCGCTCGGGAGTTAAATTTGGAGTCCTTCGTTACGTTCAGGATTCAATGTAGCGCCCGTGACATAAAACAGGGCTTTATCCCCTTGGTGTATAATCTACTATTACATTGTAATGTTATATTGAGTAATAAATATTCTAATCAAATATCGAGAAACTCTTTTCGCGTTCACCAATATAAGTAAAGCTGAATTATCAGCGATTAAGAAATACTAAATTTTTTAGGCTATATTTTAACGTACGTAGATACGGCAGTAGATAGTATACACGAGTGAATATTTCTAAAGTTTGCCGGGCGAACACCACAGGTACTTTACAATTATTATTTTAACGTTATAGTTATATCTACGTTAGTTTTTCAACTGAGAATGCAGGATTTACTGAGGGTGCTGTGGCGCGTTCGTTGCAAATATCATAAGAAAAAATCCTTAAAAGGTTTAAGTATTTTTCCTGTAATACATAAGGTTCTATTTGCACCAGTCTGTTTTGAAAGTTTTGAATGTTTTAAGCATGGATCCCGTAAAGAGTGAAGTAGAGAGTGCCGTAACGCCGCAATTAGGTGAATAGCTTGCCAAACAGTTCCGCGCCTTGGGTGTTTGCCCGCAGCGCCACTATGAATCTAGCCGGCTTACTTACCCGTTTATGTGTTCAGCTGCGATTTAAGACGCACGTTGTGCGCATTTTTCGCTAGGAAAAAGCATATGCAGGCAAATTCTAGACAGTCATTTGCTTATGATTTAGGTGCTCAAGTCTTGGAATTTTAAGAAGCCAGACATGATAGAGAATAATGTGTTATTTTCCACAGCAAAATTACTTTTGAAACCGTAAAAATTTTATGAAAGTTTGATTTAGGCTGAACAACTGTACTCCATTAATTATAGCATTAGACAGAAGTAAAAAAGGTTCTTTTTAGGGTACACTTCGTGGTAAAAGTACAATTAACATTATTACTTTTATGATTTATGCCGAATTTATTAAAATCTATTTATATAGCAGCTGTCACACTTAATTGTTCTCTTTTAAAATAAAGTAACTTCAGAATTTATGAGGCGTTTAAACAAATAAATTATTTTGTCTTGCATCAAACTATATTGTCGATGTATTGTTGACCTTAAAGAAGCAGGGGTTTCTATCCGAACACATTTTTACTGTCACTATAACTCTACCAAATCTAAAATGTTAAATAATTCCTTCATACGTTGTGGCGGAAGGGGTTTTGAAACTGTGATTTTTTAATTTTGCGTCCTTCCGAAAGAACTTCAAGTCCTGCTTGCAGGACTCCGGGCAATCTATCATTAGAATGAATTACAATTTGCATTTGACGTTGCCATGGCGATGATATACCTGATATACCTGAGAGTTTCACCTGGCAAAATTGAAAACCCCTTTCATCACGCCAATAAATACGATTGTTCGTTGTTCTGTGGTTAGGTAAGGTTAAAATAAAAACACATAAATTTATATTTATACTAACGTACAATCGTATTTATTTAATGGTAGGTTAAAATAAATACTGTTGTACAGACGCGTTCACATCTAGCTTTTTTTTTTATACTACGTCGGTGACAATCAAGCACGCGGACCGCCTGATGGTAAGCGGTTATCGCGGCCTATGGACGCGTGCAACACCAGGGGTATCACTCGCGCGTTGTCGACCCTGTAAAAACCTTTTCAACACCCTCTTGAAGAACTCCATACTATAACTCATCGGAAAAACCTCGGCAGGGAGTTCATTCCACAATTTAAGCGTCCTCGGAAGGAAACATCTCTGAAACAGAATTGTACGAGACCATTGCGGATTTAGAGTGTGAGGATGAATGCCCTGTCGGTGGCGAGCGGTGCGGTGATGAAAAGTAGCCGTGGGCATCATATCAAACAGTTCTTCAGAACAAAACCCGTTGTACAAGCGGTAGAACACGCATAAGGAGGCGAAGTCTCTCCTCAGACTTAACGGCTCTAAACCCCTTGTCAGTTTGGGATCGTCGACAATCCGGATCGCACGCCTCTGGACCGAGTCAAAAGGACTGAGTTGATATCCAGGCGCTCCTGCCCAAAGGTGACAGCAGTACTCCACGTGTGGCCTGACTTGCGCTTTATACAGCAGCAGTCTTTGCCTAGAAGTGAAGTACTGCTTCGCCCTGTTTAGCACACCGAGCTTTTTGGATGCCAACTTCGCCTTTTGTTCCAAATGACTTCGAAACTGTACGTCACTAGATATGTCAACGCCAAGGATCCCAATACTACTTGATATGGTAAGGGAAGTGTTCTGAAACTGAGGAGCTACAGTAAATGGAGTTTTCTTAGTGGTAAACGCGCAAACTTGTGTCTTAGTGGGGTTGAACTGGACTAAATTGTCCCGACCCCAATCGGAAACCCAAGCTAGGGTATTCTCGATTTCAGACACAAGTTTAGTTCGACTTTCCTCCACAATGGTGCGAGGGATATTTGCTCGGCCTGTGTAATAGGCATCTCCAGTGCTGTCATCCGCATAGCAATGAATACCGTCATTGGACAGCATATCATTGATATGCAAGAGAAACAGCGTTGGAGATAGCACAGAGCCTTGTGGGACGCCAGAATTAATGTTCAAGCTATCGGAGCAACTACCGTCTACTACGGATTTAATGCGTCTGCTGGACAAGAAACTGGCAATCCATCCGCATAAACGCTCGGGCAGTCCGTAAGATGAAAGCTTTGATAGAAGACCTTTATGCCAGACCCAGTCGAAGGCCTTAGCTATATCTAGGCTAACAGCCAAAGCCTCACCTTGACTTTCAATGGCCTGAGCCCAGCGGTGTGTGAGATACACCAGAAGATCGCCAGTCGACCGACCATTACGGAAGCCGTATTGGTAGACGCTTATCAAATCGTGATCCCCTAGGTACCTCAAGAGCCTGGCATTCAACACACGCTCCAAAACCTTTGAAAGAAGGGAGGTAATAGCGATAGGTCTATAATTCGCGCGGGTCCGACCGGTCACCCTTTTTAGGCACCGGGTGCACGTGGGCGGTCTTCCACAAAGACGGACATTGCCTTTTTGCGTAGGAAAGCGCGAAAAGGCGCGTCAATACCGGGCACAACTCGGGAGCACACACTGAGCACCACTGCCGGGATGTTATCCGGCCCACTCGACTTGTGGACGTCCAGATTTTGCAACTCTCGCCGGACTTCTTGCTGGGTTATGCGGATCTCCGGCATAATGTGACCGCACCAAGGAATGGTAAGTGGCACGGCGCTCCCAGCGTCCAAAGTCGAGTTTGAGGCAAAGAGGTTGCCCAAGAGATCGGCTTTCTGTTTAGCACTGTGGGCCAGATTTCCATCTGGTTTTTGGTGGTTTTGGTGGCAAAGACGAGCGGCAAAAGTTTCCCTCGGCAGCCTTGGCAAGCGACCAAAAGGCACGACTCTCTGAAGGGTGGCCCACGAGCCGCTCCCCAATGCGGCCGACGAAGACGAATTTAGCCCTGGCGATGGCTTTTGTACTCGATCTCGAGGCAGCATTCAGTTTGCGCTTTGCATCTGGTATAGAGTGATCCCTTTTAGCACAGGCCGCAGTCCAAGCCTTGAATGCAGATTGTTTGAGGCGCAGGGCCTCTCTGCAGTGCTTGTCAAACCACGGCTGGCTCCTACCCCCGACAGCCACTAGCGGATTAGGAATATAGCATTCCATACCGGTCAGGATCGTCTCAGTGACCGCAGCTGCACAGGTATCGGGATCACCAGATGAAAAACAGAGCTGCCTCCAGGGATACGACGGGAAAAGCTCACGCAAACCATCCCAATCCGCTGACTTATAGTGCCACACGCGGCGGCGCCCAATAGGCTTACGCTTTTCAGGTGAATCGCAAAGCACTTGGCTCCGGACGACGCAGTAGTCAGACGAGCCCAAAGGCGCATCCACTGAGATGGTGTACCCGTCCGGATGCGAAGTCAGCAGGAGATCCAGTAAATTGGCCCTATGGGTGACGACGTCCGGTACTCTCGTGGGAGAAGGTACCAGTTGCGAAAGACCATAGGCCAAGGCAAACTCGTAGGCAGACCTTCCAGCGTAGTCAGTGGGCAAAGAAGACCCACATGTGTGGTGAGCATTGAAGTCCCCCAGGACCACCAACTCGGCTGTCGGATACTGCTCAATGACTTTGCCGGACGTCACTTGCAGGTGCTCAAAAAGTTGAGTTATGCCCAGATTACCACTATGAGGCCTGTAGAGGCACGCGTAGATACGGGTATGGCCACCGTAGTCTATACGCAGCCACATAATTGACAGGTCCCTGTCTTCTAGCCCTGAAAGACGGCGACAGCAAATGTCCTCCCGGACGAACATGCATACCCCGGCGTGAGGCACAAAATTGTGCTCAAGCTTGTACCCAGGGTAGTGAAGGTAAGATGTATCGGCCGGGCAAGCTATTTGCGTCTCGGTCAGGAAAAGCATTGTCGGCTTTGCGGTTTCGAGGTGATGGTGAACCGCGTTGATGTTGGAGTTAAGTCCCCTGATATTGCACATGTCCACACATAACGTGAAATGGAACGCCGCTGAAGAACGTGTCTTTGTTTTAGGTGGCTTCATTTTTATTTTTTAGAGGGTTTTTTTTAAGGCTTGGGGCAGCCGTTGTGTAGACAGCCGAACGGACAAAGACAGGTTGGGTTTCCGCCGCCCGATGAGATGGTTTTGTGATTTGCTGGCGCGGTGGACGGAAGGGCCCCCGATCCCCGCCTTTTGAGGTGGCCGGGTCCACTCCGGTCTCCTCCTCCGGCACGACCACCCCATCAGGGACTTTTCGCAAGGCTGGCAGGTCAGCCTCCCAGGGCGGAGATTCATGTGATCCCTGGGTTCGGGACCCCGTTCAGCCTGCGGGCGGTCAGCGGTCAACCGTTTCACCGTCTCCCTGGCAACCGCGCCAACATGCCACGCCGATCCACCACAGCGATGGTGACCAACCTCAGGTCTCCCAGCTGTCCACACAACAGCTCCCCGATGAGCTCTGGTACCTTACTCACCTGCAGGAACACAACACTGCCTGAGCAGTGTTATTTAGCTGCGGTATTCTGTAAGGTGGAGGTATTTGGCGGGCTGCTCAATTATAGGTGGATGAAACCACTGTGCCCTACCTCTCTCAAAAGCTTTACAAAGGGGCCCCTTTTGCTGCTAACATGAGACCTATTTTGCAATGGTTTTGTAAAGGTAGCTGTGGACGCCTCTGTACGTTGTTTTTTAGAAAATAGTGACTCAGATTTTTGTTTCACATGAATCGTTTCTCATTTTATCATTTCATAGAATACGCAAAGAGTAAAATAGTTACTTTGCCGACAATTCGTTTCTGGTCCTGTGACCTAAAAACTGTTTCTAACCTTTTTTCTATTAGCCAGTGTATACAAAATCTTTTATATACTACACGTTGCCCGGGGGAGCACCGTGCGAGTAAAAATTTTCACTGGGGATACCCTCATTTCGCATTAAGTGGGAGAACGCAAGATAGCCGATGCATTCACCGCGGACCCCTTGCAAATGGCTGTTTCCGGCTCCCTCACTAAAGGGCGGCGTAGAATACCTAATACGCCTCCCGATAGGCAGAGCCATGTTTATTTATGTGCAAGTAGCAGGCCGCCCGGCCTGCTACCCACTGGCTCCGCTAAGGCGATGCACGGCGGCGCACCACCCCCGCCGGTTATATAATGGTACGCCAAAGTGGACCCTCTCCGCGAGACACCTCTCGCACTTCCACGCCACCAATGTGGCCACAGGTCATGGTTCCGAACCCGAAGCCTACTACCCTTACGAATCTGTGCTAGTACGGTGCAGAGCCACGACCAACGCGCGTCAGTAAATCCCCCTCACCGCGTGCCTAGGAGGCTCGCCATCCACCGCTGCCGTACAAACTGCAGCCACCAGACCCGAAGGTCCCTCAATAGGACCACATCCCGTAATTTATCCCGGGGCAGGAATATGGGAGCGGTCCCCCTCAAGCCAAGTATTTCGCCCAACGAAGAACAAGAACCCCGTTAGCAGAAGTTGTTCCACGTTGCCCAGGGTGCACCAGAACAGAAGCTTGCCGTTCCGCACTGATATACATTCTGTGTACTAAGTATCGGAAATTTGTCAATAAAACAAAAAATACAAATTATTCATCTAAATTTATTTTATCGCCTTCAAAGTAGGCCCCATCGCTTGCAATACAACATCTCCACCGCTTCACTCAGTCTTCCATACATTTTTCATACTATTTGCGGTATGGTCTTTAGCTCATTCAGCGAATTTTCTTTTATGGCTTCTATCGACTCAAAACGTTTTCCTCGAAGTGGTAATTTTAACTTGGGAAATAAAAAAAAGTCAGACGGAGCCATATCAGGTGAATACGGTGCTTGGTCGAGAACTTTTGTTGAATTTTTCGCTAAAAACTCTTTTACTATAATGGCTGTGTGTGATGGTGCATTATCATGGTGCAGCATCCATGAGTTGTGTTGCCACAAATCTGGACGTTTTTGGCGGATACTCTCACGCAAACGCTTCATGACGCCTAAATAATATTCTTTATTCACTGTTTCTCCCTCTGGAAGGAATTCGGAGTGAACCACACCACGGTAGTCAAAAAAAACTGTCAGCATCACCTTGATTTTGGAGCGACTTTGCCGCGGTTTTTTGGGATTCGGCTCGTTTTCGAGCCGCCATTCTGAAGACTGTTGGCTTGTTTGCATGTCGTACTCATAAACCCATGTCTCGTCGCCAGTTATTATATGTTTCATAAAGGTCGGATCCGTAGAAGCTCGGGAAACCATGTCTTCAGCGACATGCTTTCGCTGCGCTTTTTGAACAAAATTAAGCTCTTTTGGAATTAGTCGAGCGGCGACGCGTTTCATGCCTAAAATGTCAATGAGAATGTTGTGGACGGACTTAAAAGATATGTTCACCTCACTAGCCAACTCTCTCAGACTCATACGTCGATTTTCGAGCACTAGCTTCTTGATGCTGTCGATGTTTTCTTTGGTCGTAGCGGTTGAAGGTCTACCAGAACGAGGCAAGTCTACTACTACTTCTCGGACTTCTTTAAAAGCTTTATACCATTCATAGGCCCTTGTTTTTGATATACACGATTCGCCGTAGGTATTTCGCAACATTTTTAGTGATTCACCACATGAAATATCATTCGAAACACAAAATTTAAGGCACACTCTTTGTTCAACAATATTTTCCATTGTAAAAATCGCCGAGGACTCAAAACTATCACCAAAAAAAAGTGTAGTTTAAAACAAATTAAATGACAGATCCCGCTCAAATTTTGCGCGCTTAATAAGTACAGTGCTACCAACATGCAGTAAAAAAATTAGAACGACCTCTTTTACGCGGGTCTTTTTATTGACATATTCCCGATACTTTTTACACAGAGTAGTATTACCATGGACAAGCAAACCCTGCACACGCGAGGAGGTAACTTGGCGTTGCACCCCTCACTGTTATAACCTAACCTAACCAATAGTAGCTTTTTAAGCTAAGCTTCACTGTGAAAACTTATTACTAAGAAAAATATTCTACCGGAATATTTTTTTATGTTATATAACATAACACACATAACATACTTCATCCCAAACGGGGTAGTCAGAGGCTAGTGACTGTTGCCGTCATGGTCAACGGAACACTCAAAAGCCCAATTTACACCAATGGTATTAGAAACCAACGTGGCTGGTGGTGAGAGACTTCCGCCGCTATCCGGGTTGATTTGGTTTTTATCGATGTTTCCCATCACCGGAGAGTTAGTCGGAAAATAATCAATTAATTATTTATAATAATATTATCTATAATACAACAATTCATTTATTTCAGATTTATATCTGAATTAAAAGATATTAAAAATATACTACATTGTATACTTATTAAGGCGTTGCGCCCGTGGGTTCGCCTTTGGGCGGGCAGTGGTAGGCACCATACCACCACCACGCCCGGCGGCAGGCAATGGGTGCAATGGGTGGATGGGAAACCAAATGTCCTGGCAGCCCTGACGTCTGTGGTTGCTGAGGGCCTTGATAACAAAGGTAAATGTCTGGCGGTCTTCTTGGATCTAAAAAATACGGCCTTCGATACGGTATCCCTCTCCATCTTTGAGCAGAAACTAGAACACTTGGGAATAAGAGGCACTCCACTTGAACTCTTAAAGAGCTACCTCAATTGTAGGTCTCAGAGAACCAAGCTAGATCAAACAGTGAACAGGGTTGCCAGTGTTAACGACGGCGTCCCGCAGGGCAGTGTGCTGCGAGCGACCCTGTTTTTAACCCACGTTAACGATCTCCGTAACATGAAGATCCCAAACACTAAGATACTCTCTTATGCAGATGACACCGCCGGAGTCTTCACTTGATACTCTTGGAGTAGTGTAAAAGGTCTAACCGAAGAAGGACTGAGGAAAATTTTTGAATGGCTAAATGTCAATCTGCTCACGTTGAACACTTCAAAAACCAATTTCATGTGCTTCTCAATCCAAGACAGGTGTCAACCAGACACATCGTTTGAGATTAAGATTCATCACTGTGATCCTTTAGCCCTAAACCCGGATTGTACTTGTCCTGCCATTAACAAGGTCAGATCAACAAAATACCTTGTAGTCATTCTGGATTAGAGACTTAACTGGCATTCTCACATTGACCTTGTTTCAGGTAGGCTGAGGAAATTAATCTGGATTTTTAAAGAATTGAGACAAATATCTGATAAAAAAATATTAAGTGAAATTTACATAGCACTAGCACAGTCAATAGCAATATGCTGTATAACATTATGGGTAGGAGCACTTAGGACCAAATTTCTGGACGTTGAGCATGCTCAAAGATCATTGCTAAACGTAATGTATTTAAAAAAAAGCGTATATCCTACTCAGAGCTTATACCTAGACGCAGGATTACTTAAGGTAAGAAAACTTTTTATACTACCTGCTGTTTTAAAAAGACACCGATCCACAGAATATTGCCTTGATAAAGAAATGAGAAGAAGGAAAGATAAAGTAGCCCTTATACCTAACGCTAATACTCATTTTGCTCAATATCAATTTTCCTATTTGTCCTCAAAAATTTACAATAAAAAAAGTAAAACGCTAAATATATATTAACTTACCAAGGGAATGTAAAAGAGTACTTACCGAATGGCTGAAACACTTAGACTATAATGAAGCTGAAAGCATTCTAAAAATATGTTGCTGAATCGATTATTCATTACTTTATTCTCACACTTACAGATACTCTCACACACACACACACACTCACACACAAATACACGCTCTCAAACACTTTCAAACTTTTTGGTTGTTACTTAACTTTGCTTACAAAATGTTATCATAAATCGTTTCTTTTTTCCCGTAAAAAGCTGTCATTAAATGTTTATAGAATAAGGTCAATTAGTTTTGACTACTTAGCTAAGGAAGAGTGGCTTCCTCTGACACAGGTGCTTATGTAACTAATAGAGGAAGTCAACACCCAAATTTTAAACCTTATTTGAACAGTTTTTTTTAATATTATATAAATAGTATTTTTGAAGTAAACCTTTAATAATTGTAATGAATTTCGGAATTTTTAAATTCGGAATCTCTTTTGACAAATGAAACTTCGGATTTTTAATTCGTCGTACAAATGAAAGTTGGAAATTTTAAATATCGGATTTGTAATAACTTTCGTGCTTTTGAATATAAGGAATTTTGTTGCTTCGGAATTATAACATTTTGAATTTTGATATAAAAATCGGAACATTGAAATTAGGAATTACGTGTTTCGGAATTTTAGAGTGTTCCCATAATATGATATGAAATATTTTTTGACCTAGGAACTTGTTAGCTTCTTAGAACGAAAAATATGCTTTATTTTAACCACAAAAAAGTATGTTTACACTTTAATTTCTAATCAATATTTTATGTAAATTCAAAGTAAATTTTTCGTGTTTTTCTGTACGGTTTCTCAACAACATAAAGGAGCAACTATGCTAACTTATAGTAAATACATAGTAATATCTGAAATGCACGAAAGTAACGCATGAGAACTAAAAAGAACCAACATCTACGTTATGTTTAAGCAATTAGTCTGCCAGCCCCACTTACATCAGTCTTAATGAAAAACTTTCAGGTTTTACCTAGGAATTAAGTCGGTTCCGGGTTTTCCTAGTAATTAAAGATACAGTGGTAACATCTGTTCCAAGGAGCACAAGCTTTTCCGAGTCGTGTACGAGCATTTAAACGAATACGCCGTAGCGTATTGGGTTTGGCTTCTGATTATGTAGCTATACTTTCCAGTAAGCGTAAAGGTAAGATAGGGTGAAGAAGAAGATTAAGCTTATTTAACCAACTTCAAATAAGGAGCAGGTTCTCAATTCGACTGTATGTTTTCTTTATGTTCGTTACCTCAGAACTTTTAACTCGGTGAACCGATTTGGATAATTCTTTTTTTATTTGAAAGCTGGTGATTTTCGTGTGGTCCCATTTTAATTTGGTCTAGTTCTGACAGTGGCACCCATGAGAAAACCATATAAGTCTTAAATATAAATAATCTGTATGCGCGAAAAATGGACGAATAACTCAAAATCACACCAACCTTTTCGCTGATTCTTTATTTATTGGAACGAATATACTTCAAGGGTAGTTTGATGAGAGTTTGGTTAGGTTCTGATTATGAGATCCATGACAAAGTAATGGAACTCTTCAATTCTTAGGAGCAAATGAACGATACTTCATAAAATGAACAATATAAATACGATACCTATATAAAATGAACAAGAACTGCAAAACGAGAAATTTTAACAAAAAAACCTCCTTTAAAAAAAACTATTCCAAAAAAAAAATTGAACTAAAAAGTAAAAAAGTAATTGCGTATTCTTCTAAAACTTTACGATAATATAATGTAGGTACAATTATTGTTGGAGTCGGTGTCAGCCAATGTAGGTTTGTAACTACCTACATACATAGGTACTTAAAAGTGAGATGTAAAAAAAAATGGTTTATTGCTAGGTGTATTGTAGTGTAGAGTATCCTTGGCTGACACCGACTGCATTTATCGTAAAATTTTAGAAAATATAATATTTTTTTACTTTTCAGTGCAATTTAATTTTAGTTCCAATTTATGTGCATTAAGTAAACAAGTTTCACAAAGGTAGTACGTATAACAACTTTTGGTAGTCCTAAATAAATAAATAATCTTCAAGGAAACTCTATTCAACATTGTTTCCAGTAACCGAGATCACTCTGCCTTAAAGTTAGTGTTAAGAAAAAAATAGGCTTTGCTTAAATACGTGTTTGCCCTAAGAACTAAAGCCTAACCTCATAGGCAAACAGCAGTTCGTGTCTTGAACGCCATTTTCTCTACACTCAGAGGCGAACTTGTTTCAATTAAAGAAGATTTGATGTCGCAATTGAGATTCGTTCCGTTGCAGATTTGTTTTTACGATTTAATTTCACAGCCGGTAAATTCTGCAGACGCATTCCGAAGCGTGTAAATTAGCCACATTCGGATTGGAGCGGGACGGGCGACGGCGACGCGCGACCATTTATTGAAAGTCGGAGGGCAGCGCGTGGGGCCATTAGTTCTCTCGCCGCCTGAAAAAGTGTCGCTTTCGCTGAAACATTGCGCTGGGGCGAGCTATTCAATTGGTGAATGTATTTTATTCGGTGCCAATCGATCTCGAGACAACAAAACGCACCCCGTGAATGGAGTGTCTCGCGGGGCCATAAATCACCGACGTCTCCAATACGTTTAATGAAAAGGTCTTTCTTCGCCCCCACTGTTTTATTAATACTGAAGTTGTATTGTAAAAGCAGCGTAATCTACAAGCTCAGTTTCCACTTCAACGAGTTTGATTTCTAGTCGATATTGTTTAGTAATACTTCGTGCTCCGCCTACGCCGGTGGTAGAAGTACCTAATATATTGTTTGTATGTATAATCTGTGTTTTTTATACAATTCGTTTTATTTATTTATCCTTCATTGCACAAATTGAAGGTACAAATAATGGACCTAATGCCAAGAGGCATTCTCTGTCGGTCAACGCCAGGCCAGGAACAGGCAGGACATCTTAGCTAATAGTGTCTCCGTATGTGTATGTCGCATTTATATATTATGGGTGTCTTTATATACTATAAAACGCTTAGTGAATTGCCAAATTCTTGAAAAAAGACTCCCAGCGTAGAAAGCCCAAATCAGGAGGGTTCAGCCAGATAGCCTGATGATTAAAAAATATGGCGCGATCAGACTGGATTCGGAACCAAAAAATAGTGCACCTTGGCAGAGCCCTATGTCACACAGTAGTTTATAAATCTCTCTGACGTTTCCTTACAGTCATAAATCAGGTTAAGGCATAGATTATTTCATGTTTTGATTGTGCGATTGGAAAACAGTCTACAAGAGTTGTTTAAGTACTGATTGAAAAACAGTTTATACGAGTTCGCCTTAACAAGAATAAGCGTACTTCAAACTATTGTGTGCCTTAGTGACTATCGCTACCTAATAGGCATTCCGTGTTCGAATCGCCCCTACAACTTTCGCCGGTCTGTTCTGTTTAATTTGTACCCGTAGAGTTCCATCTAGCTTCTAACTTCCAATAAAAATAAATGATTTATGCACTGGAGCTTTCGATCGTCTACTTTGCTTACTTAATAATTGTTGTTGTTTCAGACTAGTGCGAGATGCTGAGTCAAAGGCGCTTGTAGTTCGAGTAGGGCTATGAAAAAGAAGAGTCGAATTAGAGGAACGGTTTTAAGATGGTGGGAGATGTGAGGGAAGAGTGCAGAAGCCGTCTCGGGGACGTTGTGACATGACGGGGTGGCGGACGCCGCGTGCGAGTGCTATGGCTCCGCAACTCGCTGCCATACTGCTGTGGCTCGGTGGCAGTAAGTATGCTAAGTTACACCTGATTGACTACACAAAGATATTCTACTGATATTCCGCTTGAGTTACTAAGATCAGGATGAATATTTTTAGTTTCTTCTTTGTGTGAAAAATAGTGCATTGTTAAATGCTAAAAATGAAAATTCACGCAAGCCTGATTATTGAAATGATCTATTCTTTTTTAATGGTCTTTAGTTGTCAGGTCTATGTGCTCTGAACACTTATACTTCCAGAAATTACTAAATACTAGGTGCAGGCCGCCTGCGACTTCACTTTGAAAATATCTTGGGAATCCTATTTCCTACAGCACTGGACTGCTTGTGGTAAATCTTGACTGATACGTGGCGGGAGAATAAGGCGGATTGTGGTTTCAATAGGAGACCACCATTTAACGTTTGTTCTATGTGTTGTTACACTGTATTAACCAACTTCAAAAAAAGGAGGAGTTCTCAGTTGGACTGTATGTTTTTTTTATGTTTGTTACCTTTTAACTTTCGACTGGGTGAACAGATTTTGATCATTCTTTCATTATTTAAAAGCCGGTGCTTACCGTGTGGTCCCGTTTTAATTTGGTTTAGTTCTGACAGTGGCATCCATGAGAAAACCATATAAGTTCTAAATCTAGATTAACTGTATACGCGACAAATGGACGAATAACTCTATAAGACGTCAACCGATTTCGATGTTTCTTTTTTTGGAAAGGATATACTTCAAGGGTAGTTTGTAGAGAGTTTGGTTAGGTTCTGATTATGGGATCTATGAGAAAGTAACGGAACTGTTTAATTATTAGTGTCAAATGAATGATACTTTTTCGATGTATAAAATAAACAAGAACTATTCACTGAAAATCAAGAAATTAACAAAAATTTTAACCTAAAGAAACCAACTGTTATTGTTGGAGTCGGTGTAAGTTTTAACTACCTACATACATACTTAAACGTGAGATGTAAAAAATAGGTATTTTGCTAGGTTGTAGTGTTTCCTTGGCTGACACCGACTCCAAAAATAACAATAATTGTAGCCACATCATATTATCGTATAAGTTGTAGCAGAATACGCAATTATTTTCTTACTTTTTAGTGTTTTGTTTCGGAATAGTTTTTTTTGAAGTTGGTTTTTTTTGTTGATTTTTTTTGTTTGTACTCACAGTACGAATAGGTACTTAGTTCAAGATGTTCACGTATCATGTTAATGTCCCTGAGATAGTAAGTTTGTTTTATGGTCTCTGTTTCCACTAAATTATGAAACAATGTTTTAGTTGAGAAGCATTAAAAAATCTGGAAACTTTTAAATTACTGATAATGATGCCATCTGCATTATACTGCTAGTCATAGACTAACTATTACTATGAACGAAACGAGAGCAGTGTTTCCCTTTCTCGCCAAACCTGAGAGCACTTTATAATCATATAAGATCATTTGTTTGCTTGTTCAAACCATCGTGATTCAAATATACTATTGATGTGTCAATTTTGTCACCTGAGAAGAAAAAAAAGTAAGTATGGCAGAAGTATCTACAGAGAATAAAGATCAAACATCCTTTGGGTACGTTTCTATTATTTTGTTCAGTTCGTTTTTCAATCAGCTCCTCCATCTTGTAAGGCAGAATATCTGTACAGAAGTGATGAATTATTAAAATCACTCCGGATACAATTGAGTTTTCGAATCCAATCCCTTAAGTAAAGCTGATTATTGGAATTCCCCGAAGACCGCGTTGCTCTCGAAAAATGTTGTAAAGTGCCAATCTCTCTCCGCACGGCTATGGCTGAAATTATTGGTTCGAAACACGCAGGACCATTCATTTATTATGCATGGGTCCCAGCGTCCAAAGATAGTCTCTGGACATAGGGCCACAGATCTACCTCATCGCACTAAATGAAAAAACCGACTACAACAGAATAGCGGTACGATAAGGCACATTGAATAATACTACATCGGAGCTCACAAAATAAGAGTTTACCACTGGATGCCGAAATTCATTAGACCGCTTAGCACAAGACCGATAAAACTTTTGGCCATGCTTTAGTCGACTAAACAATTGGCCTAAATAGACTTGGTCGAACGAACTATAGATTTTTTTACATTTGACCGAGTGAACGTTTGGTCGAAAAAATATTTAATTGTCAAAGTTATTTATGGCGATAAAGTAAAAGTACAACGTATATGAAAGGAATTAAAGAGATGTAAATTAAATAAAAAGCTAGCTAAGTAACAGAAATAATTTATCACATACGTATTTTCTCATTTTAATATTTAATTTTTTGTAACATATTTTTGTATTGATATTCGTGGAATAGTTTTCTAAGGAATGAAATTCGCTATTAAAAAAATCTGTATTCTAATAGAGACCCACTGAGATGATATCAATATGAAATATGGTAAAAATAAAGAGTTTGCATCTAGAAAGCGTTTACTTTAGTAAAGTTATATTTCTTTTTCATAAACTTATTTTTTTTTTCATACATAATGAAACTATCGATGTAACAAAAAGAAGCTAAATGGAAAACCTCTCTTTTTTTTAAAGGGAGTTAAAACTTAATTTTCTTTTGTTGGCAAGGAAATTTAAATAGAAAAGCATCTGCTAAATAAAATTTAGCACAGTATGTAAACACGCGTGCGTTTCAGAAGAAACGTGAAAGCAATATTACTCTTAGTTTACTTCCGCATTTAATTTCCGTGATCTAGAATATGAGATGCTGAACAAAGAATAAAAAAATCTTATTTTAAGTAATAGTGCATTTCGTAGAGTACTCGTAACCGATAAAACTAGTGCGTCCTCTACACACTAGCTTTCATTCTCTAAGGAATGAAGCAATGAACGAACATTGATCATGTTATTCACCCACTCAGATAGTTCAAACTGGCTGATGCCAGCTTTAAACAAAAAAAAAAACTTACTTTAAAAAAAACTTTTCCAAAACAAAGCACTAAAAAGTAAAGAAATAATTGCGTATTCTTCTAAAACTTATACGATAATATAATGTAGGTACAATTATTGTTACTGTTGGAGTCGGTGTCAGCCAAGGAAACAGTACAATATACCTAGTAATATACCTATTTCTTACATATCACGTTTACGTATGTATGTAGGTAGTTACAAACCTACGTTGTCTGACACCGACTTCAACAATAACAATAACCCACATTATATTATCGTATATGTTTTAGAAGAATACGCAATTATTTCTTTACTTTTTAGTGCTTTGTTTTGGAATAGTTTCTTTTGAAGTTGGTTTTTGTTTGTTGAAATTCTTGTTTATTTCTTGATTTTCAGTGAATACTTAGTTCTTATTTATTTTATACATCGAAAAAGTATCGTTCAATTGCTCCTAAGAATTGAAGAGTTCCGTTACTTTGTCATGTATCCCATAATCAGAACCTATCCAAACTCTCATCAAACTACCCTTGAAGTATATCTTTTCCAATGATTAAACGGTTATGGAGCTTAAACCTTCCATCATCATCATTAATAAACAAGTCCCTGTTCGGGCGCCATATGACGGGATCCTCGTGGCAGGCCAGCAATACAGGAGCCGGAGCGCCGGGATTCGTCACACAATATTTAGAAGTAGATGTAGTTGTGGAATAGTTAATAAAAGATCAGCCAATCCAGTGACTTGTTTATTAAATAGGATAAAAGTATAGGTAGGAAAGAAGAAACCCGATACACGGGTTCCTGTTACTTATAACTGTTTTAACTGTTTACAAAATTGGTTATTTAGAATATTTAAAAAATACACCATCACGTAAGTTATACTAGTTAAACTGGTAATCTGGTAAAATGCTCACAAACTGTTCAGTACGATGGTTTTGGTAGGACTGAATCAAAAAAGCTGCGCATGCAATGCGAAACAAAAATCGAATTGAATCAAATTTGAAAACAAGTACAAAATACTTTTAATGGCCAGCAGTTAAACCATGAAGTTTCCAGCGATCGTGGAGGTTGTAACGTCCACGAGACTGAAGGGAAACGGCATCGTTACAAACTTAGAAAACCTGAAAGAATATGATTGTCGTTCTTGACGTAGGTACCTATAATATTTAAAGAATTATCCTCCAACTACTAACCGTTAAGGAGTTGTACCTTCCATCACCAGCTCATCAACATAAGATGATGTCTTAAAAAAAAGATAATTGTTTAGCACCCATATTAAAACTATAATATTGCAACCCGAAAAATATTTAGTATTGGGTAGTTCCGGTGGCCATCAGTGATCTTTATCAGCAGTTCCACTTCACCAAATAGTACTTTTCGAGAGCAACTGCAGATAAAAATACCTTAATCGTTATAGGTGTGCCTATAATATTTGAAGAGTTCCCTCGATTTTTTCTGGATCCTATCATCCGATCCTGATATGCTGACAATGGGACCACCTCAGGAATATACCCTTTCGAATAAAAAAAGATATTTTAAAAACGGTCCACAATTGACAGAGATATCGGTGAACATACATAAAAAAAAATACATACAGTGGAACATAGAACCTCCTCCTTTTTTGAAGTCGTTTAAAAAGGAGGAGGCTCTCAACTCAATTATTTGAAATCTTTGACTGATTTCTAGATTCTTCTCTCTGATAGGCCAGTATCTGCTGATAAGAAATTAAGAAATTAAGAGAACCCATCAAGTTTGATAGGAATTTATTGACCCTCCGCTGTAATTTTTTAAATAATTTAGGTTTTGAAGACAAAAAATATGAGCTCAAAAAATATTATGAGGGTAACAATTTTATACTTAAACTGCAATCCATGGCACAATTCTTGTTATAAAAAAACGAATGAAAAACGATTTGCATAGAAGATTTAAGACAAACTTTGAAGTGTCTGATATTAGGAGAAATCATCCACCAACCAATGTCAAGAGATCCTCTCTCTCTTATGGTTCATTGAAGGTTGTTAAATATGTTCTATCAATTTTTTTTATAGATTAGCAGTTCACCTTCACTTGTTTCTCAACCCTTCCGCGGGTTTGTGGGCAGCCGCGGCCGCAGCGGCTCATCGCCTACGTCACTCCCGCATCCAACTTCGCAAAACTTTCAGTGAATTATTCGCCTCCTTGACATTTATGGCCAACTAAGAGAAATGTATTTGGAAATTAAGTAACCAGGCTACGACAGCGGTTTTGTTGATGAGACGGGAACTCGTGCCCATAAAAGCTATTTTTTTGGAATAAATTTATTGCGAGAAGGGTTGGGATAAAGAATGAATTGAATGGCAAAGTTTTAACGCCGTTCCTTGTGCCAACCGCGTAACAAAAAAGAATAATGACTATTATCAAAAACTTTAACAAAGTAGGTACCTAAGGGTGTGCGTGTAACTTACTTCGCTGGTTCATTAAACTTTGGCGAAGTGAAGTCATGTATAGAACCACTTCTGGCAATGCTACATCATTGTAATTAAATCATCGATACAATTGTTGAAAATTGATTTATTCAATATGTGTGCCATGGCAAAACGGAACGAAGTTGCTTAAGACAAGATTAAAGTGCACCAAACAATATTTCTATTTTCCAGTCTATTCGAAAAATGAGAATACAGAAGCTATCCCAGGTAATTTTCAACAATAAATAAAACATGGTCGGTTTAATCAAGAAACGATACATTGCGGAGCATTCGTGAACAGGAAACAAACATGGAAAACAAACACATAGATTCTTATTTAAACACAAACCACCTGCGAAACGAATTCGCATCATACATTAAGCTCAGGCGAATGAAATATTAAGTATGATGTGCCTGAACCGTAAATTGAATTTTGTTACATTGTAATGAGTTCATGTCTGCGGGAATTGTGTATTGGGTTGATCTTGAATTCGATCACGTACCGTTCACTTGATTTATGTATTCCGACCACCTTTAGTATAGCTGAAGGCCAAGATTTGATTACGTCTGTGGGTCTGGAATTTTGCTCGGCGAATCAGAGAACCGCTAACGGATCGGCCGAGAACTCACCTGTACGGGATAAAGTACGGGAATAAAACCGCCGTAAGGTGTAGGTATGTTCAGCAAATAGAATGTTTTCTTTTTCGTTGTCTAAGCACGGCGAGTAATGTGGTTGCGGAGGGATCGGAAGGGGAGGTAAACCACAGAAGTAACCTAAGTAGATAACATAGACGCTCCGTTTTCAAGAAAACAGACAGAGAAAAATTTACTGTGCCATCAATATAAGTAAATAAAGTTCTTCAATTTGATAATAATTTTGGTAAGTAAAAAAAAATAATAGATGGTATTTCTGTGAAGTATGTTTCTATGAAGTAAGTAGCCGTTGAAACAATAATATCCGGCATGAAAATATGTGGACTCAATATTCTATAAAGTAAATAGCCGTTGAAACAATAATATTCGAAATGAAAATATATGGACCGAATGTTCTATAAAACATTTTCTGTGAAACTAAATCCTATGATATTTATGTCTGTGAAACAAGGGATCACCATATTTTTATGTATGTAAGTATATTTTTATTAGTATCCATTCAAATAAATCATGTATAGTATCTTATCTATTTTGTTGCTTACCCTTCCTTCCATTTCCTCTATTTGTAGCGTCGTCTGGTAGAGATTGCTTTTTAGCAATAAGAAAGATTACTTCATCTTTTATTTTCATCTTATTTTAGGACCGATCGTTGTGGAGATCCTTGGGGGAGGCCTATGCCCAGCAGTGGGCGTCGTTCGGCTGAAATGATGATGATGATATTTTCTAAACTGTAGTGTTATTTTTGGTGTGAAATAAAGCATATTTATGTTAAGGCGAGGTGGTTCTGCACAACATTTCACGAAGGAAACTGATGAGCGCCACGCGGACCGAAAATCACTAAAATAATTAATTAAAAAATTCATAGATGTAATGAAAAAAATCCATCGGATGAAATTCCTCCAGATATCTTTAAACTTTGTTTTGGTAAAGGACCTATTTTAACACATCAATTGTTTTAGGAATAAAAACCAAAAATAGAAGACAAAATGTCACAAAAAGAGGTAATTTTGTGAATTTATTCTATCAATTCAACTTTATCAAATCATGTTTCCACCGGATGTATTCCTGTATTATCCCCTCAACAATATCAGTAAATTTTATTAGATTTTAATTTACTGTTTTCTACTTCAAAAATGAATTCTAAAAACATATTTTGTGAACCACATCCCAAGTGAATTTCACTTTTTCAACACGCGAAAGTCGTAAACTAGCTTCATCTATTTCAATATATCTGCGGGCGGAACCAATCTATTGATTCGCCTCTATAACTAGTTTAACCTTTTTCTAATCTATCGCAGCCTTTGAAATAGGGATTGGACAAATTAGATTGCTTTAGATTTCGATTAGTTTAAATTTAATTTCAAGAGCTTTGTCGTTTTTGTTTAAAAAGTAATTGCCCTTGTAATTTTATATGAATAACGAATTACCGCAGTCATGTGCTGATTTGCCATACTTTCTCGCTATGATTAATACTAATACTTTGTACAGATTTCGCAAGAACCTTTTCTATTCAGGTTTGAAAGAACATTAATAAACATCTTTCTATAACCCTCGATTAAGAATGAGTCGACTGCACGATGATGTCATCTAAGCATGAGAAAGATATGCTCGTATTTGGGTCAAGATTGGTTTCTTTCAGAAGTCAACTTCAGTCTTTACTCAGATCTCTTTAGATCTCAGAATTTAAAATGCGACAGTTTTTTTTACTTCTTAAGTCTGAAATTTTGCATAGTATGCCGTGTACAGTTGTTAAAGAATTGTAGGTACTCTAGATATAACCTAGGTACCTAGATATGTTAAGACTTTCATCTCTTTCTGAGGCAGTTTGTTCTGTGTACCAAATAAATGAATAAATAGATTTTTACTTTAGTAGTGAAGATCATCGACATATTGTTTGTGCTGCACTACGTTATCTAAATCTCTTTCTTACATACTTTTCGCCTTATGAAGTTTATGAAATTTGTCTTCTTATTCTCGTAGTTGTATTTATGTAATCCTATTCCTTTTTGTTTTTATACAGTGTATTTCTACTATCAGCTCTGAATATGGTTTTTTTTTGTAACCACATAACTACTATAGTATAAATTATAGTATAAAGTTAATTGTAAACACGTAAAATTGTCTAGAATACTTCTTCTTCTTCTGCTCATAAATATGTTGTATTTATGAATAAATCCTTTTACAGTATGGGTCTAGTCTAGTGTAGTGTGAAGTGTATGTAGTAAACAGTATACTACTCGTAATGCTGTTCACTACTTACACTTCATTAAATAATGTAGACTTTACCAATTTGTTTTTATGTTTTGATTGGTACGTTATCTTTTATCTACACAGCAGTAAGTTTTACGTTAATAATAAGTTGATCAATTGCTTTCGTTGAGTTTCATACCTTTTGATATTTTCATCACGTTCGACAATCTATTGGAGCATTATTAAATAAACTGAAAGTACGTTTCTAGGGAGCACAGGTTATGAAGCTGTATATTTTTAAGCTCTATGCTTGTAATTTTAAATATGAGATTGGGAATTCGATTTGAGTTTGCAAGAAAGTTTTATATTTGTGTCCTTTCATTTCAAGGAACAAACTAAGCACGCACTAGCCATGCAATTCCCCACGTTTTATTTGAAACCTCGAAAGCTCAATCCACAATCGGTTTTGGAATAATAAATATCTTTTATTTGATCGCACGACAAAATTTGGGTATGTAAAGATCATAATTTTAATTGAAGGTATTTCAGCCACTTCAGCCTTGTTGTTCAGGATTAGTTCAGGTTTATTCTCTGGAGGGCTACCGGCAAACCTCGTTCTAGGATAATACTGTGAGCTATGCTGTATTATCTGCACATTGGCACCACAGGCGCAGGCAGGGGAACCAATCCAGACACAGCGGTTCTTGTATTGAGCGCAAAGACCGTGACCAGTACGAAGTCTAAATAGCTTGCACCACTCCTGCCTAGGAAGTTGACCCCTTTTATTTGGCTCCCGGACCAACTTGTTAACGATGACCGCTTCCACTCGTTCGTGAGGTTAAACTCGTTCTCCAGAAACGTCATGGTCATGGTGGATTGTGCTTTCCGGACTTCAAAAGCTGCGTGCTGGTAGCCAATGATATGGTGAGGATAACTGTGACTCTCGAATTGGGCTACTTAAGATTATGATTCGCTTAGAACTCTTTGGGCTTTCTGTCTTGGGAGTTGGCTTTACTCTCTCTCTACTAAAGTACGTTTATTAGTGTCATGTATGCTTATACAAACCACAGATTTTTATAAGGAAAAACTGGCAACATTTCGTTTTGTTCTATCTTTGTGTAGAAAATATTTTGTGGATTATAATAGTTTATGTGCGGGATCAGAGTTACAAAAAGCCGGCAAGGGGAACAAATTAACTTACGGCCTCGAGATTTTATTAAGGTAGAAGTTACTGGGGTTGTTATTTATTTTTATAGAAATAAATATAACTGAAGATTTCAACGCATAGACACCAGACGCTCTAGCTAAGAACATTACGCTATAATCGTTTCTACATATCTTGTAAAAAAAGAGAATATAGTCTAATGTCATTTTAGTTAGTCGAGGGCTGATGAGTGCTAATCATTCGTATGGATTTTATAACAACATGTAGAAACAAAATTAGGACGTTGCTATTCTGGAATACAATACACACCTATAAAAATGAATGCTTTCATTCAAAACAAACAACACAGAACAAACCTTTGTGACTTGAGTGTTATTTTCTAATCAGAAATAAATTTTGCTCAACCTAGGAATTGAATTTAGGTCGCCTGTACAGAGGCGTTCACCTCTACCTTTACATAGGGGCACCTTATGCTGCTGACATAAGACCCTTTTGTGAAGGTTGATGTGAACGCGTCTCTACCATGAGTTTACGCTGAAGACATTCGAGTCTGTTCTCTAGTTTTTGTATGGTATTTCAGAACACCTCCCCTGGGTAATAAAAGTTACTGTAGTCAACTGTCGCAATATGTTGGAGGTAGACTTATAGAAGTAGTACGAATACTAGGCCAATCGCTCTTACCATTCGAGCGATCAAGGCGTTTATTTAAATAACTAGTATCTTCAATCAATACTCCATTATCAATTGCCAGTCTTTTGTCATGAATTATACTTATACCAGTCGAAGAGCAAACATAGCCTGCGAGATTTAGACCATATTGCTAAACACGACGTGGACTATAATATGCCACATCAGATAAAGGTTTATGTATAGAATTTCAAACATTTTTCTTCGCAAGCAAAAGCTTGATATAGATGTACGGACGCTGCGCGCTCCTCTTTTGATTTTTGTAAATATTAAAACGATGAATTGGTAAGATTAATGCTTTGAATTATCAAACAAATATAAAACATGTAAAATATAATACAAGGTTTTAAAAAACATTTTTATGACCTCATTTTTAATTTTAAAATTATTTTGATATTTATAAGGTTAATTGGCATTTATTATTTTGATCAGCAACTCAGATCTGGTATTTAACTTAGTGCTTGTAACATAGAACCGAAAAAACCTTCAAGCATACAGCACGGTGACAGTTTACGGGAATTTGCCTTTTTTTGCGAGGCTATAGGGGATAATGTACTCAAAAGTATTGCTTTTGAGTATCAAATAAATTATCCTTATCTGATGCAAAGGATGTGAGCGGAAAAATGGAAGGGAATTCGGCTCCTTGATCTCATCTCGCCGATAAGTCTATTTCTTGTCTCAAATTAGACTACCTACCCAAAAGGTTATTTACGTGCGCGGAAAGTTAGATTAACATGAATTCGTTTCGGCAAATCAGTTTTTGGAAGGCTAAAATAAACCGATGTAACTATGGTGGTTTTGTAAATGTAACCTCGTGTAATGCATACCTAAACTAGATCAAAAATTGCGTTAGTCTTGGCAGCTGACTTCAGTTTATATTATTGTCGGTAGAATAAAAGATGTCGCGATGGAAATAATTCAATTCTAAAGACATTACTTACGATACTATTTTCGAGAAATCCTCGCTAGTGCTCTCAATAAGTATGGTATACCGAGTACCCCAAGTCCCCCAAGCAACCTACATGCCCACCTCTCTACGCCTAGTACTCGGCTGTTTAGTCTGTCGGTCTCTCAGTTAGTAACGGAAAAGTTTTATATTAGGTTGGGGAAAAAGTCTTTTCGCATATAGTATGGATGAACTTGTAACAAAATCTCTTTGGCTATTATTTGACTATTTGTATCTGGCTGGTTTTGGTATCATTAAAATTTTAAATTTTAAAGAAGATTATTCCAAATTTAAATTAGGAAAATGTGTGATTTTCATTTGTTTTTCTTACTGTCAAGATGAAGTGAATCTAATGAAGAAATTCAATACATTTCAAAATTTTACTAAAAAAGGTAAAAATGCAATGCAAGCCGCGAATAAAATTTGCGCTGTTTATGGACCTAGTGTCTGTAAGAGTAGCACAAATTTGGTTTAAGCGTTTCAATCCGGAAATTTTGATGTCAAAGATGCACGTCGCACTGGTCCCTATTAGGGATAAAATGGATGCCATTTTTGAAATAGTGGAGCAAGATTGGCATATCAGTAGTTACGACGTAGCAGAAGAACTAGGATTTTTGGCGCATCTGAAAAAAACTGGGTACTCAAAAAAGCTCGATATTTGGGTCCCTCACGAGCTCACTGAAAGAAACCTAATGAACCGTGTACTCATTTGTTATTCTTTGTTACGACGTAATGAAACCGAATCATTTTTCAAGAAGCTAATAACTGGTGATGAAAAGTGGATCACGTACGACAATAACGTGTGAAAAGGTCGTGGTCAAAGGCCGGTCAGGCTTCACAGACTGCGGCGAAACCCGGGTTAACTCGCAACAAGGTGATGCTGTGTGTGTGGTGTTATGGAAGGGCATTATTAATTATGAGCTGTTACCACCACGCAGAACCGTCGATTCTGAACTCTACTGCGAACAACTGATGAGATTAAAGCAAGAAGTTGAGAGAAAGCGGCCGGAATTAATCAACAGAAAGGGTGTGGTTTTTCATCATGATAACGCTAGACCTCGCACATCTTTAGCCACTCAGCAAAAATTAAGAGAGTTGAGCTGGGAGGAGTTAATGCATACGCCGTATAGTCCTGACCTTGCACCTTCAGATTTCCACTGTTTTCCACTGTTTTGGTCTCTTCGGAATTCTTTAGGCAGTGTCAGGTTAACATCACGAGAGGACTGCCAAAACCACTTGTCGCGGTATTTTGATCATAAGCCTCAAAAATCCTATAGCAATGGGATCATTTCCCTACTAACAATATGGCAAAAATTAAAAGAATAAAATGGCACCTACATATTTTAGTTAAATGTAAATAAACTATATTAAAAAATGTTTTGAATTTTTTTTTAAATGCTAAGAATCTTTTTCCCCAACCTATTTTATAATGATGATTGATGATGACACTAAATAGTTATTTTGTAATAGTCGATGAGGCGTTAAACCTTTAACGTGATCCATAATATTTATAATCTATTCGGGAGAGACCGAAAGACAGGGACACTTGAAAATCTCTAGACGATGCCTTCAACTTCGAGAACGAGAGTTCTTACTAACTTAAAAGTTGATGTACATATTTTATACGTAATATCACAGAATAAAAAAAATCTTAAGAATTTAGTATAGTTTTAAGAAAAATGCATGTTTTGTTAATTAATACCTATTTACGAGTATTAGTAAAAAAATAAAAGGCTTTTTTAATAATTTATTTAAAATCTATCCAGGTGTACTCGGTCTGCGGGACATCCAGCTGAGCGTGCCGGACGCGGTGGGGATCGGCGCGAGCGCCACGCTCGGTTGCCGCTGGGCGCTCGACGCGGGCGAGGCGCTGTACACCGTCAAGTGGTACCACGGCGCGCAGGAGTTCTTCCGCTTCGTGCCGAAAGAGCTGCCCAACACGCGAGTCTTCTCACAGACCGGGATCAGCGTTGATGTGAGTTTCTGGGGAAGTTTGATGCTTATAAGCAACCACGAATCACTGGTGAAGTGCTGTAAATTGAAAACGACGTCGTTACATTTTACTAAAATACGTAGTTGGCAGGCATACAACAACAAAACAAAATCACAATAAGACAAAATAATACCATCAGATAACGGTGTCCCGATGCCCAAAAAATAAAAGGACCTCACTCAACATTCTGCTTGGGCCCAGGCGCTGATTTTCTGTGGGCCGCAACTAAGTAGACGCACGGACATTTGCGGTGGACACATTTACGTGCCTTATACAGGTCCAAACATACACGTCAATATTTTTTTTAGATTCCTCACACTCAGGGTTATCCAAAAATACCCCATGTATGTTATCCGATTTTAGGTAGTTTTCGAGTTATGCCTTTTTTACGAACTTTTGAAAATTTCCGGAATGAGTCAGTTTTTCGGTCACTGTAGCGCGATCTGTTAAAATAATGCCTGTTTTTTTTCTTTATTTGATGAATAATAGCGCTAGATGATTTTGAAGAATTTACATCCATAACTTATCATTACTCAAAAAAAGTTTAGTAAAAAAACAGCATTCCTAACTTTTCCAATCACTTATTTTTTTTAAGAGTTATGGATGTACAATTGTTCAGAATCATCACCAGACATTTTCAAAATTTTTAAAAAAACTCATAACTCGAAAATTTCAAAAAAACGGGTAAGTTACATGGGGTATTTTAGGATACCCCTGAGTGTGAGGAAGCTAAAAAAAATTTACTGACGGGATGTTTGGACCTCCCATACTTGTATAATAAAATTTTTTATATACGTAAGAGGATGGTTAGTAATTAAATACATTGTGCAGTGTAAATAGGTGAAATATAATACAAAGATAGGAGATACCGTGCGATACGCCTTCTTTTATTTTTATGGTCGATAAATAATTTCCTTAGAGTACCCGCAGACCACAGACTTTCTATTGCCCGATAATTTGGTCGGCTTTTTATTCAGAATTAAGAGGTATTGCAATGCGCACATTACAGTGATTCAGTATCGGCCGATTAAAAAGTTTGATTTACAATTTCCTTCAAAGTAAACTATCGACGAAATTTCGGCCAACCGTTTGATCAGTATGGCGCTTTTCCTCGACCGCACACTTGCCGATTATATAGGCCGCCTCGGCAGATAGCTTCATTACGATCCTCGTTGGATGTGGGAAAGGTCGTGCGCGTGCCTTTAATTTGACAAGTTCATTGAAACTGGTTGCTCATTCGATAATAGGAGAACAACTTTTCCGGGAAATCTAGTAATTTAGAATGAATCGTGTAAAGCTTCCGTTGCAGAAATCTGTTACTGTAAATGGGATGTGCTCAATACTATTCATTTCTCTTCTTCATCCTTATACTTTATATCAAGTATGAAGCAATAATAATGTTTTTGGGCAACATTCCTTATCTCTTCAAAAACTCTGACCGACTGTTGGTGTCTTGTCTGCGCACTCACGTCCAACCCAACTGTTTTGTTGGCCCAGTGTGCGCACGAGCAGCCCAACTCGACTAAACTGACGACACGATTGGCGTAGTGCGCTGTAGCACGGTTTCTCGCCTCGATTACCGCAGTGTCCCGGGTTCGATTCCCGGTCAGGTCAATTCAGGAAACGAACTTTTCTGAATTGACTCGGGTCTGGGTGTGCTGGGAGACGCCCCTAGCTTATTTCCTTGTGTGGTACCTCTTAACACAGGGATATTAATCCCTATTTAGATACCATTACAAAAGGTGTGTTGTCTGGCGCATATTTATTTATTTATTTATTTAAACTATAGGGCCATAGAAAGTCTGTAGTCTGCGGGTACTTCTACTTTAATACCTACCAGATGTCTTGAATCAAAAACCAGCGTATATTTTCCTAGCAAAATTCACAGTTGAATAGTTGTTACAGATAAACTAAGCCATCAACACCAAGAATTCAGAAGCATTAGAGCTGAAAGTGAACTAAAGAACAAAATGTTTAGTTTATTTTATGCGAATATTTTTGCACGGCAAGCTCTCTCAGCTCGAAGGTTACGTACTATGTAAAGTAAATTATACTACGTTCATTTCATTTATTCGTATTTCTAGACTTATTAAGTAAATAAACTAGTTTAAAATGCGCAAAATGAATGGTAATTTCAATGATAATTCCTCATTTTCAGACTTGACTAATGTTGTCTGGAAAAAGTTTTTCAAGACCTTGAAATTTGATTAAATTATTTTTAGGAAAAATGTTGTCATGATCGATAGCAAATCATGAAATTTCAAACTTTATTGCTTCGCTGACTTCAAAGACTTTTATCTTAAAAATCTTTTAGTATAATCGGCTTCAGATTTTGTCAATCTGCATATGTCTTCAAATCAAATTAAAAGTCAGTGGCCGTCAGGTACGTTAGTTATGCTTTACGTTTGATGAGAATAATGATTAAAATACTCGTAGCAATAAAAAAATAAATTGTTACCTGACTAGCTTTCCGCCCGCGGCTTCGCCCGCTTTTAAGTACGTCAAATATTATGACCAAATTACATAAAATATTTACATATTGTAGCCTATGTGTTGTTTTGCTGTATCAGCTGTATTGCTGTTAAGTTTCACCTAAATCCGATTAGTGCGTGCGTGTGTGAAAGAGTAACAAACATACACACAAAAATACATTCTCACAAACTGTCGCATTTATAATATTAGTAAGATTAACGAATAGCTGCCTCGACAGACTTCGTTCTGTCAAAAGTACACAGACGTGGACGCCACGTCGTCGCGGCGTCGGTAAAGCAGCACATCTCGCCCGCGTTTCTCCGACTTGATTTACATATACTATTATTTTTCACTGAATGTTTTGTTCATTCAAAATGAAATATACTATTTGGACTATGTCGCACCCTGATTAGCTTTATATTGGTGAAAGAATTTTTAAAATCGGTCCAGTAGTTTCGGAGCCCATTCAATACAAACAAACAAACAATCAAATCTTTCCTCTTTATAATATTAGTATAGTAAACTTAACTATAACATATTTTTCGAATAGATGAATTGATGAATCTTCAATGTTTTGATTTTTAAGTGTTTAAAATTATGAATTATTACTATCTCTGAATATCTTTAGAACACTTTAATAGATTATCAAGCAAGTTTGCACTATGTGGATCAAGGTAATATTCATTGCTATTTTTGATATCAACATATGAATATTTTTCCTGAGTAGTAATCAAACTAGGACTTTTGGTCTATTGTGGGCAGAGATCATGCCAACTGGGACTGACTGACATTCTCCAAAATCCGTTGAAGAGGCGCGGCTTAGTGTGGGTAAAATTATCTTGTTATTGTTGTTACTGTGCGGGGATCGCGGGTTCGATCCCCGCACAGTACAAACATTTGTGTGCATGAACATGTCTGTTTGTACTGGTCTGGGTGTCTCCTATGTATAATAAGTATGTATTTACAAAAGAAAATGTATTTAAGTATGTTTATCCGTTGTCTAGTATCCCATAACACAAGCTTTAATTAGCTTACTTTGGGGCTAGATGGCGCTGTGTGGAATAATGTCCAGGGATATTTATTTATTTATTTATTATTTCGTTCAACAAGATTATTTTACGTTACGTTTAAACCACTCAGATAAGTAGACAAAAGGCTACAAAAAAATTGTTCCAAATACATATTAGGAATCATACTTAGATCAACTAAAAGTAGGTAACTTTGTCTGAACAATAGAGCAACCAATGAAAACAAGCGAACAGTAAACCGCTCTCAGCTTAATCATTAACTTGTAGCGGACATAAATGGGGGAATAAAAAGAAACAATATTTCTACGCAAATGGCTCGCTTACGGCGTGACGATAAACAACACCATAACTGTGATTATATATGGGTCAATGGCTCTGCGACATCTTGCTAGTTCGTTAAACTGCCTTCGGAGAGCGCTGCAAAAAATCACTTAAGAATCTCGTCGAGCGGGCACGTTAAACCTTTAGCTGTTGGCACGTCGCCACCGCTGAACTGTAACATTGCCAAAATAATACATTAAAAACCCTTTCAAAGAATAACGAAAACTCATAGTTTACTTTGGGTACGTGAGTCAAACCGCCATCGGATCCGCACCCAGCGGGGTCCTTGAAAATCGGGTCAGACGTCTCGAAGCGGGCGGCATGATTTAGTTCCGAGGTTTCTCAAAGTGGACCGACTTTCCGTAAGATGGATCGAAGCTTTTAGCTCAATTTGAGTCGCTCGCAGCTGCGTATGGTGAAGTGCACACGGCTCCTTGTAATGGGATTACGGCACGGCTTACGTATAAATTACGCATGAGCTGCGACTGCCACCTGTAATCAATAGTAAATTTGGTCTTGGGGAAATATTTGAGAGTGTTTCTTGAACCAGCCTTCCCCAGATACTAGGTATATTTCAACATCCATGAAATAAAGATAACAAAACTGCTATTTCTATAATAAAATTGAGTAGATAAAAACAGCAAAGGACGAATGAAGAAAAGGATTTTCATAAAGAGAAAATCATTTTCTCTGATTCAATATCTGGTTGCAGAATAGTGATTCTCAAATAACTTTGCCTTGCCAAAATATAATGGGCAGGGAAACTCAATGGCTGTTATAAAACCCAAGAATAGTTTACTAGTAAATAAGGACGGGGTGGGTAACTTAAATAGATTATTTTATCTGAAAATTATTTATAGTTTCTATAGATCCAACCCGGACCACTATTATACTCGTATCTCCAAATCCGTGGCAGGGTATTATTATTATTTGCGTATTTCAATGTCGGAATGTGAAATTAAAGCATCTGATAAATGGATGGCAAACCTTCGCTGACGACAGGTAAAAAAATTTTGAAGCGGTGAAGCCCAAGTGTAAAAATGACCGTTTATTGACTTTATAGTAATGAGAAATTTCCTAAAGTAAACAAAAAGTAAACGTAATACACTAATTTGAACTTTTTAAGCACTTATGATGGGTCATTAACAGGAAACGTAATACTATAGTAATCAACATGTACATAAATATGTGATACTACTTACCACCGATAAGGAGGTTGAAGAATCCGGCGAGAAACTAGATAGTTTATCTTTTCAACATTGTTTTTTTACAATGATTAAGTTTACAGTGTACCAGACAAGACTATGACGCAGATTTTGAGATGTCCTCTCGTCATTTGATAACCTCTCTGCATTGAACTAAACAAGATTATAATTCCCAGGTGTCACGTTCTGGAGCCCAGCAAGTGGTACTCCGGGGGGCGACACGAGGCCTCAGCGGCCGCTACCGGTGCGAGGTGTCCGCGGACGCGCCGTTCTTCCACACTGTGTACAAGAGCGCTTACATGCGCGTTGTCGGTAAGTACAAAGCCCGTCACCTTAAAACACCACTTGGCGACGGTGGAGGGGATGGTTGAGCGCACGAGTACAGTATAAATGGGTACATACCACCAATTTTCGCCCCAAAATCCGCAAGTCACTTACGCTTTTAAATCCGGATAAACTTAATCTGGCCAGCTGTCACTATTTTGGAGGGATTTTGTATTTGACATGAAAAGGACAGTGGAGAAGATTAAAGCTTAATCTCGACTTAGCCTTACGCGCAAGTGGGCTTTGGTTGTCCTATTATGACACGTGACTATTCTCTAAGCTACCTGTTAAAGCTTATTACAAATGATTAGTAGGACATTAAAATTACATAAAGTAAAACAAACGATAAAGAACGATTCGCTTATTCAATTTTAGGCGATTAGACAATTCTGACCCTATTGTGAGTGTCGAAATATGCGGCCGCATCCTTTTTTCATTGATTTTTACAGTTTAATTAAAGGGATTGTACTGTTCCTACTATTTGTTTTTTATTTCAACATAACATCGTGAAAGTATGCGTTTTTGAGAAAAAAGGGTTTGGACAGACAAACAACGGAGTGATCCTAAGGAGTTCCTTTTTGACTTGTGAGGACTTGTCCGGACTATGACTAAGATTATGAACTTTTACTCATAAAAATACTTATCGGCTGTGAAGTTAAGATTGGTCTTTAAAATAAGTCCTTTGCCTCTTATCGGAAGTTTAACTCACCTAATAGTCAACGACAAACTCTAATTAGTTCGCAGTTCAAAGACCACAGTTGGTACCTTTTCCGTATGCAAAACTTTGCGGAAAGGTAAAAACTAATGGCCTACTTCTGGTTTTCTGAAATAAGTATCAAAGCAACTTGTTTAATTAGGATTAACACTCGCGGAGCGTAAATTTAACTTTGGCTTTGGGTAACTTATAATAATCTTCGAATACCTTTATTTCAAATTAAAGGCAGCGCTACCAGTTTCATACTAAAGTTGCATTTGCTGTGGGGGTAGATCGTAAACGTCGCATTTTATGAAGATTTTCATGATTTTATAGCTGAATTCAAATTTAAGTGAATTTAAGTGTACAGTGAATTTTTACGTTTCTCAACAATTATTTTTAAAAAACGATTTTTTATTTAATTCAGAAAATTATTGGCGAGTACCTAATTTTGGACGATTCATTGTGTTTTTATATAGTATTATGCAGACGATAATAGATAGATAAATTATAGTTTTATTTCAATTCAAAACACAAATATCTTACAAAAACGCAACGTTTTCGATCCACCCCTAGCCAACGCTCTTAATTAGTTTCATTTTGCGTTTGGTAAATGTACATGCTTGCGGTACGGCTGCACGTTTCAGTTTTGCAAATAAATAAAATTATTCTGACCAAGAGCAATTAAAGTTTCAGTCTCAATTCGATCACGTACTTCACGTTCATCGTCAAAGATATCACGTTCCCAATGAACACCAAGCTAATGAATACTTCGTTGCCATTGGTGGGTTTGGCCCAACAGAGATAAGGCACTCTTGTGATTTCTGGTCTAATCTTGACTATGTACCTATTTTGTGCTCTTTTTATATTTTGTCTGTTTTTCGGCAGCGGAAAAAACACCGCCAAATGTCAAATGACGCTACAGTCAGGTTAGGTTCAAATATGCGAAGTGTGGACTTCTGACTGTACCTTTTACAATGACAGCAACAGCCTATTTGCATATTACTAAATCATTAAAAAAATTATAGACACTAAACCATTTTGTTCAGCGAATCTAAACCTTATCGCTTTCTAGCGACTAGCGATAAGACCGCCTACATTGTACAATCTAAGATTATGTAATGCTAATGTTAAGTATGATTTTTTGTATAATAAAGTATATTTATTTTTATCTTATTTAATTTGGTTCACATCTGGTTAATTTTATCAAAAAGTTCCCAACGTCTGGGAATTGTTATCAGTAACACCACGTTCTGTTCAAAAAAGGCAATAAAGTACGTGGCCTCTTGTGAAGCACTGTTCATCAGCCCGTGTTCGCAAGAACGTTAATACAGCGCACCTGTTGTCCCTTATTGGGGACGCGACGTGGACACTCGCAAGAAACATCCTATTTTGGGATGTGGCGGGCAGACGCCAAATCTGTACACATGTACAGTGGCTGAAAATATAGGTTAAAGTAAAGGACTATGCTAGATTTAGTTCTACTGACAAAAGTTCGGTTAAAGTCGCCTTTTATAAATAGTACGTACCCTATTGGAAAAGTATTCAGCGATTTAAAATTTCTGGTGATTCTACCTCCGAATTCGGCGACGACGTTCTGTGTCACTCAAAGTCAAGCTACCAGACGCTGACCTATAATATCAGTAGAAATGAATGGTTGCTCAACTTTAATTGAAGTTTAAGAATTCGAGATTTAATAAATTAGCTCGTTTTATAGAAACTTGTCTACTGACTCAAAACCTTGTCTGTAGATAACAGAGTACCTTGAAAACAAACTTTTGTGAAAATCGCTATTTACGAGTAATTTTGGCTGGAAGGGAAAAAGGAAATATATTTTCATACAAATTATGTGTTTAAGCATAATTTGTATGAAAATATATTTCCTTTTTACGAGAAGATTTCTAATACCGTTCTCTTGTAGCTACACCGGTTAGGGTAGCTTGAATTGACTTGATTTAAGCACCATATAACGCAGTTTTTAATTATGCATCAAGCGAAGCAAATCAAAGAGTATGTATTTTATCCAAAAATTACGTAACAAATTGCAATAACTAAATAGACACGAAATTAGAGATAGCTCGTTCAATATTCAACATTTCAGTTCATTGCCTTTCTTTACAATGGCGCAATCTATACGGCCCACATGAAAATAGTGCCATCGTAAGTGGAGCATGCTATTTTAGTCCATAAGCTTAGAATTTAATTGCATTCCAAAACACTGTATTCAGCATCGTCACTAAAATATAGTCAATCAGTATTTGACTAATCGAAAGTACGCAACCCCGTTGAGTGTAACGACAAAATAAATCAAAATGTTTGTGGTCGCTCACTGGCCGTTGGTGTGGCAATCAACTTAGATGGCTACTGCAAGCGCATTGTCACCCCACATACCTATTGTTCGGTGTAATGAACACTTTCCACAACGAAATCCAAAGAAAATGCGGGTAACAGAAGACTCTCACTGACCTTCCCACCAAAACGAAAAGATAAACACTTTGTATTATGATTATACCCAGACCCTACTTGTCGATATTCGATATTTCTTTATTGAACGTTACATTGTGGGTCGGCCACAGCAACAGATCGGATATTTGCACCTGGTGGCAGGATCGCAGTTTGTTTTATCGATTAGGCGCTTAACCCAAGTGGGTAGCGGCACAGACTTGAAACGAAGTAGATGACACAAGTGTGTCAAAAGGGGGTACAATGGTCCTATAGCTGAGGAATGCACTCTCTTCTGACACACTTGCTTCCTTTAATCCGCGCTCTACAGCAAATCCAGGAATACACATGCCTTTAACTGACAAGCCAATCAAATGGTGTAAAATCTGCAGAAGCTTGACAGCGACAATATTTTACACCATTAAAATTTGATCGGCTTGCTGCCATGTGACTGCTATGACAGCTACTTACAGTACGTCTACCACGAGTTGGATTTGACACTGTCATGTCATGTCATATCATCCCTATATATTTTTTTACTCGAACGATAACGTAAATTTAAAGTGGTAACTCGTGGTATACATACAGACATGTGTTTGTCGGCCTCGGCAATAGACGTCAAAATCGATTATATTTACATTCATATTTAAAATGTATAAATCCGATTAAAAATCGTTTCAGGCATAGAGAATTCCCATCAATAAAAGCTTGTCGCGACGTTGTAGTAGCGTCAAAAATAGTTTGGTATTCATACAGACGGAGGGACTTGCGTTATCTGTTCAAATCTATTAACGTGTGGGTTACCGGACACCGAGCGAATCTAGCCGCGGCCCGACGTTTGCGGTCGAAACCAAAAGGGGATACTAAGGCCATTATAGTAGATGGTATCTCGGCGGGGACTAAGACAATGCCTGTCATTAAGGGCTTCTATAGAGCATGTGTTAATAAAGGGATAAGGCTGTTGTCTAAAGATATTAAATAACTGTGTTGACAGTTTGAATGCGGTTATGGTTATGTAATTAATTGATGTACTTAGCTGTTGCTCTCACTTGGTCTCTATATTGTGGCCGAAGGCATTGTAGTTAATTTGACTTGATTAACAAGGCAAACCTATTACTAGTATTATATGTATGTAGCATGTAAGTAATTAAAATATGGTAGATTAACATTAAATAAGTAAAAAGTTAGCAAGAAAGATCAGATATTAGCCAAGACAAATGAAGACACACAAAAATAGACTCAAATTAAAGAATGTCGTAATGAGAACTGAATCATAAATACAATAACATAACGCTGGTGTTCTGGTAGGACCTAGAAAGGTGTTCGTTGCCGTCGTGGGGTAGCACTTGGCAACGCTGTCTGTAGTGAAGAGGGTGTAGATCCGCAGAATGGTTATTGGAAGATGTTTGATAAAAACACTGACTTGTTGGTCAGTGGATTTGTATTTAAAACTGTACAAGGATTGAGAGAAACCGCTTAGATGAATACTACGTCTGGAATGATTTTAAAATGCACAACAGGCGCTTTTATACAAATTGACTCCAAATACTTTGTGACATTAGGAGGTGGTCCACGTGTTCTAATTAGGCGTGAAGGCTGTTTCTCAAGAAAAACCATAACACTAGGCATAATACCTGGGAATTTGGTATGTTGCCTAGTGTCATCCAGCGATTGCCCGGTAATTACGTCGTCAAAGGTATATCATCAGCTTTTTAGAAGATTAGGAGTAGTTAGAGATAGTATTCTTACTGACATATTCGTGGGTCAGTTTCAACGCTGACAAAGAAAGTTATAGAGCGCATGATAGAGACTGACAAAGAGTAAACTATCAACAAATAAGGACATGCTTCGGCATAATTAATAGTTAGGAACATAAAAAATTGAGAATCAGGAAGCTGTTGCTCGATACCTACCTACCCTATAATTTGACTACAGACAGAAGTTTCGTTCCGTGAAAAGCCTGAATAGTTTATCGGAGATGACTCTAGTATGTCAATCATTTTGAATGAAATGTTCCTATTTTACCTCTATGGTGGGTTAATGGTGACCAAAACCGCGGATAACCGCCACTAAATTATAATTAAGCTGAATGTGCAGTTCCATAACAGCCGTGCTGTGCTTGCATCTAAACATTGATCCCACATAACCAGTTTTAAGCGTCTGTTGTTTACTCGTAAATCAAATAACAGTCTCAGTCCGACAATATAGCGTGAACTATTTTCCTAATCTGATGCAAACTACAAAATTAGTTCAGGTAACGCGTACGAGTAATGTGTTTTGCAGCTATCTGACGGACGTTATTGCGTTATGCTCGCACCTGCTACCGTGTTTACCGCGGGAGATACTTCAAAAGGGACAAGTAAATTAATTACTGTAAATATTTACCGTACAAAGTCAATAAATAGTCAGTCTATTGTGGAAAAGGTGGGGGAGAGATTATACTGATCTTGAATAAAATTGAGTTGTTTAACGTGTTTATTTGATGTTAAGAGTTACAGTTGAGAAGCCCTTCAAACAGAAGATGTGAATAAGAGCTGCGTTACTTTGAGATACATTTCAAAATTTCGTGGAAAAAAGGAAACTTGCCACGTAGCTGCATTGCAAGGTAGCCTCATGAAAACTTTTGCAAACAGTACGATATTGCTTTTACAAGGTAGCTTTTACTCTTTTTGTACGGCAACGACTAGGAACTGTTCGTTAGAAAGCCATTTAGTTTTTTTATGTTGTGTGCTGGTGAGTAAACAAGCCAGAACTCATCGGGGAGTTGGTTTTGGTTAGCTGGGAGAATTTATTTATTCATGCTGAGTAGTTATACACAATTTCCTCTTAGTCCTACAGGTTCGGAAACGCACAAGTACCTAATGGGTTGCACGTGTTCATAGGTAGCGAGACTTGGTTGCTAATTATTAACAGGCGACTGACTTATTTGCCACCGAGGTTGTATAGTAAAACTATTAAGAGGACACGGCACGGTCGAGAGAATTGAAAATTAGGTATTTGACAAATCTATTGCTGTCTTTCGCACACCTCGAGCGTCCCGCAGAATACGATAGAGACAGATGCAAATCGGACCGAAGTTACCTATCCAAAGTTCACGAAATCGACGCTTCGTAGTCCCCTGATCCCTTTTCGAAAGGTTGACCAATTTAGTTACTTTTTTCATGGACTGTGGCCTTGTTCCTATGTTTTTCTTTTTTAAAATGAACTAGTCAAATTAGTTTTCTGGATGTTAGAACATAGCGGAAAATCTGGCCATTTTTTTCGATTACTGAATATTTATATCTCTTTTAATAATTAATTTATTAAAAAAAGGAAAACATAGGGACATGCCAATAGTAGCAATAGATTTTTGGAAAAAAAAAAATTCTTTGGGACTACGTTTGTATGGAAAAACGGCGCTTCTGTATCCTCTCAAACTATACAACATAACACGTTGACCATGTAAACTTCCGATTCCATTTTAACATGCGTTTGAACCGAAAGTCAATACATATCCCGCGTAAAAGGACAAAACGACATCGTTCACAACACAATACCTGTCATCAAAACGAATAGGTACTCTCAATACGAATAGGTATAAGATTCAGGTTTATACCTTCGCAGAACATGTCACCACACACTTGCGACCTCGGAGCACCACAATAATCGTAAATTAACCAAGATAAACCTTAATCAAATATCCCTTGTGTTCGATTCCCACATTTATTGCCCAACAATAGTTCTGATTTACGATTCGGGACTGCAGGAGGCGTTGGGGATTGTTCATGTAATTATTTTGTAACTGCTTGATAGCTGTTGTAAACTCTGAAAGGAGTCTTCACTAGAGGTTAGAGCCATGGAGGTTTCTACAGGAACCTTCATCAAATCATATTACCTATGACTGTTAAATAAACATACTTAGTTTGCTTAAAGTATGTTCAAAGATAGAAACTAGAAAAAATCGACCTGATCCTAGGGACTCAAGCGGGCGTGGGTTTCGGTAAGCTGCAATGGGAGAATTTATTAATTCATGCTGAGTATACAAACGTTCTATAGTTCTATCTTTGTGTAGAAAATAGTGCATTGTTATATGCAAAATAATAAAAAATCACCTCAATTTTGATGTCATTGAAAAATACTAAATCTGAAAACTTAAAAAATATACAGTCGGACAATTAATAGAACATTTACAAATACTCTTAGAACAAACTCTGCTCGTTGTCCACGGAAGCGTCAGCGCTACCTATAAGTAAGCTCTTGTGTATGAATACTTTAGGCGTTAGCCAAAACCTAAGTTGATTTTTTTCTAGATTGCCTATCTTTCCATATAAAATGAAGCATTGTAAGATGGTTAAACAAAAAAAATTACCCCTATTTTCAATAGGTGTAAGCTAGCTACTGTGACCCGCAGACCATGGGCTCAGTGTGAAGAGATATAATACTGCAGTATTGAACTTTGATGTTATAGAATTGGAGTTGGTCTCCTTATACCTATATTCTCTCATCGACTGCGCCAGACTTTATTTCTTCTTGAAACTTTGCCGAGCGTTACATCTTATTAAAATATTGTTTACCAAGCTCAAACCAAACACTTTTTGCATATCCTGCGAGTTCTTGAAACGAGAATTGTTTAGCTTACTTTAACCCTGCTGCCCTACACCGAACAACAATATAAGTTAGGGGATCGTTTGTGAAGAAAACATAATTGTTTGTATAACGAAGTAGGGCAGGGCGCCTGGGCCAAAATCTTGAATTAAATAAACACTAAAAATACCCGCGACGGCCAAATTAAACGAGGTGCTGGAACTCCCCGCGTTCCCATTAAGAAGAATTGGCAAAAAGCGACAGAACAGGAATGTAAACACTTAAAACTTTGCTCGGCGCCGAGTTCTGCCGCTTCGCAGTAATAGAGGGCGCTGCTGGCAAACAAAAGCCCGCGGAGTTTTAGTTTGGGCCGCCATTTTGTCTGTTCGCCGATTTAACCGCTCCCTACAAAATTCTGGGGCAAAATGGGACTGGCGCGTATGAAAGATGAATATGCAACGTCGACGCTTGTCGCCCGCGCGCCGCCATCGCCCGTCGCGCTCTGGAACACGTCTCGCAGGGCTGTGTCGCTCCACCAATGCTCCTAGAAGTCCCACACCAAGGATCAAAATATGACAGGGGCAAAGACATCATTTAAACAGGGAAGGTGTTTTCGATGTGATCAATTCATTTACTAGTATAAGGCACCTTGTGAGATTATCATTTGATTGTCATTACCTGCAATTACCGGATGATTCACGCAATGACAATCATAAATTAAAATGTTCTGTCGTTTGTTTGCTGATTTATTTTTGTCTCTTCTATTAAGTTTTGCGAATGGAAAAAATAACCCGTTTACCATTTTCTTACCAAGTTTTATCCATAGTGTTTGTTTTGTTTCTCCTTTTAAGAAAAAGTGAATTTATTTATTGCACCTTAATATTTGATTTTTAAAAGTTCGTCAATGTGAATAAATAAATAAATAAATAACATCTGTGTACGCGGCCCAAATGAGGCTTATTGGAAAAATAATATACAATTCACTATAGTCAAGAATAGAAAAAGACGGAACAGGTAACCTGTACAACTAGCGAGTTTGTTTTGATTTCCAAACTCAAGCTGTGTCAGGATATCTTGTTCATCGATCATTGCATGTATCAAAGCTAAAGTTGCAAAAAAATATTAATTTCAAAATACTTACTTTTTCGTTTCTGAAATACTCGTTTTAGTAGTAACTTTCTAAAACTCTTCTTGTAGTAAGTAAGCCTGTATTAATTTGTTACTTAAACTCATAGTTATATTGTAAAAGTCATAATTTCAAGCCAAAGTTAAAGTTTACAGCCCTAACCGTGCACTCCCTGCGTTATTTATTGCGATCAGTATTTTGCTCATTCCCTCGCGATTTGAACCAGCCGCTTTTTTCAGGTCATTTCATTGCTCGCTGGCACAGACGATTAGCTTTATCTCTGTTAAATGTACTCAATACTACTTAGTTACTTAACAAGTATGCATTATTATTTTACATTTTATTATTATTTCTACATAATTACATTCAGTGCAATTAACATGGAGAAAATATTCATCTCATTAGTTGTATTAAAAAAAAATAAGCAGTTTCGGTTTTCCACATTTTACCCAATTCAAAATCCTCAGAATTTTCATTATACGATTTATTTAAAGAAAACTTGACGTTCAATCCTATTATAAGAATTATTGTGAAATTTGATCGAGGCTATAAACAGCAAATTAGTTAGTATGGATGGTGAGGATAAGTAAAGTTTTGTTTGAGTTTTGGTGCACCCTTATGGAGTTACGCTAAATAACAAACTAATTTCTATGGATCTGTGATAGAGCATAGACCAGCTTTGCGATTAGTTAAGGTTAGCGTTGCATCATCACAGTTAATTCCACATTGAGAGTCCGAAAAATGCTAACTGCTGAAAGTTCTGAGTTGAGTTCTATAGACCCACTTCATGGAAAATCATCTTTGTCATTTTTATCATTTATTATCATCATTTGCGATGTGACGCTGCTACAAATCACGTCCTGTACTCGTACCAAGAGTAACGCCAACAAATAGTTGTTAGCGTCTGATTATTAGTATGATTTCGGTACACGCCCAGATGAATATAAATGGAACAAATAATGACATACAGGTTTCTGAAGTAAACTAGGTATCGTAGGCCCTACGTATTCATGGGCTCTTATGATATGACTTTTATCATCGGTTTACCTGTAGTTAATCGGTCGCCAAATCAAACAGGATATACTGCAAAACACATGCCTTGACTTGGAATTCTGAACTCTTTTGAACTACCTTACGTCCTCAAACCGTAACGTAGGCGACGTCCACGTTCAGTGATCTCCGACTCGATTCGAAATCGGATTTTTAACAGAAACGCTCTGCTAAGCTTAATAAGGTTACGGCATCAAACATCGAAGGACTCGTATACCCCGAACTGATTAAACCTAATTACATTTTAGATTTCACGTCCGCAATCCACAAGGACAAAGCAGTATGCCATTTCTTCATTGTCAGATCTTTTCCTTTGAAAGAGGATTGTAAGGGAATGGGCCCATTATCGCGGGGGCACGGCAAGGGATTTTTAGGTAACGAATAGGTTACTTAGGTTGAAAAGCTATGATTGAATTTGCAATGATAAATTGACTTAGCAAACCACGGTTGTACTTAGGAATACCAAACCGGCATACTTCGGGGCGCTGAGACGTGTCGCCAGGATGGTTAACTTCAGCAATGATTGCTATGGGCACTAAGTCAAAATTTCTCCTTACTAAAAACACAACTGGTAAGCTTGGGTATTACTCTGGACTATCTATTACTATTGGGACGGGGACTAAAACACGAATTCGTGAGACGGTACACTTCGGATGCCGCGGGATGTCTGAGGATTCATACAGCTACGTGCTTACAGATCGCACGGAAGGAATCCCATCAATGCTCTAGGTGTGCCTAAGAATCCTCTGCCGTGCAGCTCCGGTAGTGAGTGTTGGTACCCCATTACAGAGAGCCAAAGGCCAAACATCTAACTGCACGCAAAACTCGATGCCTCGCTCCAAAACTCATATTGCTAACGTAGGTCATTTTGTTGCTAGACTGAAATGGAACTAGCATGATTGTATCTACCACATATTGGATGAGTTACGTGGCAAAAATAGCAGCTGACATCACAAAATGAAAACGGTCGACCAAAATAAAAGGAAGACCTATATTTTGATTAAAAAGTGGGGCGAATTTGAAACAGTCAACTCTCAACTCTTAAACGCTATGTTAAGAACCTCTCTGAAAAAACGTGTAAAGGCGACTTAGACTAATAACATTTAATGGATAAACCGTGTTTTACGTTTGAGTATCTGTAAGAGTAAGTTAAGTTTAAGTATTATATTTTTAGGACAACTTTAATTAAACAAGAGAAATACAAACACTAACATGAAATTTTAAAATAATTACTTAAATACATTTAAGTCAGACGCAAAAATCAATTTGAAATTTTACAAATAGGTACCTAAATGTAACAAAATACCTTAATTTTCAAAAACACATTGATAAAAAAATATTATTTTCATAAGTTCATATTTGGACTTAACTCCAAATATGAATGTTTAAAATGGAAAGTAATATTTACCATCAAACAGATATTGGGTGTGCTCGGAGACGCCCCTGACTTAATTTCTTGTCTGGTAACTCCTAACACAGGGATATTTATCCATACTTCGAGACTATGACAAGTGGTGTGGACTGGTGCATCTACATTATTACATAGTAAAGTAAAGTAATTAGCCTATATAGTATATACTGTCCCACTGCTGGGCAAAGGCCTCCATCATTGAAATCAAGTCATCGCTACGATTGATGGGTATTGGCTTAAGCACCACGCTTGCCAAATGTGGGTTAGTGATCTCAAACCCGGGCTACGTTTTGAAAACACACTTCGTCCGACCTGGAAATTGAACCCGGGACCTCCGGGTTTCGGGCCGAGCTCTGGAACCACTCTGCCACGAAGGCATATATATTAGTATATTGTTTTAAACTGTCATGATCACTAACATTAGAATAGTTATTGGAAAACCAACTCAACTACAAGATCTTCAGTTACTCCGTGATCATGGAGCACGTTGCACTTGCAACAGTTCTGAAATATCGGAAACTCGAAAACAAAAAACATGGTAAAAATCCCGTAACTAATAACTACTCTAATACATAGGTCACACTGAAAGTTTCCGGAATTGGCCACTTACATAAACAATATTTAAAAAGTAATTACTACATTTGAAAATAGAACTCTTTAGCCGTAGAATACAATTTGTTTCATCTGACTGTCAATTGTTTTCACATTGTGGCGTCATTTTAAAAATTGCGTGATTACAATAAAATGGATTTAACTCGGGAAAATTTTCGTTGCATGATTTTTTACGACTTTAAGTGTAATTTGACAGCTCAGCAGAGCCTCGTTCGGCTTCAATCTGCTTTTGGCGGAGAAGCACCATGCAAGACGACCATTTATAGCTGGTTTGCAGAATTCAAACGCGGTCGTGTCAATCTCCATTATGAAATTCGTGAAGGTAGCCCTGCACCGTTGTGAATAACGAGAACATCGATGCTATACGCCGTATGATTGAAACAGACAGGCATGTGACCTACCATGTGGATCCGGACATCTTTGGACATAGGCATGAGTCAAATACAGTCAAAGTCCTCCAGCATACAGTCCTGACCTAGCACCGTGTGATTTTTTTCTGTTCTCTAAAATCAAGAACCAGTTGGTTGGTCCGTTGGTCGCGTAGTTACGCGATCAACGGTTTTCATCACCAGAAGCGGCTAAAGAAGAGTATGAAACACACGTATCTGACGTCACCACGAAGGAGTAGCACAAATGTTTTAAAAATTGGTTCAATCGTATGAAAAAGTGCGTTGACACAAAGGGAGAATATTTTGAGAAACAATAAATTCATTTTTGACCATTATTAGTATTTTTTTATTATTGATTCCGGAAACTTTACTGCACCCCTCGTATATTTATTTATTAATTACTAAAATGCAGCGCAGAATAAATTGTATGCGTAGGAGTATGGTTTATTTACTAATACTTCTAGTGATATTATGCGCTAATTTTACTGTAATAGAATTACTCGTATTTTACTAGTATGATGGCAATCATAATCATATATTTACTATGGATGAGCCAAGGCCTCCATCATTGTGATCAAGTCATCGATAGAATTAATGGGTACTGGCTCAATCACCACGCATGCCAAATGCGGGTTAGCGATCATAAACCCGGGTAATGTTGCAAAAATCTAATTAAAAATTCGACGGACCTTAGATTTGAACTCAGGACCTCCGGGATCCGGGTCGAACTCTGTAACTACTAGGTCACAGCTACGAACCCATTTTATCCCGTTTTTAATTTTTACATTGTCTAAGAATCTAACTGTTGCTTATTTTCATTATCATAGTTACTACTGTTTATGTATGAGTGTAAAGTTTCAATAAAATACATCCTGTAAGTTCCACGTGATGCTGGGACGGACAAAATATCTAAACATGTAACGTATTCAGTATACTCGCGAATGATTTTACTAAGAAATGGTAATTGGACAGTTTACCATCGGCTCCCGTTTTATTTTTAGTATGGATATGACGTAAGGCATGTTATTAATTTCTCTTCGATATACCTACATGATACTATACGGAATAAAGACGGAAAGTACTAAGTTAAGTACTAATAAAGACTCTCAGTGGCTTCTTTTGATTTAATTGTAAAGCGATTGAAACCAGTGAAGTGCATATTAAACCCACTTCTCGTGCGCAAGCGAGAGCGCCGAGAGCGATAATAGTTTTTCACTTAACTGGTTTTATTTGCAGTGATAAATATCTATTAGTACACTTGAATAAAAGGGAATAAAGGCATTCCATGTTTTGAGCGTTAAGAGGCCGCTAGCGATCAGAAGCTAATTGTTGTCTTTTATTTTTCTGATTGTGTGGCAACCACTCGTTCAAGTTGGCGTCAGAGATTTTCAAACCACATATTCGGCCCATGGCCTGTTGGTACCACTAGGTTTTGGTGAAATTTTGATGCAGACGAAAATAATTCCAAAGCAATAAATAATATAATAGCTATATTCGCTACGGTATACTTAATTGTTGAGCTTGCTAAATGCTTTGGTAATAGGAAATCCGGGGCTATATTCCGATAATTCTGGAAGGAAGGGAGTAAGGTAATAAACATGCAACCATATGTTTTTTTATGATATTTAATATTGCCTTTTGGGCTTGGCTTTGATAAATATATATTTTTAAATAAATCATACACACACATTATTTCATGAAGAACCCACCAAGCAATTCAATATATACTCGTATATATGTTTTCCTAAATGAAAATGTTGAAATATTCGGCTTTCTGGGCTTCGGTCAGCACGTCACGCACCTTGTGACATAAAATATGCAACTGAAAACAAAAATGTCAAGTGCAATTTAGATCATATAATACGTCTACCACGAGTTGCCACTTTAAATTTACATTATCGTTCGCGTAATTTTTTTTATTGAAATTTGACATTGTCATGTTATAAGATAAGATAAGATACTCTTTATAGCACAAAAACAGGAAAAATCAAGAATTACAAAGAAAGTTAAGTACAATTTAGGCGGTCTTATTGCTAAAAACAATCTCTTCCAGACAACCTACTATCGGTAGAGGAAAGATGACAGAAAGGGTCAGCAAGTGCAGAGATATAAAAAAGGATAAAAAAAAATATTTTTTAACTAATAAATAAATTACATAATTTTATATATAATAAATACAAAAAAATATATATTACCATATAATATATACATATAATACAGGACAGGACATTGTAATAATAACAACAAAATAACCAAAGTAGACACACAAGTAGTAGAAAGTTATATCATGTCAAATCCCGATACAATTTTTGACGTAAACGATAATGTAAATGTAAAGTGGCAACTTGTGGTCGACGTACAGTTTATCCTTTTTCACTTACTTATAAAGGAGATGGAATAAGGTTTCATTATAACCGATATAACACACGTACAATGCTCAATCACAAAGGGCAATTACAGAGATTTTTTGTCCACGCCCTTAATTTTACGTTCGATTCCGCTCAGGGTTTTACTAAACATTTATAAAGTGCGTTTCTGTAATTGTTCCCGGATTTCAGGTCCTGGTTTTCGTGTTCCTTTGCTTTACAAATTTCCAAATTAACAGCTAAACCATCATGTATGCCGTTAATTCCGTTCAAAAGGGAGCCCCGAACAAGTTGCTATATAAACTAGATTCTCTTCTCAGTTTTCAATCTCTGATTAGTCATGCATGTATTTAGGAGCAGCCTCTACTATGTTACAATTAGTTAGTATAAGCATACTCTGTGGTTTCTCCCTTCTTGGTAGCATATTTACTAAGAATTTTAGTGTTGCCGCTTAGTGAGCTATCGATTATCTAAAAATAGTACAATGACCGCGAAATGTAGAATTACTTGATTATACACAACGTCTAAATTAGCTCAGTTTTTTATTTGCAACGAAATCTAATAAAACAACAATGAGCATGCCAGTGATACATTATCAAAACCGATTTTCAGATTTAGGCCCAAAGTAGAGTGACAAATAGGTCCTCGTTTTTTGTTTTATCGGATTGACGAAATTATGATAAGATAAGATATGATAATTCATTCGCATATGAAAAAGGGTTACACCGAAGATCTTAGTATAGTAATGTATGGCTTCGCCTCTTCAGCTATCTAAGTAACATGCAAATATTATTATTATGTTTAAACATTATTTGATTCCAGATAAAAAAAAGAAAAATGTCCGATAAAAATAATAAATTTAATTTAATGATAATATTGGCTAAAAAACAATTGTACTGTTGTTAATGTGTTCATACATTACACTAAAAAAAAGTAACTTATAATAAGTAAAAAATGTTACTTACATACAAATTGTTCATACTTAGGGTGGAAATCTGAAATCAATGTTTATTTAAAACATCTATGTAGAACTAGCCTTAGAAGCCCAGGCCAGTAAAATTATTATTTTATCTTATTTATTTATTTATTCGGTTTTAAGAGAATTATTCTACATTTGTAGAATCCTACATCTAGAAGAAATTTAAACTGGAAGAACTATTGTAAATAAAACAGTACTAGTAAGAAGCAAATTGATCTTTATTCCTGGGCTAATCACGACTCCTAAGTAATGGAATTTTCCGCAAAGAGGTGTCTGACTATTTTACGGGAACTTAGTTCCGTCGAGAATGTCTTTGAAATAAAATACTTGCATCAATTTCAATGTAATTATTCACTGCTAATGTGAATAGTGCAGCCATGTAGCCAGTATTATTAACGTGAATTAAACAGAAGCTTCGTTTTAGATCTTTTAAATTCACGTGAATATTTATATTAAAGTTATAATACTATGTTTGTCAAATTGTTTGTAGGTATATTTATGCTTAGACGATGCAAAAAAGTGTTATCAAATATTTTTCTTCTTCTTCTTAGTGTCGACTCCGCCGGTGCAAAACTTAACAAAGTTGTGGGCTCTGTTGTAGGTTTTATATTACTTCACAAATATATTGTTTATGGTTATGAAAACAGTTTTTTCATTTCCGTTATGGCGAACGGAGCGCTTAGAATCCAAAACTTTGCCAAGTGGCCCCAACGTGGACACGTACATTAAGGGTCAACCGTCATTTTTCAGGTCATTTAGGTTTTTTAACGAAATTTTTCACCTAATCACCCCGTACATGTACAAGCGTCAAAAACAAATGAGTGTTCTGGCCTCGCTTGGATCCCAAAAGCTTGTGGTGCCTAAAGCCCTTAAAGCTGTAGGCACGACTGTGGTGGAGTATACTGCTCAAATCTACATATATGGTAGGTCTTAATTAAAAAGTAATGTTTTATTTCCTTCACACAGAGCTTCCAGATTCGGTGCCAAAGGTGCAAGCGCAGAAGAGCTGGTACTCCGCGGGTGACATGCTGCGGGCGAACTGCACCTCGCCACCTGCTGACCCTCCAGCTAACCTCACTTGGCTCCTCAATGGGCAAGAGGTAGGTATATCCTTTCTTCCTGGTTCCTAATAAATAATTCGGATTCTTTAGATAGTCCTGTCCTCTCATCCAGTTCCAAAAAGCAAGCCCAATTATGTTTTTTGATGAACTGCATCATAGCTAGCTAGAGCCCGAATTTCCGCGGCTTGGGCCAAATGGCGTGAGGTGACTGGTGTCATTTGTGACCCCAAAATTCCGATCAAGCTGACGGGGCAGGTCTATAAAACCATCTTATGCCTGTCCTTTTATATGGCAGTGAAACATGGGCGTTACTAGAGCGACACAAGCAGGAGCTGCGCGTCACGGAAATGAATATGCTGCGGTGAATGTGTGGAGTCTCACGCAAAGATCGCGTGCGTAACACCCACATCCGCAGCAGCCTTCGTGTTCGTGACATTGCAGACAAGCTGCAAGAGTGCCGCCTTCGTTGGTATGGTCATGTCTCACGGAGATCGGCAAACTACGTGGGCAACAAATGTCTGGCCATGCCGCCCCCGCCAGGTACCGTTATAAGAGGTCGACCCAAGAAGCGGTGGCTCGACGTCGTTAAGGGTGACATGCGTGCCAATAGACTCACCACTGAGGATGCACAAGACCGAGCGAAGTGGGCCAAGAAAATAAGAAAGGCGGACCCTGGGACTCCACACACCAGTGTGGGTTCACAACCGGGATAGACCGCACGGATGATGATGATGATGATGAACTGCGTCATAATAACTCCCATTATGAAGCTGTGTCCCAGCTAGGAAACTTCCTAAAGTATTCACTGGTGAATGCATTACAAGTGATACATGTTTAGACAGTCAAAGAGTTATAGTCTCACTGATTCAGAGTAGATGTGTTTCTGAGAGAAGACCGCATTTCGTTGAGCTTATTGTAGGGCGCCCTCTTGCCGGAGATAACGATGAGTTGCGAAAAGCTACGAGCTGAGGGTATGGTTCAATGGTTCTTCTAGCTACCTATGTCCAGTAGTGGACCAATATAGCCTGATAATAATGTCACTATGCCATTTTCTTTCCTACTGATCGATAGGGCTTTCAGACAGTTTCTAGAACTAAGTCCTTCCTACCTACCTTCTATGTTGCAGTTAGTCGGCAAAGTGTACTAACGAGCGTCCATTTCGCATTCAAAGTAAAGTTTTATCTGTCATAACTGAAGTTAATTTTTTTAGGGAAACAAAAAAAATAGAGGTTGTGGTCAGAAATTGCTCTATTTCATAATGTTTTTAAGCGATTTTTCTCAAAATAACAATCCTGTTTATGCTAATTGTGCATAGATATGTTTCAAAATACTATGTTAATTAAATCTTTTCCGTATACTAATAGTGTTTTAAGAAGTTACTCGTAATGTAAGTAATGGAAATAGGTGCTTAATATTTAGTATTTATTCTATAGCACCATAGTATGTATTAAAAACGGATAAAATGGAGAAAAATTTTACGTCCTTCTAAAAAGTAGGTCATTACGAAATTACAACTCCGTGAATAAGCAATAAAATAAAGTTTATTTATAAATGTCCTCCTCGGAGGTGTCCATAAGCAGATTACCGCGGCTGGTCTGGTAGGTATGCTTAATTAATGTGTGCCCAAAGAGGCCCGCGCTAAGGGATTTATAAATAATTTAGCCCCCAAAACAACAGTTTGCAACAGACGAACACCGTTAAAAACACAAACAAAAAATTAAAACACAATAAAGCCGTTTTCTTAAGTTTAATTAGAAAATTTGCTTAGACCTGTTGTTTAATAGGTTTGCTGTAGTTTGACCCTATTCGAATAGGGTGATTAACATTGAAACAACCTTCTGGTTTCTTGTTTCTTTTTTTTGTGCGCCATTTTCTGTATACGCCTTTCCATGTATCTTGACAATTTGTTAACCTAAGGATCTTCGCCACTATCAAAAGGGACAGATGCTATAACGACATTGCGTCACGAATGTGACACCTTTAATATTGTGATATCTAATTCACTAATGTGTTGTTCCCTGCAAATTTGTTCAAGTGACGTCAGCAAGCTTTTACATCAATATGCACCACATCTTACAAATCCCATACCAAGCAACCGATTGCCATTTTTGATGCTCTGTTCAATCTACGTCACGGTCTCAATCCTCATAGCATTTTATCCCGCAATATGTATTCCGCTCGCGTCTATTGTCTATTGAATTTCAATAAAACATGTCGACAGGTTGATATCCCGTTTTACCGTCCACAGGTGAAGGGGCTCGACATCCCCGCGCAGGAGCCGTACGCGCGGCCAAACCCAGTTATAACGGACGCGTCACTGGAAGACGCGAATAGAATTATATTCAGTCCATGGGACGCAATCTCGGGCTTCGACGAAACTACGGACAACGTAATAGACATTCCGGGCAATATCGGCGGCATACTGGCCGCGCGAGAGCCCGACGCTCATACCGATCGGAAAAACAAGAGCGCTCGACTCGCGCCCGCACCCGGGCAAATAGCAAATAAATTGAACATTAGCACAGAAGAAGAGAAATCTAATAAATCATCGTCGTTCAGCCAGCTTGTTATGAGAGTAAAGTCCGTACATTTTCGTAAAGTGAGTATTATTGGCACGCTTTTTAAAATTTGTTTGTGTGTTGCGCAAAGCGAGGCGGAATCGAAGCCTGGATTTGACACTGAGTGAAATGGATTTCACGTCGATTTACTCTGTTATTCACTGTGGCTTTCATAGGCATGAAATTACGATTGCATTTTTGAAACGCAGCCTTTCAAATGTTAATTAAATGGTCTCCTTTCAGTTTCAATATTGAAAGTGAATTTACCGTAAACATTTCTAACGACAGGAATTCGAAATATATTGTGTAGTTTAAATTACAGATCTAATTTGCAAGAGATTATTGTAAATTTTGATGTTGATTTGAAAAGTTAGATTACTTTGAAATTATAATAGGTAATACGGAAACAGTTGTCTCAATTTAATTAAGTAACAAATTCGTTGTTGTATTTGGCAACCGGTGGCGTATATTTAATTGATACCAGCTGAGTTTCCAATTTGGATACCGTACATGAATTTAAATATTTTGGGAAAGCTTCTAAATTTAATTACTAAATTAAAATAATTTGTTTTTGAATAAGTTTACGTATATTTAAATGTCTGAGACATTTTAATCAATTTTTTTTTGTGCGTCCTTAAAATTTTAAATAATGTGATTTTGATTATAACCTAGGGCCGACTGAACGTGACATGCGTCGCGCGCGTGCTGAGCGTGTGGGCGGCGAGCGGCGTGCTGCTCCTGGACGAGGAGCGGCCGCAGATCGCGCCCGTCATGGGCTCCAGGGACTCCAACACAGGTGACCTACATCACTAGTAGCCTGTGGTCTAGCGCCGACTTATCGTCACGCGGAGCGGCCGCAGATCACACTCGTCATGGGCTCCAGGAACTCCAACAAAGGTGGCTCACATCACTAGTGGCCTGTGTTCTAGCACCGACTGCACGTGACGTGCGTCGTGCGCTTGCTGAGCGTGCGCGCGGTCATGGGCTCCAGAGACTCTAACACGGGTGACAAACATAATTTGTCCTTATCATTTCACTATGCGGCAAGAAACCGAGCTTGAGAGTCCACTTTAAAATGTGCGTACACCCCTTTTAATACACAACAGCTAAGAGACCTTCCATATTATGGACGTAAGCGGCAAGAAGTGGCGCGTAAAACGCACGTTTGTCGAGTGTCAGCCATGTAGATGATGAGCATGAGCCTTTGATTGATATTTGATAATTACATACTACCTAAGCATTTTTATTTAGCTGTAGTATTCCGTCTCGTAACTTATTCATTTCTTTTAAAGTTCCCTTCCTCATTTGAACTTTGAAAAACATTTTATAGGTAAACTACTTTATGTCAAGGTACATTAAACTCAAGCATGATTCAAATATTACGAGTTTAACTTCGTTCATGCATATTTACGCAGTCAAGCACAAGTTTATCGTAACTAGAATAAGAAACTCTTAGGCTCGTATTCTAAAACAAAATCTGTACTTGAGTATAGATCTGAGTGACGTTTTTGTATGAACTGACGTTTTGAAATCTCTACTCAAGTACAGATCAGTGCTTGAGTACGATTTTAGAATACGGGCCTTAAGCTCCAAAACAAGTGCTACGGAACGTACTCGTAGCAAACGGGGGTGTTGCTACGAACTTTACTTGTAGGATTTGTTGCAAAATTTCATGAAATTCACCTATTTATTAATGAAACAGCAAAAACAAAATGTATAAGCAGCCAAAACCAATTACAGAATAAAAAAATATGGTTAATCGGTCATTTTTGTTTTAATTTATTCAACATTGAAATAAATACCCGAGCGAATAATAATGGAGAAAGACTATTAAAAATGCCGAATTTGGGCATCCATTCCAATAATGACTACTTTACCTCATGCGCGGCCCAAAATGTAGGTACTTGGCCGGTTTTATGAGCCCAGTAACTAAACAATGTCCAATTGTAATGGCATTTTTATGATGTTTGCTTTGTCCCCTTTTTACGCTTGACAAAGCCGAAGTTTTATTTCTCGGAAACATTGAATGCCGATATTTATTTTGTGGAAGGTTGTCATCAGTGCCGCTAAATAAAGTAGGGTACTCATTACCCGGGACAGTATTTATTGTGCATGTTATATGCTTGTATGAAAAATTATTTAACAAGAAGATATTCCGTAATTAAACTCATCGCTTTAGAAGCAATTTTCAATCTATATGTTGCGCATACTTTCAAAACAATAGCGCAACACCAATAAGGCATTCGTACATACAAAGCAGATATTTTAAACGCCTGATTGTTTCAATAACATGCCTCGAACAATTTAATAACCAAAAGATTTGTGCTTCTTATTATTCGTTTAACACTGCATAGGAACGTAATGCTTGTACGTACTCATCCCAAGTTAGATAAAATGCCCGTTTTATCGCAGCATAAGAATTTTTCGTTTAAATTCTGATGTGTACTCGGGCCAAAGCTCCCGCGATCGTTGTCTGGCCGAGTGGACACGTCACATCAGAAGACTGATAGCTGCGGACGAGTCTAATGGCGGTGACGTCATCGATTTATATTCAGAAGGCTGACGTTCACTTGTTTTCGCAGGGCGTCGGTGGAGCGCCCCGCGGGTCGTCGCCTTGACGATGCTCAACTGTTTACTGTACACACACTGGTGAGTAACAACTACTTGAAGGTTTGGTTTTATCACAGCTTTTTTTGAACCTAAATCCATAAACGGATGTTTTGATCGATTTTAGGCAGAACCAATATTACTTCATTTTCAAGAAAACACAGCCATTGTGACTTAAAGGGCAGAGTTAAGAAAATCATGACCTTTTTATATTACTTTGAAGATGTTCAAACATTCAAACCCACCAATCGTTGCTCAATAAGTGGGAGCAATTTTTCTAAATGCAAACGCAATTTACAGCAAAAATAAACATAAAAGTACAAAACCATACATTCAGGCAAACCGAAAGATAATTCAAAAAAAATTGTCCAATTTTGTCTATCATCAAATGATTACAGCAAGTTATGACAATTCAATTTCAAGACATATGTTAAAATTCATAAAGTTGTTAGGTAGGTAGGTAGGTACCTGGAATGTTCTGATTTAATTAAATTCAACAATACTACTGTTACGTTTCCCTAAATGACTAAACTGGTCACTACTTATATTGTTCGTGAATTGATTTAAAGATCTATTCAAGGCTAGCTTTTCCATCTAACAACGTTATTTTAAAATTAACTTAAAATTTTCAATAAAAACTTAAGTATTACTTAAAAAGAAAAAGTTAATAAAGGCTATGTTTATTTCAATTCGATTCGTTGATACAGATGAAAATATTATTTATTGAGGTTAATTTTACTTATTTTTTGGATTTCACTTGTATTGTTATATGAACTATGTTTGCTTGGTTGCAGGTCAATCCGATGATGTGAAGATTAAGGACTATGATCAAATGTCGTCATTTTCTCTTCAAAATCCAGTGTATAGACTCAAGTTTAGTGAATGAAAGTTAAAAAAACAATGATATTAAATGGATTTTATCAGCAAGTGGGTTGAACGTAGTGAATTTTATACTTGTACATAGTTTTATAATAGAAATTCTAAGAGAAAATAGTGATGTTTTGCTTGACGAACTTTTATGTACGTAACTGTTACTAAAACATAAGAAACGTAAAATAAAGGAAATCCCTGTTTTTAGAATGCATTTTTTTTTTCGATGTAACTCTATGTATCTATCTGTCTATCTTCTTCCTCATTATTTACTAGAACTTAAAACCTTGTTTATAATACCTCCGTTGCCTGTAATAATTGTACTACAAAATCGAATTGGGCTCAGCAGTCATTTATTTATTTAACAGTGGTATCCCACCGGGCGCAGTTTGATATAGCTTGCTGAAGGTTTTGTATTGTTGTATAATAAAACTCCTATTCATGTCATAGGTATGCGCAATAGGCAGCTTATAAGTAAAAAAAAAGGGAAGATAACAAGACGAACTTGAACTTAAATTAATTAAAAAAACACACCATTCTGGACGAAGCGTATTTCTATAATTGAGAAACAAAACAATTGACAAAAGGTTCCAATATGACGCTTTTTCCATTTAGTGATTTTAATTTGGCGGTTGAAATAAGCAATGCCGAACATACTTATTGCAAAGCGTCAATTTGTAATCAATGTCAGCAGATACGAGTAAGTTAACAGCAATTTTAATTCACTACAAAGTTTGAGTTAAGTTACTAAACCTCATCCGTTAATACGTGAGTGACTGTTAACAAGCTGTAACTTTCGAAGTAACCGCTTCTTGGTAAGAAAATAATTTATCTCTCAAAAAACCGAACGAACGAACGGAAATTACCTCGGTGTCACTACGCATAATGTTTACGGATGCTTAATCTAATAATTATGTTAACAGTTTAATTTAAGTGTAGAATTTCAAAAAAATATGAATTTCAGAAGTAGGTATACAAAATCGTGCACTGTAAATTAAAAAAATTACATACTCAATTAAATAGTTAAAATAATAACTGCACTTCCCAGAATGACACATAGCAACTCTTGAATGCATGTCACGTAAGTTTATACTCTATAGTTTTGATGGTTGGTACACAATGTCAATGTCATGTATTCTGTAACGAAGTTAGCTGTTAGCTGCGAATCACGCCCCAGGGAGCCCAGTCCACAAGCCTGCTGTCATGCTCATGGCTAATCAATCCTTCTGTTTATTACACGCCTTGGAGTCTGTGTAGCTCCTGTAAGCTGTTGCTGGAATACGAAACTCGCTCAAAGCCCGCCAACTATAGGCCTAAAGACAGGTAAATTGATCTATTGAGCACCTGCCCAATTGTGGTCTTGATTGTAACAATTGAGGCTGCGGGTAAGTTTCTTGCTTAGATTACAACTAAAAAGAGAACTATTACAACAGTGTTTAGAAACTAAAGAAGTTAATCTAGTACAATTTATAGGTGGATAAAGATAGAAACTAGACAAAATCGACCTGATCCTAGGACTCAACGATCCCGCAAGGAACCCGCGATCCTTCACAACATGATGGCTGCTCTTTTAACTCTCTTTGAGTAGAAAATAGTGCATTTTTTATGCCAATCAAGTAAATTTTTATTTTTTTTAATGTACTTGGTTGGATAAAGTTAGGCAAGTTATTACTAACACCTTAAAAGAGGCCATCCAGTGGCATTATATTATAATATCATTGAGTCCATCATTAAAATCAATCATTATGTTAATGTATTTAACAATAATTTTCTAACAGTGTCAAACATTTCAGTAAAAATCTGAGAACACATCGGTATTTTATAGATCGTCTAATTAAATCGGAGATTACTCAAATATTGAATAAGAGATTCCTGGAATTAATCATCATGAATTTATATGGGTTATTCACAGTAAAGTCTAAGAATAGGAATCTGTCAAGATTCTTCTCTTACTCACAAAACTAATATTATATTCTCAACACTAAATATAGTGCCTACTTTTATAAAACTGCAAACAATATTTTAGATACAAAACTTTATAACCCGAACACCCAATGGGTAACCAGATTATTTTTAATATTATTTACTCAATGCAAGCTCTGATTATTATGTTTGCTATCGTAAAGTATTCGTTTTCTAGTCGCGAGCGTACGTGGCGACTGGCGACGCTCTAAGTACAAAATCAGATGAGCTTTTATTTACGTAGTGACAAAACGATAGTTTACTATGAATAAATATATTCGTGACGGTTATTCACAAGAACTACTGTAACTTAGGTATACTACTTCGAATATTAAATATCTGCGACGGTGTACGTCCTTCAAGTTCAATTTATGCTTTTTTAGGATTGTATACCTGGTGGATAGGGCATCCCGTAGGATACAGGCAATTGCTAGAATTGCCTGTATCCTACGGGATAGCGATAGAAAATATTATTAGATCCATATAATATTAACTATCAGAACAACAAGATAAGAATACAGAACTAAACTCTCCGATTAGTTCTAGATCTAACTATGTACAAAAAACAAGGAGTTTTTTATTTAAATTTCAATAAATTGTTATCTTATTATATATAAATATGAATCAATGTGACAAAAGTGTAACGTATATGTCGTATTCTTGAACAATACTTTACAATTTGAACAATAATTCTTAAAAATCACTGATTTCGAAGGAAGTACTCAATATTTTCATATTAAGTTAACGAGTTGGACGTCTTTTCCAAATAACCGAAACTGAACAAACTGCACGAAACATGTGCAATTTGTTCATAAAGTTTTAAATATGGATCTAATGAACTGTTCCGTTATCCTGATGTAGGCAAACATTATGTGTTTCGTTATCCCGTAGGACATAGGCAATCGCTAGGTAACCCTACACCCCCTCCTTTACAGTCTGAACTTTATGGTACCTACTTGAAGAAATAACAGGCAGAAAGTTATAAAAATTTTAAAATGATATAATTATCTGGCAGCGCTGGCCAACTGCAGTGCAAAAATGAAGCACGCCGTAACTGACAATTTTACGACCGAACTTTGATGCGCGGTTGAAAAGGGTTTTACATAAAAAATGACAAAGAGATACGTACGCGCGTTATAAAACTTAATGTATCGTAAAATTCTATATAGACCGTATGAAAGCTTTTGTTTTTGGTATTTTACGGGATTTTAATTTTTTAAAGCCATTTTGGGTTTGAAGTTTGTTGTAAGTACAACTAGCTGTCCGTCAGCGATTTCGCACGCGTGGACTATTTATCCCGTTGAAATAAGAACCTATGCCACTCTTGAATAGTACCTACACTATTCAAGAGTGGATAAGGTTATATTTCTGTTAATAAAATAATTTTCATGATCAGTCCAGTATTACCTCTTCGTAATACTAGTATAGAAAAAATAAGTAAACTAGAAGTAGTTATAATGTAAGTTTTTGATTCCTACTTTGCTTACAATAATGGAACCATCTTTCTTCTATATAAGTGAATTACTAGATATTAAATTGATATTGGACTACCCCAGAAGCACAGTGGTTGAAAAAAGCCCACAAAATACCTATCGATGAAATAGATATCAGTGATTAGGTGGTTTAAAATTTTAGCACCTACGTTGAAGGAAGTTTACCTTACGACAATACGAGTAGATGTCATGATATAATTAAAAGTTGAACTTAATTTGCCTAGTTGACTGGTTTACTTATATCAACACTAATACAGCAAATTGCCAATGATCACACACATAAATACATTTAACACTTAACTATTTCACCTCATTCCACCGTAGTCAGAACTCAAATTTGAATACCCTGTATTTTGCATCAATGTTCCCAACACAATGCGTCTATTTAGTCCAATTGTGACAGCCTCGCGGCATAATGTAGCAACAGCGACCCCTGACAATAATTCCGGCTTCTGCCATACCGACACAATGTATAGACGTGCATATTGTACGTGACAGTACTTCTGATGGTTTGGCAGAATTTCACATACGCTCTTGAGCTGCTTTAGAAATAAATTAAGTTTAACTCGTGATGTTGTTTTGCTGAACTAGAAGTCACTATTGGAATGGAATGAAATACTTTTTACACATGTAAGCTAAGCATTTGTCGTTAATCCGTACACAATATAATAAAAAAGATAAAGTAAAAATACACAAATATGAATAGCATAACAATGTATGTGTTAGTTCAATCGAGAAGTCTGTTAAGAAACAGTACGTCTACCACGAGTTGCCACTTTACGCGAACGATAATAACGTAAATTTAAAGTGGCAACTCGTGGTAGACGTAGGTACTGGATAGTTACGCGTTTCAACATTGTTAGGTTGTTAAATGTTTTTAAATGTTGTTGTTAAAGTAATTTAGATTCAGTCAGAGAAGTCAAAACTTATTATAATAACATTACAGTTTTAATTTGAAAACCTGCACAATTATTGATAATTCATAATTTAGAACTCCAGGGGCCCACTCTTTGCTTAGTTTTTATTATTTTGCAGCAAAGATCGATATAAAATAACTCGTTACCGTGCTCAGCGGCACCAGGGGCAAGTTTTTTTGGTAAAATCAATGGGGGTAGGAAAGGGTAACTGCCTGTTGCTTTAACTTTATGGGGCCTATCAACGACATGTTCGGGTGAGAACGTCCCTACAGGCGATGGGATTGGCGAGGTAGCACGAGCTAGCACGTGGCTTCATACGTGTAGGTGGTGCATGATATATTTTAAAAGATTTAAGTAGCGTCACTTCTAGAACTACGCCGGAATCCAGGAACGACGGTCAAAAGTTGAGCAAACTCGACATGTAAGTAGATGTGAAAGAAACAGGTATACTGTATTTGAGGTTTCCTCAACTTTTATTGATGTTTCTGAAACCAAGCACTAGGGTCGCTTTAGCCTTCCCCAGGACAAAACTCAAGGCCGAAACAATAAATACGGAAATATCACTCTTCGGATTATCGGTAGTAGCATAAAGCCGCTTTAAAGGTTTTTAAATAAAAAACAAGCTAGTTTAATAAATATTTTATTTTAGAATTTTATTTTAAAATAGTTGGTTATCCCTGAACCGAACATACTTGGAGAGACAAAATCCTATAGACTCTGCTGGTTTGGCCACGTCGAGCGGATGGGCGAGGATCGGGCAGTGAAGAGAGCATACCTGGGACGGCCATGCGGTCGTCGACCGGTGGGTCGGCCCAGGTACCGCTGGAAGGACGAGGTGGAGCGGGACCTGCTGGCTCTCCAAGCGCATCCTTGGCAAGAGATCGTGCAGGACAGACAAGCGTGGCGTCTTCTTGTGTCAGGGCCAAGACTCATTTTGGGTCGCTGCGCCAGGATAAGTAAGTAAGTAAGTGGTTATCCCTGAAAATAAATGTAAGTTTGACAGTGATAATGCTTTGTTGGTTTCTTTTTTGTTATTCGTAAAAGATTTATTTACCTGCCGGTACAGTTTCAATCATCAGGTACTTTTTTCAAAACTGAGTACAGTTAACAGCAGAAGTAAGTGAAAATTTAACGTGCCAAAATTGCTGATTTAACAAAAACTATGAAGCTTATTAAACTACTGAGAATATAAATGAGACATTTCATTCATTATGATGGATATACACTGCTTGTGATAATTTTTATACGTATTTTTCATTCATTAAAACAAATTGGAAGCTTGTTCGATCATCATTTACTTTTTCTGTTGACTGCACTATGAAAAGCATAGATAGTATCATTACACAGTACATTATAGGTGCTGCTATTCAAGATTTAGTTTCTCATGCCCTCACGAAGTCAGTCAGTCAGATTCCGAATCACTTCCTGGTAAACATATTAATTATCACTATATCTGATTCTAATACCATTAGTGAGAAGTGGGCTTCTGATTGTTCCGTTCACCATGACGGCACAGTCACTACCCACTGACAGTCCCCGTTTGGGATAAAGTCGTGATGGTATGTTATGTTATGCTGCTTCATTCAACTTAATAAAATTATACCAGAGCAAAAACTGTTTTCATCTGAAAAAAAACCAGTAACTATGTACTAAATGGTTTTTAATTATTCCACGATGTTAAAAGGCGAGACGATCTGATCTAATAAGTGTACAAATTAGCTATAGCTTGCCCTAGTTCACTTTTTCTTCTGTCTGTAAGTCGGCTTCTAGATGTCATTCATAGCGATAAGCCCCTTTTAAAACTTGTTACTTTGTTCAATTAAAGATAACACTCATCAAATACTTTTAACATAAGTCCTTATTATTTCAATGAGCTTTATTCTACTAATTGACTGGCCTGTTGGCGCAATGGCAGCGATCCTGCCTTTAGCGCCGGAGGTTGTGGGTTCGATCCCCACACATGACAAATATTTGTGTGACGAACATTTGTATTTGTTGTGTGTCTGGGTGTTATTATCTATTTAAGTATGTATTTAGAAATATTTAAGTATGTTTATCAGTCTCTGACGCCCATATTACAAGCTCTGCTTAGTTTGGGGTCAGATGATCTTGGTGTGAATTGTCCCAGATATTTATTTATTTATTTATTTATTTAATGACCATCCCAGAAAATGGCTTCTCTTGAAAGCTATGTGGCTCCTTATTTTTGCACTTTATTTCTTTAGAGATCTATTTCTAGAGAGTTAAGAAAACATAAATGTTTGTGCTTCGAGCTGGGTATCGCCGTCACCGAAGACGTTTCACTTCTAAGTTCAAACGTAATTTCAGCAACTTTCCAATTAAGCGAATATACTCGTATTTTTATTCCCAACAGTGCGATCAGCTCGTATAACTTACTAACGAGAAAAAGATCTCTCAAGCTATAAATGGAACTACTAGTAGATATGATTAAAAATATAATATTAATTTTGTACGAGTTTCGAATTACTGTATTTATTTAAAATGGTCTGTTATGAGATCACGTGAGGTGTTGCTACTAAAAATGGTCTAAACGTTTCAATTCGACTGCAATTGTGATTTAAGTCTAATCGAGCAGTAAAACATTTAATATCAATGAAACAATCAGACAGTCCAAATGAATGTTTTTTTTTCATAATTAGATGAATACCCCGGCTAAGTTGACACAACCCAGAAAATTTTAAAAATATGTAAAAAAAAACAGAATTTTATAACTAAAAATTAATAATCGGGTAACATACACTGAGGGTTTGCAATCAAAAAAATGGTCGTGTATAAATATACAGGGTGGTCCATTTGGACATTAACAATAAATAAATAAATAAATATGCACCAGACAACACACCTCTTGTCAAGGTCTCGAAGTAGGGATAAATATCCCTGTGTTACGAGGTACCAGACAAGGAATAAAGCCAGGGGCGTCTCCCAGCACACCCAGACCCAAGCCAATTTAGTAAAGATCGTTTCCTGAATTGACCTGACCGGGGATCGAACCCGGGACACAACGGAATTCAAGGCGAGAAACCGTGCTACAGCGCACTACGCCAATCGTGTCGTCCAACAACAATAATAATAATAATAATACACACAGACACAATAAAAAAAAAAAACAATCAACTTGTAAATGTGATTCACCCAAAAACTAGTTCAGAAATACAAACTGTCAAATGACCCACATACCCCTTACTATAAATACACCACAACACGTTATAGAAAATCAAAATTACAAACTTTACTATGATCGCACAATATTTACAGATAACAAACACTATTTACAATAATAGACCGGACATCACAATTGTTGACAAACCAAATAAACACACATTTCTAATAGATATCGCTGTGCCTAATACAAATAACGTCCAATCCACAATTATAGAAAAGGTCAGAAAATATACAGAACTTCAAGATCAATTTAAGAGGGTTTGGAAGATGGATCGCGTGACAATAGTTCCGATAGTAGTTTCAACCACGGGACCAGTTCTTAGCTAAACAGCTGTTAGTTGGCCTGAATGTACTAAACTTGCCGAAACACACCTTCATAATTTTACAAAAAGCTGCCATCCTCAATACCTGCAGAATATTTCGTAATTTTTTGCAATTAGACTCCGATGCTGATCCTGTAATATAAAATAAATTCAAATTTGCTTGACCAAAAGCCCGCAAACTTGAAATCGTCCCCTTATGAAGGGAGAGAATATAAATTCTAACAAAACATAATAATATTTATTTATTTCAGACTATGTCCATAATGCTTGTTAATAACAGAAAAAAAAAACTTAAAAACTATGTTAGTAATTAATGAAAAAGGATTTTTTGGGTCCCTGTGCATGCAGGTGCATCCAGTGCTCTAATAAGGGGCATGACGGCCTATCCCTCATAGCCATCAGGATGTTGTTTGCGCTCTGCCTGACTCTGCTGAGCATTGAAGCCATCCGCTTCCGGATGATCGCATAAAAGTCATCAAAACGCGCCTTTGCGAACCTTAATGCAGAATCTAGGGAGCCCCATCAGCATCCTGAAGGCGTTATTGTATTGACACGGAGAGCGTTATATGTCTTTTGCGTATAATTACACCACAGGCTGCAAATGTACAAAGTCTGACGAAACGCCTTAAAAAGGGTGATTTTGACCTCTTGTGTACACTTGGCAAACCTACGAGCAAGCGTATTACATCGAACAGCTAACGCTCTCCTTTCTCGTTCAATGTCACAATTATCCGAGAGATCGTCCGTAACAATGTGCAATATGATCAATAGCCCAGATGTAAGGTGATGTATAATTTGTAACTCAACCCAAGTAGAGACGTATGTATAGTGAACGAATTAACTGCAGGACAACTGAGGGGGCTCTTAGCTAAGAGCAAAACGCTCCTTTCGTTTCGACATGTCAAATTAAAAATGTATGGAACTGACATCAAATGTCACCTCGATCAGACGGGAGCTTATGTCTTTTCCGTAAATTTTTCATATTTGACATGTCAACACGTAAGTAGCGTGTTGATCTTAGCTAGGGCCCCTGTTATTACTTACTACAGTATATAACAATAAAATGCTTCTTTTGCAAAAACTACACCTAAAGCACTGCAATGTTGAAATTAACATAAACCTTTTTATTGCCTACCAAAAAAATATAGGTTGGGATTATGAATAAAATAACGTGATGATACTCTCGGAGCGTTTAAAACCAATTTGTGTATCCACATCCTTTCAGATTATAGCCTACTACGTGGCTGAGAGTGTCAGCTCACTTAGTGACTTAACGTCATTCATGAAACGAACACAAATAAGTGGCTTTGGTTTCGTATATTTTTTTTAATTTAATGTTCTTTATTGCTGTAATATTTAAATACACAGCGTATGACTGTACAATGTCATGTAGTTCTCAAATAAGTACATGTATGTCTTTTATATGAGAATAAAGTTCTTTAAACTGAACATGATATAATTTTCATAGATAAGGTTTAATTTTATCTGAATAATAAACTCTATTCTCTGCTCCGCTAATAATTTTATTATTAATTCTAGTGTGTGTGATTTGTCGAATACACAAACAAGTTCGGTAATATAGTAAAAACATTCATCAGCGAACCTTTTAATGAAAATGAGTGTTTTTGAGCGGGCATGTATGATCGGGGACAATATGAAGAAGGATCACATTCAGTCTAAACCCCTAGGATCGTAATATAAAAAATATTTTTAGGGGTGACCTTCTAAGCTATTCTTCACTACACTCAAACATTTCAACTTTGAAGAACGTGACTTAGTTATAATTTGCGTCCCCTACAATTTCGGTTGATGGTTGATTTGGAAAGGTTTGGAGGTTTCGTGCCTGAAGGTAAAGTCCCAGAAGTGCAGACGTTGCACATCAGTTTACAAACTGTTCATTTTTCACAATATCAAATACATTGTAAATTGGTATTCTTACAAAATTGTTGAACGGAATGACAACAGTTTTTTTTATTCAACATGCTGGCTTTAGAGAGTTATGCAACTCTTTGCTTATTTGAGGTTCATGATTTAAAAAAAAACTATGTCCTGTTATTATAAGGCCTATCATTGACCGCATTACGTGCCACACTTACAAAACCGAACGACGGTCACTCACTTTATTTACAAATTCACGAGCTATTGACTAAGATTATATAGACATAACAATGTTCACAGCCAGCTCAAGTACTTAGTTACAAAGCGATTGTCGAATCACCAGCCTTAGCTGGCCTCCGTGGCCCCCGTTGTCAATGCCGATGCATTGTAAAAGTCGACCTTAAGGCGTCCACAGAGGTCAAATTATAATGGATAAATTGCGACGATGATGGCTACGACGAGAAGAGGAGATTACCAAGTTTCCTTTCACCAGGATTGCTCTTTGTACCTTTGTCGCCGTTTTCTTGATACATATTTGAGATATAAGTAACATTAACATCGCAACAAATTCTTGAAATTCAAGATATTTAATCTAGCTAACAAATGAAGAAGCTACATAGCAACTTGTTGACACAAGTTTGTGAATTCCGCGTTGCAAGGAAGCTCCGCGCGCCATTGCCGTGGTGGCATCACTCACTACTACAGATATAAACGGACTGCGACCACAAAATTATACAATTTCAAGCTTATCTTATTAATGCACAAACAAAGACATGCAACAGGTAGGTGGACGCTTACAGTACAATTTAGACGACCTTATCACTACAAAGCGATATTTTCCAAAAACAAAGGACTCGTACTTTTACAGAACGAGTTCCTCTATGCAAAAGTAATAAAAATTAGTGAAAATTATTGAGCAAATTCTTAAATTGGTTTTATATGGCACTAAAGGAAAAAACGTATTGTTAAGGCAGAGAGAAAATAAGTACTATTTAACATAGGACTTAAAAAAGGTAGGTTGGTATTGGGAGAGGTAAACAAATATGAATGAGAAATCCTTACCATGTGTGATTAGGTTTCCCCTTGTAACCCCAAATAAAATATCGGTTGCTTAATCAACAGTACCTATGCCTACCATGAGTTTCTGCCACGTTAATTACGATATTTGACTTCAGAAAGGGGTTTGAACAATTTTATATGGAAGCTGGTATAGCCACCGGCCCCTATTTGTTTTTTTAAGTTTTCACCCACAATAAAAGTGGTATATTTAAATAGAGGAGACATAAAAACAAAAAATGACTCATAATATAGTACCCTAAAGTGTTACGTTTCAGAGTTATTTGGAGGTAAAGATCGATATGAATTATAATTAAAAATCTACTAAATAAGTGGCTTTTCGTGTTATTTTGTTAACCAATAACAGATTCCAGGACATTTGAACCGTTGGCTATGTGTATTGTCGCATTTTTATGAAGTGCGCATTTGTAGTGCTCAAAATAATAAAGTTTATGTGGTTCTCACCAGATTTTTGGTAAAAAGTCTACAAAAATATTTCAAATTAACGTCAAAAATACTTTATTGCACAGGAGAAATACAATTATTTGGAACAGAGGGGGTAGGCAAATAATGACCTTATCGCTTTGGGCGATTTCTTCTAGACGATTTTGGGAAGCAGAGATTGCGGAACAAGTTATCAGACTGTTCAAAGGCCCAATAGTAGATTTTCAAAAAATGATTTTTTTCATTTTGATCTTTACCTTCAAACAACTCGAAAACGTGAAACTTTAGGGTGCCATATTCTTTGTAATTTTTTGTTCATTTTCATGTCTTCTTTCCATATACCAATGCCACTAAGGTTCAAACCCCTTTGTTTGCGATTTTTGGTTCCCTTTCTTACCACTAGGAGTGTTGTACCGAAGTCCCATACAAACAGTCAACGTGCTCAACGCAGACGCTAGCGGCTGTCATGGTAGATATACCTACAGACGATTTTGTCATTCGACCTGAGAATCGCCTAAAGTAAATAAATACGTATGTATACTTAACAGTATTTATTTACTTCACCAAATGAAGCTAGGTGCTTTGTGCCAGAAGTAATTAATTATTGCAGAAGCTAGATGTAGAACTAGTGCCTGCTACGTGCTTAGTTTCATGCATTAAAGTTCTACGAAAGAGGTATTTAGGTGTTAGGCACTTTGGCTGAAATTATATTAGTTCGTCGGAAGGAACCTTGCTCGAACATTGCTGTATGTGGGCTAGTTACTTGTGGTATTCAGAATATAACCAATAAGGATTAAAGGCACATACTGCGTGTAGGTTCGAAACACACACATTTGGTCAGTTATTTGTAAACGCTTTTTTATCATTAGTACTCTTCTTTAAGAAAGTGCCAGAAATTATTCTACAGTAACACACACACGTTTGAACCACAACTAGGAAAAACATAAACTCCTAGAAAAATTCAAACTCATATTTCCAATAGTACTTAATTTCAATCATCACATTTTATGCAACACAATACATGACACCTATTCATATTACTTTAATTATTGTATGCTTTTTGGCGTTCCCTGTACGTCTCCCAAAGAGTATATGAACACTAAGATGTCTCCCATGGGTTTACACCAATGACCGCTGCCAGCGTCCGCGTTAACTTTTTGTATTGGATTTTGTTGCAGCGCCCCTAGGGCTAAGAAATTTATTTATTTATTTAAAACAATAACAAAAGTTTCTTAAACTAACTTATCTTAAAAAGCACGCTATAAACCATATTTAGTTTTTCTGCGCACCACTGATTCGCATCGCTAGAAGAAACGCTTGTACGTGTGCGTTATCAAAACAAGTTCCAGATAGAGAAAACATACTGGCGCCAAATGCGCCGAACATTATTAAAAATAATATTAAAAAAGACAATGAAATTATGAAATGTATGTACATAAATGTAAGTAACACTACATTCTATGATTAACATTACTTATAAAATATAATTTTAATTTCAAATAAGTTTCATGGCTTTCATTTTTATTGCTTATCGGAAGCTCATTCATCAACCTAGGAATTTGGTATTGCAACATTTGTTTTCCATATTGATTACAGAATCTTGGTAATGTAAACCTAGGTGGTCACATAGCATGGTCTAACGTACTTTCACTAATATAAAGATAACAATCATCAAAAAAGTTTTCAACAAGAAGTATGTACTTTCATGAACAGGGATGATTTTACAGTGATTGAAAAGTTCAACATTGTCTTTAAATTTCGCTTTAACATTTTCATTTTAATTCGCATTTAAATGGAACCAAAAATGGCATACTTACAAATTTCTGAACGCAACGATCGCCGTTTACGTGACAGAAACATATGGTAGACACACTGGTCTGGTGGTATTTCTTATTGTGTTTGAAACTGATAATAACGTCATCAGTAACGTCGTAATAGATCTACTATTGCACAAGCTACTCCCTTTCCGTATAGATAGTGCCTTAGACTTTTAAAAGTAGCTGTATTACCGGTCTATTTTCAATTTTCGCTCAGAACCGACGAAGGCGTGCGTGTACCCCAATCTGATATACCGTAAATGGGTATCGCCGAGACGATGGATCTCTCACCGTAAATTGAAATATTATGTTTAACATATCTACGCGCACACGTACTTTATTGGTTTACACAAAATTTAGTTTACAACTCAATTATTTCGCGCCTCAGTCGGATTGGAGAAGACGCAGGTGCAGCCCTAAGTAGGTACTACTGATAAGCATGAGAATAATTCAACGAATAAATACACTTAGAACGAATTAGCTGGTGGTAAACGCTATTGCATAAATTGAAATTTGATTTATAATATTTTTTATTATTCTGTAGTTTACAATCTAAGATAATATTAATTTAGTATGAAATTTTTCAGTTATACCCCGTCCATTCGTTTATTTTCTTTTTGACAATTCGAGACAGTTCAAAATTAGTGACGCCCTCACACGTTACCTATTCGATTAGAAATAATAATCGATTTTATTTAAGAAGAACTTTCAAACATTTAATATTAAAATATTTTTAGGTTAAACATTAATTATTCGTATAATAAAGTTTTTTTTTGAATACACAGGCACATAAACATAAATCTGTAAATATAGTCTGATGAATCGTTGTAATTGTAGGTAATGTAATAAAAAAAATCACTCTGTTTTCATTACAAATAATTTATTATAATTCCTTGCGAATAATTATCCATGGAGTCATAGATACTATTTTTTTTATTAAATTTGCGTTTAAGAATCAATGCTAACAGTCAAATTATATTTTGTGTACGATGTACCTATCTTATATTATTTTAAGAGACCTATTTTATAATATGTGGTTGTTTGTAATGAACAGGTCACTTCACTATAAGAGGGCGGTACCCGTCAATAAAGGACGATATTACTGTAGTTAATTATTTCGAAAAAGAAAACGGTAATTCATAGGCGTGAGTTGTCAAAAAGAAAATAAACGAATGGACAGAGTAAAGTCACTCAAATAAGGGCAACATGATTAACTTATTTAACGAACTTATGTAACTACAAGTAGTACTCAGTAGAGTTCTTAAAATAAATAGCAGATAAGCTGATTCCTAATTCCCTTAAAATCGATCACAACAGTCTTTGAGAGGGAAGAAAATAGCTCCTTCAACAAAAGCCATTGGCTTGCTGTACGACAGAATCAGGTAAAAAAGCAACCTCCGTCCAAATTCCAATAGTTATTTCAATAAAAATATATGCAATTGTTTGTTAAGTGCTCTGCACAAATACATACACGGTCTAATGGAATCTATTTCATGCGAGTATTAGAAGGAAGCAAATTGGCATGAAAACCGCTTTAGTGTCTGACGAGTTATCTGCAACTCTCATTCCTCTGCAGGCTTTATGCTTGTGCTCCACGGGAACGCAATGCTAATAAAATAAATCAGAGGCACGATAAATCATTTTTTGGCCTCACAGTAAAGAATTCCCACTTTCAATTTAATTCTACATACATTTTGAAGACTAGTAAAGATGTTTCCTGGAAATTCAGTTTACTATCTCAGAAATTCAAAGCCTATTAATCTTTTTCTTTAAATAATACATGCCAAAACAAACTCGATATTAAAAAATAAAAGGTGACTCCGCCTGAAATATATCAGCACACACCCCTCAACATGTTTTTATTGTTAGGTATGGACTAAGCAAGGGTTTTTGGAAATCAAGCCCATAAGAGGGTGAAAAAATCAAATACTGCTGTGTGCTCAGATCATAGAAGGGAATGATCTATGATCTGAGGCTGTGTGCTATATCAAAACCGCGGAAACTTCAGTCAGACAGACGATATTTCCAACTACATACTTAATACAATTTGAAAATAATTATGTTCATAGTTTAATAAAATGTTAACCTTAAAATTTGTTACAGAGTTGCCCGAGTTCGTCGGAAGCCAGTTTTTGTAAACATATTCGTCCTTAAGTACTAGGCAAGGAAAGTGCTTGTACAGTCAGCCACAGAAGTAGCTGAGCACTTTAGTAAGTACCTTGTCATAAAACTGAGTTACCAAGACTAGTTTCCATTGTTCGTAAGCAATTTTTCTTCAAGAAGTTACTTCAAAGAACTTATGCATGTAACATTGCACTTCCATAATGGCACTAAGCTGCCAGGCTGCCACTCTTTTTGTGGTGCCCGATGCGATCTATCATGAATGTACTAGCACATAATAAGTAATGGTGATAGTACTCCGTACACAAGGATCACTCAAGAAACGCAGACAAGTAAAAAAGTATTTTGTGCTCTTGCAAGTCTGTGTCTCACTAGTACTTTTTCATTTGTCCGTGCTATCGAACAAGGTCATGTTTATGTAACTTGCACGCGGAATCGAAACATACCGCGTGCCACGAGCGTTCATATTCCGTTGTGCGCCAATGAACGAAACCCATTTAGCTGTAGGAGAGCAGGGTCGCAATTTGCAGATTTAATTATTAAAATCATAAAAGTATTCCTCATGATGAATATAAATTATAGTTCCAACAAATCACAAACAAAACATTAAATGACGCGTGACGCGGCGAGTCTGCGAGTCGATCGGAAACCCATGCGCCCCTCGCTGAGGCATCGCGTACCAAGACTGGAAGATGATGCAAGCCTGGTACTAGCAGCATTGATTTACATTCTAGCTGTGAACATTTTTAACAATATAAAGAAAAAAAGGTCAAAGGCAAATCTAAAGATTAGAAAAATCTGTCACACCTACATGAGATGGGGGAGTAGATTGATTGATTCCCACAGAGTACAAAGTTCATTTCGCAAACATTTTTTTTTTGTTCTGGATCTGAGTGTGAATAATATCCAAAGAACATATTAGGTAAATAATATTAAATAAATATATTTAAGATTGACAACTGTAGCACCACCTCTGCCTTATTTGGGGGCGAATGATCCGGGTGGAAGATTTCCCTTATTTATTAATTTTTACTTAAAATATTTTCCAGCAATTGGAAACCTTTAAGAGTATGTGTGTTTGACAATCGAGAAAACAATTAATTACCCAATTTATATCATAGCCTAACTTAAGCCACTTAGCTCCCCAAATGGAAACATGCCTTTATTAGGATGGCAAACACGATAACAGTAATGAATTTGGGTTCGGTTGGCTTTCATTTCCTAAGTCTGCCGGTGAGTTGTATTAGGGGTTGGAGGGGATTAGGGCCGGCGCCTCCTCTCTTTCTCGCACACTGTATTTTCTTATCTCGTAAGTTGGCGCAAGGTGCATTGTTTAGGGCTGCTATGTATGGAAGATCCAAAAAGAAGTTAAGTTAATTATATCCTTATTTAATTGGCTTGATAACCATGTGCTTTACAACTCATCACTTGTCATGGTCTCGAAGTAAGGATAAATATCCTTGTGTTACGAGGTACCAGACAAGGAACTAAGCCAGGGGCGTCTTCCAGCACACCCAGCCTATGAGCCTATTCAAAAAAGATCGGTTTCTGAATTGACCCGGGAATCGAACCCGGGACAGCACGGAAATCGAGGCGAGGATCCTACAGCACAGTGCACTACGCCACGTGTTAATTGTCGTGTCGTCAAACACGAAAATTAGGACTGCATAATTTTTAAGTCCCATTTTGAGCGTTTAATACTGAAGTGATAGTCCAGCAATTATAGGCTTGTCTATGTTTGAGGACTTAGTAATATGAACTGTGTATTTCAACGTTAATTTGATACTAATCATCGAAGCTTGCTTATCTGAACTAGCAGTAATTACTGTTCAATTACAATGTTTCCACAATATACCTATATATGTATACATATATATTTAATGCTGGTGGTTTTGCATTTCTGGTATGCAGCAGGACTAATAATATTAAACCACTGTAAAACTAGCTAGTTATACACTTGGATTATTTTAAACGCATAAATCTAGTATTATGGATGTGAGGGATTTAAACCATACAAAATGGTTTAAATCCCTCACAATCCTCCTATATATTTTACGTTTCGCTCGCACTTACGCGAAGACTCGAGCGCAATGAATGTGCAAAGATCACCGCCCGGTACTATGTTCACAAGCGGAAGTGGATCAGCTCCGAACCTGTCAAACATAGAAGGAGAATGTTCGCACATTAACACAAATCAAAGAAAACGAAAGGAACGGACGGAAGAACAGGATTATAAAAACGATCTCCTAAGTTTTCGAACAGACATCATGAAGTGGCTGGATGAGTTTGGCAAGACACAGAATGGGCATTTAATGCATATAAAAGAAGAAATTTCAAACATAAAACTGGAAGTCCAAACTGTGAAAGCTACGGTGGACACTTTTGCGGAACAGTTTGGGCAAATAAATGAAGAAATAAAAACAATTAATGAAACTAGTACGACAAAAACGATAATAGACCACATATGTACAAATATAAGGAATCACTCTCATAATATATCGATTATTGATTCAGCACTCTCCGACCACAAACAGATATTTGTGGATATTGGCCGCCTGGCACCCCGTATAATTAAAATAACACAATATAATGCACTAGACTACGAAAAACTACGAGTATATAACGATGCTCTGAAAAAGGAGTACTTAAATGAAGAAAATAATTATAGTTACCTGGGACAGTTTATCTCTGAGTTAGTAGACAAGAACAAGAAATAGACCAAAATTATGAACAAACCCCAAGAGCACTGGATAAACAGTGAAATCATTAACGCAATACATACACGAAATCACTTGTGGCAGCAACTTAAAGTTGATCCAGACAATGAAGAGTTACTAAAATCCTACAGGGAAGAGAAAGATAGAGTAAAGAATATAAGCAAAACTCGCAAGAAGAAATACTATTTTAGTCTATTTCATAAAGTAAAAAATGACCCTAAACAAATGTGGAAAACAATTAATAGCTTATCACTAAATAATGTTAAAAACAGTTATACTCCTTCAAAGATAAAATTAGAATCGGGACTCATCATCACTGAAGGTAACGCAATCTGTGAATCGTTTAATGTATTTTTTTCAACAGTCGGTGCTGAACTAGCAGGACGCATACCTCACACGTATCACATAAACACTGGTAATACTCTAATGTATGAACATAACTACACACACCACAATACACTGAGCGAATTCACACCATGTACTACAGATGAAATATCTAAATTGATTGACGACCTAAATAGTAACTCTAGCACTGGAATTGACGAAATCAGTACAAATGCAATTAAGTGTTTAAAAAGTGTAATTGCTGACAAACTCACCAACTGCATCAATGTATGCTTACGAGATGGTTTTTTCCCAGATACCCTCAAATTAGCCAAGGTAAGCCCCATTCATAAGTCCGGCGATAGATCTGAGCTGACTAATTATAGACCCGTATCAGTCCTTCCTGTGATATCGAAGATATTTGAGCGTGTCTTGTACAATCGTCTAAATAACTACTTAACGGAAAAGGGTTTTTTTATAGACCAGCAGTATGGTTTCCGCCCCAAGTCGAGCACTCTCACAGCTACAATAGATTTGGTCACTAAAATAAAAACAAATATCGATAACAAGAACATTGTACTAGGGATCTTCATCGATCTAAAAAAGGCGTTTGATACGGTATGCCACCAAAAACTATTACAAAAGCTCAACAACATAGGTATCATAGGTAAAGCCTTAGAAATATTTTCACATTACTTGCAAAATAGGCGTCAAGTGGTAAAGATTGATAACATTATTAGCCCCCCTCAGAATGTCACGTTCGGTATTCCTCAAGGCTCTATAATCGGACCGTTACTTTTTTAAATATATATTAATAACATTAATAATATAGGGCTTTCTGGCCACTTGACTTTATACGCGGACGATACGTGTCTCTTCTACTTTGACAGATCTATCGAAACCATGATATCTACTGCACAAGCAGACCTCAATAAGCTGAGAGAGTGGCTACAGTATAATCTATTAACAGTAAATGCCGAAAAAACATCATACATGATTTTTAAAGCAAAAAATAAACCTTTACCGGACTTTACACCACTTACTATCCAGGACTGTGTACTGAAGCGTTCCAATCGGGAAAGATACTTAGCTCTTTGGATTGATGATAAGCTGACTTGGAAAGATTACATACAACATGTTCGATCAAAATTGACGGCGGTTCTGGCGGCTTTGCGTAGGGTGTCGCATTGTTTTCCGAATATATTCCGATATACAATTCATTGGTAAAATCACATCTTGAATACTTGATAGAAATATGGGGATCCGCAGCAAAATCTAATCTTAATAGCCTGCAAAGGACTCAAAATAAAATAGTCAAGATTCTATACGGCTATAATTATCGTGCACGAACAAATATTATATATAAAAACACTAAATTATGGAATATAAATCAATTATATACATACTACACTTGCATACTGGTCAAGAACATTTCTACAGACACTATTCACTCCAACACACAAATACATAAAAAAACAAACACACACAATTTAAGGAATAAAAATAAACTCAAACTTACCTCCGTTCGAACTAATTATGGGAAGAAAACAATTCTATTTGAAGGAGTACAGCTGTACAATAACTTACCTAATGCAATTAAGGAATGTGACAGTGTAGCAATGTTTATAAGGAAACTTAAAATGTATATTTCCACATTTTAAACCTTATATTAAATAAAACATACGTAATATAATATATTTGGTCTGGTTATAACCAGAGGCATTAAATGTATTAAATATTTAAAAAAAATCTATGACTCATTGTAAGTGAAACTGTAATGTTTTTTATGAGTAATAAATGTCTTTAAACCTATATAATGGAATGAATACTTAAAAAAATGGACGCACCCAGCACGTAACATACACATTTCGTCTTGTGTTATCTCTTATTCGGCAAGAAAGGTCACTAACAGATTAGACACGTTTATGTCATTATTCAGATTATTTTTTATAATTAACGTGCTATATTTTCCAAGTGACTTCTATTTTCGCTACTACTACCAAGTGACTAGAATTCGCTAAGGCAAGTCTTTCCTGATTATCCTGGTTAAATAAATATTTATATAAATATCGAAAGTTAAAAAAATAGAAAAAATCGAATCTGAAAATATCGAGCCGGATAGAGTGATAGATCTATCGATGATAGATGATATAAATTTGTTTAAAGTCAGTTGTTTCACGAAAATTTAAGTAGTGATTTAGTCATAGGTACGAGCCATACCTAGTGCTATTGTACAAGGCCGGTGGGGGTATGGAACCCTCGTACTGCGAAAGATTTTTTTAGGATTCCTAGAAAAATCAAGCAACAATGACTGGATCTAACCATATAATATGACCTGGTCATAGTTCTTTATTGCTTCATGAATGTATATAAGATCTAGGGACGGCAAAGTGTGTTTTTGGCCGTAAATTATTACCATCAATCTATAGTGTGATCTATAGCGATGACTCGATTACAATGAAAGAGGATGAATGTATTCGCCTGACAATGGGACGGTGACACTTTGAAACGCGTAACGTTTATTGCCATAATTTCAATGGGCACACATCATAAGGCATACACATCAAAAAGAATAACTTTTAGCAAATTTTTCATAACGCATACACATAATAACGCATAAATGTCATAAGGCATAATCTTAAAAAGCATAATCATCAAAATGCAAATTATTGTTTGCCATAATTTTATTAAGCATACCTTAAAACGCATACTCTTACAAAGCATAACTCAAAAAAGGCATAGGGTTAGGGTGTCGCAAAATCCAAATATCCCGGAAGCGGTGGACGGCATAGAAATCGGGAAGGGGGGCCCGGGGAGCAGAGCGAAGCCCCCCGCCAAAAAAAAAGTCAGTCGTGAAAAGACATAAATTCGGTTAGGTTAGGTTAGAACTGCAACCAAAAACGCATGAGCCGAGCGAGCGAAGCGAGCGTACCGCGGCAGCGACAGGCAAGTAGCAGAAAAGAAGATTTTAAAAAAATCTTAAAATGTTATATATCTCAGAAACGGTGCGTTGTATCTAAAAAATAATTTCGGTCCTCTTATAAACTCCTGAAGGGTGATCAGGCCCATAAATCTGACCTTCAAAAACGGTCAAGTGTGAGTTGGTTATTGTCTTCAATCGAAAAATTTGCTTATTTCATGTATACTTCTCGAATAGTATGCCTTTTGAAGCTTATGCCTTTTAATGATTATGCTTTTCGAAAGGTATGCGTTTTAATAGGTAACCCAATGGGTCAGTATCTATTTTAAATAAGTACTTACAAAGTATTATGTTTAGGTATGTTTTTTAGGATCTTAAAATTTAATTTAGATGCCTGAAAATAAATGATTTATTATATTATTATTATGAATGAATAATATTCAATTTATAGAACATTTTAATCCCCGAAAGGATATTCCACTTCAAGATCAAGTTGATATTATATTTCCTTGTGCTAGAAAATTACAAAATAGCGGATGAAATCAAATATCAAAGAGAACGCGAGGGTAAGCTTATAAGCTTGAAGCAGTTTATTTACTTGGCCCAAATAATATTTCCCGAGATCTTCAAAGGACTAAGAAGCGACAGTTCCTTGATATTTAAACTCCAGAGTTTATTTTACTTCAATCCTTTTCACTTCCGCAGCAAATTATGATTAGAAGAAATCATTTCAAGACAAAATGCCCGTGAAGTCGTATCAAAACCACGGAATACCAATTATAGTAGTTAAACATTTATCCTTCAATCATAAAAGCTTAAACAGTTCCTATACATATGTTTTACTGGATACAGTATTGTAGAACCGTTAAATCTTTTATTGAAAACGAGTTAAAGTATTTTACATTTAAAATGCTAAAATTTAACAATTTTTTTTTAACTAAGTTGTTTCTTCTTCAAGTGTGTGTTTTTTTTTATCTAAACAGTGTGTTACCAGCGACTTCGTCCGCACGAAATGTTTAAGATAATTCATAAAATAAAAAAATAAATATGTGCCAGATAATACACCACTTGTCAAGGTCTCGAAGTAGGAATTAATGTCCCTGTTTAACGATGTACCAGACAAGCAATTAAGCCAGGGGAGTCTCTTATCACACACAGACCCGAGTCATTTCTGAAAAGTTCGTTTCCTGAATTGATTTGACCGGGGATCGACCCGGGACACTACGGAAATCGAGCCCAGAAACCGTGCTACAGCGCACTATACCAATTGTGTCGTCATACGTTCAAAAATAATATAACTGAATCCTGCTTGTAAAGACAGACCTTTTTACAAGTGGTGAAGGAATCATTTACTTACACTGAGGCGACCGAGAAATGTCATGTAAATGATAATGAGTGACACTCATTGCAGTCTATTGACTGCAATGAGTGTCACTCATTATCAGTGAAAAGCGTAGTACAACTTACCTTTTTCTCTCTTCTGTGCTTGCGACCAAGACAATGTACCTAATTATGTATTATAGGTCGCGGTATAATGGCTTTCTTCCCACACAAAAGGTTCCTGTCGGTATTGCTTTTCAATTAAAATGCTGATGGCACAGCAACATTTAATTCGTGTATGCTCAAACATCCGGTACGGAGCAAATGGCAATCCTCTGGCAATAAATAGTTATTAGCAGCTTCAGAGGCACCGGTAATCACAGATGGCGCATCCAAAGGCTTGTCTACAATAGTCTGACTAAGTTTCAGGGCATCAAATTATTTCCCTGAGGAAAACCTTTGCTTGTTACAAATCACACAAGTACAAAATAATTTATATCGAACAAGTTCAAGCGGTTTTGGTATCTACGAGTACCAAATCACTAATATGGCCTGTTAAAATAAATTCTGTTAGATCTGATAGGTTCTGAATGCTTTCGCGACAGCTCTGACAAATTTATTCATACCAATTGTAACGGAACGCACCTTAGCCTACACTATTTAAAGCTGGGATTTGAATTTTTTCGCATTAAATCTATCTAATAAAAGCTTGTAGGTAGATACAATACAAAGGGTAATTGTTTTCATGAGTCGATTCATTGTTAGCTAGAATTTCGATTTGATGTTTGAGTGTGAGTCTTACTTAATGGTTGCTTTTGTTAAACATTCTCAAATATCCTAAGTCCCTGTTAGTTCTCATGACCATAAATTAAACTAATAAAAATTAAATTATGTGACTGTTCATATCAATAAATTGTTCCAAAATGTTTATTTTGCTGAAGCGTCAAACGATAAGGTCTAGTGGTTGGTGTAAAGAAATCTGTTTAAAAAACTGGCCAAGTGTGAGTCCGACTAACTGAGGGTTCCATACCTACAAATTTAGATATTATAATATATCGGTTTTATTTATTTATTTATTCATTTTTAGTTTCAACAGCGTTTACACAATGAAATAGATTAAAACATTGCTTGAGCATAAGACAATTAAAGAAACATACTTTGTTACCTGAAATGTTGACAGGTAGTACGTAGGTAATTTGACAAGTTACAAATGAGAGACACAAATTGAATTGAATATCGCAAGATAACAGATAAGATTTATTCTTCATTGCACGAGAGTAACACGTACGAATGGCGCAGTTAATGCCTGAAGGCATCGGTTCTTTATTTATCCTGTTAGTTGATATGTGAGACATTAGCTTTTCTTAAATACTGATTTTATAACAAGGCCGCAAGGGAAGTAATTTATAGGTTTCGATTATCTGAAAAGTTTCAGAATATTATGTGACTTACATTGCGGTGTGTTTTGTTTGCGTTGACTTAGAGGTCTGAGTTTTGCAATTCTAACGAGTAGTGAAGTTTGATGTTTGAGATAGACTTCGGCTTGATGCCTCTACGCGTGACTATGAGGGAGGATTTTGACAGTCAATTAGACGGACACAAGAATATTATATTGTAGTGGTTCTCTTTTTATTCAATGAACAAAAGGCGGAACCCTAAAAATATCCAAGTACTTGTATTTCTCAGATTAGTAATTTAACGTTGTTCAGAAATCTGTCAGCCCTTTTCAATTTATGACCTCAAGTATCATTTCACTTTAACGCCACATGTGCAAGGGTCCGGTGTTGTTTTTGTGACATATTTTAAAACAATTCATTTAGAAATTCTCATGTTCAGCATTTGCACTTAAGGGTAATAAATCTCTGCTTTTTATTGAGGAACTTAGTCTGCATTATGATTTGGAAATCGGTAGGGAGGACAGTTCGTTTTTGGTCGTGACAGAGTTAGCATCTAGGCCTCAGACGGTCAAAGGTTTTTAGTTACTTGTATTGTTTTATCTGAAGTATAATATTAATGATAGAATCAGTGATTTCAGAGACGCAGCATTTAAGGTCAGATCTTTCCGTTATTATAAAGAGCTATAAGAATGTTAGGAAATCTAGACTTACATGATTTAGTAGGACAGTCTTTATTTGGCAGTGGTATAATCAGGTTAGGAAGTCAGATGTTCAGGGTTAGGTTCAGTAATAGTTTTATACAAAAGTGTTTTAGTTGATTTACTTAATCTTTGTTTTATTTTAAATAAAGTCATAAATTTTAGAATCAGTGAACTTAGAGATGCAGCATTTTAAGGTCAGATCTTTCCGTTATAAGAACTATAAAATTGAAATTTAAAATTGTTAGAATTTTATTTCCTATTAAATCTCAGATATAGTGCAACATATTCTTCTAAAACTAGTAATGATTTTATGAAACAGTTATATGTTTTATGCGTGTACCTAATAAATATTTACCTAATGGAATCTAGTCATGGTCTTAGCATTAAAAACGAACATTAAAATGTTGAGGCTTTCTTTTAATGAAAGTAGTACTTACAAAGATAGTACAAGAATTAGTATTTGTAGAATCTGTTTTACATTGGTAAAGTAATTAGTAAAGTTCACCTTGTCATTTATTTAATTCACTGATATGGTCTGCGTAGTCCAGAATGGAGGTTATCAAAATACATTTGATTATATTACCATCTCTTATGCAATATTGTGTGGAAAAGAGGGATGTTTCTTTGGCCGCGTAGCAGTATACCTAATATTAATTAGGGTATTGATATGTGTGTGCCTCCCGCTGAGTCTACTCATTATAGTTATAAGTCGTGGCCGCGTAGAAGTAGGGTATGTGTGTTGCCTGGCTGTTAGGCCGCGTAGCAATACGTGTGTGCGTGGCAGCTGGACCGCATATCAATACGTGTGTGCCTGGCTGAGTTTACTCTTCTCGTCCATTGATTAGCCGAAGATTTAAGCGTACCAAGTCCTAGGACCTCCATCCCCTGACAGGTCAGGCTATAAACGCCGCTGTAAACGAATGGAACCTAGAGATGAGGTTTAGTTTTTTATGTCCCGTTAATCAACTCTGCTGGTCAGTGGCTAACCACTGCTGGTCAGTACTCCACATGATAATTGCTAGCTTATACTAGATTTTGTGGGGGTCCAATGCCTAGTATGAGTGAATTGTCTTTTTGTATTTACTGCCAACATCTATGCTGGACTAATTGCTAATGTTACCTAATGATAACAACAATTGATTTTAACAAGGGAACTTGACTAAAATTCTCAGATTGCTTTTGGCAAATACTATTGGTTAATTTAACCTATTACTAAACACTATTGATTTTAACAGTTATTCAACTATTTATAAGTGTTGATTCACTTAAAACCAACATATGTTATCTAATGATAACAATTGATTTTAACAAGAGAGCTTAATTAAGGTTCTTAGATTGCTTTTGCAAATATTATTGGTTAATTAAACCTATTACTAAACACTGTTGATTTTAACAGTTATTCAACTATTTATAAGTGCTGATTCACTTAAAACCCAAAACATAATAATTTAAACTATCCCAGTTTAAATTAAACCTTATCCTACAAACCTAGCTGCAAGATTTATTGCAAAGCTAATTATTGACTATTTTATATAGTTCAATCTGAGTCTTGGTGGTGATGCCGCTTGATGGCTGTGAATATGTACATTTCATATCACATTAAATATTACAAATCTACAAATATGTGGAGGCATCTTATCTCTCAGTAACGCCATGTACCACACCCTACTCTACATATATGTGGCGGTATTCTGCTATAAGCCAATACCCTTTTCCACACCAAATTATACAAATCAGTGGTGGTATTCTGATTGATAACAAATATGCTTTTTCCCCACATACAAACTCAAACTTCACACTAGCTTTCCTGTAAGTGACCTAGCTCTCCATTGACTCTAGTATTTTGTTAAGTCTTCGTGAATTGAATTATCTTCACCCTAAAGACGATGTTTTGATGAGTCCTATATTATCCGGTCCAAGGTCTGCTTTTGTGAATGTTTATCTACAATCGTCATCAACATGATGTACAAGTTGACAAGTCATGAAGTATCATGCTACCAGTGATTTATATTGAATTATTTCATTTTAATTAATGATGATTCATCTACAGAATGAGTTACGTTGGAGCTGGGTTTGACATCCTGCTACAATCCTACAATTCAGTGTTTCAATTGTGTTTTACACATTGTCACACCATAGTCTAGGACTGCCACTACAAATATCCTCAATCCTATTTCGGGGGGAGGCGCGAGCTGGTTGGCCTTCATCGGTCTGGAGCGGGGTGGAGCTCGTTATGACCACCTCCAAAGGGAATGCTCCTTTGGAGAAATTTCCCATAATATTTTGATTCCTTTAACTTTATTTAATGATTCTAAATATCAGCTTTTCACTCTTATTCAAATTCTGCACTATATTTAAAATCATAATCGATATTTGTTGGGTACATACATAGAATAATATATACTTGGTTCCGAATTCAACAATTCATTTTAAACTCTTTATTCTTATTTACTTACTTACTTCTGAAGAGTTACTAATTTCACTGTCTTTGATTTCATGTTAGTCTTCGATTAGGTGAGTTAGTTAGTCATGTAATAAATATAATGTTTGAAACAGTTTTACATAGCATAGTAGGTTCTTAATTGTCCAATCAAACTCATAATTAGCACTCACATACCTCATAAAAGAATATTGAGTTACTACAGTAATAAATACTATTTACACAACACAACGTAGACGGTTCTACCACTACTAGACGATCACAACCATTTGGCCATTTTATCTTCAAGTTACATGTACGATCATGTATTTATTTTTAAATATTGATAATTTATATCGATATGTTTATTCATATTGATTTGGGTAGTAGAAGTCTTTTAACATGTGAAAATATGTTGAAAATATGATGAAGTTGGTGAGAGTTGGTGAGGGGGGGTTGTTACACAATGTATCACTCAAAAGCGTTAGAATATAACTATTTTTATTCTCCCACCTGTTTAGAGTAGGTATGTTCCTCCAAATAAAGAAACTGTCACCCATTTCACCCACATTTTAATGTATTTTGGCTCTTGTAAATAAGTATATGATGCAATCACGGCGATTATACTGGAAATCTTGATTACTTGAACACAGTAAATTAATAAAAAAAAAGGTAAACTTCAATATTTGTAAAATCACCTAACGAGTATATACAGGGTGTCCCTGGAAGTAAGGATCAAATGAAAATGGGCCAAGCTAGGGTCATTTCTGACCTTTTTAACCCCATCAATATTGGTCCGATTTCCAACTGTTAAACAGTTATAATTAATTTTAGTTTTTTTCAGAAAATCCTCTAAGTCCATACAAAAATAACTATAAAAAAAAGGTATCAAAGGTATGTACCAACTTATAGTTTTTTGCCAAAAGATTAGCAGGTAATTTATTTTTCGTGGAGTTATCAAATTTCATTTTGTAGGAAATGATTTTCAAATTTTATTTTTTACTAAAATTATGGTATCAAGCTTATAACCGTCCTTCATTTGTGAGAAAGTACCATTAAATGGATTTTCGTGAAAAAAAGATAAGTCGGATTAATACACGACTTTCTTATTCAAAATACTCACAACTTTATAAATTATTGCAATATTTCTGCAATTTATACTTACCTCAAAAGAATTGGTAGTAAATGAGACACTTTTTTTTATACTTCGACAACTTTCCGTAGTACATTTTTTTCACGTCATCTGCTTGAACATATGTCATTTTTTTGATTAAGATTTTTTCTTGTAATATTTTGACTTTGTAAATTGACATGTGTATTTTAGCTCAATAAAATAACTATTTAAAGTAAGATAAAGCACCTGCAATTTTTTTGGAAAAAAAAATATTTGTGTATTTTTGTATGGACTTATGGACTTGAAGGATTTTCTGAAAAAAACTAAAATTGTTCATAATTTTTTAACGGTTGAAATCGGACCAATATTGATGGGGTTAAGAAAGTCGGAAAAAACCCCAGCTATGCACTATTTCGATTTGATCCTTACTTCCAGGGACATCCTGTTTGGTATAACATTTTCTTTACGCTAAAAATTATTAAATAAAATAAAATAAATCCCTGGACATTATTCCACACAGCGCCATCTAGCCCCAAAGTAAGCTAATTATAGCTTGTGTTATGGGATACTAGACAACGGATAAACATACTTAAATACATTTTCTTTTGTAAATACATACTTATTATACATAGGAGACACCCAGACCAGTACAAACAGACATGTTCATGCACACAAATGTTTGTACTGTGCGGGGATCGAACCCGCGACCTCTGGTGTAGTAGCCAACTTCTTAACCATTACACCAAGTCGGTCGTCATTAAAGCTTATATTTTCCGTAATGTTCACCCACTACTAGGTATGTCTATTGTCTATGTGGTCTGTGGTGTAATTCCATAAACACCAACTATTCAGTTTATATGTAACCTGAAAACCTGTTAAATAGACGGCTTATTTCCTTAACTACTAATTATCGACACGTGTATGGGAGTGACTAGAGGGTGGTAAAAGGGAGGTCGACTTCTGGATTTCCACCTACCGCTATTTTTGGGTGTAAGTACAGTGTTACACTGTGGTATGTCTTTGTACTGCCTTACAAAAGGTCCGTGTCCGTATCGGCACCGGTATTCAAGCGAACCATTGATATGAATCTGGATTCGCATCGCAGAAGAGAAATGAAGCAGTAAGTGGGTGGGCAGCGGATCACAGATATGAGTGGACACTCAATGAAATCCGTTGTATCATCATCATCATCATTTGCAGCCAAACGACGTCCACTGCTGAACATAGGCCTTCCCTACTGATTATCAAAGCGACCGGTTGCAGGCGGTCTGCATCCACCGGAATCTTGCTACTTTACCAGGTAGTTCGTCCACCTTGCAGGTGAGCATCTCACGCTGCGTTTGCTTGATATAGCCTAGAACTTAATTACTACCCACGTGTGCCCTGCCCACTGCCAGTTCAATTCCCTTACTCGCTAGGGTATGTGTGGTCACTTCAATTTCGGTCGGTCGTAGGTCAGTGTATGATTTTTATATACTCGTACCTCAATTTTTTTTAGTTTAATGTGTCACGTGAATCATTCCTCAAAAACTTGTAAAAAAGTCTGTATTTAATGAGTAGTTTATTGTACCGTGAGGCGACAATAAACATTTTATACTTATTTCATTACAATGCTATCTCTATCCTTCTCTCAGATTAGCTCTAACATCGTCCTCGCATAGCGTCCTCGATAAATAACTATTTGTCGCTTCTGAGGCGCAGGTAATTACGCTACAAATAAATTATTCCGCAGCCATCGGGCCTACAGATATAAATCGAATTAGATAACACAAGCCCTAAATCTTTATGAAAACCACTATTATGATATGATACACTGCCATTTTTTGACCTAAATATTTATTTATTTCACTTTAATTATAACTTTACCATTACAATTGCAATAATTAAAGATTACAAATTATGGACACTCAATGAAAATAAAATATACAGGAAAATATGCGCCAGACAACACACCACGTCTTGCCATGGTCTCGAAGTAGGGATAGATATCCCTGTATTACGAGGTACCAAACAAGGAATTTAGCCAGGGGCGTCTAACAGCACACCCAGACCCGAGTCAATTCAGAACAGATCGTTTCCTGCATCGACCTTACCGGGAAGCGAACTCGGGACGTGAAAACGTGCTACAGCGCACTACAAAACGTACGTATCTAACGTTCTTCTAGTAAAGAATTGAGTAATACGAATTTACTATTTCTAAATCTTTTTACTTTCTAGACAGTTTAAATCTGCTTGGTTTTGACATCTGTTGCTATAATAGTAGAACGCGGACTAAATGAAGAAGCGTCTGAAGAGCCGCATTACAATTCTAAATTCTCCTTTGAAGGGCGTAGTATTTTTCGCGGCTAACTTTTAGTTCACTCTTAAGCTGTCCCGAGTCCCGCATTCCTATTGAAAGATAGGTATTGTGTATTCCCGAAACAACTCCAGAGTTCGAGTCTATCAATCTATTTCGAGTTATATTAATGATCGGGCCATTCGACGCACACGCTCATCCGACCTATCCAACGCGCCTGAACATAATTGCCTCTGAAATAATAGATACTTGTGCCGAGCTTATAAGCGCTTACGACAGCTAAACTTGGATGCTTTTAGCAAAATCGTTCAATATTCATCAACTTACTCCTATGTATTCTGCCTTAATGAAGTTAATGGTTTTTCTATGGTAAAGTTTGTCTGCAGGAAACCGTGCGGTGAGTTGTCAGCTGTGATAGTACAGTCGGCAGCGGTCTAAGAGGAACTTTGAGGACTTATTCCCTCTGCGTCGCTCGTCGCAATTAAAGCTCAGTATATGATAGCAGGGTTACCCTGCCTTTGGTTGACTGTACGTTTCTGGGATTTAATGACAAGAGCCTTTATTTCTTAGTCGGTATTCTTACCTTTAAAAATAATTCGAGTTCTAATGTCAAGATATTCGGTATCTTGAAATTCCTTAAATAGCTTCACTTACTGTTATCAATTTTGGGGTGGTGTTTTACTATGTCGTAACACTTAGGCTACTTTTTCTAGACTACATCTGTTAGATTATATTATCTTGATTCAAAATTTACACAAACAAAGCTATTGGCGGTAGCTATAGTATACAATGAACAATTGAAAAATGCAATCATAATTATTTGAGAAAAAATATATATTTAAAATATAATTATTTATTTACTTGTTGAATATTTAATAAATAATAAAACCTTAAAGGCGTGTTTTCTAGTCACTGATTTGGCGATGGTATCAATAAGTTCGTTGCAATACGAAAGCTGGATTTTTCCAAAACTAAAATATCTCACTAAGCGCTGTTATTTTTATGTGTCTTGACTTTAAAATAGGTTATACTTGAAACTTGTAATGAGGGTACTTTATTACCGAGCCCAGCAGGTGGACGTTTTTAAATTAAGCCAACTTTCAAGTATTGTAGCACTTTACTCGTCAGAACTTGGACACATAAAATCTTTCAATGAGAAATTGCGAGCAAATTACTGATTAAGCACTCACACAGGCCAAAGGAATAATTAACGTAGTAGTAGTTGGCCTCCACTTTAACTTATTCCGTTACCATTTTTTGAGAAGCATTATAATAAATTTTACCTCATAAAACAAAAGTGACATATAACTTAAACGATTTAAATATAGTAGTTAAGAATAGTTTAAGATTCCAGATAATTTAAAATGGATTGCAAGGAAGATTTTTGTCAATGTTAATATTTACGCCCAGCTATCTGTGTGCACCATGGTTATTGCCGATACTTTTCAAGAGCCTCATAGATGAATGCAGTGCGTCATCTTGTGGCTTATAATGATGATGTTAATGAATACAAATAATCACCAAAAGCTTTGTTTCACAATTTCCCAGCTTACCCATTAGGCGACTATCACTAAACACAGGCAAAGTACAATAAAAGCTCACCGAGTATTTGCCTTTTGAAGTGGCACCGCTAACGAGGGTCATACAAAGGCCAGTCTCGCGAGGATACCGCTATTTGAAACGAAAACTATCCGCGCCCGAATCCTGACACTGTCGACTGTGAGTAACATTGAAATTCCATCCTGCTTCTACTCACAAGTTTCACTAAACGTTCGAGGGGGATAGAAATCCAAAATATACACCAATTAGAGCGAAAGTTCGCTCAACGGACGCTGAGGTCAGCGAGAGGCGGCCACTCGGAACCACCGGATATATAACAGGTAATTTAAATTTACAGGACGTGTATTGGAGAATTCTATTTGTTGGTGGTCTGACGTTATCTATTCATTCCATTTGAAAACTACTGTTAGCACCGAAACAATTTCTTCAGCAATTATAACTTGTCAATGATCAGTGCATTGACGTCATTTTCTTATTAAATAGGTAATCTATCAACCCATTCCGAACAACCCAAAAACATTTAATATTATGAACTTGGTTTATAGTCACGATCATATTGAATACCGATGCTAAAAATCATCGAGATGTTATTTCCAGATACCTAGATACTAATGCAGCACGATACTCGTATATCCCGCTATTTAAGTATAACCAAGTAGAAAAGCACTAAAGATGACTTTTTACAGTGGTCTAAAAGGTAAGAACGCCCTTTTGTTCATCCACATATTTTAGATACGCTTACATAATTATAAGCTAATTCAATCTTGAATCAATTGGGGTCAATCACTCTGAGCTGATCGCTCAGTACGCGGTCACAGGTTTCAGCGGTGAAATGCAGTCAGGGTCCTTTCATCTTTGCCCTATTTGACACGATCTGACATTTCATGCGAATTAAGTAATGCTATATAGGAACTATTATTGTGAATGTACGCATCCAAAGTGTAAACTTGGGCGAACACAGTCTCTGACTGACTTTATCTTACACCTCGGCATAAAGTAGGTAGACTTGGTGTTCCGTTAATAATGCCATCGTTTATCGTCGGATTGCACCATCATCTCGAACAGTCCAGTTTCTGAGATTTCAAATTTTTAAATAAGCTTACTGCCGAGTTTTAGCCAATGAGCAACGGCTATTCGATAGAGTAGCCCGGTCAAATTAGATCAAAAATAGGAGTGAAGTTTTTGAATGTGTTCCCGCCCAGTGGGACGTGTGTATGATGCCTCTGTTAGCCAACTCGCGTTCGTCCAAACACGAGGTGAAATGAACCTTAACGTCTTAAATAATATACTTACTTTCAGCCAAATCTTCATGTTTAGTTATTTCATTACTTAGACGTTTTATTCTAACCATTTAAAAATACTTTGTCTAACAGTGAAAATCAACTTAACGAATTTCAAACAGTTTTCATGTGTTTGAAGTTGTATGTTCCTAAAAAATATAGGCCCACTTCTTAATTGTGAGTCTGTATACAAAAATATATTTACAGAGGACTACAGTTAAGGAAAAGGAGACATTATTATTGGGATTTGAAAGAAACATTTTATTATGTAAGTAAGGTGTGTCCGTAGGGTTTGATTATTTGACATCGGATCGTTTGGTGAGTTAAAACTAACCTATTAAAAGCCTAGAGCCGTTTGCTTCACAGTAACATCCTTATAGAATCAAACCCTACAAATAAATAAATCGAGAAAACTTTCTTCTGTTCAGTTATGAAAACAAGAAATTAGAAGGTACCACAAATATCTAGATACGGACATTTGTTTGACTACAATAATCGAACCCGTGAGCGTTTTCGTATACACAACGGCAGGGTGCTATAGCTCCTGCGATAAAAGGGTCGTCAAATACTATAGTAGTAGTATACCGTACTGAACTTGTGTATAATATAAACTCTGTATGACAAGACAGATGTCTAATTTTAATTTGAAATGTGAAGTGAATTATAATTGAAGGCCATCAGCTCGATTTTATTTAAATCAGGAGTGTCTAAATGAAAATGGACATTTACTGTAGAAATTACATAAAACTTTTGAGCATTACCTCAAGTCCATAATTCAGACAGGAATTTCAGGTTCAATTTACATATAACATTACTCACTCTCCATCAATGTCCATTTTCAGAACTTGGCTGTTCCAACGGCAATGTGACCTCTCCACTGCTTTTTCGACTTACTGCGCTGGTAACCCCTCCTTTTACAGATTACCTACAAACAATACAATCTATAGAAAGCACTCCGTGCACACCCACAGCGCAGATTGAGAGATCCGCACTTGACCATACCATCATACATGGCCATATACACCAAAAAACAAAAAATTACAGTTGTCCGTGGAGCGAGCAATTCGAGCGGGTTATCTTGAAGACGCCGATCACTTGCAGTTGCCTCGGCCGTGCACTTGGCTGCCTCGCTGCAGCCAGAGCCAGAAGATCTCCATTAATCTGGTTAGTCTTTTCATCAGCCTCTATTTTCAACATGTTTCCCCAAGGGCAATTTGCACTACCCACTGCCTTACTGTCCCGTGTCGGCGACTTCTTAATCTACATTGAGACACTCAACGCACACACACGTTCACACGGACAACACCCAGTTGACTTGAAGACTGTTCCCATAGTGGAACTTAATAATTACTCAGGCTATTGTAAAAATAAATCCTTATTACTAGACTCATTGTTCAATTTAAAAGAATGTAGCTCATGCATAATTTGGTGTGGCTACAAATTTTACACATAATGAAACAAAAAATGCCAGTTGACTGAGGAGTGAGCAACTCAAGTGAGTCAAGTTGAAGACGCCGAGCACTCGCAGTTGTCCCGACCAAACACTTGGCCTCGCTCCGGCCCCTCGAGCGGCAGTCGCAGCCAGAAAGTCTCCATTAATCTAGTTTATCTGTTCTGAAACTCTCTGCCAATTCAGAAGTTGTTTTTGAATATATCTAAATAAATACTTGAATGGATGATAACGCCCGGATAAAAACGTTCACAACACGAATGTTTGTCTTGGGTCGGGATGGAACCAACATCCTTCGGCGCTAGAGGTAAAATCGTTACCATCACGCCAACAGACCAGCCAGAAGAGTATAGATTAGATTACAGAAAGTTAACGCTACGTGCCACACTGGATGGCATTCTTGGAGCAACTTCTTTTTGATTTTTAAGTAGGTATCCTCTGTCTATACTAATATTATAAAAAGGTAAGCGTTTGTGAGAATGTGAGTTTGTATGTTTGGGACAGGTAATCTCCGAAACTACCGAAACGATTTCAACTACCGAAATTCTTTAACTGTTGAAAAGCTACATTATCCCTGATTGCTATAGGCATATATTTGTTTTAAAATGTTTCGTTTTCAGCCTGCGCAATTCACTTATATTAAGTAATCCGGAAAAAAAGCGCCACCGTAAAACTTTTCGTGCGTGCGCTGGCCCCACTATTGATTAAACATACATGCATACAATACTATAGGTACAAAATACAAAAATATAGGTTTTTATTAGATCCATAAAAAAGTCCGCGACATAATATATCTATCTTTTATAAATATGTAGCTGTAATATGATGAGTGTTAAAAAATAAGGTAAATTAAAAGGTAGATTTTGAGAATTATTACTTCACAAGCATATCAATCCTTATTATTAAAAGATTATTTTACGGAGATAAATTTGGTCCTTCCAAATTATTAAAACATATAAGAGCGAAAGGTAACTCATCACGAAATTTCAGAAACTACGAGTACAAGTGCTAGGAGTTTAAAAAAGTTGCATGGGGGTTCATTCGGGACGTAGGTGCTCACTGGGACGGGTTTTTTGCGAAATTCGACCACTAAGGGGTTGTTTTTGGGGTTGATAGTTTGTTTGTATGAAACTTCGTTAGTTACTCCAAGTGCTAGGAGTCTCAAATTTTGCATAGGGATTCTTTTTAGGACGTAGATGCTAACTAAGGCGGGATTTTGTGAATAACAAGGTATCGTTAGTCGAAAAAAGTCCCTGTCATAAAAATAAAGTTGACGCGGGCGAAGCTGCGGGCGGAAAGCTAGTTCAATACAAACATACAAACAAACAAATCTTTCCTCTTTATAATATCAGTATAAATATGCTCCTGGCTCCAAAACTACTGATCCGATCCTGAAAATTCTTCCACCAACAGAAAGCTAAACTATTCAGGAGTGTTATAGACTACCTATATTTTTTTATGATTGAACAAAAAAATCAGCAAAAAATTATAGTAAATGTGAATCAAGACGGAGTAAAAGTTGACAAAATGGACACCAGCTGTCAAACATTTGACAGAATAAAGTCTATCTGGGCAGCTCGTTTAAAATACTTTCACATTGAACAATGAGTGTACGAGGCCGATAAACTAGTACATATTCCAATAGATACCAATAAATCGACAGAGCACAAATGGGTGGGCATCAAGGATTGTTATTTTTATAAGTCTCGTGTGGCTTTAAGCGATTGGTTGCTAAATTCTGGTCACGTAATTGTGACGTTATCATAGCGCTAAAGTGAAGAATTAGGAACAACATTTACTTGAATGTGTTAGCAACGAATGCAAGCATTTTCGTCTTGAAATATTTGCTCAAATACAGATTCATGCTGTTAGCACCACGGGTTACTTCACGCGACCATAGTCATATTACTAACGACTATTAAAACGTACTTTCTTTAAGAGAAAATTTGAGGAAACACTCGTAACTTGAGGACGAGTTCTCGAGTTGAAGTTCCCGAGGCTCGCAGCTGTTATCCCGGCTGCTTCTCGTTTCTCGAGTACCTACGCTGCTTTTCATGCGCCAGACGCAGCCAATATAAACAAACACGGAAACTTCGCTATCCTTATGTTTTTAAGAGTGTTATGTGCTGTTCAGTGTTTATATTTTGTAGGAAGAATTACCAATATAATTTTGACGCTCTGTAGCAAAGAATACGATCCAAAGGCAATGATATCTGTATTTGGGCCAAAGGCCTTCTAAGATGTAAAATGAACAAAATATAATTAAACATTGAAGGGCTAAAACAAGTGTAAGGAAAATGACAACTTTCAAGTTAAGGCTGTTTGATCGACTGGCCTGTTGGCGATTGCACCATTGGGCAGCGATCCTGCCTTCAGCGCCCGTAGGTCGTGGGTTCGATCCTATAGGTGTATTCGTTTGTCATAGGTGGTATTTGATTATTTATTTAATCATATTAAGAAATATTTAAGATGCTTAACAGCCTCTGACAACCATGGGACAAGCTGTTTAGTTTGAGGTCAGATGATATTTTCGATTCTTATGAAACTCTTCAGTATTTGGTGAAAAGGATACTAACATTAAAGTTCCAATCCAAAAGTATCTTCTTCTAAATTCGCTAAGACAAACACTGCTACATGTACGGAGGAACCTAAGTCGCCTCCAGATTTGCAATGAAAGTCGAAACATCTTGATTTGTACGAGTAATTGCCATGCCCCCTGCATGCAACGGGTCACGTGGCCTGGTCAGTGTCTGGAAACTTGATACGAGTCACGCGATACGCCGCATTGGTCCCGCAGTGCAGCATCGAGGGATATCAGATGAATTATGGCGGTTATGGCACTACTCGTCGGCAGATTGGGACGGATTGCGAGAGTATTTTGCCTCCGTCCCTTGGCGGCAGTGCTGCTTTGGAGAAAGGGATGCTTCAGAGAGTGCATCTGCTATCGCTGACGAGATCAGTACCGGAATGGAATACTACATTCCTTATACTGATGTCGTCAGTGCTAGCAAAACTGGTCCCTGGTTCAATCGCGAGTGTGCCGCAGCTGTTGAACAAAAACAGGCGGCGTACCGTGCTTGGTCTAGGGCCCAGGCACTCAATGATCATTCAAACCTTGCCTCCCTGAAAGCAGCCTTTAATAAAGCCACCAAGGCCACGAAGAGGGCTTACATTAGAGCAGACGCCCAGCGAATTGCACGTGTTGGCCAAGAACTCATCACGCACCCTACGGGTAGCCGCTCCTACTGGCGACTGGCTAAACACGTGCAATCTAACTTCTGCGTGCCTTCGCTGCCCCCACTGAGATTCCCTGATGGATCGTTGGCTCATCAGCCGCAAGAGAAAGCCGATTTACTGGCTAACCTCTTTGCCGCAAACTCTTGCATCGATGACTGCGGTGCTGCGCCGCCTGATATTCCACATTGCGGCTCCACAATGCCTGATATTCGTATCAGGCAGTGTGATGTACGTGCCGAACTGCAGTCACTCGATGTCAGGAAAGCCAGTGGCCCTGATGGAATCCCAGCTGTGGTGCTGAAGAAATGTGCAGCGGAGTTGTCTCCAGTGTTCACTAGCCTGTATCGCCTCTCCTACAATTCGGGTCTTGTGCCGCTGTCTTGGAGGGAGGCGAACGTTCAACCAGTTCCCAAAAAAGGGGACCGGTCTGACCCTGCCAATTACCGTCCAATAGCCGTAACCTCAGTTTTAGCTAAAGTGTTTGAGCGGATCATAAACACGCAGCTCATCCGCTACCTAGAGGATCACTCTCTCATTCACGACCGTCAGTACGGCTTCCGACCAAAACGGTCTACGGGTGATCTTCTAGCGTACGTAACACACATCTGGGGGGAGGCTATGGACAAGCATGGGGAATCTTTGGCCGTCAGCCTTGACATTGCCAAAGCTTTCGACCGTGTATGGCATCGTTCGCTTCTTTCCAAGCTTCCGGCATATGGTCTGCCACCTCGCCTATGCGACTGGGTCGCCGGATTTCTGGAGGGACGTAGAATTCGTGTCCTTTGCGATTGCGATTTTTTTACGCAAACGATAACGTAAATTTAATGTGGCAACTCGTGGTAGACGTACTGGAACGAACCGACTTGTAAGAATATAATTACCTAAAAATGCTTGAACCCAATAATAAAAACTTAAAACTGCTTTAGTTAAGATCAATTTTACTCCAAATGAATCAATCTTTAGCGGCATAACGGGATAACGAATTAGGTAGAGCCGAAATCTTTGTTTTTTTTTCCTCCCATTTTTTTGCCTCTCTGAGTCTAGATTCTAGGCAACGGTCAATGGTCATGCTAACAACTAAACCGGATTTCTGTTGTAACTTAGAAGTTTGTGTTCATTATTATGTATTTTTATACCAGCATATAATTTTTCCTCTATAATAGACAAAAAAATTGTTTGGTTTTCTCCTATGTATAACAAGTATGTATTTACAAAAAAAAAATGTATTTAAGTATGTTTATCCGTTGTCTAGTATCCCATAACACAAGATTTAATTAGCTTACTTTGGGGCTAGATGGCGCTGTGTGGAATAATGTCCAGGGATTTTTTTTTTTTCCTTTATTTATTTATTTACATTAATTAATAAGCATGAACCAATTACATTAATTAATACATAAACATGTTTACTATATATTCATGCCCTACCTAAGTTCATATTGCTGTACCAACAGTCGTCGAGTATTATTGTGGTGCTATAACTCTGGTAGCTAGGATTCAGTTGTGATATATGAGCTTATTTGTTATTTTAACATCGATGTATCATCAACTATAGAAGTGCTATTCGAAGTCAAGATTTGTTTTGATTGACAAAGTCGCAATATTTAACATTCAATTGCACAAACCATATTCAATCACTGGCTCTTGCCAGTGACTTCGTATGCTTGTATTTCCCGGACCTGTTTTTGCCCATTCCAGTAGGAATTTCGGGATAATTATCTCTTACAGATTAGAAATTCTATGCCAATCTCAATCCTACCTGTTTTCGTTATGTAAGTTTCAAAGTTTTAATCCCTTAATAACAAATAGCATAAATCTCATTTCTACATCTTTGTGTTAATGTGATCACTTATACTCGAAAATAGACTATTCGAATGTCCGCAACTGCCGCTGAAATGAAAAACAACTTTGTCACGTGCAATAATTTCTAATTATTAAAAAAAACTAAACTCACCACTCTACTAAACATTGAATCCTAGCCTATAGCGTAATTTTTTTTTTTCCATATCTCTACCGTCTTGATTTTTAAACCTTTAAGATACTCACAATACAAAGAAAAGTGCAATTTAATCAAATAACGGTAGGTTTTTCTGATCCATTCGTTTTAAAAAAATCTACTTTGGGAGTAGGCCTCCAAAGCTAAACATTGAAAACTCTAGTGGCAACCCTAACTCACGTGTTTGTAGCTACTTTGTAACTACTTGCAAAATAACTGCAGCTAGAGGGCGAGCACCTTCGTATTCTTAGCAAATAAGACAGTGAGCCGGCTAGGTGGGGTTATCAAGTTGCTCAAAGTTGCGATCCAAATTTCGTGATTGTCAAGGTGCAGCTTTATGTCCAAGTTGGTGACATACTTTGGAGTCAATTTGAATTTCGGCATTATGAATCACAAGTAAAATGTTATGTTTTTTTATAATGCCCGTCAAGAAGACCTCAGAAGAAAGTGATCGTGAGGTTCAGATATGAGGCTGACAAGCCCAGTCATTTAAACGAATCACTGGGCTGGCCATCCTTACCTTGAAGGCCTGCAGATTTAATGATTTTCAACTAAGTTTGGTTACTAAGTGATTATAATAGGTTGACACTATAGTTGTCGAAACCAATCTTGTCAGTGAGTGGGCTTCTAAAACACAAAACAGTAAAAACCCTGTCCGGTGGCAACCCTAACTCACGTGTTGGTAGCTACTTTAAAACTGCTTGCAGAGTAACTGCAGCTAGAGGGCGAGCATCTTCGTATTCTTAGCAAATAAAACAGTGAGCCGGCTAGGTGCGGTTCCCAAGTTGCTCGAAGTTGCGATCCAAGTTGCGTGATTGTCAAGGTGCAGTTGCTGTGGAGTACCGCAACTGCTTTGTTTTACATTCGACGCAGTTGGCGACAGGCTTTGGGGCCAATTTGAATTTCAGCATTATGAATCACGAATAATTCACCGCTTTAACGCGATTAGATAGATATATTATTTATTTCTTATTGTAAAAATTTGCATTTCAGCATTATGAATCACGAATAATTTACCGCTTTAATGCGATTAGATAGATAGATTATTTATTTCTTATTGTAGAAATACACATTAAATTACATTGGTTTATGGTCAATTAATGGATTTTTACAATGAGATCGTCAAAAATAATAAAACAAAATAAGGAAAAAAACGCAAAAAATCAAATTAAATACCAAAACTCACAAAAGAAATAAAATATCAAGGCTTAAAATCACAAAATAGAATATATTAAATAAGATGTCGTCAATATTAAGTCAAGAAAGAAATATTCAATGTCAAGTATGTTATGTAGTTACACAAATTATAAATAAACAATTAACAAACAATATCGAATGTCATTTGCGACGATGAGGGCTTCCAAAAAGTAGTAAGGAAGAAGAAGAAGCCCGTTCGCCGCAATCTGTGAGGTGTTGCGCCGGCCGGACCGAAGCTGCTGTTGCGTGCTGCAATACCGACGACGCTGCTGTACGTTTCCCGCCTCCATTACTTCACTACTACGAAGGCTGAGGAAATCGCAGAGTATATCAAGTATATACCACCAAAGCCAACTTCACTTTGAGGGTGAAGCGGTTGGTATCCCGCCATAGTGTGAATTTTAATTCATTTGTGGTGAGAGTGCCGACTGGAGATCTATCGACCTACATAAAAGAGGAGTTATGGCCGAAAAGTGTCATTTACCGGCGCTTTCGAAGTCGGTTACCGGACACCATGATGCGTCGCACGTCGCCTATGAACCATACGTGGGTAAATTAAATATTGTGTTATATGTATGTTAGTTTTAAGGTATTTATCTATGGGCCGATTATGTTTAGTTGAGATCTTTAAATGTAATTAATTTGTTGCCTGAAAATAAATGATTATGATTATGCTAAAGTGAAATCCTTTTTCAAGAATTCCACTATAGAATAAAATGGATTATTCAATAAAAGGCCCATTAGCTGGCGTCCAAATGCTTCGTCCGATGGTTCGCTTTTAAGTTTTGTGGGCAGTTTTTCATAATAATATTATGTCGACATTATGTAGGTCTATTTTCAGATCACAAAAGGTTTTGGTTTCGATCAGGGCCTACACTCCCGTTCGTCGAACACGTAGTTACGTGGATTTTCAGTCGCTCAAAAAACACTTTTACCGTCCGAAATTAAAGTTGATTTTTATGTATTGTAATAATCTTATTTTATTTTCACATAATATTTTAAACCCATTTGTATCGTACCACGTTTTGTGTTATTTTTACCCTTCTAAAGTTTCACGACACTTTGTAGATTTGTACCGTAGTAGGCCTCCTGTATCCAAACAATACTCTATCATTTTCTTATTTTTAAGTTGACTGAACGATGCCGTTTCGTGCCAGTCTTCTGGACGTTAGAACCTCCACGACGGCTGCAAACTTCATAGTTTAACATACCGGCCATCAATAGTATTCTGTACCTGTCCTTTCAAAATTTGATTTATCGTTCCACGTTCGCTGTTCAGCATTTTGAGTCAGTCCTACCAAAACCATCGTAATAACCTAAAATAAAATAACCAATTATTTTAAACAGTTATAAGTAACAGGAACCCGTGTATCGGGGTAAGCATATCATACCTATTTACTTACCTATTACTATTAGATAATCTATTACTTAGGACTCTTTGTATTAATTTATTGTTATTTTGTTACAGTTCTTCTTTCCTACCTATACTTTTACACTATTCAATAAACAAGTCACTGGATTGGCTGATCTTTTATTAACTATTCCACAACTACATCTACTCCTAAATATTGTGTGTAGAACCCCAGCGCTCCGGCTCCTGTATTGCTCCTCGCCGGCAACGAGGATTTCGTCACACAATATTTAGGAGTAGATGTAGTTGTGTTGTAATGATAGTAAACCAGCTTAAAGCACTAAAAGTTGTGGGTAAACATGTGTTTATTCTATGTATTGTCTATTTGTGTATGTATGAATATATTTGAAAATAATATATAATATGTTTATCTGCCTCTATTACCTACTTGCATAACTCATTTTAGGACTTTAAAAAAGTCATCAAATATGTGTAACAGAGGTGCTAATCCACGTTTGACTTACGTGTAATTCCCACGGCCATTAATCAATGATAGACTGTACGCACAGCATTATACTAAAAACTAAAAAAATATATTTCAGAAACAGACTTTTATACTAGGAACTTTGTTCGTTGTGCTCGAGCTCTTATTTTACGGTTCCTAGAAAATAAAATTATATGGAGTGTAGCGGTCATATTCAAAATTCTGGTCAGTGGTTGGGCCATTAAAAAATAAAAGCTGATGAAACACATTATAGTTTATTTAGGTTGAGTGAAGTGCTATGTAAGTGTACTCGTATGATATAAGTTAATGTTCAACCGCTTGAAGCAATTTCATTAAACTCTCGACGGCTCTATCTTGTTAGGATGACAAGCGCTAGTAAGGTAAGTAATACTTGAAGGCTCAGATTATTATTTCAGCTGCGCAATTTAGATAGTGGGATACCTGAGTAAGACGGTGACTCATTCTGGCGTTGGCACAAATGTATTGAATCAAATTATAAAAAAAAACCCGCCCGAATCATCATTTTAGGCCTCAGCCTCGAATTTTGCGGGCAGCAGGGCGGCAGCGGCGTCGGGCGCGCTAGACTGGAGTGCACCGCGGCGCGGGAGCGGGCAACGAGAGGAAAACAAAATTTAAATTCACCTTGATTGAAAAGATTGGCACCTTGCCAGCGCTTTGCATTCTGTGACTTTCCTGCCCTACGGTTATTAAGCGTCTGCTCACTTCCACTTTAACAATTACACGTACCTAACTGTAATATCTGATAACACCTCAGAAGAATGAAGGTGCTCGTCTCCGTTGCCCTAACAAATAAAACAACATTGAGCCGGCTAGGTGTGGCCCTGGAAGTTGGTCCAAGTTGCCACAAGTTGGTCGCGAGTTGTGAGGGTTGTCAAGACGCAGTTGTTATCGGCCCACTCCGGCAGCCGTTCTCTGCAGTTTGGGAAACTGTGGCATTGCCTTAGGAGACAGCGGACGATAAAACTTCGTGATTAATTTGCATTTTATGCATCAGTAATTTGAAAAGAGGTATCATTTTTGCTCTACATTCATCATATCACGAAATACAATGTTATGCACTTCAAAATTCTAAATATTACCTATATGAAAGGATATAGCATGGCCATCTTGTCTGTCGCACGCTTTTGAATTATTATATCACCGCGATAAGGTTTATTTTTACATATATTGCTATTCAAATCAGTATTTAACATGAAAATACTACTTTTAGCAACAAGGAATTACTATTGGTAAGACTATATTCGCTTTAGTCGTATGAAATAGTTGAAATTCCTTCGACAGAATAGTTAAGCACTCTCCACCACTGGAATAACTTTTATTTCTAAGAATATGAAGTGCGCTTCTGGAGAATCGGTCAAGACTATTAGAGTTTTTGCCTGTTCAAACTTTATAGCTTCCACGCTTCTTTGCCAAAGTTTAATTGTTTTACAGAGGCACAGCATCTCATTTATTCTTTGGAGTCTCGATGACGTAGATAGTTGTTATAAGGGATAATATATGGGTAAGCTTACATGAGCTTCAGCCAGCCCAACTAAGCGAACCATAGCTGTTAAATACATATTATAATATGGATATTTAATATTTCTAAGTAAATAATACCGCCTTGACACTTGATCCTGATAATTTATCCTGGGGACTGCAACCACAACAATAATACAATTAGTATATATTTTCAAAGCCCACATAACCATGTGGGCTTGACTCCGTAACCACGGCACCAATCACTTCATTTACGAGTATTTTAGTTTTCTAAATATCTGCAACTGTTCAGTGATACAAATCACTTGAGTTTCTGCAAGAAAAGGAAAGGTTTATAAAATACCTCTAGTGACGTCAAATAGCCTGTAATCAGCGGACAATAAAACGCTTTTAAGAGTAGTTTAAGAGCGCTTTTACATTTAGGTGACTTCAGCAGCACGACGGTCGCGCGACAAACGCGCAACAGTCGCGCTGCTGATAATTTCATACCATTAACGACAGCACGGCAGCGGCGCATGGGCGGCGCGTGGCAGTCGCTACATTCAGGACGCTGAGCCAGTGTTGTAAGCGCACATGTTTATTGACAGGCAACAAAATGAGCGAGTTCGACACTGAAAGATTCATTATTGCGTGCATTGCACCGCACTAATCGAAGTGCTACGACCTAATATTAAAGCGGTCTTTAACACACATATATACTGATCATTTGATTATGATTTCACAATCCTCCTTTATGCTTCACCGTTCACCGTGGTCGGGTAAAATACCTATGTTTGGACATAACACTGGTGGCCGTAGTCGCTTGCAGGTCAATGAAGGAAAAGAAGAGAAATATTAGATATACTTTACTTAGGCGGATTATTTATTGTTCAAGGCTTAGAAACGCAATTTTAAAATAACATATCACCGATACAATGAATAATTGATTCAGATTTTTATATTTAAATTATTAGTCGCTTATGCATCTCACTTGTGAACGCGGCTTGTTGCATCTGCCCTTATCGTGCCAGTAGCGGATGAGTACTCGCGGCCGCAAACTAACTGACACAGTTTGGGCACTTGTTTGCGGCTGTTCTTGTCTTCCTCGATGACCCATTAATAACTTGCCGTGTTCTCAAAGTTTTAATACGTGCCTGTACGTACAACATAATGTATACATTTTGACGGCTTCCTGGCCAAGGGGTCGGTCAAGTGTCGTAATATTTTCAGAACATGGTGCGCATGTTTTTGCCGATATCCCATCCATTGTAATGATGATTTTAATGATAGAGCCCTTGAGCCCTTGGCCTAACAGTCGAACGATGTTTTTTTTGGCCCCACTCACCTAATGGAAAGCGGTCGCGGATTTTGATACGACTCTTACAAGCACAGTCATGCAAACGAGTCACTGAGTATGGCCATCCTCATCTTGAAGTCCTGCAGAAATGCCTTTTCACGCCCCGCTTGAACGATATAAAAGTAATATACCTGCATGCAACATGTTCAATCAAAGCTTATTTAGGTATATTCTGCCCTATAAGTAAAAGACCATAACATTTTTTGAAAAATGCCTCTAAAGGCATAAATTAAACAGGCTCCATTTCAAAATATTAACTTACCAAATGTTCAGTTAAATTTACTGCCACCATTAAACCTTAATTACGCACCTTGCCCTTAGCCTGATGTGCTATTCTGTTTTTCGTTAAATATACACATGAAATCTGCACACATGATCTGCTCAGTCCCATTAAAGTTTTGCCGTCTTTTCGCACACATCTGCAATTCCAATTACATAATACATAAACTTTAAAAATATAGACTTACTCTGTATGCTCATTTGTATTTCAAAAACTTCTAAAGTTCAAAAACTTTTCAGCATACTATGAGCAAGAAATCAGGCTCAGGTCTACACGTCAGTCTAAGTAGAGATTAGTGAATCATTAATTACAAAGTTAAGGCAACATTAATCCCGTTAACTTTTTCATCCAGGTCACGAAGGTCTCGGCGGTGAGGGAGGGCGGGGAGGGGCTTCTTATTTCTCTAATTGAAAATTAGTAACTCAATTACCTCGCAACCTAATGCTGTAGCACTCCTAACTTAGAAAATAAATTCATTAAAAATAGGTTACTTACTGGAAGAAAAGAAAAATATAAACTTTTATTTTACAATCATCTATTCAAGGTGATTTTAGTCAGCCAGTTTATCAATTTGATGAATGCTATGGTAAGATTACACGTAGGTACATTCGTATAGTGTTAACACGATTGGCTTAGTGCACTGTAGCACTGTAGTACGGTTTCCCGCCTTGACTTGCGTGGTATCAGGGTTTGATTCCCGGTCGCGTCAATTCATTACTATTAATACATATACATATACATACAATATACTATTTTTAATTGGTGGTGCTGGGGGACGCCCCTAGCTTAAATCCTTGTCTGGTACCAGGTAATACATTGATATTTATCCTTAATTCGATACCGTGACAATCGACGTGTTGTCTAGCCGCTAGACTCTAGCGCATATTTTATTAACTAATAAGTACATATTCTTCGGTAACAGCCCCAACAAGTAGCAAGCAAAAGCTACCAGAGTTTTGAAGATGATGGCTCAATTCTCAATAGATTTTGATTTTAAAACTCAAGTGATTAAGTTAATTGTTCGCAGATTCGCTTCGGCTCCAGCATTGAAATTGTTCGCATAACAGAACTCTCAGTAGTTACAGTGACAAGTTACAAGGCCACCGACACTCCGCGCCTTTGTATCGCCGCCCGCAATCACTTCAAGAGCACGAAAGTAATCAAACTTCTTAACGACTTGCATAATTAATTACGAAATCTTTTCACTGAAGTGCTGAGGCTTTGGCGCTCTATTTTATTTGGAGCTACAGTTTGTTTAATAATACAAAAGCACTTTATTAGAATTTGCCATTCTCGATTATATTTATCGCGATAAGATAAGATGTACTTTATTTATATTATTATTGGATCAACAGATTAACTACTCAAATAATGTTCGAAAACTTTAGATTTTTGATATTTCAAAATATAAGAGAAAACTGTATTTCAGCGAGCTTTGTAAGTAGGCTAAGATTTAGCTTTATACATACATACATGCATACCGATGTTATCCCAAACGGGTTAGTCAGAGGCAAGTGACTGTGTCGTCACGGTGAACGGAACACTTAGAAGCCCACTATTCACCAATGGTATTAGAACCCAACGTGGTAGATGGTCCGCCTTTATCCGGGTTGATTTGGTTTTTTTCGATGTTTTCCATCACCGGAGAGTAAGTCGGATATTTAACGATGAACACAAAGATTTTAGGGGAGGCCTATGCCCAGCAGTGGGCGTCGTTCGGCTGAAATGATGATGATGATGATGACAAAGATTTTGGTTCTGGTCAGATTTGAACTCGGAGCCACTCGATCCACTATCTGTTTTAGGGTGCTGAACCACTAGGCCACGACGCTCTGAGCTTTATTTATATATACTTAAAGCACCGAATGAAAAGCATTCTAATTTAGAGGCCATCTAATGGCACTTACAGGGTCAAATACTTAAATAACGTTGTTTTAACACTGCTCTGTTTCCTCCATTTTACAAGTATCGATTAAAATAAAGACAATATCGTTAGTTACCCAATTCAATCATGATTGTCTCGTCTCACCCTTGGCCTTTTTTTCGTAAATATAAATTGCTAACCTTACCTTGCTTGTGTATATTTGATGTCTGTCTGTTTGTGCTTAAGTATAGGTGTTTATTTCAAGAGAATTGCCATGTTTCGAAGCAAAATCCCCGAACGATTCATAAAAATAAACTGTGTATGCCTTTAGCATGATTAACATTAGTTTCTAATAATGTTTTCATGATTTGTATTAAAACCTTTAATAATTTACTAGATGAATTTAAAGTTTACAAATGTGCAAAGTTTGAATAAGTCATCAAAGCTTGGTTAGTTGAAAAGTCCTTCTACAGTATACAAGAATGTTTAAATTATAGATAATTTACCCATATATGTTTGTGTCACATGTAGGGGATTAGTTGCAATGGTTCTAGGTGTAAACACTTGTAAAAGTAGACATAAGAGCTCTGGTTTGTTATGTAGCAATAAGATCTGCTATTGCACCTACCTTATTTCTTGCAAAATAAAGTATTTCTATAGGTATAAGCTTTTATTATTATTTCGTGTTTTTTTTTAATAAAACTAAAAGTGGGTAGATATTTTCGTATCACAGGTGCGATATAAGCTGCGAAGATTCGTTTCGATTGCTCTCGATGCGTTTGATTTATCAGACGACCGAATAAAACTCCCCTTAGATATCCACTCAAGTAGGTAATAAAGCTCGTTTCAGAATAAACGCTATGAGTATAATTGAATCAAATAAAACTAAACTAGACTATTTTTTTATTTTATCCGAGATCTAAATGTAAACTAATGTAAGGATGTGAAAAAGTGATATAGGTATCTTAAATGAATACTTGAACGATAAAGAACAAAAAACTGAAACGATGTAGAATTTGACACTAACTGATATTATTCATGAAATTAAAATAATATTCAGTGTAACTTAATATAATTGAAATAAAGTAATACATAATTAATTAGAAGATAGAAACGTAATAATAAAACATTAATGATAAAATTAAATGTATATTTCACGGATGAATGACGTCATCCTCTTTTACAAATGGGTGTGCCCGACAGGGTCCGAAATTGTGTCAATTTTAAAATAAACCATCCGTAAGTTACATTTAGGAACGCAAGTAAATAATCCCTTTTTACAAAATATCATAAACGAGTATATTATCCTGTAAAATGCGAGCTTTTATTAACTTCTAGTAACATTTGAAGCAATCAAAGTTGGCATCACACGTTGCTTAAATAAGTAAATAAATACAACCGCATATGTCGGCGCAATATTCACAGGTAATGGTGTTCTCGTATTAAGTAGGTGCGATAGGCGCCAGGTCGCGTCGTTTAGATAACCCGTCGATGTAGTGTAGAGGGCATTCCCAGCCGCCGTAGTTATTTGAAAATATGGCTACAGCTCAATTCGGACTGTTTTCTATTTGATTCTAAGGTATATTTGGCCCTATAATTTATATTTTTTTGGCATTACGCATAGCGAATAAATGACCATAAAGCAGATGCTTAGTACCGCAAAATACCAAAAAAAACTATTGTTTCAAATAATATTAAAAACAAATTCCATAATGATACCTGTAGTCTTTTCAAGCACTGTAAAACCTTACCGATAAACATGCAAGTTCAGTATTCGATACTGAACGAGCAATTCTTCAACGAATCCCTAAAAACGTATATCAAACACCATGTATGTGTCGCAGTAAGATAGATAAAGCCGTAATATAGTTATATCCCTAGGGATATAATTATATACCGTAACATAGTTATACGAAAGCGATTTATTACTATCTCACTAGGAATATAGTTATAAAACGGTCCAAGTTTAGTGATATACTTATATTACTAGATTAAGTTCAGTGTTATAAATATATTACTTGATTAAGCTTCGTGAAATAGAAATCTACCATATATAATTAAATAAAACAACATTAAATTGGTTTTATTTTTATTAAAAAATCAACTTTATGTATCCTGCAGTTAGTTACAATACTTAGTGACATTAACACGTATTAAAGTAATTTCAATTATAATTAAAACAATCATATTTTTTGGAATTTAAACATTAATAATACAATTAAAACTAATCAAACATTAAAAATAGTTTAACTCTAATCAACAGTTTTGAGATATCTTCATTTCTTATCAACTAAGTTGAGATCTTGGTTTCTTTAAAATATATTACTTGATTCATCATTTCAGCCGAACGACGCCCACTGCTGGGCATAGGCCTCCCCCAAAGATCTCCACAACGATCGGTCCTGCGCTGTCCGCATCCAGCGGCTTCCCGCGACCTTGACCAGATCGTCGGTCCACCTTGTAGAGGGCCTGCCCACGGAACGTCGTCCGGTACGCGGTCGCCATTCGAGAACCTTTCCGCCCCAACGGCCATCGGTTCTCCGCGCTATGTGTCCCGCCCACTGCCACTTCAGCGATGCAATCCTTCGAGCGATGTCGGTTGTTTTTGTTCTCCTGCGGATCTCATCATTTCTGATTCGATCGAGCAGGGAAATACCAAGCATCGCTCTCTCCATTGCTCGCTGGGTGATCTTGAGCCTTCTTATGAGACCCATAGTAAGGGACCACGTCTCACTCCCATAGGTCATTACTGGCAACACACACTGGTCAAAGACTTTTGTCTTGAGACACTGAGGTATTTCGGACGCAAATATATGCCGGAGCTTCCCGAACGCTGCCCATCCGAGCTGGATTCGACGAGAGATCTCTTTCTCGAAGTTGGACTTACCTAGCTGGACTGTCTGTCCCAGGTAAACATAGTGGTCAACAATTACTTGATTAAGCTTAGTGAAATAGGAATCTACCATATATAATTAAATAAAACAATATAATATTGGTTTAAGTAATTTCAATTATAATTAAAACGTAATTCTATGTAATTTATTACTTCACTTATTCTCTGCCGCTTCCACTCTGGTTTTTTGCATCTCCCATTGTAAAATAGACGAAGTTCCTGTTCAAAACGTCGCCTTGCATTAATTTCTTCATCTTTATCCATAGCTGGCACAAGTAATTAGCAATGATAAAACGAAGATATAACAAATATTAAGGAAACGTAGCGACAATTAAATGAACATGCACGAAAACTTGACGTGAACGCCGAACAACTGTTATCGGCCGACTGACTGTGGAGTGGGAAGCGCGTAAACACAACGAACCCCTACCCCTATTTGAAAGCTATTTCACTGAACTTAATCTAGTAATATAAGTATATCACTAAACTTGGACCGTTTTATAACTATATTCCTAGTGAGAAAGTAATCAATCGCTTTCGTATAACTATGTTACGGTATATAATTATATCCCTAGGGATATAACTATATTACGGCTTTATCTATCTCACTGCGACATATGCACTGGGGCCATTTCAAGGAACCGGCTTTTTCAACCGCGCGCAAACAATGCCTATGGCGAGCGGACAACTAGCTACCTTGTGCCTCGCCTTATCAATAACTTGCCGTCTGAAATTAGTGGGCGGTATAACGGAAAAAAATATTAAGTGTAAAATGAAATGTTATTACTATTTAAATTGGTGAGTTTGGTGACTCGCGATTCTGTATGGTTGTTCATATATGTAATTTTTGTATTGCCCATTGCCTAGCAAAAGGTATACCTACCTATTTATATTGCCTTTAACAGAATACCTATGTAAGTACCTAGTTTTATTAAATGATAAACTCACGATGTTTCTCAAGTGTAAACCTTAGTGTTTTTTTAGAAACTATCACTATGCGAATTTATGCAACTATTTTTATTTGGTAAATAAACGGAAAAAGAAAAACCTACAATATATGAAAGAAATCGTAGTATCAATACATAAAAGGCCAAATTTAAATGGGTTTATAATATTAACACGCTTTTAAAGTATAAAGCAAAACGCTCCTCTTTACATAAGTATTTATGGTTTTAATAGTATTTATTCAGTAAAAGTTGACACATCAGGTTGCGTAAATAAATCAAAAGCACATGTTAACATTCCCCAGGTAATAAAGTTCTCGTATTAAGGTGCGATAGTAGCCAGGTCGTGTCGTTTAGATAACCCGTCGCTGTCACGGGCATTCCCACGCTGACGTCATTTGTAAATGTGGTTATGGAACATTCCCACTGAGTTTGTGGAATCACTTTAACAAAGTGGTTCAAAAATTACCTTTTCGGCCGAGGAAGTATGTAATGAGGTTCATGTTCTACTTTTTTTGTAGAAACCCAACCTATCGATTCGGTTGATAGTGAAATACTATTTTTAGTTCAGTGGTTACGAGCGCAGCGCTGGTTGAGTTGAGATACGAAAAATAACACAGTGCAAAAAAATTTTTTTTTATGAGTTTTTTTATTTTTTCTTGAACCGGTTACTCGTAAAATTGTATAACTAGAAAATAGAAACTAGCAAAATTTTACGTTAGTCCTAAGGACAAAATCGAGGCATTATAATAATGCCAAAAATAGAAATCAATTAAATTGCATATTGTTTAAAATTAAATTCATTAATAAGTACGAAAACCTTACCAAAACCATATTCTGTTCATTAACTGAATATAATTAAGCTGACATTGTGGTTGTTTTCCCATGAGACTGCACAAAGCGGAACTATAATTAATATATGCCTTCCTATTTCGACTACATAACCTATGATTTGCAATTAAGTTACTCGTAATTGAATTCAATAATTAAATGTTTTCAACTGCTTGAGTTTCATGGAAGAACTTAACATAAGCATTAATTTTCAGGAAGAAATTGGGTAGCAAGAATTCAAATAAGTATAACCTAGATATGCATTACAGTAACTTGAGATATGAAACAAAGAAAAGTCGATTCCTAGTATCAGGACTTGAAGCCGCGCCTTCAAAGAACCGGGCGGCTGCTTTTCCGACTAAGCTACGACGACGTTCTCTGGTGTATTTTAAAGTTGCAAACCAACTTTATTTCATCAATGTTTAAAAGCAAATACTTAAAACTTCTAACTTCCGAAAGAAGTATTTTTATCAATTTCACTGACTTTCAATATGAAAAACTTCTTTCAACATACAGATAAGGGTTGTTGTTTGCGTGCGACCGGGACGCGAGAAAGGAGACACTACACTACTCGTCTTTAACTATGGCTTTGTATGGGCGTCAGTACGCGCGTGTCTGCGACCGGGGACAGAGCCACGGGATTCCTTAAACAAAGTCTACCGGAGACCGACACACTTGTTTCGGCTTCCGCGCCAAGCGACACCATGAGTCTGAAAGGTGACCATTATTTAAGTTCTTTCCCAAGATTGACAATATTTGATCGACTTTGTTTGAAGATAACTACTAAATTAAAAGATATTTAAGCAAATAAAAAATTGTACGAGTAGGTTAGTGTCTTTAACTAAGGTGACAATTTTTCCAAAACACTATAAAGAATAATTTCACCGATAAAAAAAACACAATGAAGTACGTCGACGATTTTTTTTGTACTTAAAAAATATATTTAAAGATAGGTCTTTATATATTCTAGGTCGACAATTTTTAAGACTTTTTAATTTGTCATATGTTATTTCATAATAAATTCATTACACGAAAACAGAAGCAAGCCGCCGCGTTATCCCGTCGCGTAGAACTAATCAGTGGCTCATCGAAGGCTCTATCGGATGGTGCGCTAAATCCCAGCCTTAACATAGAAAAGGCACACCACATTGTCACTGATGTAACTCATTTTGTATGTTATATTCTAGGCAATTCAAATGTTTAAAGACAACCGACGACCTGTTCAATCAAGGTAAGTAAAAGTAAACCTACTTAGCACAGAGTGGCTACAAGCGCTGGAGACGACGCAAAGGGGACTATTCCCGTGATACAACATGGAACATCGTGCCGGATTTGTATTTTGTATTTCTGTATTGGTCGTTTATCGTGTTTCGTATTTAGGTGGATAAAATAACTTTTACGTTAGTTGCGGTCGTAAAATTGTCATTTTTTAAGGCCAAAAAAAGTTGAGTTTCCAAACTGTAGTAATGTTTCCTCACCTAATACCAAACCATTTAGCTAATACGATAATGTGTATGCCATTTTTTTTCAATTCCTATTAACTAGAGAGAGGCGTCGTAACGAAATCCCATTCAAATACTTTACTACAGACATTAGTGACTATTTTCGGTGTAAACTCATGGTTGAGTTTTTTCGTAGCGCAACACTATCTGTACTCTGCGTAGTTGTTAAATTTTAGTTAATCAACCGAACGGAATTCATTATACCGATACCGTAATCCGTGTTAAGTTCCGACTATCTAACGAAGCTCATATCGGGATCTAGATATGAATATTAAATTACCGGCGCCATCTTTCCGGACCGCTACTATGGAAATTTCAGCGTTCGAAGTCCAATATCGGGTCGTAAGAGCTCAATAACGTTTTACATTCAGCCGTGGAAGTGACATTGAGGCGTAAAATGCACGTGATAAGAGTTGAGTATAATCGAGCTCAAGTTTGCGCTCGCTGCGAGCGAAACTGGGTGACGCAGCACTATTAACAAAGAATCAAAGTGTTTCAAGTGGTCATAGTAGGAATCGGCTCGTCTGCACACTAAGTATGCCTTTTTTCACTGCACTCCTGGAATGCAAATATACTTGTAAAACAAAACAAAGTTGAAAAGAGTTAACATCGAGTTTATTCCGCCGGACTCTCCTCGATAGAAGCAACGTCCGATGGTGGTGGTATAGTCGCATTATGTTTATTTATGAAGTGTACCTACATAGTATTTACGTAGTACATACAAAGGGTCAAAGGTTCGGTTCGGATTAGATGTAACTCTATGGGACTGGATGTTAATAGTATCTCCGTTATTACAGGTAGCCAAACACAAGGCTAAACCTAGCTTTGGGACTAGGCAATGTATGTGATGTTGTCTCCTATTTATTTAAAAAAAAGTACAGGCAAAAATTTAATATTTTACCCTTAATTGTTATTGCAACCTTTATAAGAATCCAGTAGATTTAGACTTATATCAGTTATTTTTTTTCTTCAAGAAAAATACTTAGGTGTATCTCAAACATTATAGTAAATGGCAATGTCAGAAGATTGTTGAGCAATGGCCAAAGGTTTACATAGATGACAAACCGGTTCTGCGAGTAGAACATGCTAAAAACCTTGGAATTATCATTGATGGAAAAATGCGCTACGTGGAAAACATTAATTCGAAGTCAGGAATACCTTCTATCGGCTTAAAACTTTATATTCTTTGCGGAAGTATCTCTCTGAGACTGTTAGAAGTATTCTAGCAGAGGCGCTGGTTCTATCCCAATTTAATTATTGCGACAATGTTTACGGGCCGAGGCTTCTAGAACAAATGGTTAAGAAGTTGGCTACTACACCAGAGGTCGCGGGTTCGATCCCCGCACAGTACAAACATTTGTGTGCATGAACATGTCTGTTTGTACTGGTCTGGGTGTCTCCTATGTTTATTAAGTATGTATTTACAAAAGAAAATGTATTTAAGTATGTTTATCCGTTGTCTAGTATCCCATAACACAAGCTTTAATTAGCTTACTTTGGGGCTAGATGGCGCTGTGTGGAATAATGTCCAGGGGATATTTATTTATTTATTTATTATTAAAAAAAAAAAAAACAAACAAAGAGATCAGTTCAGCGGGTGCAAAATGCGTGTATGCGGTTCACTTATACCATACCGAAAAGAGCACACATATTACCGTACCTTATCAACAAGGACAAGCCAAATATGGCCAAACGAAGGCTCTTACACTTAGCTGTTCCAACTCGTAAGATCATCGAAACTGGAAAGCCATGTTACCTCTTTGAGAAGCTGGAATGGGTTAAGAAATCTCACTTGAAATCTTTGAGAGCCCACAGAGAAACAAGCCTCAAAGTACCCAAGCACAAAACAGTGCTATTTAGAGGGGTTTTCAAATTTAAAGTGTTGAATGACTCGCCCCCAGCACTGCGAGAACCCATGGCTCAGCCAAAATTCAAAACGCTAGTTCGATCCCACTTGCTACAGGTGCAGAAAAAAGCAGTTAACACCCCCGCACAGTATATGACCTAAGCTTTGAGTCACCAAAAAGAACACTCCAGACAATACAAACATGCACACGCTCACACAAAGAGACACACACGCAGACACACACTCACGCACTACCCACTTTGTAATTCGATTTATTTATTTATGTTTGCAAACGTTGGCTCCACTCTCCATTTATATATCAACCGACCAGCCGCAGGGACCAGTCTGAAGACCAGCGCTTGGCTATGCTCAGCACCATGCTGAGACTGGTACCCATTGCCAACATATTTGTAATTATGATAACTCAGTAATTATTAGTTGTAATAGTTTATATTTTAGTTTTAATCTTTATTGTGATTGTTTCAACTATTTATGATGTGGCAATAAAGTTTTTTTCAATTTCAATTTTTCAATTTCAAATCAATTTCATAAAATAAAAACTCGCAAAACCATTTGCACGGTTTATCCGCGAGTAAGGCCGAGATCTATAGAGCGTGCTTAGCTTAAACTTAAATTTATCTTAGATTTTTAACAGCTGTATCAATCTACATCAGATACTTCTAATCGATATTATATTATTTTGGTCGTAGTTAAACATCAACTTAGGTATTAGTTATAAAAGTAGTAATAAAAATAAAAGTACTCATTAAATAAGCCAATAATTTAATGTCATAAGTCTAGCTAAGTAACTACTATAGATCTCGGCTTAAGAGTGAGAGCCATCTTCAAAAATAAAATAAATATCTATACTTCAACTTTTGACGAACTTAATTGAGATCTTTTGACAAATGGCGTTGTACTAAAACGCTTTCATGATGTGGCCCAAAAGCATCAAAACGTAGCACAAAATTTCAAACAAAGTAGAAGACTAGTTACAAACTCAAAGCGTACTCTTATCGCGTTTCGTATTAATTTCTCAAGCTGTGTTACATTCAAGGATACGGTGAGTATTCCTAATTAAATGTGTCGTCATAAGCGAGTTTATAGATCGTCACGTGGCAATGTGGTACTTTTGGCAAATTGGATCTTGAGCCAAACCTCATAAAATGAGTATTAATATTCATTGTCGGGCATAATAATATATACCATGTGCAAAAATAAAATTTACAAATAAAATAATTTGGACAGCTAATGCATAGCTGTCCAAATTATTTTAATGTAAATTTTCTTTTTTTTTCGTCATCATCGTAACTTTTTGAAGCCACGCGACTTCCACTGCTAAACCTAGACCTTACCTATAAATGAACATATTCTTATTAAAAATATCATATATAACCTTCAAAAAATATTAGTTCAGTACTTCTACCACGAGTTGCAACTTTAAATTTACGTTTTCGTTCTCGTAAAAAAATTGTATTGAGATGACACATGACATGACATGACAATGTCAAATCCCAATACATTTTTTTACGCGAACGATAATGTAAATTCAAAGTGGCAACTGTAGACGTACAGGTACCTTGTCGTCTGTATTTTATTTTTCATTTAATTTTACTTTAATGATAGACTTAACTGGCTAAAATTAGTAGAAAAGAAATGAAATCTACGAAACTCGTAGTAAAATTGTTGTATACCTAGTTGAGGAAACTAAAAGTCTTCAGACCTTCTAAGTACCTATACACGCGAGAGTTAGTAAAGCTGAACAGCTCGTCACTACAGTTTTAACTAGGTACTTGAAGAAAGCACCCACGAAAAAAGGTGATTTGTCAGAGAGATGCCAAATGTTCTACGGATTCGTATAACTCCAATAAAAATTACCTCCTAGAAGTTTTAAAGTGTTGCATGTATAAAATAATGCACCTCTTGGTCGTGCTACATAATATTAACCGTACCAATAGTTACAAAATACAATTTGTCTAGAGAAAAACGTTGTGAATTGGACTCGAAAAACGCCTTGGTACATGTAGAAAATGATGCTTATACTAAACTCGTGCTATTTTGTTGTTGCTTCTTTCCAAAGTTCAAGTTAATCTCGGTCATCAGGAAGAACCTAATACATTTTGAAATTTTTGCTATGTGAAGCTACAAGATTGAATTAATTAACACGAGAAACTATTCTAATGTTAGTTACCTTGAAAAAAATCTTCAAAAAAATAGCAACACCACCTTGAAAAAAATATCGGTAGCAAGCACTTTAAAATATTCAAATCATAACAAGAAAAAATATACTTAACAATAAAATAAAATACCATAATAATATGGATACATGAATACACTGTATAGGAACATAATGTGACTCTACCACCGCATCGGATGTTGTTCTTTATACTGAGAAGACCCGGCGAGAAACTCAGTAAATACTTACTCTTTTAAACTTGGTTGGGTTTACAAAAAGAGTCAGTAAAGTACAATGAGTATTTTAAAAAAATGCTTACGTTCTAACATTTTCATGAAATATGAACCTTATAAAAGTACACCTTAACTTAACAATACAATCAATAAATTCAAGCATAGAAATTGTTAGTCAGTACAAACTAGTTATTTAGATATTACAAGAGTTACCTAATCAATAAGGCACCGAGTAGAGAGCTCATGAAGCCTATTCCGATTTATGTTACACATATCCGATCCGGCCACTGCTGTATTTCCGAATTCCAATTTTAGAGAAATAGCTGTTAATAATTAAACGTAGCAAACAATAAATTATACACTTTTGAATAAATATAAGTGAGAAAGATAACAAAACACAGCCCTGATCCGAGAAGTTAAAGTTACGATAACGAGACAAATAGGATCAGGAAGGGGAAGGATAAGTTATGGCCGGATGCTCCAAACGCGCTACTTAAAGTTAGAATAATAAGTTACAAATTACAACCAAAACATCACCGCTTTATCCGTTTCGTTTCCGTTCGGAGTTGCAATGGTGAAAACATAGCAAACTTTACGGTTTTTACTCACGGAAGGCGTTTGATGAAACAATGTTTTTTACATTTGGCAACACTAATATACGTTACATTTAACTAAATTTTTGACTTCATTTTCACTAAAACAGTAAAAAGGTTAACCTAAACAAGTTTTTAACTCGAAATGAAATCAAGTTGTCATTATTACCCAAATATATAAAATCTTCAGTTACTCGCTGAATGTTTGACAGGCAACGCATAGGCGAAACTACGACGCCAAGCTACAAGTCGAAAGCTGATATTTACTCGTAGCATGTAAGTTCCTTGGGGAGTGTGGAGCAATAAGAGGAGATCTCCCGAATTCTTATGGGGCGCCTAAATTGCTAAACCTAGTCTAGTATTTAAATAAGAGTAATTCATAAAAAAAATTGTAAATTCTTTACTCAGTATTACCACAGAATAGGTAATATTATTACAAGAGATGTTTACCTGCCTTTTTATATTTCACATCTTGAAATTGTAATCTGATAAGCAATAACCAATTCACTGACTGATGTTATATTCACAATATCATCAGCAGACGTATGATACGCACTGCTGAGCGTCCAACTACGCTGCCGTGTTCCATGAATCTATTCTAGAACTCCTTCGCCCTGCGATCTTTAGATCATCGCACAAAGGGGTTTGAGTAACTTTGTATGGACCCGTGGTGCCATTTTTTTTGATTAGCGGTTAGCATTAATTTTATCACTGTTTTAAAGCACCTTATTAGGAACATATCTGAGTGCTCAGAATTACAGTGATATCGGAGCCGAGATATGATTTTTTAAAGTATTATTTTTTGCCCTAGTTCCACCAAAGTAATAGTTCTTCTTATTTCACCTAACAGCTGTTAAATAGGATGCAGAAATAAGAGAGGAAGGTTTTCTTTTTAAGATGTACCTGTTCGGTACATCAAGTTAGGTATCCATAATGATGATATTGTGTACATAGCAGTAGATGTTAAGTATTTGGTATTAGGAAGTGGAACACGAGCTATTACGAAAATCGACGCTAACGTTAATGGCATCAAATAGACTTTTACAATGATGGGCTGATAATGCACTCAAACTAGTCTTCTTAAATCCTTATTGCGTTGCATGTTTATAACCATTAATTATTATGAATCAGGCCGCTTTTTTACCTTTTCCTTGTTAAGGATCAAGTTCAATTGAGTAGTTAGTTAAGAAAACAATATTTAATATCTCAGCTCTGATATACTTTAGTTAGCTATATGTGCTCCATATGATGTTTGTTCCCCTCGATATTTTCTTTCATAATAATAAGGTTTGGTGAGTGGCCGCGGAATTCCATAAATGACGCTAACATTACCCATTCCCTTTCCCGCCCAGTCCCACTGCTTCTGCCACTGGGCTTCGTTGGTGATTTTAGTTCTAGTCTAACTACTTTACATTAAAACAATTGTGATGACGGGGTGACTAATATGTCACCCAGCTAGCTTTTAATTAGCTGCCGAGACCTTAGGCAGAAATTTACCAATAATAAGGTGTCACGTTGAATTAATTACGTGTGAGCACTAAACGAATCCCTGTGACCCTGTCACCTCCAAAAAATTACCAGACAGCGAATAGTTCCATCTAGTCTAGTCAATTATTTCTTTTTTACATTTTTATTGCTAGAAACCAGAGCTTATGTTTTACTTCATTAACTTGGAAGTTTATAAAATATAAACAAGTTTTTCATTTTATTTGGACCATTCACTAAAGAAAAATACGAATGACAATAATTTCAGTAAATGAATTTTGATTTTTAACTTTTATGTGTAGAAAATAGCGGATTTTTAGCACTATTTTCTACACAAAGATATAAAATTCAACCTGATCCTACGCTCAAACGGGACTCGAACCCACGTCTTCATCTTAATCGAAAGTCAAATAGTTATTTAAAAAAATATTTCATTCGAATGTTAAAAAGGCGCTTGCTTTGATGAAACAATGTTGGCTTACAACGTTAAATACGCCAGACAAATTCGTCAGGTCTGTTAATGACCCTTATAGCTTAGTTGGAAGAGCAGCCACCCGGATTGTGGAAGACGCGGGTTCGAGACCCGCTTGAGCACTAGGATCAGCTCGAATCTTTCTAGTTGCTATATTTGTGTAAATAATTTCTGTACCTGCAAACTTTAGGACTACGTAATTTTTTTTGTTGATATTACCAAAGATACTCGTACTGTCAAGGCAATAGTAAATGAATGTACATCACAAAAATATTGTTAAACTACTCAAAAATCTCTAAATTTTGCACAAAACTAAGATGAGTTTTGTTATTTATTAAAATATCCACAAATAGGATATCCTTTTCCTGCTGGTATTCATTTTCATGATTCCTGTGGCTTAATCCTTAAGTTCGAAACTCAGACAAGTTAATAAAATTTGTACTAAGTTTGTCTTGAAACTGTTGTGAAATTTATTCCAAAGTTCGCGTTCTGTGCGTACCTACCCACATCTCTACTGCTAAAACCTAACCTATTGTCTAAAATAAACTTGAATTAAGATACTGTGAATAGCGTTGTGAGTGGTTTTAGTTATTATGAGAACAGGCAGGTCTCCTTGCTACGTTTCGTCGGAACATTAGCACCGTGAATGTTTAATTGTTAAAAGAAGATACGCTGATTGCAAAATGGATATTGATTTTTAAACATTTTTGTGCGCATATTTTATTTTACAAAACACAATGAACCGTACATAAATATTTTTGTGCTTTTAAGCCTACCAGAGTTTCACGAATTTGTAATTTTTGCACTGATGTAGGAACCTAGGTTCGCGACAGCGTACCTGCGAAGTATTACCAAAACAGTCTTACTCAAAAATGACGTCGAACACCAATAAAATATTGACGAATAGTAAGAAGCAAAACATGAGCGCTTTGAATGTAACAGCTGTTAAATACCGAGTTTTGAGCACATATATAAACATTATTTTTGATTCTCTGTTGGGTTGACAACACAATACACTGAACTCGAGTTACCGTTTTTGTGCCGTGCTGGTGGCGGCACTTTAAAAGAATACTTTCCACAGCCCCATTTCTTCCCATGGGTGTCGTAAGAGGCGACTAAGGGTTTCTTCCAGCAGACCATCTGCTCTTCAGGTGGGAGACTTATGTCGGCCGGTTGTTGTTACCACCATGCAGTTGTGTAAAACCCGCCAAGTGATTCTGACCTATCTCGGTCAGGTCGCGTTCCGGGATCAGCACTGCACTAACCGGTGCCAGGGGGACTGTGATCGTGGCAATTGTTGGACCAGTGGGAGCCCTAGCGGCGGGATTGTGTGTGTAGTGTGTATCGGCCCGCCGGCCAGGGAGACCCGTAGAAACGGTGGTGCCGCTAGCCGCCCACGGCATAGTACAGGGGCCCAAAAGGGGTTAACCACCTCTGGAGGCTGCCCCACCAGGTCGCGCATAATCTCGGGGTGGCTCGTCGTGCCGGGTGGTGCCCGGTTCCGGTGGGGCCCGGCGACCACACCCGAGGGGGTACGGGGGCCCTTCCGTCCGGCGGACCGGCCTACACTATTCCACGCGATTAATACCAATGCAGGGCACCACGCTTTGTCTTTCATTGCCTCGATCACAGTCGTCCTTTCACGCCCCTCCCATCCTCCAACTTCTATGGCAGTCAAAAGCACGAAAAAACGGCCTACAGCGGCATCCCCATCCCCCACCAAGACGCTGTTTGAGGTGGAGTTCGCTAACATCCGCGGACTCCATGCAAACCTCAACGCCGTCCATCAACACCTTGAGACGGCGAGGCCTGCGATGCTCTTTTTGACGGAAACACAGATAGGCCGCCCTGCCGATACGTCATACCTGCACTACCCCGGCTATGTGCTGGAAGAGTCCTTCCAACCTAAAGCCGGTGTATGTCTATTCGTCAGGGCGGACGTCTGCTGTAGCCGTCTCCGCTGCCTAGAAGACCCATCCTTCTCCACTCTCTGGGTGCACGTTGACCTGGGCTCCACAAGCCGGGTCTATGCGTGCATATACCGCTCCCACAAAGGTGACGCCGAGACAACTCGACTCTTCGAGCATCTGAGTCAGGCTGCAGACAACGCTCAGGCGCAGTTCCCAAATGCCGAAATGGTGTTTTTGGGAGACTTCAATGCCCACCATGAGTCCTGGTTAGGCTCATCAAAAACAGACCATGCAGGCCGAACTGCCCATGCGTTTGCTCTCACGCAAGACCTGACGCAACTGGTACACCAGCCCACCCGGGTACCAGATATTGTCGGTCATACTCCCTCTTTATTGGACCTTCTGCTGACGAGTCACCCAGCCGGGTATAAAGTGTCGGTTGGTGCTCCATTGGGCTCCTCCGATCACTGTCTGGTTGGCGCTACAGTGCCTTGTGCAGCTCCCCCACAACCTGTGGAGGTGACGCGGCGGTTGTGGCACTACTCGTCGGCAGATTGGGACGGATTGCGAGAATATTTTGCCTCCGTCCCTTGGCGGCAGTGCTGCTTTGGAGAAAGGGATGCTTCAGAGAGTGCATCTGCTATCGCTGACGAGATCAGTACCGGAATGGAATATTACATTCCTTTTACTGATGTCGTCAGTGCTAGCAAAACTGGTCCCTGGTTCAATCGCGAGTGTGCCGCAGCTGTTGAACAAAAACAGGCGGCGTACCGTGCTTGGTCTAGGGCCCAGGCACTCAATGATCATTCAAACCTTGCCTCCCTGAAAGCAGCCTTCAATAAAGCCACCAAGGCCACGAAGAGGGCTTATATTAGAGCAGACGCCCAGCGAATTGCACGTGTCGGCCAAGAACTCATCACGCACCCTACGGGTAGCCGCTCCTACTGGCGACTGGCTAAACACGTGCAATCTAACTTCTGCGTGCCTTCGCTGCCCCTACTGAGATTCCCTGATGGATCGTTGGCTCATCAGCCGCAAGAGAAAGCCGATTTACTGGCTAACCTCTTTGCCGCAAACTCTTGCATCGATGACTGCGGTGCTATTCCACATTGCGGCTCCACAATGCCTGATATTCGTATCAGGCAGTGTGATGTTCGTGCCGAACTGCAGTCACTCGATGTCAGGAAAGCCAGTGGCCCTGATGGAATCCCAGCTGTGGTGCTGAAGAAATGTGCAGCGGAGTTGTCTCCAGTGTTCACTAGCCTGTATCGCCTCTCCTACCATTCGGGTCTTGTGCCGCTGTCTTGGAGGGAGGCGAACGTTCAACCAGTTCCCAAAAAAGGGGACCGGTCTGACCCTGCCAATTACCGTCCAATAGCCGTAACCTCAGTTTTAGCTAAAGTGTTTGAGCGGATCATAAACACGCAGCTCATCCGCTACCTAGAGGATCACTCTCTCATTCACGACCGTCAGTACGGCTTCCGACCAAAACGGTCTACGGGTGATCTTCTAGCGTACGTAACACACATCTGGGGGGAGGCTATGGACAAGCATGGGGAATCTTTGGCCGTCAGCCTTGACATTGCCAAAGCTTTCGACCGTGTATGGCATCGTTCGCTTCTTTCCAAGCTTCCGGCATATGGTCTGCCACCTCGCCTATGCGACTGGGTCGCCGGATTTCTGGAGGGACGTAGAATTCGTGTCCTTTGCGATGGTCAAGAATCACGCTTTCTCCAGATTAATGCCGGAGTGCCGCAGGGCTCCGTCTTGTCGCCGACGTTGTTTCTTCTGCATATCAATGACATGTTATCTCTTGGTGATATTCATTGCTATGCGGATGATAGCACGGTCCACGCCCGATATTTCGAGCGCCCTGGGGCAAAGCAGACTGACATCGAGGAGAAGAGGCGAAGTCTTGTTGTTGAGCTTGACGGAGTGTTGGACCGCATTTCAGAATGGGGTGCACGCAATCTTGTCGAGTTCAATGCCAAGAAAACGCAGGTGTGTGCATTCACAGCAAAAGCGTCGCCTTTCCTTTCCCATCCCACTCTTCAGAGCACCCCACTACCGATTAAGGATAGCCTAAACATCCTTGGCATGGATGTTCGTAGCAACCTAAACCAGCGGGACTACATTGAGAGCGTCATTAGAACTGCATCCCGTAAACTCGGAGTCCTGAACAGAGTGAGACGATTCTTCACGCCTGAGCAGCTCTGTCTCTTGTATAAGACACAAGTTCGCTCGTGTGTGGAATACTGCTCTCACCTCTGGGACGGTTCCGCTAAGTACCTACTCGAAGCTCTTGACAGGTTGCATCGGCGTGCTATCCGTATTATTGGAAACCCAGAGGCAACTTTGACCCTTGAGCCTCTCCAATTGCGTAGAGACATTGCCAGGCTAAGTGTTCTCTATCGCTTCTACAATGGGGAATGCTCTGACGAGTTATTCCAGCTTATCCCACCCTCACCTTTCCACTCCCGTACCACGCGTGCTGGACTACGGCGTCACCCACACACAATTCAACATTTGTTGGCCCGAACTAAAAGGTCCGGTGACTCGTTTATTTGTCGTACCATCCAGACGTGGAACGCTCTTCCAGCACATGTGTTTCCTTCCTCTTATAGTCCCGGGTTCTTCAAGCGGGGCGTGAAAAGGCATTTCTGCAGGCCTTCAAGGTGAGGATGGCCAGCCTAGTGATTCGTTTGAATGACTGGGCTTGTCAGCCTCATATCTGGACCTCACGACCGCTTTCCATCAGGTGGAGTGAGGTCATCTTGACGGGCAATATAAAACTCTTTTTCGAGTTTCTTGCCGGAGTCTTCTCGATAAGAAGCAACGTCCGAACCGGTGGTAGATTCACATTATGTATATTCACGATGTGTACTAATATTGTACTATTTTATTTACGTTTATTATTATTATTTCTGTATACTTTTTTTGACATGTCATAAGTGCTTTATACAAGCTTAAATGAATAAATGATTTTTTACTTTTACTTACTTAAAAAAAAAAAAACCGTGTTTTGGGTTCATAGTGCCCATTTATTTATCTCAACAAGCTTTATACCTCTATGAATGAATCTATTCCATTCGCAAAGACTGATTAAATATTATTATTCACTCAGACTCAGGAAAAACAAATAAATGCAAATACTTATTGCAATAGCGTAAGCTTCGTTTTGCTAAATTTTAACTTCAACATAATGTTTACCCCAACGTCTAATCGCAAAGCTAAAATACGTCCAAAAATTTCCCTAAAAATTTGCATTATGTGACATCGTTTTATTAGCTTTTGAACCTAGAAAGCCTGTGGGAGCCTGAGGGAGCGAGAGGAAGTCATAAATATCTCGCGCGTCCTCGATTCGGCCAAACTTTGCTTGCACTGTGAGGTTCCGTCGCCATGCTTCTGCCATTTTATACCCCCAATCTCTTCCACAAAATAGAAAAAAATCCAAAATGCTTACCAGAACATTTTTGACGATATTTATGGTCCCTAGAACATAACATGTGTGGTTCTTTGTGCTGAAAACAAATTGGTGTACGGAGGCGTTCACATCAAGCTTTACATAGGGGCATCTTAATAATGCTGACATAAGTCTAATTTTGCACTGGTTTTGTAAATGTTGATGTGAACGCGTCTGTACGTAACGAAATTTGCTAAATTCAACATAAAAAACCGCATTATTAAAACAAATAGCATGTAGAGTTGGTACATTTTCTAAGTGCCGATCCCAGACTCGTTGTGATATCAAATTGTTGTTATCTTGAAATATTACATAGTACAACAAAAAAATACGTTTACTATTCATTTTATCGTTTGAAAACTATCAAGAGTAAGAAAAAATAACACAATACAACGAAAACTTTCTCAAAACTCAACAACGTAATAATTTCAGTGAATTTCGGTTTTGGAGTCTCGTACTTGCTTTAATTTTTTTCAATACAGACCAAAGAGTATATACTCGTAAATACTTGACACAGACTAGCAGACGCAACAAACACAATTGACGGTCACATTAATGTTGGTTTTAAAACAATACTTATCTATTTTAATTTCGTCAACTTCAGCCTTCCGCCTGGTCTGACCAAACAGGAAAACAGTCTGGGTTCAAAAGTAATATATTTTATTAGCATTCATAAGCCAGGTGAAAATAACATTAATATTTTTTCTCAATGAGGGTCTTAAATTGAAATTATTTCCTACGAAGGGAAGGAAGTGGGAACGACAATGAACTCACTTAGAGTCGGGAGGGAAGAATAATGAGTCGGCTGCCGACCTGCACTCCCCTCGCTAGCGTGAACGGGGTATTTTAAGCCATTGAACCAAGATCTAATTTTCAACGAAAATGTAAACAAAATGTAAATGTATGTCGACTGCGGTCGACGCCGGCCGAGCCTACCCTTGGAAATTATTTCAACTTATTTGTCTCTGGAATCTCAAAACACATTACGGGGAACGAGATGTTGATTTTTTTTTCAGTGTCAGTTTCTGTTATTACTGTTGGAGCTCTTTTGTATTACTTTATTTATGTAACGTATTATTTCAAATTCATGTTGTTCTTTTCAAAGGGTTCATGGGTTCTAATCCGAGGTCAGGCAATGTGTTTTTCTGGATTTTTCGGAACATGGCCCGGTTTTGTGATTATCAACCTGCGTATGGCAGGCGTGGAAATTAGGTCCATCATCAGTTGTAGCGACAACTTGATTACAATGAGGGGGAGGCCTCTGCCCAGCCCAGGTACAGTATGTAACCTAGTCAAATTAATTTAAATTAAATATTTACAAATATTCATGTTTTATTATCACTTAACTATCTGTTCTGTCAAAGAAAACTCCACCTGCCATTTTATATTCTATTTTTGCCAATAATTGTCTAGGCTAAGTACCTATCAGTTGATGGATAGTGTTTTAATTACAAAAACGTAAATAATAAGAACTCCTATAACGTTTAATAATTAAATATTGTCATTGATTATTATCGTACAAATAAAAATAAAGTCGATCTAACAAACAATAGTTATTTACACGCTCAATTTTAATCATCTGAGTCACATTATTTGTTCACTGACATCGAGTTTTTGTATTTACTTAAATCCAGCAAATAAAGTATCGTTATACCGATACACAAGAATGAAATAAAAAAAGAACTACATTTATTAACTTTTTGGACATCGTCTCCATTTATATAAAAACACAGACTTGTAGGCATTCAATAACAAAAAAAAAATACAATACAACAGCGGATTCCCGATGTCTAAAAAATAAAGAGGCCTTACTGAGCATTTAGCTCACTGGGCTTTATAGGCTCAGGCGCTGATTTTCAGTGGGCACAAATGGCCACTGTTGCTTTACGTTAACATGATAGAAGCTCAAATGCGCAGTCAGCAACAAAAGTACCTTCACGCACAACAAACTAGCTAATTCACTTTGCACGTCAAAGTTGTTTTAGCAATTTATAAGGGAAATGACAGATGACAGATGGAATGAGAACAACCATGAATTAGTACGAAATTGCTACTTGACCGTTTCATACCGCTCGTACATATTAAACACGACAAGTATTATCAATGTAATATAACCATTGTTTAATTTTTTCCTATTCAGACCACGTTCTCCTTCATTACGTAATCAATGGGAATGTGTCACCCCATACATATATTGGGGTGATTTTCCAGCGCTCACGCATTTCGCACACTTGTGGGGATCGCACACACCCAGCAGCCTTTGGGAGACTGCTTCTTCGCCCTCAAGTTTTAGCATATTGTGTTATGAAATTAAGAACATTTGACAATTGACAATGCATTTATACCGCGTAACTATTAGAAGACTTACAAAAAAGGTCAAAAGGATACTCAGTAAAGTGTTGTAGAAACTATCTAAGTGAAAATGAAATTTGTTTACTAAACTTTCATTTCAAGATAACTGCTATTTTGTTTTTATTATTATTTTATTTTAAAATCGATTCTGACATCTTGTAATTTTGACACTTATGCCTTGTAAATTCAATCCATAATTTTTTTAGAATTTGCATGCTGTTAATACCGGCTGAGTTAGCAGAACGTCCTAAAAATATGTCATCTTCAATGTACCTTATTCATAAGCAGATTATAAATTTCATTTCATTTCATTTCATTATAGAAATCAGTCCAACAGTCAGTATTTTTTGTACGAAAACCTTAAAATTAAAGTCAATAAAAAAAATACTTACATAGTTACTAGATCACTCACTGAAAAGGCTATATTGTTATTGTAAGTCTTTTGATAATCACCCGATATAAAACAAAAGCCTAAACTATAAAAAGCATATAAATAAATTAAATGACACCCAATTCACTTGTTATTTAAAAACACAATGACAGTGATAGCTAGACAGCTAGATAGGAAGACTCCTATTACACCTAAATGATACGAGTAATATCAAAAAACATTAGTAACATCGGTACTGAACAGTGTACTCAGGTTTTATCAAAATTTAGTAGTTTCAAGTGTATTATGGGTTTCTTATGAATAAAGTTGAATTTTAAATCTGCAAAATGCGTTTTACCCTCTGTTACCTTTCATGGCCAAACTATAAACTTGAGGGAAATGCAAGTTCTTTCAAGAATACTCGAGCATTCGTCCGCAGGGACGCGGGGTGAAGTATTTTTGTGGTAAATCAAATTTCACGCTGCTGAACTCTATGAAAGCATGAGCTGAACCTTGTAAGCGAATAATTTATAGTATCTAGATAACAGTTACGTCATTGCATCACCATGCCTTACTGACGATTTTGGGTACAGAGCGGAAATTATAAATGCCATACGACTATCGAAGCTGGAAGATATCCTTTGTAGGGTTAATTCACACCGAGACGCGACGCGACGCTGCGCGCGCTTTTTCATAAAGCTACTCAAAATAAAACTTTATTTACTTTATTTATATTTGCCATTGACTCGAGAAGAAGAAGAAGAAGAAGATTTACGAGATGCCTTTCAGCGCAGTGCTTCGTGGTGCAACGTATTCTGAATTCTCATTTATATTTAATTAAGTTTTGAGTAGCTTTAATAAGTGCGCGCAGCGTCGCGTCGCGTCTCGATGTGAATTTACCCCTAATATTGAGTAGATAACTACCTTACTTAAATAAATATTTACTAAAATATATCGTTTCAACATGACAGTAAAGTAGGTTTAGATAAAATACCATGGTGATGTCAGTTAACATACCATACCATAGTATGCATGGTATTCACTAAATTATATATTAAATAAAGGATATCTTCCTGCTTCGAAAATATAAATTACCATACCAACCAAGTTAAATCAGATATTAGGGAAATATTTTATTGCGCAAATAATACAATAACAATGCATTCAAAACTTAAAAGTACAATGAAAGCAGGAGAGTTATGGGTTGTCCTCAGAAGAAAATAATTATTTAGAATGACGTTCATGCAATAAATGATAGGTATATGGAAAAGATGTTTAGACAAGTCATTCAAACATGGTACTTGTTCCTACAACACAAATAATTTTGCAGGCCAAATACACCGTCCAGACAATGTTTTTACCATCTTCTTTCTCAAATATATCCTTAGCAAATATTTTGACTGGCCTGTTGGTGCAATGGCAGCGATCCTGCTTTTAGCACCGGAGGTCGTGGGTTCGATCCCCACCCATGACCAACATTTATGTGACGAACATTTGTGTCTGTTGTGTGTCTGGTGTTATTATCTATAGGTATTTAGAAATATTCACGTATGTTTATTAGCCTTCAGTTTAGGGTTTAAAAAAATATTCATTTACTTTCTCTATTGTGGTCGGTGAAAACTAATTGATTTAAAATTGTAGATTCATGCCCCTGCCATCCATACTCTTACGTAACGCAAACCAAATGAATCCGCCATTTCAGTCGGCAGCTACGTCTCATTCTCTCAGTGGCTCTGAAAAATGCGAGAGGAGTGTGCCCGCGTTACGGCCGGCCGTTACTTACTCGCGGGTTCGAGCCCGCCGGTGACTGATGGCACTCGGTTAGGTAGCTCACTTAGTTACATTTCAACATCCTTCGGTTCGTTAGAATTGAGATATTAGAACATCAAAAATGGAACGAGAATGTCCAGGCTGGCGTAAGAACCAACAGAGTTTTGGGATGTAACCATTTATGGGCTGTGTGTATAAATCAAATCTTTGGAAGGCAAACGAAACGCAGCTGCACATAGTCAAGTCCCAAGGGGACCGAGGGCATGATGAAGGATGCAGGCAGGGCATGCCCTGCGGTGGACGTCTTATAGCTGCAAATAATGATGATCAGTTGTAAATACCTATCTATAGCACGTTTAAAAAGTAAGTACCTAATTTATGCATTACTTATTTTCCTAGGTGGATATTTAATATTCTAATCTTAACTTACAAACAATAAATTAAACAAAGCTAGCTATATTTAGTACCTATTATTTAGTACGAGCACGAATAAGACATGCGCGGCGCTCTGACAGATAGCCCGCTTAGAACAACATGCCATTTTTGGCGCACGCACACAGAGATATGAGTTCACAAGCGAAATCAGTGAGCTTCGGTGAGTCGGAAAGTCGCACTGTCGCGAGTGTGTTTGTGTTTTTGCCGAATTTGGTGCAATTTTTTACTTCATTTTAAAAATTCATAGCGAATATAGTAGTAACCCTAGGCGGTTCACGCAAGTTTAGGAAAAAGGTGCGAGCGGTCCTTCTGTAAACTCTTTATTTTGTGGTACGAGTAAGTAAGTGTAAGTAGTGGTAAATAATTTGAATAATTTTAGCAACTGACTTTATTTATATACGGTTAGTTAGTAGTAACTTGAACCTTGGATTTTTTTTTTTAGCTCACCTTTTTCGACCAGTGTACTTTGAATGTTCTACGGATTTTAATTCGGGTACCATGTTTCATTATTAATTTAACAAAGTACACCTCCAAACTACTTTGTGTGACGGAAGTAGATGCAGCGAAAAGTCTAATAATTTTTGTCATATTTTTTTAACCTAAAAACCAAAACTCCTGTGACGGAAAATTTGTGCTTGAATATTCACTGCTAAATATAGAAATATTAAAGAATGCTTATCAATATCTAATCACTGTAAATCCTCTACTACGTTTGAGGTCTAAACATTTTTGTGTATTTTTCCAAAAAATAGTTGTTTGATATAATTATTACCCATTGCAGTAAATACAAGATCCACGAGCTCAAACGTGATGTCAGAAGGTATAATTTATTCCAATTCAGTCAGACTGAAAGACACCTCTTAATTAAATACATACTCTTGGTTAATTAACCGTTAATTCGACATCGGCGTCAATGTAAATGCTTCATCAAAGAAAATTACTTAATTAAGTTATTTATGCCTTCCATTAATACTTAGATGTAACGGACTGTAGGTAAATAATGTCGAGTACCTACGGAGGAAACGTAATTTATCTAATTATTTTCGTTGTTAGTAGTAGGACTCACAAGGCTATATCGAGGGTTTAATTTGGTAAACAAACGAAGCTCTACTCAGAAAATATTATCCATACTAATTAGTATAAAATTTTATAAAGAGGAAAGATTGTATTGTTTGTAATGAATAGGCTCAGACACTACGATTTTAAAACATTATTTAAAAAAAAAGCTGATATTGCAGTTTTTTTTTAAGTGATAGGCTCTATATATTTTTTTTTTCGGCTTCACTTTGACGGAAGAAATAGTCTACTCGGTCGAAGCCGCTGGGGGACATCTAGTCTATCTAAATAATATTTAAAAGAGGAGAAAGATTGGATTGCTTGTTTTTTTGTTTGTTTGTATTTGGTTCCAAAACTACTGATCCGATCGTGAGAATTCTGGCAATAACTGAAAGCTCAATTATTCAGGAGTGATATAGGCTATATTTTATTATGATTGAACAAAAAATTTAGTGAAAAATAATAGTAAATGTAAATCAAGTCGGAGAAAAGCGGGCACAATGGACACCAGCTGTCAAACATTTGACAGGACGAAGTCCGTCTGGGCAGCTCGTATTAAATAAATAGATAGCATAGAGCACCGATGGCCGCTACGGGCAAAGATATAAATTGGAATAGATAAAGAAATATAAATAAGCGCCAGACAAACCCACCCTTTGTAATGGTCTCGAAGTAGGGATTAATATCCTTGTGTTACGAGGTACCGCGCAAGGAAAATGAGGTCAGGGTCTCCCAGCACACCGAGTCAATTCAGAAAAGATTGTTTCCTGAATTGACCCGACCAGCAATCGAATCCGGGACACTACGGAAATCGAGGCGAGAAACCGTGCTACAGCGCTCTATGCCAATCGGGTCGTCCAACGTGACGCCAGTATACGTATTATGCGTGTAAAAAGAGTGCAGGGTACCTCTTTTAACGCTGCTTTGTTTAGTCTACGCTCACCTGTTGTAGCGACTACTTGTTTCTGAAGTCCGATGCTATTTAAATTTGCATTACTGAAATGATTTAAAACTCAATTGAAATATGTTTGGAAATAGATTCCTTTCTATAAAACGCTATCTTTTAGTTTAATAACTGTTGAACTTTCAGGGAATATTAATAATGATTGCTTTATATGATGATTGCTTTTTGATTTTCCTTGTTGAGTTATTTTCTTTTTAAGTGGTGTCCCATTTGTAATCGTGAACGCGTGAAGCCGACACTGATGAATTAAAAAAGTTGATAATAAGTCTGAAATCCTGATCGGCTAAACTAAATGTAAACCTATTTCAGGTAAAAGCAAACAAGATTATTGTAGGCATAAACATTATATTTGCGGATTATGGTTTAATCGGATAAGAATTACCAGTTAACCTCTGATAGTAACTCGTAAAGGCCATCCGCCCTTTCCTCCCCTCGGAGTGCAGACTTATTTGAGGTCAAGCCTTGAGCTTACATACCTACTCTCCCATCACTAAGAAAGTAAAAAATTCATTGTAATATTTAAACCACCAAAATATTTTTCATGAAAAATGATGCCAAGACGAGACGAGTCTCAAACTACCTTAGTTAAAATATGTGGCCTAGCAGTTTCCTTACTAAGAAACCTATGTACAACAAAAAGTAATGAACAGTGAATACATATATCACCCTACGCCCATGTGACGGTAGCCAAACGGTCAAAGTAAATACAATTACAGGAATTATATTATTTATTAATTAGACAAAATTATAACTAAGGTATTTTCTGCGTTGACGGCCTTGCCTCATCCAAACACGAATTAATTAAGAGGTAGTATGAGTTTCAGATATTAATCCAATAAGGAGCACCTCTTCTCTAGTCTGATATAAACAATAGGGATTATCCGCATCGTACGGCATTGTAATATCACAATACGACAGTTAAACCTTATTACACGAAGCTTTGTTACAATTAGTCGTAATTAGCGTGGAAGCTGAGCGATTACCGCGACAATTGTCGTTACTCTGCATCGCGACGTCAATAAAACGACAAAAAAGTTCTGCGCAAAAGCCAAGGGAACATTAGGAGGAAAAATGTTGCCACAATATAGTAATTGAGGTGCATTTATCCGGCAATTGGCCTCCGTCCCCTGCGTTTCCGTTCGTTAGGCTGCTCGGAAATGTGCCGGAAAATTGTTGCGACTCACGAAGCTATGTAAAACGGAGCCAAGGCACTGTCTCCGAGTGCAGCCAGCAGCCAAGATGCACTTGCTTGTTTCAGAAATAAAGAATTTTAGATAGTGTCTTGACCAGGTGCACTGTTTGTTATATCTGTATGTTTTTGTTTTGAGGAACAGAAAATGTATATTACTGAAGCGCTATCGTGAAATTTAAAAGCAGTAAACAAAAGTTACTCATTCGGTTTTTGTACTGACCGAGGGACTCACTTTTTCTATTTTTGTCTAATAATAATAATAATAATCACAAACAATTAGTGCTACTCAATACTATTTTATGACACCGATGAAATTATTATTACGACTCACAGAGCTATGTAAAACGGAGCCGGTCGAAATGCGATGCAGATGCGATGATGAATTGTTCAAAAAATTACCCAGTAATGTAAAAACATTAATTTCTCTGATCAAATACAAGTTTTAAATATTTTATAACTTTATGCCTTTTGTGCTTAATATGCAACAAGAAAGTTTTTTTTTAAATTAATTGAGCATCATCAACACACATGAAAATCTTTTTATCGGGTGCTACAAGTAGCCCTTACTCCAAGTTCCTCTTGATGGACTAGGCCTGACGGTTATAACATTCAAGATTGACAAGTATAATAATGCAGTTACCACTGCACTGTCCTCCTTATTTTGAAGACCGGCATAAATGCCTTTTCACGCCCCGCTTTAAGAAAAAAGGATAATTGGGAAAAGAAAACGCATGTGCTTTAAGAGTGTTCCACGTCTGGATGCTATGAGAGAGATGTTAGTCGCCAAACCTTTTGGTGCGGGCCAACAAATCTTGGACTATGACTTAGGCTGTTTCTTCATAAGATAAGAATCCGTTAAAGTGAGCCCAACTGGGTAGATGACGAGCCAACCGTCAGGAATATTAATTAATTTTACAAATAGTACATTGCGGTGGCAGCATTTACAAAACAATGCGTAATATCTACGGGACAAAACAATGTTAAATTATAAAATTCACGAAAGACGAGAACGGTGCGTGCATGCAAAAGCCAACACCAATATGTTTTTGTGTGTGGTCGTAACAATAATTGTCGTGTCAGTAACGAGCCTAGCAGATGTTGCTGTTTAATTAAAACTTTGAACCATCGTTATCCAACCCTTCGACATTATTGGACTCCCCATGGCACTCTCGTCAGCTCTATAAACTTTTCCGGCTCGATCTACGGATTCGGATATAATTTTCCATTTTCAATTACAGCCTTAATTCACTTTAATAAAAGCACGATTCAGGAACTTTACACGGAACCAGAATATGTGCTTCATTATTGTAATCATTAAGGAATGCGTTAGTATTAAATAGAGTTTGTAATTGTACATAAAGAGTTCCATATAGGTTCGCCATGTCATGATAGTGCCAGGCCATGTAACTATCAAATAAGTTTTGATTAATAAATAAATAAATGTCGGTCTCAATTGGTTAGCGGCTTGACACTGAGTACTAGAAAGGTGTAATTTAGCATGGATATCGTGGGTGGTAAGTGGACAAATATGATCTGACGATATTATCTAACTAACATAGTGCTATTTGCCCACTTTTATAAGGCATCCGCAGAATTGTTTGTTTGATTGAAAACCAGCGCCGTACCTAGTATCCTACCAGTGCCACGACGAAATGCTGAGCGGAGACCTATTTGGTAACCTAGTTGGTTTTAATCAAATGTAATATATATTGTCATGTCTTGTATTACTAATTGTTAGGTATCAAATAAACCTTTCTTGAAATTATTTGATTACACACGTACTTTTTGAATCCTACATTTCATTTTTTACGCTTGACTGACTCAGAGCTAACAGGTGGAGAAATCCAATGGGTGTGTACCATAAATAGAATCCACTGGCGATCTCGGACAAAGAATCCTTTGGGAATTGTATCCCGAGTTTCATGCAAGCGAATCCAAAGTTAGATATTACCTACGTGGCTGGTATTAATATACCTATTATTACATCATATGCTTCTATTCATTCTAAAAAATAAGATTCTGGAAAAAAAGTAAATAAAAATAGGATAATAGCTAAGAAATTTCACTTGCTACGCTAAACTAGATATAACTTGTACCACTATTGGGACGTTTATCAAAGGCCAAACACTTACATAAATATTCACAGATGAACACAACACTTTAAACATATTCGTCGCCACAGAAAGAGACAAGACAGATATTCTATTGTATGCCGGTCATTTGTTGACCATTGTTTTAAATACAACCTTGGAAGCAAATGAGCCTGCGGACAAACAATTCAATTCGCAACTATCTAAGGTACAATACTAATATAATAGTATTAAATAATACTGCGGCTTAGCAGGCACAAACCGAAATACGTGTCAGTCAATCAACGATTGTACCATTTGTACGTCTACCACGAGTTGCCACTTTAAATTTAAGTTATCATTCGCGTAAAAATAATTGTGGTGGGATGACATGACATGACAATGTGAAATCCCAATCCATTTTTTACGCGAACGATAATGTAAATTAAAAGTGGCAACTCGTGGTAGACTTACTGAACGACATCTTGGCCGCCTTGCGGCGAGAGATGATTTCAAAACAATGATACATTGCAATGCGTTATTTCAACAAGTGCAGGTAACTCATGATTCGAACTACAAGTCCTAAGTTCGCCTCAAACTTGCAGAAATTATGTCCATTAAACATGCTAAACCCAGAATTCCTTTAGTTTCCAAACTCAAATTTAGTTCAGTTACGTCGGCCAGACGTATAGTAGTTCTAAAGTGCTTGAGTATCTACATAAAATATGTATTCAGTCGTCGCGATGCAAAAGCTTCAGAGAGTGTCCCTATTAGGGTGCATTGTGGGATCGGCGTAAACGCAGCGGTTATGCAGTTTGCAAGGATGCATTTATTGCCCGAGGAATGAATGCTAACGCGAGGCCTGACCTGACGCTTCAACGTTTATACGGATACGTGATTTGTGTACAGTCGCGATTAAAATCTGTTCTCTACCTTATGGGTTTATGAATAGATGTACGCATCGGTGTTCCAGGCTTAATGAGGCTTAGGTCATATTTATTAAGATTGGTCGCTCTATGGTTACTAAGTTGACTGATCAAAATCTTTTTTTGAAAGAAAGTTTTACTAAGTATATAATTTAAATCAAATGTTCAAAAATGCAAAGGCTTATCTTCTTAAAGCCCCGTTCACATTATTCCAGTAGCAGCATTCCAGTCCAGCGCTGTAATACCGCTGGAATAATGTAAACTGGCACTGGAATTCCACACTGGAATATACATATTGATGAGGCGCCGGATTGAAATAATGTGAACGGGGCATAACTCAAAATTAGACTTAGTACAGCTGTACCTGTCTATATCAGTAACTTCTTATAGCTATAATTTTTGTCTATGTTAACATCAACTTTGGCATTTGTTGGTAAAAATAGTAAGATTCTAGTAAAATGATAATGATGCGACAAGTCTGAGCATAGTTAAGTACGGACTATAGATCTCGCTCAGTGCTTAATTTATCAGATTATACTACACAAAACAAGTTAATTAGACTTACTATAGAATTTAAGACCTTACTCTCATTGTCCGAAAATGTATTATTTGTAAACTAGGAAACCCTTTCAGACGTCGACCGTACCTGCGTCTTGTCTTGGTTACGGCATAACGGGAACTTGCGGCAAATGTTTAATGTATACGGTGTTTTATACATACGCGCACCCAATACTTTATTTCGCTGTTGTATGTTAATGAAAATATATGTTGAATGAATTACTAAGAAGATATTCTGATTGGAATAGAACATAATAAATCTAATACATAATAATAATATGTTTATTTATAATGTTAATTATAATATACTAATAATCTGCATGCCTCTTGAAAAAAACCGGAAACTGCTATAAGTTATATGATAGTCAAAACTTGGTCGCCAGATCATGAAGCAAGATCCCCTCCATCATTAAGTATTACAGGTAAGTATTAGGAAACTTAATTAGGGTAACGATACTAGATCTAGATAGCAATGATAACCATACCCTGCATACGAAAGCACTGCTTAAAGTAAAGTAATTATTCAATGTCAATAAATTGTTCGCTATCAAAATATTTTTTCACATTATGTGAGTCTCATGAATGATTGGTAATTTTTTGAGACATCTATATTATGTCAAAGTCATAGTCAAATATTTATTTACGAGAATACATGTCAAACTTCACGTACTTTCTTTGCTTCTTTCTTTGTATGTTGTGCAACGGTGATCACTTGTTTCACAGACAGAACTTTCATAGAATTTCGTTTCGCAGAAAATAATTCATAGAATATTCAGTCCATATATTTTCATTTTGAATAGATAGATAGATAGATAGGTATACTTCATTGCACAAAAAAGGAATAAAAACAGTTGTATTACATAAAACAAGCAATTTGTACAATTTAGGCGGCCTTATCGCTAGAGAGCGATTTCTTCCAGGCAACCTTTGGGTTTGAATATTATTGTTTCATAGACTATTCACTTCATAGAATATTTAGTTCACATATTTTCATGTCGAATATTATTGTTTCAACGACTATTTACTTCATCGAAACATTTTACACAGAAAAATCAGGTAAGGTCAGAACTGTGACAGATTTTTTATGGTGACTATTTTCTCTTTGCCTTATTAAGGGTTGAATATCTAGGCCAGCCTACACCGAGATTCCCCGCCCCCAAACGAGTAAAGCTTTAAATATGCACTCAAATACTTAGACTCTACCTACATAAAATAAACGTTTAAGTAATACAAATTTCAAATAGATAATACTACCCAGACCCAATAGGAAAACAATAAAAAAGTATTCACCTCCTTGAACACACGACCTTCCTGGCCTTTACCATTGTGCCACCAAACTTATCAATTTTAATACGAGGATCATATCATTTTCTGATCACTACACCGAAACAAAACTATTTACTTGTATAAATCTTTCACGTGTGAACAAAACGTCGGCTTAAAAATACACAAATAGTGAATCAGGAGTAGTCGGGTTGTTTTACCATATTTTATAAACTGCCGAAGTCTATTTAATTACGTAAGGTGCAAAATCGAATGTTCGGGGTTACTAAAAACAGTGGAAACTCATTAGGAACTTTCCCAAGTAAGATTGTTATTTTAAGGCGGAGTTTTCGCCAGATTGCTCGGAAACCCCCTTTTTCGATTCAATGGTTTAGGTGTTTATTTTTTAATAATGGTCTTGCAATATGATACGCTCATGGATATTGTCTAGAACCTGTGCTAATTTGTTACATTATAGGATGTACTTTACTCGATCATAAACAAATCCGAAAACAGGCTTTAATGTAATTTTTAAACGAATTATTAGTGGGTAGAATGTGAAAAAAATATCCATAACTTTTATAAAGAAACATTCTTCTTTGAACTCTTTAGTGACTGTGCTAAATTTTTAATCTCAACGGACGTCATTTATTCAATTAAAATTATATTTATCTCGAAACTAGATCGTTGCCCAGCGTCTGACGACACGCCCGCCGTAAGTCATCTTGCCAGTCGCACTCAGGCGCTTGCCAACGTCGGCCAAATTTTCTCCACAAAAATGTGTTTTTTTTTACCTTCAACACTAAAGTAAAAGTAAAAGTAAAGAATATCTTTATTCAAATAGACTTATAAAAAGTACTTATGACAAGTCATACGAAAAAAAATTGTAGCAAAAATATACTGAATAAAAATAAACTTACATAAAATAATACTATGATAGTTAATATCATAATTAAATATAATGTGACTCTACCACCGGTTCGGAGGTTGTTTCCGATCGAGAAGACTCCGGCAAGAAACTCGATGGTTACTCTTTTCAATCTTGTTTTTATACACAAAAATTGAATTGACAGAGTAAAGTCACAACAAAAAAGTGTGCAGAGGAGCAGATTATACCTAAGATGACCACACATTCTTATCATTTAAGAAATCCTCAACACTATAATAACTTGGCTTCATTAACTTAGCTTTAATTTGTGACTTAAACTTGTGAAGAGGCAGTTCAATAAGAGTTTGCGGAATCTTATTAAAATATTTAACACATTGACCAACAAATGATTTCCCTACCTTATGCAGTCTTAGACTGGGAGTTACGAGCTTATTTTTATTCTGGTATTGAGTTTATGAACATCTCTGTTTTTCTTGAAAAGATGCAAGTTTTTACGGACATATACTACATTAACATAAATAAATTGAGAGTACACAATTAAAATATCTATCTCTTTGAATACTTCACGAAGCGAGTCGCGTGGTCTAAGGTTGTAAATGGAGCGGATGGCTCTTTTTTGGAGAACAAAGATGGTGTTGAGATCCGCTGCCGAGCCCCAGAACTGTAGACCATACGACATAACACAGTGAAAATAATTGAAGTACTTGCTGTTGCGATATCAGTCAGGAGCCTTATTTTTCTAGTAGCATAAGCTGCCGAACTAAGTCTTCCTGCCAGAGCAGAAATATGCGGACCCCACTGTAACTTGGAATCGAGAGTAATTCCCAGAAATACAGTGGAATTTGCAATCTCTAATGGCTCGTTATTCATGTTTATAATGATATCGACCTGTCTTACATTGGGCATAGAAAATTTGATACATTTAGTCTTCTTAGCATTAAGCAGTAAACTGTTACTTGTGAACCAATGCAGTACCTTAAAGAGAGTGTTATTTACGTCGTCAAGTGCTTTGTTACTTCTATCTAAGTGTCATCAGCAAATAATACAATCCCACATAGGTCTTTGACAAAATAAGGCAGGTCAATTATATAGATCAAAAACAGCAGAGGACCTAATATTGATCCCTGGGGCACGCCCATACGTATGGTGGCACCGGAAGAATTCGTACCATTGATACTCACTTTTTGTATTCTATCGGTGAGGTAAGATTCTATAAGGCTAAGTGAAATATTTGAAACACCGTAATGTCTCAGCTTAATCAGTAGGATTTCATGATCTACGCAGTCAAATGCTTTTGATAAATCACAAAAAACTCCTTTTGCATCGTGCTTGCCTTCCCACGCATCAAATATGTGTTTGATAAGCGCAACACCTGCATCGGTTGTATTCCTATTTTTAGTGAGTCCAAAATGATTACTATGTAATAATTTATTCAAAGCGAAGTGAGAATTTAATTGATTCAATATCATCTTTCAATATTATCATTTTTCTCACCTGACTTATAAAGGGGTATGACTTTACTTAATTTCATTAAATTAGGGAACTGACCCTTGTCTACACAGTTATTAAAAAGTAACGCTAAACTAGGGGAGATGGTATCTATGACTAATTCAAGTATATTAACAGAAATACCCCATAAATCCTCCGTTTTTTTATGTTAAGTTCTGCAAACGATTTGAGGATGGTATGAGGAGATATATGATCAAAGCAAAAACTAGTGGCGCACTCATTAACACTTGATGTGAGGAGATAACTAGCTAGCAGTGAACTAGAATATAGTTTACTGGTAGTAATAAAAGGTATCTCAGAGAAAAATGATTCAAATGTATTAGCTATATCAACGTCAGACTTAATAATATTATCATTAATTTTAAGTGAGAAAGAGTTATTGCGTGGTATGGACTTACAAGTTTCTTTGTGTATAATGTTCCAAGTCGCTTTGATTTTGTTTTTTGCTTGTTTTATTTTGTCTCGCAAAAACATGGACTTGGCAACATTGCAAGATTTTTTAAATATCTTAGAGTAAGATTTAACATAGTCTACTAGTTTGGGACTATGAAAGTTCGCTTTAAATTTACTTAAACTTTTAATAGAACACGCACTTTGAACATTTCAATTAGAATATATTCGCTCTTCATTTTATTGAAAATCGCAGGAGACACGTTATTTTTTAATGGTTTAGTTTTTTTACAAATGAATTTTAAAGTTGCGATGTTGTTAATTTGCTATGCGACTGCCATCTAGCTTCGAATAGCCACAAAACAAATAAATGTGTTATGTCGAAGTCATATTAACTTAAATTTATTTTATTTTATAGAAATATGATCCTTAAGCCGATGTGTTTGAAAGTATGGTAAACGCATTAATGTTTTTCATGAAGTGACAATAGGATGTGACGCATTTTTTAACTTGTCGCTGTCAGAGACAAATGCAGAGACGACATACAGAGTGATGTTTTTTTTTGAAGACATTATTGTGACTTTATGTAAGGAATAAAGTAAAGCGAATTAAAACACAGGACAGTCCCATACAAAAAGGCTCAAAAATGGCAATATCAAAATCAACAGTCAAAATAAGAGTAATTTAAAGATGTTACGGAAATATATATTTCATGTTTTTCTAGAAAAAGGTCAGGTCAGGAGTACCCATAATCGACGCGAGCGGAAGCAGCGCAAGTGGTGTGTCAGGACCGTAGCAAGTGGAAAGATGTGGTATCTGCCTACCCCTAGGGAAAAAGGCGTGATGGTATGTAGATATTTATGTATGTATGTATGATTTTCTACCGCGTTTACCGCACAAATTGTCATTTTGTCCGAGCTCTTACTACGATAACTCGACACTTATCACTTATGGTACTTCAAGCATAGCTAGCCGGAATGCCCAAAAATATTTTTTTTCTAAGCCAAAATATTTATGGCATCACCGGATGGTCGGATTCGGTTTCTGTGTTATTAATTATTATTCTACATGTCATCATCATCATCATCATAAATGCGGTCTATCTCGGTTGTGAACCCACACCAGTATGATTTTTTATTTAATTTTTAAAAAAATATTTAAAAAGCTTTCATCGCATATCTGCCAGTGGCTGACATTAACTTAGAAAAAGCGTGAATAATACAGCCATTCTTTTATTTTTTTATTGATACATCAATATTATTGAAGACTTTAGCAATATCTCTTCGTCTGTCTCCAATGATTTTCCAGAAATGGAAAGTGCACGTGCAATTTCTCACAATATGTTCATGCTCAGTATATTTTAGTCAGTCCTGTTGATTACCTCTTTACAAGTTTAACTTAAAATTTATGAAACAATAGTATTTATGAAGAGGATTACTTGAATAGCAAGAATTTGTGGTGATAGTAGGAATTATTGGCTCCTCTGCTCAGTAGGTTTTTTTTTTGACTTTTCTCTGAATATATTTGTTGTCAAACAAAACAAAGTTCAAAAGAGTAACTATCGAGTTTCTGCACGTAATAAAATTAAAACAGAAGACGCACTTTCGACACAATTGCAGAACAATATCAGCCTTCTGTACGCGCCAATACGGTTCAAAATAACTCTGCACCTGTAACCCGGCTGCGTGTAGCTCATAGGGGTGAATGCAAATACTGCTATATGAAGCGCTTGCACGTATGTATCTATAAATACTGTAAACACATGCGCTTTTTTTGTTAATAATCAAATAAATTCAATATTATTAAGTACCTACGTAAGTAATACTTTTTGTGTTTGTGTTTACGGAGTTTTGGTCAAAAAGGATATAGCCATCGACATGATAAGAAGAAGAAGTAATACTTAACCACCAAAAATTTAAGTAGGTGGTTATGAGGTAGGCTGTTGTATCTACTTATGTTACTATGTCTTAACACTCTACTACTCGTATATGGTCCGCGCGCGCGGACTGAGGGTGTAGGTGGATAAGTCGACCAGATTACGTAGTGACATAGGCTGGTTTCCTGTCGGAATTTTCCCGATAGAAGCAGCGTACGAACCGATTGTAGATTCGCATTAGGTTTATGCATAATATGTAATCTTCTAGTTTTATTTCATTTACGTCTTTATTATATATGCACTTTTACGTTGTTGACATGTCATAAGTGCTCTCTACAAGCTTGAATGATTAAATGATATTTGTTCTTTCTTACTTTCTTTCGAAGTCCTTATAATTCAAATGTCATTGTCTGCATCTGCCCTGTTTCAATTAATTCAAATACCAAAGTGTCAACAGAAGTCAAAGTTTTTGGCTTATTATGTGCGCCATCTATTGTTGACTAGCTTATTTAAAAATAATTGTAACTGCAATGAGGTAAAGACTAAGGAGAAAATATTACGAAATGAATGGCGGCAATTTTTCAGAGGGGAGACATACAGCAGCAATTGTCAGATTTTGACTGAAATTAAATTTGAAATCTCTAAAATTACCGCCTTAAGAGGCAAGTCGTATGCACAGTCCCTATCAGTCTATAGACGAATCATTTGTTTTTATAATTTAAGACAGATTGTAAATTTAAGGGTTTGGGGCCGGAGGTGCTCATTAAAGAACTTTTATGAGTTTCGTCGAGTTTCTTGCGTAGGTTTTGTGAACAGATTGACGTCCGAATTTTAATGACTTATTGTGAAACTTCGTGTCTCGAGATGATACAAGATCTGGGAATTGAAATTCGTTAAAAGATTTGGGATTGAGTTTATAGCCGCAGGACAAGCGAAGCAGCTCTATTATAGAAATGTAATGGTAAGAATGCTACAGATCTAATTCTTATGATTGGAGCTTGGTGAAGTTGCTTTTGATTGAAATAATACAATGTTTTGTACTCGTATGTCCATATGGATAAACAGCTAAACGTCTCAGAACATCTTATTTTACATGTAAATGTAAATTGTTGATGCGCAAATCAATTAATTAATAAACAGACCTCGAGACGAGCTTGAGCTTGTTACTATTGGTACATTTATCATAGCGTTTATTTGTATTTTCCTGAATATACTGAGTTCCTACACTCTTCTTATTTGCGAATCGAACGTCAGCGCACTTAACGTTTGGCCAGCCAGTTGATCCAATATATGTTTTGCCTACATACTTTCCTACTCCTTCGAAGCCTATATGTAGCTAGAAGTAGTTCAAAAATATTTACTAAGAATTCTATTAGTCTGAAAATAAATGTAAAATTCTGCTTTACCATTCTAAATAAGAACTGAGTAGACCTGACAAAGGAACGATTAAATTGATTCCCGGGCTTTGATCACAGCGCAATGTAATAAGCTTTCTTAAGCGTAAGTAACAGCTTTAAATCTGTTGCCTGATATTTGTTTGTCATTCAAACCTCGTTGTCCGAAGTCCGAAAAGCTCGTATATTTTATTCGGAGGTTGGGAACGAATTAAGAGCAATTCACATTGGACGATTTTCCGTCGGCGGCCACGCTACGTGCCACGACAATCCAATTAATAAGTAAACCTTTCGTATTCACTGCGAATATCAAATGTTTGTCCGGCGTCCAATTGGGCGTTCAAATAAAATATTCACATTATAACAATACATTGTTGGTCGTGATTGCGGCACGTGGGCTAATTCTGCTTTAACGATTTTGGACGTGTGCGAGGAGTTTTCAATTTGGAATGGTGACGATTGAAAACATTGCTTTGTCTGTTAATTTGGGCAAACATGTAAAAATTACAGACTTTTTTATAAATTTTGACAAGGTTTCGACGGGCTCTCTGTCACAATGGATCCTACCTGTAGTCATGGATACACTACTAACTTTATGGGTTCGTCGGTCGTCCTCATCCTCATTCATCTGTCTAACAATTGTGTTAGCAGGCAATATACAGGGTGGTCCAAACATACACGTCAATAATTACTCACACCCTGAGGTATCCGAATATACCCTATCTTTGTTACCCGATTTTTTGGAACTTTCAAGTTATGATTTTTTAAATTTTGTAATTTTAAAGCTGACAGCTTAACATTTTTGGTAATTTTTTTTTCAAGTTTTGAAACCTGTTCTTTATGAGTGTTACTTTCTTTCATAAATAATTGTTTTCCTGACGTTCAGGAAATTCACAATTAATTTTGATCGAAAGTGAACAATTCACGTTCAAGCGATTCAGAGTTATTTTCAACATTCAATAGAAAGTAAAAATTAATTAATTTATAATTTAAAAGTTATTTTAAAAACTTGACAAATCTATCATCTTGTGGGTATGATGGGTTGGTGTGATACCAACTATATCACACGGTGTCGGGTGTAGTATACGGAGTAAAATAATATTCAGGACTCACGTTCCAATGTTTGTAATCCCAACACAATAATTAGAAGGCACAGTAGGAAGATGAACACACAGCACAAGCACAGTCAGATAGTAGGTAAGCGACACAGTTCGGAAAGATAGATGATAGAATAGATGTGGAAGAACGAAAGTCTTAATAATAACATACAAGGCACTCAAGCGTAAGTATATCAGCGTGCGTTCCGCGTCGTAAGAAAATTTCGACTGATGCGCTGCGTGGGCGCAGCGGACGGCGCGTCTCTGCGTCCGATACATAAGCGTTATGTACGGTCCGCACGAACGCGCTGTGCAATGCTCGATGATGATGATTGTTGATATCGATATCGACAAACTAATATGCATCGTAGTGTCACGCATGTAATGTAAATATAAAATGTTATTAAAGATATAAGTAATTTAGTGTTGTAATGTGTGTGCTTAGGTTAAGTGTGATATAGTTTAGGATTAATATATTGGTATAAATGTGAAAATAATATAACATTTATAAATAAAAGATATGAAGTGTAGGAAAGTTGCCTACACCACCCACCTCCAGAGACCGTCAAGGGCGATCAAAATCTGCAAATTTAACATGTCGTCCAGAACGGTTAACATATTCTTTTTGAATAACTGGCGGAGGTTCTTCGGTATGGTCAGACAGTATGAAGGCCGGTTTTAGACGGTCTATCGATACTGTTACCTCTTTGTTTTTGAGAAGGATTTTAAAAACTTTATCACCTCTTGTCAAAACTTTGTGCGGCCCTGAATATGCAGCTTGTAGTGCACCACGTAATGCGTCTTCGCGAAGGAAAACGTGATCACTGGTGGCGAGATCTTTATATATATATACCTTCGACCTATTATGGTGCGAAGTAGGTGTTGGTCTCTCACCCATCGGGTAGTAAGGCTTTCTGGTCCTTGGCTAAAACGGTCGAATCGAACTTTTGCCGCCCATCTCTGCCGCCACTGATGAAGCCCGGCGGATCTCTGGCCCATTCTGCAGAAGAGAAAGCAAATCTTTTTGCTTCTCTATTTGCAAGCCATTCACGTCTCAATTCTGTAAGTAAAACACCACCTGTGCTACCCCAAAGCGGTTCTCTAATGGCAGAAATCCGTATACGCCAAAAAGAGGTACTGAAAACGCTTCGGACTCTTGACGGGTACAAACCCAGTGGTCCAGATGGGATTCCTGCAGTGGTTTTGCGGAATTGTGCGCCCGAGTTGTCTCCTGTACTGACACGCCTGTACCGCCTCTCCCTCGAAACGGGACAAGTTCCTAGTTCCTGGAAGCTTGCCAAAGTGCAACCTGTGCCCAAAAAAGGTACTAGGTAAGGTAGGTGTGACTGGATATCTGACTTCCTGAGCGAACGGTCAATAAGGGTAGTCATTGATGGATGCTCTTCTGACTTATTGGCTATAAATGCCGGAGTACCTCAGGGGTCTGTTCTTTCTGCGACACTTTTCCTGCTGCACATTAATGATCTATTGTGCACAGGTATCTTTGGATACGCAGACGACAGCACTGTTACAGAAAGATATATGTCCAGTGCCCGCGTCAGTGTCGCTGAGAGAGGCCATGGTTGAGCGGATGAATTCAACATTACAAGCAGTGTCCGACTGGGGCGAAGCTAACCTCGTTGAGTTCAACGCCAGCAAAACCCAGGCTTGTCTGTTCTCCGCCAAACGGAGTCCATTCAATCTGACTCCTACTTTCCTGAATGCACCGATACCAATAACCAACTACCTTGAGCTCCTAGGTATGGAACTCTCTTCCAACCTTAACTTTGGTAGCTCTATTGAGTCGAAAGCAAAAACCGCTGCCAAAAAACTTGGTATCCTCTTTAAGGTTCGGCGTTACTTCACACCGGAACAGTTGCTCCACTTGTATCAAGCACAAGTTCGGTCGTGTATGGAGTACTGCTGCCACCTGTGGGATGGCTCTGCCAAGTACCAGTTGGATGCAATGAACTCAGTGGACCGAAGGGCTAGGAGACTCATAGGCGACGATGCGCTCGTTGGAACCAAACTTCAGAGTTTGGAGCATCGGCGTAAAGTCGCCTGTCTATCGGTTTTCTATAAGGTGTATTTTGGAGGGTGTGCGCAGGATCTACACAACCTGATACCGCCGTCTACTTTCTACAACCGGACCACTAGACGCCGGGAGGGCTTCCACCCCCATGTGGTTGACTTTCCAACAGTCCGTACCCAACGGTTTGCTGCGTCTTTTCTGGTACGCACCGCTAGGGAGTGGAACGCTCTCCCTGCGTCTGTGTTTCCGGATACTTACAACCTTGGTGTCTTCAAGGCCAGAGTGAATAGGCATTTTCTGGGTAAGCGTGTACCACCATCGGCCTCGTCATCGCTTACCACTAGGCGAGACTGAGGCCAAACGCAAACCCATTTTAAATAAATTTAAAAAAAAACAATAACGGGCAGTTTCGCAGCCGTGCTGCAAACTCAGAAGTATCTGTAGTGCCAGCAGAAGAAGCTTCGAAAAATTCGCCAGGCAACCTTAAGGGTTCACCATATACGAGCTCCGCTGAGGAAGCTTGTAAATCTTCCTTGAAGGAAGTTCTAATGCCTAGCAGGACCCACGGAAGTGACTCTGTCCACCTGTCGTTCGCATGGCAGACAATTGCGGCTTTAAACTGCCTGTGGAAACGCTCTCCAAGGCCGTTGCAAGCCGGGTGATAGGCTGTCGTCCGTTTGTGCTCAAATCCGGTTAAAGTCGACAGACACTGGAACAGGGCCGATTCAAACTGACGGCCACGGTCTGTTGTAATGACTGTTGGACAACCGAATCGAGCAATCCAGCCAGTCAGCAAGGCTTTTGCAACGGTTTCCGCCGTTATATCTTTGATCGGTATTGCTTCCGGCCACCGAGTAAATTGGTCTATGGCGGTAAGGCAATACCGGGACTCATGCGAAAGAGGAAGGGGTCCAACGAGATCAAAATGGATCTGCTTGAAGCGTTCCCGTGGTAGGTTGAACATGCCCACCGGAGCGGTCACGTGTCGGTTGACCTTAGCTCGTTGGCACTGTATACAGCTACGTGCCCACTCCCTGCAATCCTTCCTTATACCCGGCCAAACAAAACGTTCGGCTACTAACTTGGCCGAAGCATTGCAGCCTGGGTGGCTAAGGGAGTGCAGGCGGTCAAAAACCTGCTTCCTAAAGAACTTCGGGACAAATGGTCTGGATGTCGGTGAACTGACGTCGCAGTACAGGGGAACTCGACTTCCAGGTACGTGCAGTCTTTCCAGGCGCAATGACGAACCTTCATCAAGCAGTTTGGAAAGTTCGGGATCTGAGGCTTTACCTTCGGCTAAAGTCTCGAGGTTTACAGGCGCTTCCAGTTCTTCGATACGCGACAAGGTATCGGCCACAACGTTATCCTTGCCGGATATGTGTCGGATATCAGAAGTGAACTGGGAGATGTAGTCGAGGTGTCTATACTGCCTAGGCGAACAGTTTTTCTTTCGCTCGTGGAATGCAAAACTGATAGGCTTGTGGTCAGTATAGACAATGAAATGCCGAGCTTCGACCATATGCCGAAAGTACTTGATTGCCTCGTAGATCGCAAGCAGCTCCCTATCGTAAGGCGAGTATTTCACTTGCGATGGACTTAGCTTCCTGGAGAAAAATGCCAGTGGTTGCCATGCATCCTCCTTCAGCTGCTGTAGTACAGCACCTATAGCCTTGTCTGATGCATCCGTCACCAAAGCAAGCTTGGAGTAAAGGAGCTTGTATTTGGGTAGCGCGAGAAAGAAATCTTCTGTAAAAAATTCAGCATGCCCAAAAACGCTCTCAGCTGTCGCACGTTGGTTGGTGTCGGGAAATCCCTGATGGCTTGAACCTTCTCGTCGAGTGGTCGGGTACCGTGTTCGGAGATACTGTATCCTAAAAAGGTTACCTCCTCTGCCCCGAAAACACACTTAGACGTGTTTATCAGCATGCCGTAGTCACGCAGTCTTCCAAAGATGATTCGGAGGTGTTCCTCGTGCTGAGCTCGGGACCTACTATACACTAAGAAATCGTCCAAATATGTGTACACGAAATCAAGGCCCCGAGTCATCTCGTCCACATATCTTTGAAAGGTCTGACCTGCGTTACGAAGTCCGAATGTCATATACGGAAATTCGTATAGTCCTAAGGGTGTGGTGATGGCTGTCTTAGGGATATCTTCTGGGCTGACAGGTATCTGATTATAGGCCTTCACCAGGTCTATGGTGCTGAAGACCTTGCAACCAGTTATACAATGGGCAAAGTCCTGTATATGCCGAATCGGATGCCTGTCGGGCACATTACGGGCATTCAACATGCGGTAATCACCACACGGACGCCAACCGTTGTCCTTCTTCGGAGCTAAATGCAGTGGCGAGGACCAAGGACTTTCTGAAGGTCGGGCTGTGCCCTTAGCCAGCATAGAATTTTTAATTTGTCAGGAGCAAGACGACGGGGTGGTGAAGCTACTGGAGGGCCTGGTGTGGTGCGTATGTGATGTAGAGTGTTATGCGGGATGTTGCGATGCGTACCAGCTGGTCGAGTGATCTCTGGAAATTTGTTAAGAATTTTATGATACGGAGAATCACCAGTCAAAACTTTTACAGAGTAAAGGCTACTATCACTACTGCTAACTACAACACTAGCTACCGCAGATACAGATGTTGTACTATCTATTAAGCGTTTATTACGACAGTCTACAATTAGGTTTTAATTGTTGGGTTTGGGGCGAAAGACACCAGGTTTTCGTAATACAGAGCAAAACATTTATTCAGTAAAAAGCCATGACACCTTTCATATCTCTAATAATCTAACCAAAACGAGCGCCGTCAGTTGGCGGTTTTTCTACTTCTTTACTAAGGAGTTTAGTTTATAAACTCTAACACCTACCTTTAAACTAAACTATCTTTTATCCAAAATAACATTAGAAACTAAAAAAGACATAGACTCACTAAATAACTATCTTTAAACCAATATTGTCTAGACAAACAAAATGCTTATCCTTGCCTAAAGGCTTAGTCAGTACATCAGCTGGCATACGGTCAGTAGACAAGTATTCTAATTTAACAATTTTGTCTTTTACAACTTGTCTTACAAAATGGTGTCTAATGTCTATGTGCTTACTCCTACTGTGATGCAACTGACTGTAACACAGTTTTTGTGCCGACTGACTGTCATTAAATATTGTCACAGTGACATATTTTCCTAAGCATTCATTTATAAAACTTCTTATAAACTTTGCTTCTTTTGCGCCTTCACATAAAGCCATGTACTCTGCTTCCGTAGTTGAGAGAGCCACTGTTCTTTGTTTACGGCTTTCCCAGGATACTGCTGAGTTGCCTATCATAAATACAAAACCTGTATAAGAGCGTCTATCGAATTGATTGGAGGCCCAATCGGCATCTACAAAGCCGGTAACAGTAATATCGGCTTTCTCATATACAATGCAATAGTCTATAGTGCCTTTTAAATATCGCAGAATGCGTTTTGCCGCTTTCCAGTGCATCTCGGAGTGACAATTATTAAATTGACTTAATAAGCTTGCTGCATGTGCGATATCGGGCCGTGTACACACCGCTATATACATCACACATCCTTTAAGACTCCTGTACTTTGAATAAATGTCAATTTGATCCCCTTTTTCAAATTTTATACCATTTTCTAAAGGCGTACCTATTGTGTTACATTCAGACATATTGAACTGTTCCAATACTTTCTGTATATAGTTTTTCTGATCAAGAATAATCCTTCCTTCTTCTTGTTGTAAGCGCATTCCCAAAAGGTGTGTAGCACGCCCAAGATCTTTCATTTCGAATAACCTCATAAGTTCCTTTTTCAGCCTTTCTTTTTCTGGTGTTTCTTTACTAAATAACAATATATCGTCGACATAGAGAGCCAATATGATGAGGTTATCGTCTCCATCATATTTAATGTACACACAAGGTTCACTCAGGGATTTCCTAAACTGTAGGTCAGTCAAAGCTTTGTCTATCTTGTCATACCAAGCCTTCGACGCTTGCTTTAGACCATATATTGCTTTGTTCAATTTAAATACGTAGTTTTCCTTGCCTTCAACTTTATATCCATCTGGTACACGGTCTCATTCAAGTCACCATTTAAAAATGCGGTTTTCACGTCCATATGGTCCACATACATATCTAGATTTACTGCTAAGGCAAGCAAGGTGCGTATCGTTGAGTATCTTACCACAGGTGAGTAGGTTTCTTCATAGTCTATTCCATACTTTTGGGTAAATCCTTTCGCCACTAAACGAGCTTTATACCTTAAAAGCTCTTTATTTAGCCCTAGTTTTTTCTTAAATATCCACATTATTTACATTTCACAGCTTTCTTATCTGCAGGAAGTAACATTAATTGCCAAGCTTCATTCTTTTCAAATGACTCATATTCATCATCTATCGCTTTCTTCCAGTGATCTTTTTCGTTTCCAGATAGTGCCTCCTGTACAGTAGTCGGTTCATCAGTGTGACTAATTGCTGCCATCGCCATCACTAGAGGGGCTGTGTCATCAATATCTTCATAATCACTAGAGGAACCCGTACCTGTTGTCATATCAGGATGCCAAGTAACATCTGAAGAGTGGTCAACGATGGAAGAGCTAGAATCAGATGAGCTGTTTTCTATAGTGGGCAATAAATGTTGACTATTTACAATATCGTTTTCAATTTGGTTCGACACATCAACAAGATCTACCTGGCTGTCAAAAATAGTTCCTTCCTGATCTTTATACATTTTTTCCTCAATGAATTGCACATCTCGCGATTTAATACAGATAGAAGGATTGTCTGGATCTATCAATCTAAAACCTTTTGATTCCGTACAATATCCTACGAAAATGTACCTTTTACTCTTTGCATCCAATTTCTTTCGTCTTTCATTGGGAATCAACGCATATGCAATACAACCAAAAACTCTTAGAAGAGATAAGTCAACTTTGTTACCGGTCCATTTATGCTCAGGTGTAAGTTCCCCTTACTGCCTTACTCGGTGACTTATTTTTAATAAAGATTGCTGTGTTCACCGCCTCGGCCCAGAATCTTTTGTCCATTCCAGCATCCTGTAGCATGCATCGTGCCGCTTCCATTATTGTGCGATTGGCCCTCTCTGCCACTCCATTTCGTTGGGGCGAATATGGCACGGTGGTCTGGTGCTCGATGCCCTGCTCTCTTAGGAACATCTGAAATTGTTTATTGACATATTCACGACCATTGTCAGTTCTTAGGGCTTTTATTTTTAAATCAGTTTGATTTTCTACAAAACTTTTAAAAGTTTTAAAAGTTTGCAACGCTTCATCTTTGGTGTTAATAAAGTAACCATAGGTCATCCTCGTGAAATCATCTATAAAAGTTAGTAAATATCTGGCGCCACTGAAAGAGGAGACCGACATTGGTCCGCACAAATCTAAGTGTATCAGGCCTAATTTCTCAGTAGCCCTATTAAATGACCTTTTAGGGAATGGTAATCTACATTGTTTCCCTTCAATGCACGCTACACAGGGAGTGCATTTATCATTACTGTAATCAATACCATTAGCCATACCTTGTTTGAGCAAATCCATACTGCGCCAATTTAGATGTCCGAGTCTACGATGCCACAACTCCTGAGTAGCCTTTACCCCGCACAGATTCAAGGTTTCTTTTTGAAGACTATGAATAATAGGCTCTTTCACAGGTTGCCCGGCAGCCACAGATTGAAATACCGTAGCACGCTCATCATCAGTCGTTCGATGATTCTCCATGTCTACCTGATAAACCCCGTTTACCTTTGTGGCACTTGCAACTACATTTTCACCACAGTAAATACCACACTCCTGTTCGTCAAAATGTACCTGCAGACCCTTATCTGTCATTTTGCTCACAGAAAGTAGATTTGTAGATAAACCGGGAACATAAATAACCTTACTAACTTTTACAGCTTCTTTATGACCTTTTAATAACAATTCTACGTAACCATATCCCTCACTAGACATTTTCTGATTGTTTGCAACCGTTACCAATCGCGGAGAGTCTGCAATGTATTATTTTAGTAAAAGTTTATTATTAGTCATATGACATGTCGCACCGGAGTCCACATACCAAGCATCCGAGTTTATGTCTACTGCTAGTGCTGTCAGCAAGGTCCCGTGCCATGCTTTTCCACATTTCTCGTCCTTATTCATTCTTGTTTGACAATTTCTGGCAAAATGACCGAGTTCCTTACAATAATAGCACTTGATTTTGGTAAATTGCTTGTCAACACTTTTTGGCGAACGATTTGTCAACAAACTACTTTCTTCGCCCTTGTCAACACCTCTGCGTAAATTTTCCTGCAGTAGTTTGCTTCGGATAACGTCACTGCTTAGTTTGATATTCGAATTTTCCAGTGCCATGATGAGTGGGTCGTAATCTGATGGTAAACCACTTAACATCAACACGGATACAAAGTCATCATCTAATGGCGAGTTAATATCTCGTAGTTGTTGATCTAAGTCCGAGATCTTCATGAGATATGCTTCCATGTTACTGAATTGCTCTAACTTTAATCCGAACAAAGTACGTAAAAGTCCTAGTCGTCTGCACAGCCCTCTGTCTTCGTAAGCGGCTCTCAAGTTTTTCCAGGCCTCATATCCAGTGCTTGCATTTCGCACATGAGAAAATGACGACGGTTGCACCATCAAACATATTTTTGCCAGCGTCTTCTGTTGCTTGCGTGCATCCACCACTATGGGATTGCCTGGTGTGGACTCAGCAATGCATTCCCACAGGTCCTCGTGTACTAATTAAATCCGCATCATGAATTTCCAGTTACCATAGTTGGAGATACCGGTGAGTTTTTCAAAATTAATGGAAATCCCCGAATTTGTTGCCGCAGATGTAGTAGATGGGCCTACAATGGCTCCGTCCGGGTCGACTTTCTCATTCGACATTTTTTTTTACTTTGTTTACTCACAAAAACAAACAAACTTATTTTACCGCAAGTCCTGGGCCCATAACCTGTTGGGTTTGGGGCGAAAGACACCAGGTTTTCGTAATACAGAGCAAAACATTTATTCAGTAAAAAGCCATGACACCTTTCATATCTCTAATAATCTAACCAAAACGTGCGCCGTCAGTTGGCGGTTTTTCTTCTTTTTTACTAAGGAGTTTAGTTTATAAACTCTAACAATAATAATTTAGAAAATCTACACCAATAATTGATTTGTTACCTCAGCTACTACAAAACGCTAATTTAAAGATCTACGTAAGCCAAAATCTAAATTAAGGTGTACATAACCGTAAGTAGAGATGTTGGAGCCGTTGGCAGCGCAAAGTTGAAATCCCGTCGCAGCACGACGATCACGCAGCGAGGGAAGACACAGAGGTCGATACCAGTGTCGACCAGAAACTGCGTCTTCGACTGTCGATCCGTTACAAATAGGCGACCAGTAGAAGATTTGGGGCTGTCGTCTGTTGCCATTATCGATTGCCCTTGAAGTTTTCCGCCTTGAAGTCGCAAGGGCGGACGCACCTGTTGGCTTTCTCTGCGAACTTGCTGTGGTACCAGCACAGCGAGAACTTCCGATAATTGGATTGGGACCGCTGCTGCCTTGACGACGACCTATTCCGACCAGATTGTGAGGGTCGGGGGCGAGGTCTGCCGTTTCTCTCCGATGCCAATGACTGGAACTGCCTGCGAAGTTCTGCTATTTCCTTCGTCAGGTTGCTGAGCACGGAACTTGGTCCAGCTTCTCCCATAGAAGCAACCATAGGTGAGGATGTGGCAATATCGACTACTCTGTCGGCTAAATCTGCCAAATCTTCTACTGGCGTCGACCCTGGTTGACCTGCTAGCACTGTCTAAATCCTGTTGGAAAGACGACTGATCCAGATGGTCTTCAAAAAGTCGTCTGGTACATCCTCGCCAACAAGGCTCTGGAGATGTCGTAGAAACGAAGATGGTTTTCTATCTCCTAACTCCTCATGCATCAACAGCTGCTTCAGCTTCTTTTCATTGGAAGCACTTAGTCGCTTTATAAGCTGTGCTTTCAGCTTCTCGTGTCTGTTTTCTTTCGGTGGCCTTATGATGATATCTTTCAGCTCGCGAGAATGCTGGTTGTCGAGTTGTCCGATTACATGATTAAATTTTGTGAGGTCTCTGGTAATCTTGTTTATGGCGAATTGTTGCGACTTGAGCAAACCAGATCTTAGGTTCTTCAGACCAGAATGGTGGTACGCGTATGCTGACCTTATAAACATCGCCACGATTTATCGACACGTTACCATCACTAGCGTCGTCGAACGAGTCGCGTCCTTCCGCCATCTTCCTTATCGTGTTCTTCTCAAGTCAAATAGGGGTCACCAATGTGGGTATGATGGGTTGGTGTGATACCAAATATACCACACGGTGTCGGGTGTAGTATACGGAGTACTCACGTTCCAATGTTTGTTATCCCAACACAATAATTAGAAGGCACAGTAGGAAGATGAACACACAGCACAAGCACAATCAGATAGTAGGTAAGCGACACAGTTCGGAAAGATAGAATAGATGTTCAGTTAGAATAGATGTGGAAGAATGAAAGTCTTAATAATAACATACAAGGCACTCAAGCGTAAGTTGTACTGTTCGTCATTCCTACTGCATTCGTTAACAATGATCTACATGTTTGTGAGAGATGATCTTTAGAATCTTAATGGAACAATTAACCTTTTATAAAACTTTGACACGAACTTTTAGTTTCAGGTGCTCCATCAATACATCATCATCATTACAAAATTACAGTAATGGAATTTTGGTTTTTTCAGAAAGGAACCACCCTTTACCAATTTCAGCGCGTGCAACAACTCAATGATGCGAACTATCCAAGGCGGGTTTTTTTTGAACAGAGGCAAGGTTTTGCGCACATACATTATGTTATCTAAAATACACACATCAACATGGTCTAGGGATATTTCAATTAAACCTAAATAATTAAAATTATATTACCTTTTTGTTAAGACACCTACACATTATAATAAACCTTGCCTATCTAATCTGATAAAGAAACTTTTAGATAAAGTTAAATTTAAAAAAAACTTAGAAGAACAGGAAAAACTCAGTCAAAATTTCAATCTTAACTTTATTTTTGAAACATCAAAACCTAAACAAAACAACTATTTTTTTTTTAAAAAATTGTTGAAAACTTAAAATTAATAATCCGTGGATCCACCTAAGACTCTCCTGACATATCTGCAGCGGTTCTGCGTACTCAAAACAAGGGTGCCAATATCCTGTTGTGGAATACTGTGCCAAGTCCTGCTAAGATGCAAGAAAAGCTGGTTTTCATGCACAATATCTTCAGGGAAATTCCTAAGAGCTCTTCTCTGAAGCATATCCCGGGCATGCTCAATAGGATTTAAGCCAGGGGATCGTGCAGGCCATTCTAATGCTTGGATATCATGCTATTGTAACCAACTTGTAACGATACGCGCCGTATGTGGACGGGCATTGTCGTGCGTTAGCTGGAAATTTTGTCCCATTTGCTGTCTGTGGGGCAAGATTACAGGCTCTAGCACCTCATCTCGGTATTTTAGAGTAGTCATATTGCCTTGTATCCAAACGAGGTCCGTCCTACCGCCGAGACGAACCTCTGCCCAAACTATGATCGTGCCACCTTGATATGCATGAACTCGATTCCAACGTCCAGGTTCTCTCCAAAGGCGTACTCTTCGCGAATCAGATTCATCCCTGATTCATCTTTGAAAAGCACAAGTGACCATTGAGAATGGTTCCAGTTGTCGTGTGCAAAATCTCATTGAAATCTTCTTCCCCGATTGCCTCTCCTTAGCGCTGGTACCCGAAATGGCCTACGAGCACGTAGGTTGACTTCATGCAGTCTCAAAGTTTGACCGCTTACCAGCTAACCATACTCTCTCTGTAGCCTTTGAACCAATTGCATCGCCGTTACATTTGGTTGACTTCGTGCAGCATTTACTAGGAATCGGTCCTGTACATGTATTGTAATGCGTTGAGGTCCTCGGTGCCGTTCCACCACTTCCCCCGCGACACGATAACGTGACCAAAGCCTAGATATGACGCTCTGACTGGTCCTCATGGCTTCAGAAACCGCAATTTGGGTAGCGCCAGCTTGAATCATGCCCACTGCTCTTAACATTTCGTTCCTGGTCAAGTGTCTACGTGGCATGATTAAATGAACACCGGAGATGCGTTTGACAAAGATTCATAGAAATTTATGGAGTTTTAATCAAGTTAGAAGTTCGTGAAGATTTGAATGAATGCGAATTTCATCTTAAAACAAAAAAAAATAAACATATTTTAATTTAAAAAAGGAACTTAATAATAATCTGTCATTAATAGTTTTTTTGTAAGGCCAGTACTTTTTAAGTTATTTAAAAAAGTTTTATATATCCCTAGACCATGTTGTTGTGTGTATACTGAGCAAGCTTCCCTAAGCGAGTCGCGTAGTCTAAGTTTGTATATGGGACGGCTGGCTCTTTTTCGAAGGGCAAAAATGGTGTTCAAGTCTGCAGGTGAACCCCACAACAGTAGACCATGCGACATAACACTATGAAAGTAGCTAAAATAATATACTAGTCTTGCTGTTTCAATAACAGTCAAGAGTCTTATTTTTCTAACAGCACAAGCAGCGGAGCTGAGTCTCCCTGCCAGGGCCGTTATATGCGGACCCCATTGTAACTTAGAATCTAAAGTTTTTCCTATAAATACAGTAGAATTTGTTAATTCTAATGGCTCGTCATTAATAGTTACAATGGTATCAACCTGTTTCACATTGTGCATAGAGAATTTGATGCACTTTGTTTTTTTTGCATTAAGTAATAAAATATTACTTGTGAACCAACAAAGTACCTTTGAAAGAGTATCATTTACATCGTCAAATGCTTGCTTACCTCTGTCGACTTTGAAAATCAACGAGGTATCGTCAGCAAATAATACTATCTCACAAATATCTTTGACATAGGTAGGAAGATCATTTATATAAATAAGAAAAAGCAAAGGTCCTAATATCGATCCCTGGGGCATTCCCATACGTAAAGTAGCACCGGAAGATGCAGTTCCGTTGATACTAACTTTTTGAGGTATATCTGTGAGATAGGATTGTATTAATTGAGGAGGAACCCACACAGTGCAATACCGTCGTATTTCCAAGTGTTAGTGTTAACATGTGGTCAGGAGCTGTTAACGGCGAAATGATTCGGGTAACATAGATGGGGTATATTCGGATACCTCTGGGTGCGAGGAATCTAGAAAAAAATACTGACGCGTATGTTTGGACCATCCTGTATAGACATGTTACCCAGCACTTTCAGAAATAAAATATTTTTCAGAAATATTATTTAGTACCGTCAACTCCTGTAACATCGCCTGATTTTGACATAAATTTGCACATTTTTTTTTAAATGTTCCCGCTGAATGAAGATCGTCTGACACAACGACACACTATCAACCTCATCTATCAGATGAGGTTGTTTCAAGTGTGTGTGACACGGTTCGGTACTAAGCAGTGTACGATTGATATTTGGGTTTTTAAACTAAAGGCGAAGTTAGGGAATTTGATCTTACTTCGCCTGGCTGTTGTATCTCTATGAATTTAAACTAATTTGCGCAACCTAAGCATTCCTTACATTTAATATATGGTCTACATCAGTTAGAATGAAATAAAACAACTAAACAGTCGTTATTTTAAAAAGAAAGCGTATGGTGTTCGAGGCAATACTTTAGAAATACTAAGATCGTACTTAAGCAATAGAATTCAAGTTACTACTATAAATAGAATAGGTCCTACTACTAGGGCAGAAACTCATTTCAAATCATCCTCAAGAACAGTTACATTTGGAGTGCCACAGGAAAGCGTTCTTGGACCGCTTCTTTTCTCGATCTATAAAATGATATCCCAACATCTATTGATAATCAGATGGTTCTGTTTGCCGACGATTGTACCGCTATATTTAATAACAAAAATGACATAAACAATATCTTAGACTCAATAATTCAGTGGCTGAAGAGCAACAATTTGGTGATCAATTTAGATAAAACTAAAATTAAGGTCTAGGTTAAGGTACGCAATCATCTTTTGGGGAAATGCTACTGTGTCAGAAAAAAGGCATTCGTGCCATGTGCGGTCTGAAAAGGACTGATAGTTGTAGAATACATTTCCAGAACATGAACATATTGACTATGCCCTATCTATAAATATTTGAGTTGTCTCTTTATAAAACAAAACACAAGTTTATTTGAAGTCTACCGTAGGTCTCGCTCTCGACTTGTGTTATACAGGGTGTCCCATAACGAAGTGTCAAGCGGAAGCCCACAGAAAGTGCACCCCTTGGGGTACCCGAATCACCTCCATGTATGTTCCGCAATTGTTCATAGTTTTCGAGTTATGATTTTTTTCTGAATTTCTGAGAATTTCGGACCTAAAAGTCATTTTTTTTTTTTTAAAAAGTAGAAGACTTTTCAAATTTTTTCTTTGCCCAACTGAATCATCCTTAATTGTACTTTATTACATAAAATAATCAGTTTCATAACTTTGACCAAAATGATGAAAATGTTGGTATAAAACCAAAAATGTACGGTTGATGAATAAAGTTTTAAATTTACAACTTTAAATTAAAAATCTAAGCGGGTGACTGTATGGTTTCTAAGTAAAGCTCAAAAATGCTCCAGAATCTCAGCTTTCTTAATCATCACAAAAAAGAAGTACCTAATGGGCTACTTTGGCTAAAATCAGCCTTCAAAGACAGCGAGGTGGAAAATTCTTGAAATTAGCCATCAGATTAATAACTGTTTTTTGGCCATTTTATCATTCCAGAAGTTCATGAATTTGTTGCCTATCTAACAAAAAATTACTGCAGGAAGGCTAAGGAAATAATAAAAAGAATAAACATTTGAAAGTTGAATTAATAGAACAAAAAGAAATAGTTATTAATTATTTATTATTTATTTACAAGAAATGTTCAAAATGTCTACCTTCGTTCTCGATACAAATTCTACATCGTCTAAAAAAGTTGTCTTTTAGTTTCATAAAGGCAATTTGTTGTTTTTTATCGTCTCTTCTGCTTGCCTCAATTTTATTCGTAATTCTACGTTGCTGATGTCCTTGGCGTAAACCAATTCCTTGTAATATCCCCAGACGAAGAAATCAATTGGGTTCAAGTCGGGGGACCGTGGCGGCCACGCAATGGGCCCTCCACGGCCGATCCACCTGTCTAGAAATCTTTCAGACAAATATTGTCTGACGATTTTCGCAAAATGGCATGGGGCGCCGTCGTTTTGAAAAATCATATTCCTATAAAGCGTCAACACGTCAACATCAACGTCTAACAAGTCGGTGAGATTATGTTGTAGAAAATGCAAATAGGCCTCGCCGTTTAGTCGGTCAGGTAGTTCGAACGGACCAATCAGCTGTCCGTTTAAGATGCCTGACCATAGATTGACACTGAATTGTTCTTGGAAATTAGATTCCCGGGTCAAGTGTGGATTTTCAATGTTCCAAGAATGATAGCTGAGTATGTTGAAAATTCCACATCTCTTAAAATATGACTCATCGGTCCATAAAATATATTTTTTTTTAATTCGTTTTCAGCTTGACGCCGCAACATTTCCTGACAAAACTACTCTTCTCGGATAGTCTGCGGGCTTAAGCTGCTGAACTTTTTGAATATAATATAGGTGAAAACCCTCTTGTTGGAGTACGCGATGTGCCAGTGATTTTGGAATTCCGGTTCGACGTTGTATTGTTCTCACACTTACTGATAAATCTCTTGCCACTTCTTCGAGCACTGATTCGACACTATCTGGGTCATGCATTTGAGATACACGGCCTGGTCTTCTACCTGGTGGATGTCCTCCCATGTAAGAGTTATGCACTCTTAAAATCATGCGATGATCAGGCCAAGTTTCGGGTTGAGGTCCACCTCCATTTTGTACTTGCTCCCTGTACAATCTGGCTGCTGCAGAAGCGTTTCCTCTTGCAAAACCATAAAAGTAATGCATAAGAGCATAATCACGTGATGTGAAAGGCATCTCACCAAACGAATGGGCTCGAAAGTTCGTTGAGAAAGCCAAATTAGTCGAAGTCCAGTATCCACACAAAACTAAATCGTAATCGCACTCAAAGTCCATAACCCCTTACCAGGCGCCGCTGTCAAAATTTATCAAGACGGAATCTGATAGGGGTTCTGACACCTTGCTTTAAAGTGACAGTGATTATCTGCGAGAAAAGGTTTTAATCAACTTTCCTGCAGTAATTTTTGGTTATTTAACAAATTAATGAACTTCAGGAACGATAACATGGCCAAAAAACATTTATTAATCTGATGGCTAATTTCAAGAATTTTCCACCTCGCTGTCTTTGAAGGTTGATTTTAGCCAAAGTAGCCCATTAAGTACTTCTGTTTTGTGATGATTAAGAAAGCTGAGATTCTGGAGCATTTTTGAGCTTTACTTAGAAACCATACAGTCACCCGCTTAGATTTTTAATTTAAAGTTGAAAATTTAAGTCTTCATTCATCAACCGTACATTCTTGGTTTTATACCAACATTTTCAGCATTTTGGTCAAAGTTATGAAACTGATTATTTTATGCATCAAAGTACAATTAAGGATGATTCAGTTGGGCAAAGAAAAAATTTGAAAAGTCTTCTACTTTTAAAAAAATAAAAAATTTCAACTTTTAGGTCCGAAATTCTCAGAAATTCAGAAAAAAAACCATAACTCGAAAACTATGAACAATCGCGGAACATACATGGGGGTGATTGGGGTACCCCAAGGGGTGCTCTTTCTGTGGGCTTCCGCTCGACACTTCTTTTTGGGACACCCTGTATAATAAAGATAATGTCCAAAACAGCCCTATATGACAAATGTTTTTTACTATGGCACCAAAAGTATATAATAAGCTACTCGTACCTCGTCATATTATAGAATGTAACGAATATACGACATTCAAAAAAGGATTATTTTCATTTTTAATAAGTGAATTTCTTTCACTCAAATATAACTTTTATGCTTTATATCTCTTTGACTGCCTGAATGTATTAAATTAAATGATAAACTATTATTATCTCTGGACATTTCCTTCTTTAATTTAATTTATCAAATTCATTTTGTAATTGTAATAATTAATTTACTTTATGTGACATTTGTATGCCAATAAGGCTGATCACAGCATGTGCATTTTCTTCTATGTATAATATCTTTTAAGTACCTGTGTATCACAAATAAACTATTTGATTTGATTTGATTTGTTACTTTTGTGCTCTAGTAACTATTATTAGTTCTAACTAGTGTTGCCTAAAATCGGTCCTGGTCTTTCAGTTTTGGTCTTGTTCTTGCATTTTCGCAAGACCAAGACCAATACCGCCTACTTTTAGCAAGACCAAGACCAAGACTGACCGTGCAAGATTTGAGCAAGAACAAGACTAAGCCTGCGAGACTCTTGCGTCTTGTAGTTAGGACTGAGTGTCGTTTCAGAGAGTATAGAAGTTCGCGTATACGCTAAGGGAGTCCCTGAAACGCAAAAAAATGTATAAAAAAATATAAATATAATAAATATGCGCCAGACAACACACCTCTTGTAATGGTCTCGAAGTTGGGATTAATATCCCTGTGTTACGAGGAACCACACAAGGAAATAAGACAGGGGCGTCTCCCAGCACACCCAGACCCGAGTCAATTCAGAAAAGATCGTTTCCTGAATTGACCCGACCGGGAATCGAACCCGGAACACTACGGAAATCAGGGTGAGAAACCGTGTTACAGCGCACTGTATAAAAAATGGACTGAATATGATGAAGATGAAGACGTAATAGACTTTGAGAAACTTTATGCGTGTCCCTCGACGTCATCTGGATCTTGTCTTCAAGGCTTAGTTATTGACGAGTTGGAGGAGTACCTAAGTAAACCCTGAGCAGCCAGCTCGGAAGACATTTTAGAGTGGTGGAGGACGCATGAGACAGAATATTCGACTTTATCGAAAATGGTCCGTGATTTTCTTTCATACGTGCAACTTCAGTACCTGCTGAGAGATTATTTTCTAAAGCGTCATTTGTAATTAGAAAACATAGAAATAAGTTAAGCGATGAGTCAGCCAGATGGTTACTTTGTATTAATTCTTGGTCAAAATAATTAATATAGAGTAACAGTAATGTCAAAGCTATTGTGTCCTGTTCTGTAATTTAATTTGTGTTGTATTTTATTTCAATAAATGGTAAATTCAATAAATTGTATTACTTTGTATTCATTCTTGGTCATAAGAATTAATATTAAGTAAGTTACTTTAAGTAACAGTAATCTCAAAGCTGTTGTGTACTGTTCTGTAATTTAATTTGTATTGCATTTTTTTTTATTTAAATAAATGGTAAATTGTATAAATTTTGTTCCTAAAATTGTGGAAGTTAAGTTAAAAGTCAAGTTAATGTCATTAATTTTTTTATAATATGTCTTAACCATGTTTAAGCACATGTAAGCTTATTAAATGTAAACGTTTATTCAGAAACAGAAAGACTCCTGTAGGTCACGGTAAATAGCTCAGTTGGTTAGAGCATCGACACGGATCGTCAGTAAATTTTTCGAATTTCTCACTAAATGTTTAGACATTTATTAATTTGGTTGGTTTTTACTATGGCTTTGTTAGTTCAAGCTCAAAATGTACCTACTCTGTTACCTTGATCTAAGATATAAATTAACGTAACTACCCACAGCGGCAGCGAATACCGCTTAGGTTTGAACAGGCCTTAATTTTTTGTTGTGTCGTCGGTTGCTGCGTAACGTCACAGCAATGCGTGATGTAAACTGTATATATTTATTCACGCAGAAACTCTATCAGACTTTTTCGTTTGGACAAGTTCTGATAAAAAATATCTCAACCTATCTCAACGGACCAAAATTCTAATGGCCCTGTGTTTGCATGTCTTTTAAATTAACAACCAACCTCTTAAAATTACATTCTGAAAGTTTCTTTGAATAAGTATTCCTAACGCGCAAGCGGGTGTCAAAGTACTAGATTACCATTTTAATTAAACGATTGTAATGCGGTGCATTTGTTGGATACAGGCAAAAGCAAGTTAAAACCTAAATTAGTTTTAAATTTAAGCAATCTAAACTATCTGGATTCAAGTGGTATACTAATCTGTAATGCCTCTGATATTGTGTTTGCTTGTTCATTTAAATTAAATGAATTGATAATTTCACTAACATTTGCCTCAAGTCAAGACAAGTCCGAGTACCTCACCTACAGCAGTGAAGTTATAATGAAACGCAGCAAACTTTTGAATAAAACAATATGCTGTGAATGTTTTCATTATACAGGGTGTTTATTTTAAGGTATCAAGCCGAAGCGGGGAGATAACTGAGTACCTCATCTATCGATTTAACCCCCATGTACTCGTATGTTCTACAATATTTTTTAGTTCTCGAGTTATGATTTTTTTTATGAATTTTCGAAAAATTCAGGGTTGTGTCACTTTTTCCGTTACTGTGGCGCAAATAGTTGAGATACATGCTTGATTTATTTTTAATTGCTAGCTGAATACTAGGTCCACTTGATTCAGAAGGATTTACGTTTATAGCACTGAATACTGAATACTGAAAAAATATGAAACACGATTGGCGTAGTGTGCTGTAGCACGGTTTCTCGCCTCGATTTCCGTAGTGTCCCGGGTTCGATTCCCGGTCGGGTCAATTCAGGAAACGATCTTTTCTGAATTGACTCGGGTCTGGGTGTGCTGGGAGACGCCCCTAGCTTATTTCCTTGTGTGGTACCTCGTAACACAGGGATTTAATAATCCCTACTTCGAGACCATTACAAGAGGTGTGTTGTCTGGCGCATATTTATTTATTTATTTATTTATTATTTAATTGAATCAAATTTTGAAAAACAAGTACAAAATACTTTTAATGGCCAGCAGTTAAACCATAAAGTTTCCAAGCGATCGTGGAGGTTCTAACGTCCACGAGACTGAAGGGAAACGGCATCGTTACAGCCTCTTTTTACATGACTCTACTCTAAAATGAAGACTGTAGCTTTTAGTCCTTATTAATATGACTTAGTCGTTTAACGTTAAAGACTAGAAGACTAAAACAACTTTCATTACTAAAAGGCTTAAAAACGACTGCAGTCCTGTACGAAATAACTGGCGCTTGAGAAAAGTTGTTAATAAAAACTCACTGGACTGAAATGAGATTACTCTTTTTATTATTTAAAGTGAAACTATGTATTTAATGGACAATTAACGTGAGGTGCTGTAAGAAAAGCAATAGTTGCATTAACACACGCCTTACGACTCGACTCCCCATAATTCGGCAGTGTTTGAAGTCCTTTAAGCTGCTTAAGTAACAGCTCAGTTTTTACGTTAAAATTAAATAAATATCTGGGACAATTCACACCAAGATCATCTGACCCCAAACTAAGCAGAGCTTGTAATATGGGCGTCAGAGACTGATAAACATACTTAAATATTTCTAAATACATACTTAAATAGATAATAACACTCAGACACACAACAAATACAAATGTTCGTCACACAAATATTTGTCATGGGTGGGGATCGAACCCACGACCTCCGGCGCTAAAGGCAGGATCGCTGCCATTGCGCCAACAGGCCAAAGACTGCGACCTAAAAGGCTAGTCTTATGACTTAAGGTTGGGGACTAAAAGACTAAGTCAGTCAAAACCAAGGCGAGTTTTTAGTATAGACCTTAAAAGGCTGAGTCGCTTGCATCACCAGAGAGTGTTACAGTTTCCGCCTGAAATAAGACTGTAATTCTTTTAAATATTTTTTGTTTATAAAAACACACAAAATATGCAAACGTGAAAGGACCACTATTGTTTGACAGTAAAATGCTCATGGATTAAGATAGTGCTAACTCAGAAATCAGAATGCATGTGGAATATACTTACGAAGATTTGAGAAATTGCTTTTGATCTGTCAGTTTGGTTTAAGCTTTTAACCTATATTAGCATTCCAAACCTCTGCCCAAAAAGCTTGAGCTCTGACCTTTGGATTATTGGTTGCAGATGATTACAGGTACAGAGTTCAAGTTACGGTGGTGTTGCCAGTAAAATAACAGATAGCTCTGTCGCGGTCGCCTTGATTTCCCCCAAGATTACTCCAATGAAGGTAAGAAGTCAAACGCCCTTGCGTTGTTACTACCCCAGTTATTATGTTTCTAATTTTGAATTTTGCTCCACCAACCACGCAATGAAACTTTTGAATATTTTATTGCTATCCTTCTGGTAACTAACCTACACCCAACTTTAATTATGGTCTTAAAAGAACCCTTTCTGAAGCTGCTTTAATATACAAGAACAACTAGATTTATTACATGAAGTAATAAGCAACGGAGAATATTTGAAAGACCTAACAATTATTTAATATTTTCAGCGTTATTAAAAATTTACTGGTCGTTGCGTTGTGAAGTAAGTACTTATGATTCTACAATTGTAAATGACCACACATTGAAATTCTAAGAAATTGAGTACCCTAAGGTCAATTTGAATGTTTCATTATTAATTTATCAAATTGTGGTTAGTGACTCTTTTTGCCGGAGTCATATCGATAACAAGCAACGTCCGAACCGGTAGTAGATTCGCATAATGTTTATTTACGATATGTAGGTACTATTAATGTATTATTTTATTTACATTTTTTACTATTATTTCCATATAAATTTTTGACATGTCATAAGTGTGCTTTGTACAAGCTCAAATGAATAAATTATTTTTTTATTTTACTTTACTTTGACACTAACACACAAGTTATGTAATTAATTTCTGAATTTAAACAAACATATTCATTTGAAAATACATATGTGCAAAATATTACAAGTCAAATTAGTTGTACTTATACTAAACTATGTGTTTATGATTTAGCTAACCCTTATTCAAATTTAGGGAAATTATTTCCGACCCGACTATGGTAATACATTTTGGTTTTTAATTTCTAAACGTTAGTCGATACCTCGAATTATTTTAACGTATCAAGAAATATATAATATTTCTTTTAATACTTTTTTTTCGAACGTCATTTGCCTGACGTCGAAGTCAGTTCAAATGTGACGATCCGTAGTTTTTGCCGGTTTTAGCGCAAAATTCGTATTGCCTTAACGTGTTTTTCGTCTGACGATCAGAAAAATGCCTGTAAGTAGATAATTGTCTTTTTATCTAAAAATAGACTTTATTCCTAGTATAATTACAGAATAAATAGACTGAGAAACCAACGTTTGTGGTAATTGTGCACGTTCAAATTAGGTGGGAAGTATTTTCGCTATGTCCGTTGTGGTAATTACTAAGTGGGATATTATTTCCCTATATCCGGTTGCGTTCATTGTTTTATCAATATAAATATAAAAATGATTCTATTCCTTCTATTAAATAAATAAAATTTAAAAATTGTATTTATATATTTTTTTTTTGTAGTTTTAAACAATAAATAAATAAATAAATATGCGCCAGACAACACACCTCTTTTAATGGTCTCGAAGTAGGGATTAATATTCCTGTGTTACGAGGTACCACACAAAGAAATCAGCCAAGGGCGTCTCCCAGCACACCCAGACCAGAGTCAATTCAGAAAAGATCGATTCCTGAATAGACTCGACCGGGACACTAAGGAAATCGAGGCGAGAAACCGTGCTACAGCGCACTACGCCAATCGTGTCGTCAACAATGTAACCAATAAAAAATAAGAAATACCATAAATTGACACTCCACTAGTACATGACATCTTTTATTCATTTATTTATTTATTTATCTATATTTGACGACACGATTGGCGTAGTGCGCTGTAGCACGGTTTCTCGCCTTTAATTCCGTAGTGTCCCGGGTTCGATCCCCGGTCAGGTCAATTCAGGAAATGATCTTTTCTAAATTGCCCTGGGTCTGGGTGTGCTGGGAGACGCCCCTGGCTTAATTCCTTGTCTGGTACCTCGTAACACAGAGACATATATCCCTACTTCGAGACCATGACAAGAGGTGTGTTGTCTGGCGAATATTTATTTATTTTAATTTATTTATTGGCAAAATTCAAGTAAGAAAGTCGGGTGCAACAACTAGTCATGCGTGCATTGCAGTGCAGCATAGAATATAGGGAAATATTTTCCCATCGTAAAAAACAAAACAGAACCTAAACAAATATAGGGATATAATTCCCTACCAAAAAAAACTATTTATAAAAAAATATTTTAACACTTTTTCATGAATGAGGAGGTTATGCACTTTACCGAGATTGTACCTACATGCCATCCTGTAAGCTTTTACAGGAGTTGGGTGTTTGCGATTGGCCCTGATGTGGCTAACAAAACCCAAACCACCGGAAGCGTACCTATGATGTTAGCGTAATAAAGCGTTTTGCATCAAGTTTTTCAAGATGCTTAGTCTCAAAACCGTCCACACCCGTATGAATTACCGAGACACATACGAGTACATACATAGCATCATCGACTACATAGCATCGCTCCGAATGAAAGAGACAAAACAATCTCAAGTGATCCTCTGTTAGAGTTTGCTAACATTCGCTCATCGCGTCGTTACAATAATTTGTCATGTTACCAAATGGAAACCAGACAACAAAGTTTCGATACTTGCTCGGTCCCCTTTCGCTTTTAATGTTATTGATATTCTTGATGGTGGTTGTTTAGAATAGACTTGTTTACAATTAAACTAGAGTGTTGCGAGCGAAGAGTTTTCGCCCTTTGTCTCCAATTTGCTAGCTATGTAAATTGAACTAACTGTTATTGTTTAGGATAAGTTTGTGCGTAGGTAGATAGTCAGCTGAAGTTATTTTCATAAGTGATTTCGTGATAAATAACAAATTACACAGATGCCAGTACTCACTAATAATTTTTAGCATAAGAGAACAGTAGGGTGATCAACAAAGTAACCAATTCGTAAAGTATCTAATCTAAGTTAGCAGTTAGAATCCCACTGCTGGGCAAAGGCCAAGGTGAAGTTTCGAACTGGTAAATGAACGAGTATATGTTCGATGAATGTAATGCTAATACAGCCTTCAAGTTTATTACATCACAAATATTTCTTAATTATCTGATAAATCAGTGCACATCGTAAACTAAACGTAAACTACTGCAGCTAAAAATGTTTACTGGGGCATATGTTTTTTCAAAAACCATTTTCTGGTAAATTCTCTTACAACCTTTAATTGCCATTAATACGGGGCTACTTTATAAACACCATCCAAATTGCGATATGAGAATCTATGGAGAAAATGGCAAAATACGTATTTTTCTGTTTGACAACCTTCAGTAGTAAAATGTTGAGTTATTGATGTTATTATAACTACTCAAAGGTAAAAAAAACACTAGTTTCGCTGATACTGCGCGACGTGAGTGGCGGCGGGCGCGCAGTCTCTTCCACTCCCTGCCCGCGCTTTATTCAGAAGATGAAATTTAATTTTGAATAAGTACGAATAATCTGTTCGAAAAAAATATAATAATGTAGAAGTTGGAAAGACCTACACTTTTTATGAAGAAGCTGTCTTCGATTGATGCCTAATGTCTGGGAAAATTTTGGACGGTGTTTATATAGTATTAACCCTGTATAAGAGTTTTTAAATAAATATAAATAAATAAATATGCGCCAGACAACACACCTCTTGTAATGGTCTCGAAGTAGGGATTAATATCCCTGTCACGAGATACCACACAAGGAAATCAGCCAGGGGCGTCTCCCAGCACACCCAGACCAGAGTCAATTCAGAAAAGATCGTTTCCTGAATTGACCCGACCGGGAATCGAACCCGGGACACTGAGAAAACGAACCGTGCTAGAGCGCACTACGCCAATCGTGTGTCGTTTTTACGCCAGGCAGAAACATTTGTCATCGTCGGGATCAAATGTGACGAATCTACAAGAGGTCGAGCAAGTTGATGCCTGTTGTTTTCCGCCAATATTATATCAATTAAGTAGGTTGCTAAGGAAAAAAGAAAGTATCTACTTAACTTCTCGGAGTACGTATATTTAGGTATACAGCTTATGAATGAGCTTACCATTGCAAATACATATATACCTCGTCACCGCTAGTAAACTACAAAAGAAACTCCTTATTATTCTAGTAGGTACCTTTTTCTGCTTCCCTCTCATAATAATTGAGATATTATTACTCACTGATCAAAATGGATAACTTTAGTGACCCACGTGATTTTTACTTTTTTATTTTGATGATGTTTCTTAATCATCGGTGTATGTACACTGTCACATCCGGATACCCATTAAAAAATGTTTATTTTCTCCCAGCCTGATCCTATTCAGCTTTGCTTGAGAATGTTCTAAACAACCTTCTGGACTCATTAAAAATGTTACAATAACGCCTTTCCAGGCAGATAACGTGCCTTAATCTGAGCAACCTGGCGGAATGTTCAACAATGAACATTCCACGCTGACGCCTCCTGCTGTACTAAATAACTTATATTACGTACACACATTTACATTTTAGCTTCTTTGTTTAATTTCAAACAATACTGTTTAGGAGATGTCCATTGCCACATACTCGTAATTATTGTTGCTAGATGATGTATTACGTACATGTTTTCGATCATAATTAACCAAGTCATTGGTTAATCTTTTTATTCCTATATGTCAAGGCCGGAGTCTATCACGACCTCCATTTAGTAAACATGGTTATTGGTCGCCAAGGCCAACTCATAATGAACGTTAACGCTATTGTCACTAGGTATAAATTAGCCCTTAATTATGATATTTTTAAGTCTCTTGTAACCCAAGCGGAAGACAAACATTTATATTCGCCGAAAATCCTTTTCCCTCATGTTAACAGTCTCAGGAATGTGATTCCAACACCGCATGTTGAACACCAATCGACCTTTTAATTGGGCATCATGGCTAACACCCTCGGCCCGCTTACGCACCCTCGTGGAAGGACTCACATACTAATTCGGACAATATTTTCCCATCTGGGAATACCGAAAGGGTTTAATTAGAAAATATGAGGAATCTGTGAGCTGAAACTAAAGAACCTTTGTTTTCGTTATGAATAAACAATGACATATTATAACGACCACATCGCATGCTTTGCCCGGGTCCCAAAATAAGTTTTTCCTTTAAATTATCAATAAACAATCGCAAATGAGCATCTACTTCATGGTTCATCAGGTTTCTTAAAGTCGCCTCATGAAGAAACCAAATAAAGAGCTCTTTTCTATACCCTCACTTTTCTATAAGTCAAAACTGTTTTGTCGTCCAATTTTTAGCTACCTATATCTTAACAAGGCACATAAAAGCTGATCCATTTTCTATGAAATGGCTTCCTGTCTATCCCTATCAGAGCGACTAGAGGGAGCTGTACCTTTGACGTCCTAAATTATCAAACTAGAACTACTTCGTAATTTAAATAAATAAATGAACAATAGCGCAAGACCACACACTCCTCGCCATGGTCTCGAAGTAAGAATACATATCCCTGTGTTACGAGGTACCAGACCAGGAATTAAGACAGGGGCGTCTTCCAACATACCTCTACCTACACCTTTGTTTTTGTAGTCTGGAAAATCCTCATGGATACCACCCTGTCCGGGGGAACAAATGTGGTTATGTCGGACTCCTACTGACTAAAAACCGCACTTTTCGCCCTCAACCACTTTTCGAGACGGTATGGAGAAACGAGTATTATAATACGCCGTCCCCGTGGCGCGGCCGGGTCTGGTGGTAAGTCCGGCTCCTGCTTCAGAAAATCCGTGCAATACGGATTAAGGTCCCCCGACCTGCCCCCCAATTCAGAACAAAGATATCTATGTTTCGGTTATTTTCTTTTATTTTTAATTCATTATTTAAGTATGGGTAGTTTCTTATAAATGAGTTTATGAACTCTTTGGGCCTTTGGCTTTAACATATAAAAAAAATTGCTACCTTTAAACCGGTAATTTACTATACCTATTTGAAACAAACTTACCGAATCGGTCGATAACTTCGGTCGATAACTTCGTTCGTAGGGATCTAGGAATCATAGGGGCTGACCCGCTGGATCCACAACGGTAATAGAGGCGCGCTGAAAAGGGACCACCTGCAGGCTATTCCACGCCGCCAAAGCGGCCACTAGAGGTCCCAGCCCGCGTCTAGGGTGCAGAGCGTCCGCCACGGAGAGCCAATCTTCCGCTGGTACGGTGCAGAGCCCAGAGACGTGCTCTTCGGAGCCCCCCTCCTCAAACCCACCAGGTTCGAAAACCCCGCTACTCGAGGGCAGCCACTGGATATCCCGGCCCGCGTCCAGGTTGCAGAGCGTCCGCTACGGAGAGTGATTCATCCACTGGTGCGGTGCAGAGGCCAAGAGGCGCGCGTCAGGACATCCGCCTTTATGTATCCCCCTTGCCTATCAAAATGCCGGCGCAAGCCTAGCAGGCCCGCCATCCTACGCTACTAAAAAAAAAAAGACGAAATATTCAACATTCATTTTTTTACACCAAAAGCAAGGAAAAATAGTAAAATAAATGGAATCTAATTATAAAGAAAAACAACAATCAAAGTCATAATAAAGCTCCCAATTAAACTCGATAAAAAAAAAATTACTAGTTTCAACATCGATGTACGAGTAATATTAAGACCCGGTGACACTTTCCTTAGTAGTTAGTGCAGGTGATTAGTGCAAGTGCTTAATGTTAGAAGAAAACACGTGTGGACAGCGATGGATTATTGCGAGTGATTAGTAACCTGCGTCGTGAAGTGATTAGAAGCGTGTTATACTCAATCGCACTAATGAATCGCTGTCAACACGTGTTTTCTCCTAACACTAAGCACCTGCAATAACTACTAAGCAAAGTGTAACCGGGCCCTTTGTTTGGGCTTCAAAATAAGAATGACTATTAAAGTAGGACTATACCTACTTGAAAAACAATTAAGTAGCTGTCCTTAAGCAAATAAATAAAAAATCATCAATGTTGCTTCAAAAGTTTGCGCTGAGGCCCCGTTGTCTCGTGGTATGTAGGGATTCCTTTGTGGTATTTTTATTAACACAATGTGGAGCGAACTTTCTGGAGTGAAGTTGTCGAAGCGCGCTCAGCTGTGAACGAAGTCACCTTAACACTCACTTATTTTTCTGTAAATATTTATGAATTGATTTATTCTCATTTTAATTTAGCATATTAATAACAGGTCGCTGAACTTGAATACGAACAGGCTGGTTCATTCTGAAGCCATTTTTCTTTTGACTCAGTAACCGCAACCTTCTCTAACCTTTACTTCAGATTTGTATTTTTAAGAACTACTCATGCAATCATTTTATTCATTCAAATAGATAACATCACTCGATGAACATTAATAGCATATTTCAATGTTTAATCAATGTCAGTCTGATAGTATCACCTCTGAATTTCATATCTTCCCTCAAAGTTAGGAAAACTTTTATTGACAACTTTACTTTGGTAGATACATCTCAGAATTCAGGAGTTCGACACTACACTTACTAACCTTCTTGCTTGTAACTTTTAAATTATCTAGCTGGAAAGGTTTGGAAACTATGTCACTGTGTTCCTATAATTTTCATCACCTTTTTATATTTAGTTAAAGGTATTATGGTTCGTGCGCCTGCGTGGGCCAAAAGGAGCTTATACGCGCGTATAAAACCAATCTAGGATAGCAATGTATTATGCATTGTCAAATCCACATTATGTTTACAAAAATATTACTAACCTAAATGAGTTGACATTTGGATTAAATGTTATTGGTGATATGACCGCCCTTGAAACTGTACGATGGCACAGTATTGAGGGGAAGCCCTCCACTGACGCCTATTGTTCTTTTTACTTGACGCGATCTGTACCTCTCTCTCTTCTGTGGAGCGAGCAATCGTTGAGTATTTCACCTCATCTAGTTCCCCACCTTGCTCGGGGTTAAGGGTGCACATAAATTAACGTGTTCTCGATTAAGTGCCTCCAGACGGCAAGCAATAAAATAAATTCACCCTTCTGCCGTCCATCGTGAGAAATATTGATTCGGGTCTTCTACGAGGCTCGACAATTACGTGTACCTTTATCGCCTTTTACTTTTCCCTTTTTGTACGAGATTAAAGAAGACAATTAGGTAATAGATGGGACGTGTCGAAGGCAGAACCGGAGTCGATGTTATAACGAGGGTAAGCTGGAAAAATTCAAATTGCAGGGACTTTATTAAGAAACGTAGAACCAAATCACGGTGATTAAATTAGATAGATGAATCGAATTACTACTAGAATATTCCACAAAGAAACGATGCTCATGAAAGAGTGATTTCTTTCAGAAAACTTACAATCAGGTAGGGGATAGCCATTCAGGTGCGTCGACAGACGACGGGTTAGAAAGCAATTAATATTTTAAAAAAAAGTTTAAGAAGTTCCAAAAAACACAAGGCATTCCTTCTTAATTGATTATCTAGTGGTTTGGTACCCTGCACCAAATTAGGCATGCGCGGTGCTCTGACAGATAGCCCGCTTAGAACAACACGCCATTTTCGACACACGCACACAGAGACGTGAGTTTACAGGCGAAGTCAGTCATTTTCAGTCTCGCGGTCGGTCGCACTGTCAAAAACATTGAAATTCGCGCAGATATTTCTGTTGCAGTGTATTTGGCTATATGAACACTACATGAAATTGTGATTACACGTTTTTTGAGTTACCAAATGATGTTGAATCGTAAGTAAAACTCTGATAACTTTTGCAAGTTAGTAGGTACCTACTATGTAGTATAAGTATACACGTTTTTTAAGTTACTAAATGATGTTGTAAAGTAAGTAAAACTCAGATAACTTCTGCAAGTTAGTATGTACTAGGTAGGTGAAACATAATTTTTCGTAACACATTCAAATCTAGTAGAAATGGGCTTTTACTTTTTCCGTAACTTATCTTATCATGCATTGGTAAAACACCAGTATTTTAGGTAACTAAATTCTTTTATCAGGGCACGCGTGGCTGCTCAGCTGCCGCCGTCGCCGCCGACAGGTGACTGCGGAAGCGGTGGTTCATGTTGTTATCTACAGAATCTCCTTATACCTAGTAGGGGTATAAGGAGATTCTGTATGATCAAGCCCATTAGGCTAGCAGATTTCACCTGGACCCCGGTGTAATAAGCGGACGCCTTCTGTAGGTAAATGACTTCTTATAACATAATACTTTTATACGTATTCACGCATCTTAACTCTTTTTAATCTAACTGAACCCCTTTTTATATTTTTGTTTTTGTCGAACTTGGTGCAATTTTTCATTTGATGTATTTTATTTTTGGCGGTATCTGTCAAATCTCGCTTATTTGGCAAATATAGTAGCAACCCTAGGCGATTAGGCAAGTTGAGAGAAAAAGGCGAGAGCGGTCCTTCTGTAAACTCTTTATTTTTTGCCTGCACTGTGTCTAAATATCAATCAAAATGTGATACTTAAGAAATAATAGGTTGGGGAAAAAGTTTCTTCGCATTTTATAAGAAAATTTAAAACATGTTTAATATGGTTTATTTACATTCAACTAAAGTATGTAGGTGCCATTTTGTTCGATTACTTTTTGCCATCTTGTGGGTAGGGACATGATCCCATTGCTATAGGAATTTTGAGGCTTCTGATCAAAATACAGCGACAAGTGGTTTTGGCAGTCCTCTCGTGATGTTAACCTGACACTGCCTAAAGAATTCTGAAGAGACCGAAACATGTGGAAATCTAAAGGTGCAAGGTCAGGGCTATACGGCGGATGCATTAACACCTCCTAGCCAAACTCTCTTAACTTTTGCTGAGTGGCTAATGATGTGTGAGGTCTAGCGTTATCATGATGAAAAACCACACCCTTTCTGTTGATTAATTCCGATCGCTTTCTCTCAACTTCTTGCTTTAATCTCATCAGTTGTTCGCAGTAGAGTTCAGAATCGCTGGTCCTGCCTGGTGGTAACTGCTCATTATGAATAATGCCCTTCCAATCCCACCACACACACAGCGTCACCTTGTTGCGAGTTAACCCGGGTTTCGCCACAGTCTGCTTCTTCAAAAATGGTTCGCTTTCATTACGTCGTAATAAAGAATCACAAATGAGAACACGGTTCATTAGGTAACTTTCAGTGAGCTCTTGGGGTTCCCAATTATCGAGATGTTTTGTGTACCCAGTTTTTTAAAATGCGCCAAAACTGTTTTATGGTCAATTCCCAGTCCTTCAGCTACGTCGTAACTACTGATATTGATCCGCCGATCTTGCTACACTTTTTCAAAAATCGTCCATTTTATCCGTAATAGGGCGACCAGAGCGACGTGAATCTATGACATCAAAATTTTCGGATTTAAAACGCTTAAACCAAATTGGTGCTACTCTCACAAACACTGCACTAGGTCCATAATCATCGCAAATTTTTTTCGCGGTTTGCGTTACATTTTTACCTTTTTTGTAGTAAAATTTCAAAATGCAACGAATTTCTTTATGAGATTCACTCATCTTGATAGTAAGAAAAACCAATGAAAATCACACATTTTACTAATTTGAATTTGGATTAAAAATTTAAACTTTTAATGATACCAAAACCAGCCAGATACAAATAGTATAGCCAAAGAGATTTTATTACAAGTTCATACATACTATGTGGGAAAAGACTTTTTCTAAACTCGAAAATATCATTTAAGTGAATAATTAGACAAGTAAGCAGTGCCTACCTCTTAAATAGCAAATAATACCGTTTGTTTTTTAAAGGAGTTCATCTAGTTAACCTATCGGTTACTTCAGATTCAGACCCATGAGCTCCGAAACTTTTGTTCAAAGAACATGTACAAACAAGTAAGTTTTGAGTTTTAGTATTGAAAAAGACATATGACAAGCTTCTAAGATGTTGCATGTCGCATTAACCATTTCATTTTTGCTTGTCGAGCTCAATATTATGAGTATAGAGCAGCCGCCTCCGACCAATTAAAACCTTTTTCATCTACTTCATCTCGGTCGCTAATTAACTCTAAAGGTACGAAACATGAATTACGTTTTTAAACATTCGCAAAAATAAATACGGAACTTAAATGGTATTTCATTATTTAGTTAGCGCTCGTTGTAGCTGAAAGCACCGCTAATGTTGCCCGGGGTTGCACTGAATAAGTTCGAGCACTCTCCACCAGTTGTCGCTATCCGCTACAAGTCTCAGCAACTTTTTAATTGGCCAGCCTCACAGATTGAAAAAAACAACTCAAGGGTCCTTTCGCCTTAATTAAATTTACTCTTGAACCGGCGGAACGAAATGGATCTCCATTTTTTATTCAATGTTGCCTTTATCCTAAACTGGACACAAACAAAACGTAATTAAACAAATAAATATGACAGCCGCTTCAGCCGTTTGCAAAATTTCCTAATTTAATGTTCTCGTGAAATCGCCCAAGCGAAATCTTTTAGCCATCTTGATTAAAGTTGGTTGTTGCCAAATATTTTTTGTTGTTTTGTGCGTTTTCACCTTTTTACAGGCATTACGAGCCCGACCTTTGCGACTTACAGTATACGCGACTAAAAACAACACTAGGGTTACTCCCAGTTACCCTTAGCGGACGCACATGCCCAGTACAATACACTGACGCAAGGAGTTACGGAGGTTTGCCAATGGACCGGCTCTCTTACTGATGGCAGACGCCTACTAGACGAGCTCCCAGCAGAACCGTACTGTGCAAGTAGGCCTCCCGGCAAATCGGACTTCGGCTTTGCTTAGGCGATACTTACTGCCTGCGCCTGTAATATAGTCGACCGCAAAATACATCCTTCTTTAGTCGATATTACAAGAAAAAAAATTAAGCGATAATCTACTTTTGTAGAACAGTTACACTAAGGCCCTAGAGTGACCTTTTTTGTACCAGAATCAAACTACACTGAATTTTTACTATGATTCCTAAATTCATTGTACTCGAAGTCCAGCTTACGACTAGAAATATCAAATGACAGATCATTAACGATTCACCTGAATCTGCTTTTTAGAATAACAGGTACTGAAATACTGGAGAAATCAGTCCATCACTAATTTGAGTAGTAGGAATCCACATAGCAAAGGCTCTTTCTTATTTAAAAAAACTTCTATTCAATTTAATTCAATACGTTTATTTGCTTTCATGAATTTGATGAAAGTTGAGGTGGTTTCCAGTACATCATGCTACACATTTGGGCGTAGCAACAAAAAAATGAAGATATAAAGACAAAATAATAAAAATAAAACTATGAGCGTGAGATAGATAGCAATTTTTAAGAAGTTGAGGTTTGATTCTGAGAAAAATTCGTTGAGATAAGCAGTCGTTTCAATTTATTTAAAAATATTTGTTGTATTTGTTTTCATTCCTAAATTGTAAGGTATATTATTAAAAATTCTCATTGCGGTACAATACCTGCTGCAGCGGAACATTTAAGTGCGGCAGTAAGGCATTTTAATTTTTTTGGGCAATGGATCTAGGGGCACGTGTATTACAAGGAACCGCAATCTCATTTGCAAATATTGCCGGGTTCTTTTTTATAAATTTACACAGTTCTAAAATATAAATACAGGTAAGACTCTAAATTTCTAATTTAATAAAGTAGGGCTTGCAAGTATCCATACCTCCGATATTTACAATTATGCGGATACATTTTTTTCGAAGTAGAAAGAGATCTCCTACATCAGTGCTGCTACCCCAAAGTATAATTCCATAGATTAGCCACGAATGTGCGTAAGCTGCAATTGTAGTTTTTGTATCGGTGCTCAGTTTTAGTTCAAATAATGCGTACGTAAATTTTGATAGTTTTGCTTCAATTTTTTCAATGTGTTTTTTCCAATTTATGTGTGAATCAATTTCTAAGCCTAACAATTAGCAGGTGTTTACTTTCTCTGAATTGATATCATTGATTTTGAGTTCTGCGTTTAGGGGTGATTTTTGATTAGGCCTGAATTCGAGTATTTTGGATTTACTGTCATTTATTAGTAAATTGTGTACTTTAAACCAATCTATTATATAAGACACTTGATTCTAGTTCAATTTCAAATTTATTTTCAGTTTCAAATTTGTATAAAAGAGAGACATCATCTGCAAAAAGGACACATACATATATTAGGTTGGGAAAAAAGTCTTTTCGCATATAGTATGTATGAACTTGTAATAAAATCTCTTTGGCTATACTATTTGTATCTAGCTGATTTTGGTATCATTAGAAGTTTAAATTTTAAAGAAGATAATTCCAAATTCAAATTAGGAAAATGTGTGATTTTCGTTTGTTTTTCTTACTGTCAAGATGAGTGAATCTAATGAAGAAATTCAATACATTTTAAAATTTTACTACAAAAAAGGTAAAAATGCAATGCAACGCAAGCTGCGAAAAAAAATAGCGATGTTTATGGACTTAATGCAGTGTCTGTGAGAGTTGAACAAATTTTGTTTAAGTGTTTGAAATCGGGAAATTTTTATGTCAAAGATGCACGTCGCAATTTTTTAAAAAGTGGAGCAAGATCGGCATGTCAGTAGTTACGACGTAGCTGAAGAACTAGGAACTTGACCACAATTTTGGCGCATTTGAAAAAAACTGGGTACACAAAAAAGCTCGATATTTGGGTACCTCACAAGCTCACTGAAAGAAACCTAATGAACCGTGTACTCATTTGTGATTCTTTATTACGACGTAATGAAATCGAATCATTTTTGGAGAAGCTGATAACTGGGGATGAAAAGTGGATCACGTACGACAAGAACGTGCGAAAAAGGTCGTGGTCAAAGGCCGGTCAGGCTTCACAGACTGTGGCGGAACTCGGGTTAACTCGCAACAAGGTGATGCTGTGTGTGTGGTGGGATTGGAAGGGCATTATTCATTATGAGCTGTTTTCACCAGGCAGGACCATCGATTTTTAACTATACTGCGAACAACTGATGAGATTAAAGCAAGAAGTTGAGAGAAAGCGGCCGGAATTAATCAGCAAAAAGGGTGTGGTTTTTCATTATGATAACGCTAGACCTCACACATATTTAGCCACTCAGCAAAAATTACGAGAGTTTGGCTGGGATGTGTTAATGCATCTGCCGTATAGTCCTGACTTTGCACTTTCGGATTTCCACCTGTTTCGGTCTCTTCAGAATTCTTTAGGCAGTGTCAGGTAAACATCACGAGAGGACTGCCAAAACCACTTGTCGCGGTATTTTGATTAGAAGCCTCAAAATTCTTATAGCAATTGGATCATCTACAAGATTATAAAAATTATTCGAACAAAATGGCACCTACATACTTTAGTTAAATGTAAATAAACTATATTAAAAAATGTTCTGATTTTTTTTTTAAATTAAGAAACTTTTTCCCCAACCTATTAAAAGCCTCTACCACCTTGCGATGTTTAAAAATAACTTGTATTAACGTCATAATTATGTCAGGATAGACGAAGGAAAGGACAAAGTCACACCATTCGATTTGGGTATCTGTTGTGAGCCCAAAAACCCGAAATCAATATTTGAAACAGTAATCTCCAAGTAGCGTACACAGCTACATCTGCAGAACACAAAACAGTCTGATTTACGACGCGCAATAATTGTAATCTTTGCCAGCCGCAGCTCTCGTCAAAGTTCATCACCCGCGGATCGGAAGCCTGTTTCAAAGGATTTTAATTCAAATCAGCCTTTCATTTCCCCCATGAACCGGCTCTCCATAGAGCTAGTGATATCCGCCTCAGATAATATCAACAAATGTAAATTAATTTGAACTCCTCTTCACTGTAATTGAGATCTGAATCGTTTTAATTAACTTTCAGCTATTTTCAATACTGTATTTACATTTTTGTTTTAGGGGTTTGTTTATCTCTTGGACAGCTAGCCCGTAAGATAACCCACATAACTTACTTTGGTTCCACCAAAAGCACGCTCTGGTCTTATCGTGATCAGGAAATTAACGTTTTATGAAACAGCAAACAACCGGTACCGAAAACAGTGCTACATTCGTTCCTATGAACCTTTGTCAAATTATCCCTAAGATAACGCCAGTGTAGGTAGTTCAGTATGCTTCACGAGCCTTCTTCAAGATCTGTCAAGCTGCTCTTATTATGACACAGCTTAAAACAAAACGGAGCCCTATATTTTTAGTAGGAAGTTGAAAACAAATGCGTCAAGAGATACCGGCATGGTGACGGCTATAGAGGAAAAAAATATATGTAGATATTGAAATTCTAGGCAAAGAAAAAAAATAGCACAAAAACAATAATTTGTAATTTAAATAAAAACCAATAGCAAAAAAATAAAAAGCAAAAGCAATATCACAACCTTTCTGCGAAATGCGTAAATGATGTACAGAGGCGTTCACATCAAACTTTACGAAACCATTGCAAAATGGGTCATATGTTAGCAGCGTAAGGTAGTAGCTATGTAAAGCTTGATGTGAACGCGTCTGTACATGAAAATGAAATGTTGCGCTTAGTGGCGAAAAAAAATGAAGAGAAGTGTTTTTTAACAAGAGCAGGAGAAAATTACTCGTCTAAGAATGCTTCGAGAAATTAATGGAACTCGTAATGAAAGATAGTTAAGGCTTCATAACCACGCTTGCCAAATACGGGTTGGTTTGGTTATCACAAATCTGGAGTCATATTCTGAAGTGCGATTTTTATATTCTTATTTATTTACGAAGAACTCTGGGCCGTTGCTTGTTGCAAACTTTTGTTGAACCTATTAACGAAAAGTTTTGCTAAACGGAGACAGTGAGATTGCTCTTTGTGTTAGCTGCGTTTCTTTTTATTTATGTTATTTATAAGCGTAACTTTATAACCTCTTTTATGAAGAAAACTTCTTCTTATTGCGTTTGTCTTTTGATTTACGCCACCTTTTTAACACTTTATGCAAGTATCTTTAAACCTAGTTTTAACTACAATGGTTTATGAAAAAAACGTTAAATATAACGTTGTTGGTGTTAAAATTTAATAATCCACCTGCTGAGCGAATATACCACTGCTAAGTAATATCTCTAAGTGAATATAAAGTTTCCCAATGTAAATAACGACTAGCGGGGGATATTCACTCGCTTGGGAAATGCGGATTAACCGATCTAGTTTCCAAAAAGTACCGAACACCATTTTTTTGGATAAAAATTTCTAGCGATGACTTGCAGCTATAGGGATAGAGGGCTAGTACTAGATTTTGTAGTGAAACAGAGCTGTAATTGTTTATTCGTGAATTAAAATATCCATGTATAAAATTGATATTTTTTTTCTCAATGCAAAAAGAAGCCTGTCCTTCTTTTAGGAAAATTTTGATCTGAAATACATTATATAATGTATTCTTGCGGAAAAGACATGATATACCATGTAACCCATTCGTAATGTACGAGTATTAAACATGAAGGCTGTTAACTAGGAATAAATTAATAGTCAAAAACATACAGTAAAAGATCGTAACCTATTATTGTAAAGCCAATTTTTTTTTCTTCTGTAAGTTTTTTCATCATATGTTTACTCAGACCGTTCAATCTTTACTTTTTGTGCTTAAAGGTACCTTAAAACTTGCCGTTATATTCCTAACCCCTGGTGGGTAAAAATAATTCCAAAGTCAGATGCAGAGTAAACACAGACAGTCTAATACCCAATATTAAAAATTCTTGTATAAAGTTCCTTTGAACGGACAGTTACCGTTATTAAAATCTGCAAATATAACCTGTAATTTAATAAAGGATACCTGCAATGTAGTCTACCAACGAATGCCACCTCGGCTCCTTGAGAAGTTAATGAAAACTCAGATATCTTTTACTCGAAGAAAAAGTACATCTCCGGCACTTTCTGTGAACCCAAGTTTTCCCGCAAATAAGTTTGCATAAAGCGCCGTTTACTCTTTCTTGATTATTCTAAGGTTTGTTTGTGTTCTAAGGCAAATATGAATAAACCGATATTAATCATCTGGCATCTTATGAACTTCTTCAAGATTGAGAGCGGGTATTGCGGCGTGTTTTATTAGTGAGGGAGGCATTGATGAGCAAAAAGCTAAGCGAAAATTCTAATAGCAGGTATAGCTATTGAAAAAGTAGCAATTAAACTAGATAATTGATATCACTATAGTTTTCAAACAAAATGTCTTCGTCGGTCAAATAATTACATTCCTCAAAGCTGTCTATAGTCTACACCTCAGATTTGTAATACAGACGTTTTCCTATTGATCGACTCGTTGTAACCACCCACTAAGGGTCACCAGAAGTTTTGTGATTAATCCAATTTTTTTTTCTACAGATAGTTCATTGCAGTATTCTCTGGAACACAACAGAATTCACTGAAGTATTTTTAAGATTCATCAAATGTAAGTCAATAGTGTAACGCATGATGTGATTGGTTTCTGTACCTTTGTCGGCCACCAGTCTAAACTGACATGAAAAATAAAAGATGGTCATTTGATTCACCTTTCAAACTGTAAAGGATCTTGAGTTTACCTACTTATAAAACATAAGACAGAAAGATATAATGAACAAAACATTCGGAGAAGTCTCCATAAAACAGATTTTAGTTAAGACTTTGCGGTTTACCAATATCTAGGGACCCGTTTTAACAACAAAATAAAGCGATAAAGTATGACAAGTAACAAAAGATTTATTCGGGGATTGGATACTGTGTAATAATTATATAAAGGTTTTAAAGGCTCTATAGAGGGTTAGCGATGCGGGTTTAGGCCCAATATCCGGCGGCCGCGGGGTGTTTTCGTTTGGACACCCTTACGCAAGCCGATAAAGGGATTGGGGCTCCCGCCCGCCAGCTTTCAACGCGATCGACCAAGCACCGATCCAAATTTCCTCAGTCTCAATCACATTACTCAGCACTTTCCGCCGATTCCACTCGTAACACTATTTTGCTCGCGGCGACAAATGCATCTAACGTCCCAGAGAACGTACGTAAGCCATAAAATCACCTAGTGTAATTCTGTGAGAAATAGGAGTAACAAGAGCCACACAATAGGGTGATTATACGATAGAAAGGGAGGTACGCGCAGCGCTCGAGCGGTTGCATAAAATGTATTCCTAGCTACCAACAAAGACAACCCTTTTATTCTTTTCTGTCGTCGGCGGCGGTGGTAATTCTCGTCTTTTAACAAATGGAAGACATTATCGCTGCGTCTGGCTTTTGTGTAAATTCATGTAGAATAAAAGTTAGTAAAAAAGTTAAAGCGCTTACGAAGCGCTCGCATTTCAAACGTAACGGCTATTTTAAAATGGGGCAAAAACTTCGCGGCTGTTGCGCGATATGTGCCGGGAACTTTCTCTATGATAAACTAGCGTAATGTTTAATGTCACATCGCGTAATAAAATTGTCGGGGGTAACAAGCTATTCTCTAAGAAAACGTTCTGCGTGAAAACTATGTGCTATTTCGAAAGTGAATTCTCACAACTAAGGCTTTACTTTTTATTCTATTAGATTAAAATACTACATGTCTTTTGGTTTTAGTATTTCAATTCATTATTCGCATCATTGGCCTATATCGAACCACTGTCACTTCACCTAATACTTACAATCGCGCCCTAGCCTCAGTTACAAAACGCTTCTCACGTTTACAAAAACGCAGTCTCTACTCATGCACATGTTTTGAATGATGGATGCCATTGTCCAGCAGTGGAACAGTATAACGGCTAATTACGAATGCTTAAGTGAAGTGAGTGAGCATTGGTTCAGAGTGCGCAAATGAGATAAAAAAAATACTTTCTGTAAGTACATTACGCTATCCAAAGTAAAATCTAAGACATCCCGCAAACAGTGTAAACTCAACTTTGTAATCAATATAAAATACCATACCAAACTCTGCTAGATCTCCCTAAGAGTGCAAGCCTAGTAAAAACTAGGCGTAAAAACGCCTAGTAGTTTCAGCTGTGCACTGTGTGTCACTCAGTCAGTAACAAAAGAGTTTTAAATATATTGAAATCTAAAACCTAACTTTGTCATCATTTTCACCTTAAATACACGCTAAACAGTTTCCCGCGGCCTCTTCTTGACGCGAAGTCAGGAACCGTCACTTGAGCCGCGTCCTCGACGCGGGGCCTGCTCTATCAGGCGCGCTCGCTGCGATCGCACTACGGCAGTCACTGTCCCCCCTTCAGGTTCGTGCTATAAGCAGCCTAATGCATGTTAAGGAGTCAAGCCGGCTAACGAGACACCTTTTCAGGGGTAGGAAGTTTTAGTAACTGAATTGGTCCCTTTTTACCACCCTTTTTACTTTTTACCTTTTTTTTTTTTTACTACTACTACATAGTATTAATTGACATTTATACTAAGCATTAATTCAAAGAATGGTTTACAGATCCAGATAGAGAACTTTTCAAGAGCTTCTAAATAAAAAGCATCAAATCAATGTTATTAGTTTCCTATTTTTCTTTAAAACAATACGTTCCCGTGTTTGTAACTGATTCGTTATCGTTATTTTAGCTAATTATGCCAAAGCCAACTTTTGTGGATTGTTTTGTTGAATGTAGGTATATATATTCTTGTTTATTCTAAAACTGATTTTTAAAATTTGATTTACTTTGCTATGAAAAACAAAATTAGCTTTGGCTACAGCTACCATAAAAATGTTACCAGAGATAAAGAGCTTAATTTGACACTATTTGCCACATTAGAACATGACAGCAGTGTTTATCCACCTCAGAAGATACCCATCTTAGTGTCGGTGCCAGATGACCGCTGACTGGCGACAAATAAAAAATCACAAATCTAAATTGCTCATAGCGCTCAATTTAGGGATGCAGCGAACTAGATAGGATTGTAATAAGCCAGCTAGGAGACTTGACGTTCACGATTGATTGCGTCTCGATTACTAAAAGATTCGGTAACAAGCAAACATTGTACTTATCCATTAGCTGCAGTATCTGCTAACCATCAGACCTCCTTGCCAACCACCGAAGTTGTATAAAAGTATTATTTAGTTCCCGAAATCTTCAATTATACAGTTCATGAAAGTTGCTCACAAAGGGGGTGAGTGACGACACCGTGAGTCGTGACGCTCTTCCCTCTTATTTACGGTTTCCGTCAGATTAGCATACCGCATAAACAAAGGCACAGATTACGTAAGGATGCATAAAATTTAACATCACTCTTATCTCCGGAGAGTAAAAAATATCAAGTTATGTGGGACAAAATGCCTAATGGCTTATGTTGGTGTGGGTGGATTCCTACTCGAGCTATAAATATATCTATAAAGGTCATTCTATAAATAGCATTACAAAACATTTAAACATTTATTTTTAAAACCTTTAATATTTAAAAACCCTAAGTAAAAGAGCGCAATGCCTCAAAAACAAAATACATTTTGATATCATTCCGATACATTTTAGAAAAATGAACTTTTCATTACTCATACTCTGAAAGTAGGTCTGAAGTTGCCTGAGGAGCGGGATGAAAGTAATACTTTAAAAAAAACTACTTCTTTTTCACATATCTATTGAACCATGTTCCAACTTTCTATACAGCCACGATGTAAAATTGAAATAACTTAAAGTTAAGTATTGATTAAAGAATATATATTTTTTAAATAACTTTATTAAAATTTAGTTTCAACAATTTCTTTAAAATAACTTAGATTTGTGCAAAATATTTACCATTTTTCCAATGATGAAAATAAAAAATAATGGCTGAATAGCTGGTCGGCCACAGAAAAAAAAACAAACAAAATAGGCGGGAAAGCGGCATTTCGATCTTCATTTATTTTTTCGATTTGAAGACTTTCGTTTATACGTATAGCAGAGATTTGTACCTATAAAATGAGTTCATCTGATTCTGATATGAATTTAACGCCTGATTTTATAAGAGAAGAGGCTAAAGCGGTAGTGGAAAATAAAATTTACTCATTTTTTCTTTAGCTAATTCATGTTTTTATTTTTACTTTCCTTGTATTTGTAATGAAAAGCACAGTGTTTACCTCGGGTTAAAGACTTATTTAGTCCCTCGAACTATTGGCGCCCTCACTTCGTTCCGGGCGCCAAACCCCGTCTCGGTACTAAATAAGTTACTTTCACCCCTAGGGTAACAATGTACTATTCATTTCCTGTAAAAACTTAGTGACAATTTGCTGTTACATAGGGTGTCGTAGTCTACATTGCCATATCTTGGTATCGTTTCTCTACTTTCCGGCTGCCAACTGCTCCTATGTATATTACAAAGTTTAGAAACACATGAATTTCACATGCAGTATTGTTGTTAAGAGCGTTTGCTTGGGGTGGATCGAAAACGTTGCATTTTTGTAAGATTTTCGAGATTATTTTCATTGAATTAAAATAAAACTCTTTGCTCTATTATTGTGTGTATTATACTATTTAAAAACACATTGAATTGTTTAAAATTATATAGTCGCCAATTGTTTGCTAAATTAAAAAAAATACTTTTTTTTAAAGATACTTAAAAAATTACTGTACACAGCTAAAGTTATAATTATGAAATTAAAAAATGCATTCAATAATAGAGACATAATTTATACTTAATTTTAATTCAGCTATAAGCAGCAATAATCACGAAAACCTTTAAGAAATGCGACGTCTCCGATCTACCCCAAACGGAAAAAGCAAACCCTCTTAATTGTGAGCTTTTTCATGCTCTAGCAAATCAACCTTGATATAAATATACTATCATTCACACTAAGCTCAATATCATATTATTTTCACTCACTTTTCTTTCTTTTTAAATATATTATTTTTATAATAATTTCAGCAGAAATTTATTACTTTCATACGTGAATTAAAATCTTAAGGTTCGACCACAAAACTGGCCATCAAGTGTAACCACTGTGCGTAAGACGGAACGCCAGAGGTAAGGTAACGCGGTGGGGGCGGTGATGCGTACACGGCCCGTAAACCAGCCCGTAACTTATCCGTGACGTGTACTGCTGTTGCGAGAGTTTAAGTGGCCTCGTTTACAAACACACGTAATGGAGACGTGAGCTTTTTATGTAACCCCTGTATGTATTCACTGTAATTACTTGCCCTTAATACATTAAACCAACAATACATTATACTTAAGAGTTGGAGAAGAAACGATGAAGTGTGAGTCGAATTCGCACCTCGAAGGTTCTGAACATTTAAGATATCATCAAGGGTATTATCTTAGTTCTTTTGCCAGCTCGTTCCAGTATTGCTTGATAACTGGGTGGATGAATTAAAATTTCTATTATCATTGAAGATGATCCATTCATAAATGCTTATTTTTTGCAAGTAGTATGTACATACATTCCATGCTCATCTCCTGGATGGCTTGCGCTCAACAACCGTACGTTTTTCGCGTTAATTTCTTCCGCGTACATCCAAGATATGGAATGATCTCGGAGATGAATATGACATCGGAGCTTTCAAGAAGAGAGCGTATTCCCATTTAAAAGGCAAGCTACGCATCGGTGACACCTCTGGTGCTGCAGTTTTCCATGGGCGGAGGTGATCACTTTCCATCAGTTGACCTTCCTGCTCGTTTGCTCCTTAATACATAAAAAAAGCAAAATACTGTTATGGTTTTCACTCCACCTGATGTAAAGTGGTCGTGAGGTCCAGATATGAGGCTGACAAGCTCAGTCATTCAAACGAATCACTGGGCTGGCCATCCTCACCTTGAAGGCCTGCAGAAATGCTTTTTCACACCCCGCTTGAAAACCCCGGGACTAAAAGAGGAAGGAAACACATGGATCAGAGGCAAACTCAACGCTCAAATTTATGCTGAGACGATTGTATCAGACGTCATCGTTCCTCTACAAGTGCAAATCGGTCCCTTATTTCAGTTAATGCATGATAATGCACGACCGCACACCGCAAGAGTTGTAAGACAGACTCTCGCCGCAGCTAACATCAATGTCCTGCCCTGGCCTGCTCAGTCGCCAGACTTGAACCCGATTGACCATGCATGGGATATGCTACAGAGAAGAGCTCTGCCGAATATGGAGGGTATCCAGTCGCAAGAAGACCTTTTTTTGTTGTTGCAACAAACATGGGCGGCCATTCCACAGCGTGATTTGGATGAACTCATTTTGAGTATGCCAAACCGATGTTCCTGTGTTGTTAGTGTTCGCGGTAGAAACACGGATTATTAATTGTTTAAGTTACCCAATAAAATTTTAAAGAAAACTGTTATTTCAGTCTTTTTTTCGAACTTTAATGTTAGTGGTTCAAATGTCAAAAATCCCTTTATTAGGAAAATGGCAAATTTCTTTATTAATGCAAAGGTGACTTGGTTTATCGTTACTGTAGACAAACGAAAACACTTTATTTGATGAATCCTTAAAGAAAATTTTAATTAATATCAATCAGGAGAAAAGTTATTGCAAAAATATATGTTGATCCCTAGACACTTTTGATGTGTGTATTTTGAAGCCACGAAGCATTGCTCAGAGAGCTCGCGTCTCGGCTGGGCTCGGGTCTACGAGCCTACCGAGCTCACTGACTCCGGCCAATCCGCCTGGAGGCTTCAAAAGTAGTCGAACTCAACGCCTCGAGGCTTGTACATCACTATTCACATATGGATGGACACGAAAAAAAAAATGACAGGGCAATGTTTTTTTACCATATTTAGATGTGTTTTTTTTATTATTAATTATAACTTTGTAAATATCCATGACAACGAGCAAGTAAGGTTTTAAAAATGTCAGTGTTTATTCTTGGTCCAAACTCCAAATTTTTTTTACCCACCCTTTTTTGCGTATCCACAATATCTACATACCCACACAAAGTTTATTACGTAGCTACTACGCCTACGTTGCGGTTTTTGTGTTTCACGAGTAGATAATTTACTAAATCTCAGTTAAGTCGATTTGATTACTAACTTGATTGATCTTTACTTAGATAATTAAAAATTGTTTAGGTAAGTACAATACCAAAAATAAATAAAGGCAGTTACCAATTGTTAAGTGCTAGAAATAGAAGGCGAGTTTGCTATAGTTTTCTTTTGTTGTTGTTTCTCTCTACCGGTTATCTGTCATTTATTGGTTTTTGTTGGGTAGAGAGTTTTTTTTAAAAGGTATTTAAGAAACGATAAATAAAAGCATCAGTGATTATCTTTTTATTCGACTTCGTCATACAGACCCCTTGATTTGATAGCTAGCGGTCACCGCAGACTATGAACTCGTGTAACACGTGTTCATAGTAACACGTGTGTGATGAATATATCACCCGCACGTTTTTGCCCACTAAGGCTCCTATTCACCAGAGATGTGCTATGCTGTGTTGCTCTGGATGAGTTTGATATCCGCCAGTCACATGCATTGGTCCGCATTGCATATCACTAGTGAAAACGAGATCTACCAAGCTATGTTTTTAATATGACATGACACATGGATGCGTTCGATGCGTGTCTTCCGTACTATCGATATATCGCATAGCTCGAGCTCCGCATCTTCCTCGCACTGCTGCACCTTGCGGCGACGCATATTCGTAGCTACTCAGTCCGTTACATACTCGTAGCATTGCATCAGTGTTAACGAACATCTTCCCAGCATACTCGTAGTTGCGTAGCACATCTCTGGTGGAAAAGCAGTCAAAGGCTATTGGAACTTCGGTATATTCAGCCAGAAGAAATCATGACACCAGCAGGAATATAGCACTGCCTAAGCAATGTTATTTAGCGCATTTTCAGTTTGTTGACATACGAGCTTATTAAGTCTCAATTTCGGTACCCAAACTCTCTGCTGTACTTACTCAAAGTATGTGAGTTAAAGTATGTTTACGACAGAGTTGTAATCGGTGCGGTCTCGTTCATAAACAAACTCCATTTACATCGGACGACTCGTTAAACTTTTAAGCGGGCCTTAACTTCCTGCTGTGTAATCGCGTTCAGACACAGACGTAAATCGAAACTGTTGACGCGAGTGAATACAAGTTCGCCCATTTAGATCAGTCAGATCAGATGGAGAACAGAACTTTGTATGTCTTATATTGTCAGTCTTGCCCGTACTGACCCATCTAAGGCGATTATCCCACTGCCCCGCGCTCCGCCGCGGTGCGCGGGGAGGCAGATTTTAAAATTGTATGCAAGTGTCCTAATTTCTATAGCTAACACGCCTAAGACCACCCACTGACAACGCGCGGCGGTGGTGAGAGCGCGGAGTAATGGGATTATCGCCTAAATGGGCCAGCCTGTATAATCCGCGTGCAAAAGGTAGGGTGTTGCTCTTCTTACGTCGCTGCTTCATTTAGTCGGCGCGCTACCGTTACGGCAACGGGTGATTTAATCGAGCTAAATTTATCACTTCTGTCAATAAATTCGATTGGAATCTGTTGAGGAATGGAAAAATCCCACTAAAAAATCGATATCGAGACGTTCCGTTATGCGACAAAAAAGTCGAACGCTTGGTTTTCATTCATATGGAGCGATTTGCATTACCTATTCTGATTTATGTCTGTGAGTTCAATGTATCGCTGACTCACACCATTCCGTAACATGACTATTTTGCTAAGAGAGCAGAAGCGGAACTTAAAGCGGGTCGAGAGTGTAGTTTGGCTTAGTACCAGAGAATAATAGATTAAGAGGCCATCTTCAATTTCAAGAGAAAAGGGTTGGTGGGCTGTTTGGGTTTATGCAAATACACACATCAAAAGTGTCTAGGGATCAACATTTATTTTTGCAATAACTTTTCTCCTGATTGATATTAATTGAAAATTTCTTTAAGGATTCATCAAATAAAGTGTTTTCGTTTGTCTACAGTAACGATAAACCAAGTCACCTTTGCATTAATAAAAAAAAATTGCCATTTTCCTAATAAAGGGATTTTTGACATTTGAACCACTAACATTAAAGTTCGAAAAAAAGACTGAAATAACAGTTTTCTTTAAAATTTTATTGGGTAACTTAAACAATTAATAATCCGTGTTTCTACCGCGAACACTAACAACACAAGAACATCGGTTTGGCATACTCAAAATGAGTTCATCCAAATCACGCTGTGGAATGGCCGCCCATGTTCGTTGCAACAACAAAAAAAGGTCTTCTTGCGACTGGATACCCTCCATATTCGGCAGAGCTCTTCTTTGTAGCATATCCCATGCATGCTCAATCGGGTTCAAGTCTGGCGACTGAGCAGGCCAGGGCAGGACATTGATGTTAGCTGCGGCGAGAGTCTGTCTTACAACTCTTGCGGTGTGCGGTCGTGCATTATCATGCATTAACTGAAATAAGGGACCGATTTGCACTTGTAGAGGAACGATGACGTCTGATACAATCGTCTCAGCATAAATTTGAGCGTTGAGGTTGCCTCTGATCCAAATCAACTCAGTTCTTCCGCCGATCCAAATACCCGCCCATACCATGATGGTTCCACCACTATAAGGATAGACTTCCTGGCAGGATTTTAATCGCTGTTGGCGTCCAGGGGTTCTCCAGTGTCGTATACTCTTGTATCCGGTCTCATACCAAAACGAGACTCATCAGAAAAGCACATGAAACGCCATTGTTCTTCTGCCCAATTTCTGTGTTCAAGAGCCCATTGATATCGAATCCTACGATTGTGCATTGCTATAGGTGGTACCCTTAGCGGTCTTCGGGAATGAAGGTTCGATTCATGCAAGCGGTTTCTGACTGTTTGGTCGCTAATTAAGTTCCCTGAAGAGTGATGAAGCCTCACGGCTAACATCATGGCGGTTATTGTTGGAGCTCTTCGAGTTGTGATTTGAATGTATCGGTCTTGTCTCCGTGTGGTGCAGCGATACCGTCCTCCATGGCGCTCAGCCACGGTACCAGTGCTTCGGTAACGTGTCCAAAGTCGACCGAAAACACTCTGACTTGTATTCAGAGCTAAAGCCACAGTACGTTGCCGGGAACCAGCTTCTATCACTCCCATGGCTCTGAGCATTTCTTCCCTGCTTAAATGACGTCGCCGCTCCATAATAACGTTGGTTTTAATCAGTAGTAGGGAAACAGTAGCCCTGTAAACGACTCCGAGCTCTAGACAAAAGGACTCGGAAGCCTCGAGCCTTGTACATCACTATATGTGGACTCAAGTAACTCTTAAGGTACGGTCACATTTGTCTGACGTCATGTTAATACGCCGTCAGATGACATCGGTTTTCATAGTAAATGAACCAGAGTTCATAAGCACACTAATTATCTTCTAACACGTGGCGTTCGCATTTTCAGGCAGCGGTGACCGCACCCTTATGACTTCTATGAAATAATAAAAAAGTTAAATGATAGTTTTCGTTTTATAGTTTTTGTTTTTATTCCTTTGTATTTTTCTTCCAAGCAGCATTATAAGTATTTTTCTTGCAAGGGTCAAGAATATGCAGCATCATTGAAGTGATGCGGGTTAATTATAACAATGAGCAATGAATAAAACATATTATTGTTATATTATTACGAAAATAGGGTAATGTTCTTTGTATTAGATCACTGTTTTCCTGTTCTTTTTTCACTAACTAAATAAAAAGGAAATAAACATTAACTTCACAAATATAATGTGAGTCTTTTGCTCATAAGAAAAAATGAAGCACATATAACCTTTATTTAAAATTCTATTCTGAAGTGGCCACTAACTTTTATTTTTCAACCTTTAGTCCAGAGGTGCCCAGTCTCCTTTAATTAAATACCTCATCTATTCCCGCCACTCTGGAGCCTCGGGGTCTCTTTAGAGACAATGGCAAGAGACCAGATGGTGACACACTTGTGCCATGGACGCTAGGTCGCATCCTCATCTGGGATGCCACTTGTGTGGATACCTTGGCAGCGTCTCACGTGCTTGGCACAGCATAGCATTAAGGGCTGGCATTGTGGCCGATCAGGCTCAGATCCTCACACGCCGCAAATACTCGTCATTACTCCGTGACAATATATTTGCGGCGTTTGCGGTGGAAACGCTGATCCCGTGGAGCTCGGACGCGAAACAGCTCTTTAAAACAATCGTGTCCAAATTGATCCACGCTTCGGGAGATCCTAGAGCTGGAGCATACTTTGCTCAGCGCCTGGCGCTGGCTATCCAGCGTAGTAACGCTGCCAGGGTCCTGGGGTCAATGCCCAAAGGACCAATGTTAGAAAATGTTTTTTTATTTTAATATTTATTTTAGTAATTAATTAAATCATTTAAGTAATTTTTTTGAGTGAGATTTTTTCTTGCAATAAATATGTTAAGCCTTTTTTTTTTTATATTGCCCATCAAGATGACCTCACTCCACCTGATGGAAAGCGGTCGTGAGGTCCAGATATGAGGTTGACAAGCCCAGTCATTCAAACGAATCTCTGGGCTGGCCATCCTCACCTTGAAGGCCTGCAGAAATGCCTTTTGACGCCCCGCTTGAAGAACCCGGGACTATAAGAGGAAGGAAACACATGAATCAAAAAAATAAATATCATAAATCAGAATGATTGTATCGAATGTATGCAAATAACTAATTTATTTCAAAACAACGCTAACACCGGTAGATGAAAAAACATATTTTTCTCAGTATATCCAAAATTAATGCACCCTCGTGTTCGTGTATGACTGTATGCGTATGGTAATATATAAATAATACTGAGCAAGTAGCTTTTTTAGTAGCTAACTTTCGGGACCCAATTTAAACAAGCCCTTTGGTATTTGATTAAATCAAAATAGGAAGTTGGGCGACTCACCTTTAGCGTTTGGACCGTTTAAATCAGGCCCCGGTCGGTCGCCTAATCACACTCAGACTCAATGATAAAAAAATAATATGGCTTCTACAAACGTGCTTGTACAGCAAAGTGATTCCGCCAATGTCAGTTCAACGCTTTCGCTATGGTCAAAACAAATAGGTTTGTCTCTGTCCTTCTGTCCTTCACACCGCACAACGATAATGTAGTTGTGCATCATCCCCGTTTTCAGTTGACAATTTTAAGACGTGCCGTATCTTCCACTATTTGATTTAATCTAAGCCTTTGGTGTAAAATTTAAAGAAGTCTCTTCCTCCGAACTTCATAAATGGAACCTCCTCTGTAAAAATATCATATTTCTGGTTTTGACTTGTGTACTTACAAATGACCCAGCTCTTTATCTTAACTATAAGTCATGAAAGAACATTGCTTCTAAATATTACCTCAATTACGAAGAGTACGAGTATTAGCATTTTTAAATTTTCCGTGATAAGAAAAAAACAATTACGCCATTAGCCTAAAAGTAGCAACCAGGTGATTATCAAAAGACTTACAAAAACGATACAGCTTACTCAGTATGTAATGTAGAAACTACTTGAGTGTTTTTTTTATCAGTTGACTAAAATTTTAAGGTGTTCATATAAAAATACTGACTGTTCGACTGATTTGTATGGTGACTTTGAAACGAAAGTTAATTTAATGAATTTCATTTTCACTTTGGTAATTTCTACATCATCTACTAATCTTGTCAAATCGTTTCTGTAAGTCTTTGATAATCACCCGGTATGTACCTCTAAAAGTAGACATGAGTAGAAAAGAATGTACTTAGCCTGTGTCTGTACCTACTTCAAACCCTGTTTGAGCGAAGTTTCAGAGACACAGTGACTGATAGAATTACGCTACCTAGGTACCTCTTACAAGCGCATGTTGTAAGGAGATTCTACTAAAAGCACCGGTTTATTACGAACATAGGTAAGCACGAAATATGCAGCTCCAGGGTAGATTCCAACTTAGCGCTGAGAGTCGGAGACCAACTCTCGCATCGCTCTTTTGAGAGTTGCGTCTCACGTGTCTTACGATATAACAAAATGAAACGAGAGAAGCACAGGAGACTTAGATTTTCCTCTTAAATACCTACTTGGTTTCATTTCCGAGTTTTTTAAGACTTCACAGTAAATTTATGAAGTCGCTATTAATAGTTGAACTCTAATTCTAATTTCAAAAACTAAGTGAGTATTCATATTTTTGGCGGTTTGATATTTCATAAAACAATGAAGAAAAACATTACCTGTTACTGCATAAATCATAAATCCGATCGCATCGATAGCTAACTAGTCAGGGCTTTTATTTATTTTTTATTGGTAGCTTTTTCTATACTTAACTTTAAAGCCTACCTTGTAAAAACATTCTCAAACCACTCTTGAAGAGCTCCATACTCTAACTCCTTGGGATAACCTCAGCAGGTAGCTCATTCCATATTTTGAGCGTCCTAGGAAGGAAGCATCCACTATAAAATAAATATAACAAGGTGCTATCGTTTCCTTTGCACTTCTCCACATACAGTTTTAACAAGTAATCTAAACTAATGTAGAAAATAGAGAATATGGAGAGTGCCCATCGGATGGCCTAAAATTATTACTCCTAATTTCATTTGGCCAAACCTTATAACGCAGGATTATTGATTCGCCTAATCGATGTTTTCGCTCTATTATAGGTTGCCCTAAATATTAAAAGCCCTAATTTCATTACTTCTAATATTCAATTTCCTAAAATCTTTCGCATACGTTACTTTTGGCATAACAAATGACAAAGTTTCTACCCTACTTTTATCACGATTAGTATCAGTTTAAGTAATTTCATTTGATTATCTACACGTAAATCTATTTTATTTAATTTATTTAAAATGTCGGCTATGTACAAAAACAGTACTTATGTTAAACCGAACTGGCCGTGGTCCTTCGCCGTGATACTACTCTGCCCTACATTAGCGTGTAATTCAAGAGCAGGAGGCGCGGAGGGAGAGCAGCCCTCACCCGCTGTAGTGTTTCTCAGGCACCTAGGTGGGTGACTGCGATTTACTACGCGAGGGCGAAAGGGCTGCTCTTCCCGCAAAAAATATGCTTGCTTGTTTGCATGCATGCTTGAACACACGCATGATTGCTTGCATGCATGCATGCATACTTGCTTGCTTTCATGTGTGCTCATTTGTATACACACCTGAACGACTGTTAAAGTATAATTTAGCGCATGTAAATAGTAGGGATTTTGCATCGTTCGGCCTAATGACGAATTTGGGAAGTGATAATACGGCGTAAAACTTTAGGCTAAATGAAAGGCCAAACTGGTTGAGGACATGTGATGATTGTGCAAAAAAAATTAAGGCCGATAGTTTGTGTGCCAATGACAATTAGGGATACAAAAAATTAGGCGTTTCCATTAAAGACCCGAAAATAGACGGGCTATTACTCGAGGTTGGGGAAAAAGTTTCTTCGCATTTTTTAAGAAAATTCAAAACATTTTTTAATATAGTTTATTTAAATTCAACTAAAGTATGTAGGTGCCATTTTGTTCGATTACTTTTTGCCATATTGTAGATAGGGACATGATCCCATTGCTATGGAATTTTGAGGCTTCTGATTAAAATACCGCGACAAGTTGTTTTGGCAGTCTTCTCGTAATATTAACTGCCTAAAGAATTCTGAGAGACCGAAGCAGGTAGAAATCTGAAGGTGCAAGGTCAGGACTATACGGCGGATGCATCAACACCCCACAGCCAAACTCTCTTAATTTTTACAGAGTGGTATGTATATTATCATAATGAAAAACCCACACCCTTTCTGTTGATAAGTTCCGGGTGCTTTCTCTCAACTTCTTGCTTTAATCTCATCGGTTGTTCGCAGTAGAGTTCAGAATCGATGGTCCTGCCTGGTGGTAACAGCTCATAATGAATAATGCCCTTCCAATCCCACCACACACACAGCATCATCTTGTTGCGAGTTAACCCCAGTCTGTGAAGCCTGACCGGCCTTTGACCACGACCTCTTTCGCACGTTCTTGTCGTACGTGATCCACTTTTCATCACCAGTTATCGGCTTCTTCAAAAATGGTTCGGTTTCATTACGTCGTAATGAAGAATCACAAATTACGTCGTAATGAAGAATCACAAATTACGTCGTAATGAAGAATCACAAATGAGTACACGATTCATTAGGTTTCTTTCAGTGAGCTCGTGAGGTATCGAGCTTTTTTGTGAACCCAGTTTTTTTCAAATGCGCCAAAACTATTTTGTGATCAATTCTCAGTTTTTCTGCTACGTCGTAACTACTGATATGCCGACATCGGAGCAAGGTTGCTCCACTTTTTCAAAAATGGCATCCATTTTATTCGTAATAGGGGTACCAGAGCGACGTGCATCTTTGACATCAAAATTTCCGGATTGAAAACGCTTAAACCAAATTTGTGCTACTCTCACAGACACTGCACTAGGTCCATTAACATCGCAAACTTTTTCGCGGCTTGTGTTGCATTTTTACTTTTTTTGTAGTAAAATTTTAAAATGTATCGAATTTCTTCATTAGATTCACTCATCTTGACAGTAAGAAAAACAAATGAAAATCACACATTTTCCTAATTTGAATTTGGAATTATCTTTTTTAAAATTTAAATTACAAGTTCATACATACTATAAGCGAAAAGACTTTCTTCCCAACCTAATACTAACTGAAAGAAAAGCACTTGTGTGCATAGCGAGTAGTTTCGGAATAGGACTCCTATAATAGAATTGTGTCGAGCTTTCTTAAAGTGTTTCAAGTATGTGTCTTAAAATATCTAAGATTCAATTTGTGCATTTTGCTAGTTCCTGTATCTGAGCAGATCTGAGCTAAAGTATTCCAAAGCTACATTCAACTGACGGTGAACGAACATATTATAAGGAAATTGATTGAATTACAGAATGTCGTTCTAGAAAACGTTTCAACTGATGTTAGGGAACTGGAAGTGTCTAAATTGATCTGTTTAGGAGGAAATCTCAAGCTTCTAACTCATAATAATACGTCTTGAAACATATTTTAATTTTATCGTCTTAATTACTAAACTTGCCAAGTGCGGATCGGTCACCAGAATCCAAATCCACCAAGAATCCGCAAACACATTTGCACGACCAAGAATTTCAACTCGAAACCTCTCGGCCTACAGTAAGCCCCTTTAGCTCTCTGGAAGTGATTTGATGAACAAATACTTTGGATGAAATATTTTGTTTGCAAATAGTAATAACTATCTAAAATGGGTAAAAGTAAAACGTCTTTGTACGGTACAAAGGCAGGTGTAGGGTGGAGGCTGGCGGCTGGCTGACGAGCTAGGGCAGGGATGGATTTGGGATTTTTTTTTTGGCCACCTCATTTCCCAGGCCATCACTAGTGACCGAAAACAATAGATTTTTAGACGTCAGAGTAAGTGCATTATATCGCTGTTGTAGTTAGGTTACGATGACGTGATTAATAAGTGCGAATAATAGTTTTAGTACTAGGTATTAATTAAAGTTATCAAATCATTTGAAATACTGAAAATTCATAAAACTGACAGTTAAAATACCGATGGTCAACCAAAAGTTCAGACTCCCGATATCTGATATACCGAAGGTTATAATGCCGAAAATGGAGTCATGGCTCCGCCGCTGCGCGGCTGTAGCGGTTACACGCGTGCAGGTGGCTATCGCTCACCACCGCCACTTGCTCCTCGGCCCGCTGCCTGCCTCGCCCCTACGCACCTACTCGGCTCTGAAATACACTCTAGACAGACAAGACTACGTGGAGTCGGGGAATAAGTATATATTCAATTCTTTGCTCAATTGACACACAATTGTTTTTACCGAAAAAAATCATTATTTGTTTGTGATGGGTACTCAAATAACCATTTGGGATTTTAGTATTCGGTTTTCCGTAAATCGATTTTATAAAATTTGGTCTTTTGTACTTCGGTATTATAATACGCACCCCATTTTAAAGTGTCTTAGAAGATATCTTTTTTTGTGGATAAGCTGCACTTTTTCTGCCCTATACAGTAACTGTTTACCTGCCAAATGTAAAGTAAAATAGACCTAATAATGTATGTTAATTTACGTTAAATATTCATCACTATCATCATTAACAGCCCTGCTATAAGATAAGATAAATAATCTTTATTGCACAAACAAACAAATACAGCAAGTTAAACAGTAAGTAGACATCAAATGTACAATTTAGGTGGTCTTATCGCTTTAAAGCGATCTCTTCCAGACTACCTTCTGAAGAGATACTCGTATAATATAACGGGTAAGGCTGTGCAAAATAAAGGATAAGTAAGAGATATTTAAATAATAAACTAAATGAATTGTGTTACATAAAATACATATACCGAAGATCCAATAGAATCACCAGTTTCCATTTTTAAGGACTAAAAAATAAAGGATGAGATATAATAAAATACTAGGTTACAGAGAGAGGAAGTATGATTTGACTTGGGATTTAAAGACATGTAAGGACTGAGATTTGCGGATGGGTAAAGGTAAGAAATTCCACAGACGAATGGAGCGAACAACAAATGATTTGGAATAACAGGAAGTGGAATGTGAGGGGACTGTTAGATGCAGTTTCTGACAAGACCGCATGTCTTCACTTTTGGCAGATTGCAGAAAGTGAAATAGTTACTTGAGGTACGGAGGTGAAAGAGGATTAAACAAGACAGTGTAGAGAAGAGACAGAATATGAAGATCTCGGCGAAAACGTATTGGAAGCCATTTCAACTGTGCCCGGAACTGAGAGACATGATCGAATTTACGCAAACCGTAAATGATGCGTATGCAGAAATTTTGGAAGCGCTCGAGATAATTGAGGAAATTTTCGCTAATATCTAAATAACAACAATCGGCATAGTCTAGGACTATCATCATTAACAGCCCTAAGATGTCCACTGTTGCACATAGGCCTCCGCCATAGAACGTCACTGCGATCTTTGAGATAATATTGCATGAACATAACCATATTTTTCCTAAGAAGAAAGTAACTGTTGATAATTTTAAGTTTAAATTTAGTGATTGGGCCACTCCAGGCATCCATAAAAGTAGAAATAAATTATACGAATTATATGGATTAAAAGCTAACTCAAACTGTCAAAAACTAGTTGAGCATGTTAAATTATATTCAAAAACATTCAAGAAATCATGTCATATTGCAAAGTCCATTTTTTTGAGAGACAAAATAAAACTGGCTAAAAATAAAATCAAAGCTACTTGGAACATAATTAATAAAGAAACCTGTAAATCTAAACCTCGCGATCACTCATTCTCTCTCAAAATTCAAAATAATGTTATTGAGTCTGAGATTGAAATAGCAAATACATTTGAAACTTTTTTTTCTAATATACCTATTGTAACTACAAGCAGGTTAAATTCTAGTCCACATATAGCGGAGTCCCTGCTAACATCTAGTGTTGATGGGTGCACAAATCAGTTCTGCTTTGATCATGTTGATTCTCATGACATCCTCAAGGTATTTAAGGAACTTAATATGAAAAATACAGAAGATTTGTGGGGTATTTCGATTAATCTACTCAAATCAATCATTAATACGATATCACCCCACTTAGCTAAACTTTTTAATAATTGCATAGACCAAGGTCAGTTTCCCAACTTGATGAAATTTAGTAAGGTCATCCCGCTTTTTAAATCTGGTAGCAAAAGTGACCCATCTAATTATAGACCCATTTCTATACTACCAGCTCTCAGTAAAATCTTTGAAAAAATTATATTGAACCAGCTGCTTTCACACTTTGATTTAAATAACTTACTACATGAGAAACAATTTGGTTTTACTAAACACAGGAGCACAACTGATGCAGGTGTAGCACTTATCAAACACATATTTGATGCTTGGGAAAACAAGCAAGATGCAGTAGGAATATTTTGTGATCTTTCAAAAGCATTTGATTGCGTGGATCATGAAATATTACTGATTAAGCTAAGACATTACGGTGTTTCAGGTATCTCATCTCAATTAATACAATCCTATCTTACAGATAGAACTCAAAAAGTTAGTATCAACGGAACTGCATCTTCCGGTGCCACCATACGTATGGGAGTGCCCCAGGGATCTATATTAGGACCCTTGCTTTTTCTTATTTATATAAATGATCTTCCTACCTATGTCAAAGATATTTGTGAGATAGTATTATTTGCTGACGATACCTCGTTGATTTTTAAAGTCGACAGAGGTAAGCAAGCATTTGACGATGTAAATAATACTCTCTCAAAAGTACTATGTTGGTTCACTAGTAATAATTTATTACTTAATGCAAAAAAAACAAAGTGCATCAAATTCTCTATGCCCAATGTGAGACAGGTTGATACTATTGTAACTATGAATGACGAGCCATTAGAATTAACAAATTCTACTGTATTTTTAGGAATAACTTTAGATTCTAAGTTGCAATGGGGTCCGCATATAACGGCCCTGGCAGGGAGACTCAGTTCCGCTGCTTGTGCTGTCAGAAAAATACGACTCTTGACTGATATTGAAACAGCAAGACTAGTATATTTTAGCTACTTTCATAGTGTTATGTCGTATGGTCTACTGTTGTGGGGTTCAGCTGCAGACTTGAACACCATTTTTGTACTTCAAAAAAGAGCCATCCGCTCCATTTACAAACTTAGACCACGCGACTCGCTTAGGGAAGTATTTAAGAAGATCGATATTTTGACTGTGCATGCTCAGTATATTTTAGATAACATAATGTATGTGCGCAAAAACTTGCATCTGTTCAAAAAAAACAGTGACACTCATAAACATAATACCAGAAATAAAAACAAATTGAAAACTCCCAGTCTTAGGCTACACAAGGTGGGAAACTCATTTGTGGGTCAATCTGTAAAATACTTTAACAAAATACCTCAAAGTCTTGTTGATCTACCTCTTCACAAGTTTAAGTCTGCAATTAAAGCAAAGTTAATGAAACAAGGTTATTATAATGTAGAGGATTACTTGAACGACAAAAGTTTGTGGTCATAGTAGGAATAATCTGCTCCTCTGCTCAATATTGTGTTCTTTTTTCTACTCGCATTGACTGTACTCTGAATTTATTTTTTGTAAAACAAACAAAGTTGAAAAGAGTAACTATCGAGTTTCTTGCCGGAGTCTTCTCGATAAGAAGCAACGTCCGAACCGGTGGTAGATTCACATTATGTATATTCACGATGTGTACTAACATTGTACTATTTTATTTACGTTTATTATTATTATTTCTGTATACTTTTTTTGACATGTCATAAGTGCTTTGTACAAGCTTAAATGAATAAATGATTTTTTACTTTTTACTTTTACTATCGGCTTTGGGCTATTTGCATCCAGCGGCTTCCTGCAACTTGCACCAAGTCATTGGTCCATCTGATGGGAAGCCTACCCACGCTGCGTCTTCCAGTTCGTGGACACCATTTGAAGACCCTTATGCCCCAGTGGGTAATTATCCCTTTTTTCGAATTCCTAGTAGGTTGAGCCAATCACTGATTTCACTACAGCGCTTTCTGCGATAATTACCCGTGACAATATCAACTCTGCTTGCTTAGAAACGTATTTAGAATGAAAGAAGAAGAAGAAAGAAACAGCATTTATTAATTTTTAGACATTGTTACACCGACATAAGGAGGAAAAATATACAAAAATAGACAACAGGAATTTTTAAAAAACAATAAATATTACTAGACAGCGGTGTATGTCCATAAATAAACAGGACCTCACTCAGCGAATGCTTGGGCCTGATAGGCTCAGGCGCTGATTTTTAGTGAACCGTTGGTTGACTAACTAGTAAGTACAAAGTATAATAAATATACATAGATATACAAATGTGGAATTAAGTGTAGTGTAATATGTATAGTGTGAATGAGTGCTATAAAATACATAAATTTGTGCTGACTTTAAGCGTGTTGGTGTGTGTGTTATAAGAACAGAGCGAAAGTGAGCGGTGGGGTGGTACGACGGGCCGAGAGCACACAAATATATTATGTCCATTCGGTGTATTTCTGAGCCGTGGAGCTAGTCTAACCGCGCCTGAGCCGGTGGCGTTACACATTACGAGTAATATCGACTAAATTTTCATTTTCATTTTGAAAGTGCATGGATGTCAGGTGTTAAAAATAAAAAAGCGAAAATTAAATAGGTATCAAATAAATTAACAAGAGCATAATACAATTTAAAAACAATTTATATTCCTTAGCATAATACAATTTATATCCCTTAGCCCGTCTAGATCCGCCCCTGCCCGTCCTATCCTCATCAATACCCGTCCAGTCGGTTCTAAAGCGGGCTTTGAAGCGACCGCCTACAATTACACACAACTCAGCTACACAGCCGGCGAGGGTCTAGCTTAGATAACTATATTTGCGAGCCCTTGATGTGGATTGCTTCTTATTGAAGTACAATTTTCACATTTTTTGAGCCTACATGAGAAGCTCTAACGCTTAGTCAATGACACATAGTTTTAATTGTATATTGTGGTAAGAAAACCTATTTTTGCTAGCTAAGAAGGACACTGCATAATGGATTTTAGTAGTAAGTTAAATTTTTATCTCAAAAATGCAATCATTGAATATATTTTGTTATTGGATTTAATCCTGAACTTTATTGAAGTATTCATCAAAGTGATGAATTATTAAAGTCGTCTATCACGTCATGCAGGACGAGCTAGCGACCTATGAAAAATGAAATCACTATAAACTAGGAACCTAAAAAGTCTACCAAATCTGGATTTACTGATACCCGATCGTTACGTGTACTCGTTTCAGAATTCACACTATGTTTATCATTACGAGTGTACTATGATAGTAGTTCTCGCTTTTGTAACGTTGAAAAAATAAAGAAAACATATATCTTACCGTCTACCGTGAGTATGACTTTGAGAGTTTGTAAATATGTATCTCGGTCACCAAAAGAACATGCTATGTAGCATGCAATGAGACAAGACAACCTATGAGACAAAATTGTATGCAATTGTTTTAGACAAAAACGAAGGCTCGTGCATGTAAATTTCAGCCACAACCTGTTCTCAACTTTTTCTGATTTGAAACTGTGATTAGGAATTAAGTAGGTATAAAATAGTAGTTTGCTAAATGTCATCTGGGAATATTAGGTAATCAACAAATAAAATGCCTTCATTTGCGTCACTGCAAATAAATATGTAGTGGCTTTTTGTACAATGCTACTGACGGCTTAAGCATTGCCCTCTTGCATAATAAAGTGTTACGCTTAATCTGTGGTCGACTGTATCTGTTCAACACCGTAGAGTAGCCTTCTCGCGCAAACAACTCCGAGTGCAAACGTAGATAAGGCACGCTCTCCGTGTGTTCTATTTTCATCTTTTTCATCAAGATACCACCTTCAAAGAGTGAACTTACAGAAAACAACAGAAAGTAGAATCACAACTCTCTCTTTGAAATAACATTAGCCCTGTAGTAAAAACAAACAACAGCATATGTAACAAATATAAAAACTAAGAAACAAAGAAGTGCCTTCTTATAAAAATAGGTAGGTTCGAGGGAGAAAACGAATAGGTAATTCGTTTCATCCCTCAAACTGACGACGAATCAAAGTAATCGATATCAGTATTTATTTTTCTACATAAAATACGTGGCGTGAATAAAAAAGCTTTTCGCGTGATAATGTAAGATGAAGCAACCATTTAATCGAAAAATAGCTGAGATCTGAAAATCAATTCAAAAAAGGGGTCGTACACTAGGACAGTTATATGAATAGCCTGAAACTATAGGCAAAAACCACTAACTATTAGCGTTTTGGCTATGGCCATGGCACAGGTATAATCAAAATAACATTTAATCTTATTTGATTTGTAGAAACGATAGAGCAGTTTAGTGCTTTTCTCTCTGCTACGGCCTCAGGGTCGTAGAGCATGTATCATGTGTACATATATGCTACGAGTCTATGTTCCTACGCATTTGACCGTATAGACCGTGTTATTCATAATTCATAATTCATTTATTCGATGCTTCATGTGGTAAGTTACAGGTCATAAAAATATAGTACATGTTATGGTTCGAAGCTAAAGTCTTGTAGTAAATTGGGCTAGTTCCGACCGTTTTCTACCTAGTATCCATCATCATCATCATCAGCCTATCATAGTCCACTGCTGGACATAGGCTATAACAAATAATATAGGATATAAATAAATAATATAATAACATAAATATGGTATATAATAATATAGGAATATAAATATAGGATAGAATGAATAATTAATTAAATAATACTAATAGGTTGGGGAAAAAGTTTTTTCGCATTTTTTAAGAAAATTCGAAACATTTTATAATATAGTTTATTCACATATAACTAAAGTATGTAGGTGCTATTTTGTTCGATTACTTTTTGTCATCTTGTAGGTAGGGACATGATCCCATCGCTATAGGCATTTTGAGGCTTCTGAACAAAATACCGCGACAAGTGGTTTTGGCAGTCTTCTCGTGATGGTAACCTGACACTGCCTAAAGAATTCTGAAGAGACCGAAACAGGTGGAAATCTGAACGTGAAAGGTCAGGACTATACGGCGGATGCATTAATACCTCCCAGCCAAACTCTCTTAATTTTTACTGAGTGGCTAAAGATGTGTGAGGTCTAACGTTATCATAATGAAAAACCACACCCTTTCTGTTAATTAATTCCGGCCGCTTCCTCTCAACTTCTTGCTTTAATCTCATCACTTGTTCGCAGTAGAGTTCAGAATCGATGGTCCTGCCTGGTGGTAACAACTCATAATGAATAATCCCCTTCCAATCCCACCACACACACAGCATCACCTTGTTGCGAGTTAACCCGGGTTTCGCCAGTCTGCACTGACCGGCCTTTGACCACGACCTTTTTCGCACGTTCTTGTCGTACGTGATCCACTTTTCATCACCTGTTATCAGCTTCTTCAAAAATGGTTCGGTTTCATTACGTTATGATAAAGAATCACAAATGAGTACATGGTTCATCAAATTTCTTTCGGTGAGCTCGTGAGGTACCCAAATATCGAGCATTTTTGTGTACCCAGTTTTTTTCAAATGCGCCAAAATTGTTTTGTGGTCAATTCCCAGTTCTTCAGCTACGTCGTAACTACTGATATGCCGATCTTGCTCTACTTTTATAAAAATTACATCCATTTTATCCGTAATAGGACGACCAGAGCGACTTGCATCTTTGACATCAAAATTTCCGGATTGAAAACGCTTAAACCAAATTTCTACTACTCTCACAGACACTACACTTCACTAGGTCCATAAACATCGCAATATATTTTTTTTGCGGCTTGCGTTCCATTATTACCTTCTTTATAGTAAAATTTTAAAATGTATCGATGTTCTTCATTAGATTCACTCATCTTGACAGTAAGACAAACAAATGACACACATTTTCCTAATTTGTATTAGGAATTATCTTCTTTAAAATTTAAACTTTAAATGTTACCAAAACCAGCCAGATGCAAATAGTATAGCCAAAGAGATTGTAGCACAAGTTCATACATACTATATGCGAAAAGACTTTTTCCCCAACCTAATACATCAAGATCATCAAACCTCAAACTAAACAGAGCTTACACTTTGGGTGTTAGAGACTGGTGAACATTCTTAAATATTTTTAAATAAGTACTTGAACATAATATAACACCCAGACGCACAACAAACACAAATTTTCTTTAAATAAATGTCCATCGTGTAGGGGATTGAACCCACGACCTGCGGCGCTAAAGGCAGGATCCCTAACATGTCAACTTCAGAGTACGCGTCAGACTCGTATATGAATTACGTTGCGTTATTTAGCAGGAACCCAGAAACATCAGCCATGATCCTGTCACTTTTTGACATCTGGTTTTCTACTCTTAAAGTCAAAGTTCCAATAGATACCTATGGCTATCAATGGTAGTTTCCACGAGCGTCACGTCACCGCTCAGTCCAACGTCACGCGAAGGGACGCGACAAATCGCTCCCAGTAATTACGCCGCTGTCGCTATGTGCCGGACACGTTCACTTGTATCGCTTTTACATTTATTGAACCGACTACGCCTACCGAGACATTAAATCACAGTATCAAAAAATCGTTTGTCAGTAATAATTATGCTTTGTTGACGGTACAAAATGAAGCTATTCGCGAAGATTTTATAAGTTACTCCTTACTCCTCAGTAAGGCGTCAGGTTATCAAGTCTAGAGATGGAATTAATGAACTAATTTCAGATTTGTATTAAGCAAAATAAGCATTATCTATAGCTTGGCATCTGGTCTGGTTGTCCACGAGTGTAACGTCGCGCAAAGTAATGGCGCTCTGACGCTTTGTGCCGGAAAGCCGGATACATTCACTTATATCACTTTGCCACCAATACCAACAGCTTAGCGACACTTATCGTGCTACGCAGCTAACTTCATAGAACACCGGTGGAAAAAATTTGGTTATGACAGTATTTAATTATACTTTGTAGACGTGAATGGACTATACGATATTACGCCTATTTTACAGGTTGCTGTCTCACGCTGTATTTGATTTCGAATGGTTTTCATTTCAGAAATTTTCTGGTCTCACAGTCATCAGTTTGCCGCGCTTTGTGCCCTGTCAGCTGCCACTTTGAGTTACTTTGCTTAACCGTGTTTTGACGCTGTTTGAATGAATTTCCAACTAAAGACGGATTGATGAAGTAATACATTTGCATAATCTAGTCTAGTCACTACCATGTTACCTACATCCGTAGAAATAAAAACAGTATTCACCTACTTTCATTACTAATAACCACATTCTGTACTTCATGGCGACCGCGCGAGAACGCGAGCTTGAGTGAGCAGAAGCCACAAGAGCATATCTTATGCTGTCATACACTTACTATAATTATGGCATAATAAATTATATGAGCTAGAAAAGTTTGAAGATCGGTTATCCTTATAATATTTTTTAACTCTTACAGAATTACTACAGGTTATTGAAAAGTACGTCAGTACGTCTACCACAAGTGCCAACTTTAAATTTACGTTATCGTCGTAAAAAAATATTGGGATTTGACGCCGACGATAACGTAAATTTAAAATGGCAACTCGTGATAGACGTAGGTGTAGGTACTGGTGTTTAATAATGCACTAACAAAATAATCTATACCTACTAATATTATAAAGAGGAAAGATTTGTTTGTTATTTTTTTTTGTTTGTTTGTATTAAATAGGCTCCGAAACTACTGGACCGATTTTAAAAATTATTTCATCACTATAAAGCTACATTATCAGGAAGGGACATAGGCTATATTTTTTTTCAATTTAGGCTATATTTTGACGGGAAACACTGTTTAATCGGGCGAAGCCGCTGACAGACAGCGAGTTTTTAATTAAGCTTGTTGTAAATATAAAAACAACTATGTCCCAAGTGGGGTAGTCAGAGGCTTGACTGTTTCCGTCATCGTCAACGGAACACTCAGAAGCCCGCTTTTCACAAAGTGTATTCGATCCCAACGTGGTAGGTGGGGAGCAGGAGATTTTTATCGGTGTTTTTCATCACCAGAGAGTTAGTTGCAAATCGTCTAAATCTGAGGTTTCGTAAAGTTAAGTAACGTGGCCTGAAGGTTAAGCACTCCGGCTCGAAACCCGTGTGGTCCTGATTTCAAATCTGGCCGGAACTATATTTTCGTTCATTGTTACATTTGCAACTAACTCTCCGGTGATGAAAAACACCGATAAAAATCTCCTGCTCTCTACCTACCACGTTGGGTTCATACGAATCGTTGTCGACGAAACGTTCGTAGGTGAATGGTTCTGTCGGCGTAGTACCCGAAGGCGAAACGTTCTGTCGGCGAAGAGTCAATCGGAGAAGTGACTGTCGGCGATACGTTTCAGAATCGATTCAGGATTTAGACATATGTAACGTTATATGACTTTACTGATTTACGTGTTTATTAGATTTATCTAACAATCTAACGAACAAACCGTTAATACCTACACAGATGCTAATAATCCTTCGTCGTATTCGCTGCCGCAGGCAGCTCAGTAATGAATGAAGAAATCTAATTTATTATTTGGATCCATAACTTACTTAGTGGTACCGCGCTTCAGACGATCTCAGGCAGGGTTAAAGGAATTATCGTTAGGCTACCCAAACGGAGGTGTGCCTAGTCGATTATGGCGGTCTGTAGTTGTACAAAGCTTTGAGATACGACATTGTTAGGTTCTGGTGAATTGATAACAAATACCTGGCTAATGGCGTAGACTTCGCTGGAGTAGAATTATTATTAATTTGTAACAAAATTCTCCAAAACATATGTGAAAATCAGTACTGAGACTTTAAGAGTACTGTATTTATCTACCTTTAGGATCTGGTACCTATGAATTGGCCGTCGACCCGAGCTACCGACACTCGAAGTATGTACTAACACTACTGTATCCCATTTATATTTCTTAAGAGAAAACAAGTAACGTCTGGGGGCCTTGGGATCTTGCTCTATACATAATATTAATACGATCTAAATTCTAAATATAATATATACATAAAATGTGACCTTACCACCGGCGTCGGTAGGGTGATTCCACTGAGAAGACCTGGCATGAAACTTTGTAGTTACTCTTTTAAAAAGAAGTGGTTTACAATAATTCATGTTAGTCACTTACATTTTTTGCAATTGTAACCAGAGTCATACAGTAAGAGCAATCATAAAATAATTAGAGTTCAAATGATAGTGATTTGAGCAGACCAGTTCCCGAAAGTGGCACTCACAAGTTAACGTATGATCCAGCCATCGTTTCACAGTTCACTCAACTAATAAACAACAAACAGCTTTAAACGTTCCACTGCTGGGCGCAGGCCTCTCCTCAACTGTGAGGTGTTACCAGGCATACTCCAACACGCGGCACTTAGTGGTTAAAAGGCTCGGTCCAAATATCAGAGTCCAGGGGGACTAGCCAAGAGCAACACCCCACGACGATTTCTACAAAGGAAATCGTTCAAATGTATGGGGATGACATAAGCGCCAGTGACAGTTATGTCATCCTCATACATTTGAACGAGTTCGTGGCGTGTTGCTCTTGGCTAGTCCCCCAGGAGGTGAAATCCAAGGTTGGGTGGGCAAAATCGGTTGTCGGTATTTTCGTAACTTAGCCCGGGTCATTGACTTGATATGGTAAGCTTGGTGATTAAGTCAATCCCCATCAGTAATTGTAGCATTGACTTGGTTTTATTCAATGAAAGGCTTTTACCTTCATCATTGAATAAAAGTAATTTTATTATTATTAGCTTCGTTGAGTTGGTTTGTTGTCAAATGGTTCTGCCTACTGACTCTGTGCTATATCTGTATTTAAAGATAGTTTTAATAGCAACATTATATTCTTAATTGTTCCGTCTTGAACTCGTTCCATGTTGAGTTTATCCAATTATTATTATGGCAATTATTATTATCGTTATTTTTATGGCCTTTGACGTAGCATAAGTATGACGTTCGACATACCTAACAACATTTACGATTGTACAGTAAACCTATTTAGGAGCGCAAAAAATAAAATGCACTGCTGTTGGTGACTTCAAACATGTAATAACAGTCGCCGTTTTAATTAGAACAACAACGAAACTAGCCATAAATCATCGAACGAATAGTTTCTCATGCCACACGCAGTTTCAAATTGCCGCCAATTTGTTAAAACAAATGAATGGAATATACCTCACCAAAGAGTTCTATGTTCAAAATTTAAATATTTTTTAACTGGCTTTGTTACAAACTGGCCAGTAAAATAAATTTTGTATTAACTGGTATAGTACTCACGCTTTACTTCGATTTCTATAGGGCTTGACTAGTTATTTCACGTCTCGCCAGAGGCGATCCTTAAAATCATGAAACAATCAAAGGCTTACATAAACTTCACATACAAAACGACAGTAGGTTTGTGCTCGGCCCAGAGGTGACCATAAACAAAAACAAAACTTTATGGTGGCATTATTTAGTACGAGTAGATTAGCTAAGTCTAACTTTAAAAGTCGGTTTTCGAGTCAGCCTATTTCCTTACTAGCTACAATAAGTAACGCTAATAATAAAAAAAAAAGATCTAACGTTTGACTATTAACACAAAAATAAGGTGAATTGAGAGCTTACTCTTTCTTCGAGGAAATGATCGTGTTTGAATAGTGAAATTACTAACCATAACAAATAGTCACTATTAAAGTAGGTAATCTGACATCTTCTACATATTCATTTGACTCTAAGCCAGGTATTTGTACATACTATGAGAGTCAAGGACTGAGGAAAATACTATATTATTAGATATGTCAAATTATACGAACAAATAAAACCCAGAGCAAATACAACAATAATGATATGAACTGAAATGCTCACACAATATTCACTGGCGTACGTAAAACAGCTATTTCATTTCGAGTTCTCTACCACATAATAAACTAAGACCAAAACACGACGCTAAGAAATTGAGACCACATTGAGAGTCTGGCTCAAGCGTCTGCCTGGTAGCCGAGTGCGAGCGAGCGAACGGAGCGGTAAGCCGTACGTACTTTGTTACAAATCCGAGAGTCTGCTTGGATTTGCTCGTCCGTTCCGTTCCTAGCTTGTTATTCTTGTGCTCGCGAGCCGGTTGCCGTTCTTGGTGGTAACGGACTCAATGTAGCAGTCGCATTGAGCCTAAGTTGTGGGTATCTAAATCTAGGGATTCCGAACAGTCTGAGGAAACCGAACTGATTTTGAATGACTGGATTTTGAAATTTTACTGTCACACATAGATTCTTGTGATTATAAACCTACGAGTTAAAAGTAAGTACTGAGTTTCTCGCCGTGTGTTCTGAGTATAAGAACAACCTCCGATGCGGTGGTAGAGTCCGATTATGTTTGTATACTTACATACACTGTATTTATGTACCCATATTAGTATAGTATTTAAGTTAATTATTAATGTTTTTTTTCTTGTTATAAATAATAATAATAATAATAAATAATAAATATCCCTGGACATTATTCACATTATGTTATGATTTTACTATTTGAAGGTACTTGCTAAGGGTCTATTTAAATGAATAAATTTTTGATTTTACGAGTATGTTTCGAATCGTAGAATTGAAACCCGGGTTCCGGATTTTGGGTTGAGCGCACAAAAATGTTCAAATAGAAGTAATGACTTTAATTGTATTACGAATGTGTTGTTAAAATATTTACGTATCACTTTTCCTTTTCAGATCTTTTATGCAACGTGTCATCCACTTAGCGGAGGGAAATGCTCATAGATACTTCACCCTTTGGGATGATGACGAGGTCATGTCGGCCTACTTACCTCTAAGACCCCACGGTACTCGATCTAGGAGGTAGACCGTTACATATAATTGTTTTGTATGGGGCGTTTCGCGTATTCATCACCGGTTTAGGTCGGGCGCGAAACTGACGCTCATACAAAGCCATAGTACCTAACAAGTAGTGTCTCCTTTTTTGGTCTCCTGTCTCGGTATCTCCGCGCCAATCGGCACTTTTAAGAAAGATTTCGCAACGCCTCACCACCAGCACTTACCCTTGGCGTCCAGCCGAGGATCACAGGCCCAGCAAACGCCAAAGGCGCTGGGGGCAAAGGGCACATATTGATTTACTGTTCACACACTAATTGGGTAAACCCTAATATACCCTAATCAGCTTATCATTTGTGAAAGTCTACCAATAAATATAAATATATGAATCAAAATCACATTAATTGCCCTCGTCTAAAGGTAAGGTTTCCTTTGTTTTAAGAATACCAGAAACAACGTAGGTGTCACAAATACCCTGCACCTACGAGTATACTTATCTATTTTATCAACAAATATTCTTCTAGTGCTGGAATCGAACTCTTTTCGTCCCAACTGGCGCTTAATGGGTTGTCGAATTACAGCGAACATTACAGATATAATCAACATTTCGCTCGTTACCACACCCGACACTTTGTACAGGCAAACTTTTAGCTTTTTCAGTGTATTCCATTGTCAATTCAGCGCTAGACGTGCTCTTACGTCGTCGACAGCAAATTGGCGAGCGAGAAGACATGAGCGTCACTTCTAAAGAAATTATATTTATATGTTTCCTTCACTATTGTAGATATCTAGATATTATGTACATTTTTGCATTTACAAATGTATCTATTTACTAACTTGTCTGCTAGAAATCAAAAAAAGAAATGTGGAAAAACTTTAGTTACTGGTCGTGACTGGTACGTCTACCACGAGTTGCGACTTTAAATTTACGTTACCGTTGGCGTAAAAAAAATGTATTGGGATTTGACATTGTCATGTCATGTCATGTCAAATCCCAATACATTTTTTTTCCCCTATAGTTTTTCCACATTTCTTTTTTTGATTTTCGTTCGTATCGCAATACTAAGCGTAGGCTCCATAACTGGGTGACTAAGAATTTGTTACTGAAGTTCATAATCAGAGTCCAAGCTTTATATTCTTGTACTAGCAACATTAGTTTACTATCCCCATTCTTCCATAAGCTATAAGCATTATTGTGGTCTTTGCCTTAGCTATCTCCTACTGTTATTGGGTATTTGACAACAAAATCGCTTTCTAAAAAATATTTATTATAACTAAAAAATACGTCAAGAAAGGTCTTCGTTTGATTAATTAAGTAAAATTAACTTTATGGTTCTTTAAACATAGGTGGGCAAATCCATTTTTAAAATGGTAAGTGAATTCAAAAAATATACTATTCGACAAATACACACAAATCATATTCATAATATACATAAATGCAATATTAAATACAGCTCCCAAACAAATGTATTTCAGAACGCATAGAAATAGACGTGATGTGACGTCACAACCTTACGACAGTTTGTAGGGGGCGTTTTGTGCAAGTCCGGGAAGTGTTTGTGCTATTGAAATAATCACTTTACCATCAAAAAAAATTAAACACCCAATTAAAATAAGATTCTGAATGAACAATGTCTTATTATTCTCCTTTTCAACTACCTAACAACACCTAATAACAGTGGTAAAAATCATCGATAACGCCCAGCGGCGTCACTTACAAACAATTCTGTCGTACCCTACTCATTGTCAGAATTTGCGCGCCCTTCTGAACACAAAATGTTTATAATACATCAACTACCTACGATGGATTTTTCTTTCGTTCGCATCTTTTAACAAAGCTTTGAAAAAAACCCAGATTTTTTCGAAGTTAGTGTTTTTTTTTATTAATTTTGCGGCACAGTATTGTATTTGAACATAACGCTATAGTACTTGCTAGCTTTCTGCTGGCGCGTTCGCCCTCGAGGACTAACAACACGTTTTTTTATTTTTTATTCGTCGTTTCTCCTGTTATATTAAAGCATAAAAATATAGTCTAATTACTCGCTCAAAATGTAGCTTCATATTTTTTAAATGTATAGGATACACACATTAAAACACAGTTTTGCTATGTTGATGAAGTCATACTCGTAAAGCTCTATTTATGAATTAGAGGGGTTAGTACGCAAGGCAATACCAATGTATTCACATCGTAATCAAGCAACATCTTACATAAGAAGTGTAAAAGTTCCCTTCCAATTTCTACCCGTACTTAGTTTACCGATGTACCTACTCGTAGATAGGAACTAGTGGCTTTAGGAAACCGGAATCGATAGCAAGAGAACTGTTAATCGGGGTAAAAGGTAAATGAAGTTCGGGACTTTAAGCGCTTCAACTGGAGGCTTTACCGAGGAAACTAACAGTTCTTGAGGTAGGTATAAGCTATTAGACAAGCAAACAGATTAGACCATCGTACCTACTCTGCCGAAGTCTTGATTAATTATTCACGAAGTGAATAGGTAATTGGTTAATGAATCATTTTTACACTTATCCCTTGAATCTAGGCAGAAAATAACATCTTCATGAAGATAAGCCTACTCACATAAAGATAATTAGTGCAAGATGAAGTCCCGAATTCCTGATCTTCAGTCCAGTCCTTTCCTTTTGAAGTTTCGGATTGGGCATTACAATTTTCACGTAGATGTAATTATTAAAATAGAGGAACTTGAAATTCGTTAATTTCAAATTGCTAGCTTACTTCGTTCACCCACATTACATTGAAAATAATTTACGTATTTACTTATCCAATAAATATTACTAAGTTCCATCTTGTCTGCATAACTTAACAGTTTTCTTAGTACGCTATGAAAAACTACTTTTATGATAATGATAATAATACATGATGTCAGTGAACCAACAAGCAACAAGATCGGCTTATTTATACAAATTACTAAAACTACAAAAGCCGTCTGCAGAAGTATGTGCTCCTGGCCACATACTTCCTGGCCCTATTATTATTTTATAGTTATGGCACCAAATATAAGGTGGACCTGTACGTCTACCACGAGTTGCCACTTTAAATTTACGTTATCGTTCGCATAAAAAATTGTATCGGGATTTGACATGACGCGAACGATAACGTGAATTAAAGTGGCAACTCGTGGTAGACGTATACGAGTAGTTTCAACGCTGCCGCTGCTTCATTCAGTCTACCTTCATATTATTGCAGTGGATGTACGAGTATGCAGTCGATATCAAGCAGATTGACGATTAAAATTAGCATTCCTCTGTCTTGAACCCGATTAAGAATTCCCACCGTCAAAAAAGTAGCAATTAGTTTAATACCGAACCCTTTATACAAAAACGCAGACTACATCAGATCAGAGGTTGTTCCATAACGTCTTAATTTAGGCCCTCGTCCAGTAACGAATTTTTCATTTGCCCCGTAAAAACGCGGCCGTTGAAAAGGGAAACTCGCTGAGCAAGTCACGATGGGAAAAAATAAGACGGGGACCCTAACGATCGCCAGGGGACGCCATTAGCCGATGTCCACTGCTGCATCACTCGAATTAGACTCCGTTACTTAACTCTGAATGCCAGTGACTTAATTAAAACGATTTTACTGTAAGTAGATGAGATGCTTTAGTGTTTAGTTTATTCAGATTTTAGTAGTCGACATAATTACTTACCTTTATGGTTGTTTTGCATTTTGTGAATTGCGTCATCTTCCTTATAAAACTTCAGGTTTTGGTTAGGTATTTATTTTATTTAAGTTACCTTTATGTGATTGAGCGAAATACCAGCCTTGGCAAAGTTTTGAGAATTTCAAGAGAGCTTGGACATCTCACGGAGGGGTACCAACATAACAATTAACCTACGGAGCGAAACTTTTTTTTTTTTATGTTTTAAATGGGTTTGCGTTTGTCCTCAGTCTCGCGTGGTGGTGAGCGATGACGAGGCCGATTGTGGCACACTGTTACCCGGAAAATGTACCTATGTATGTGTATGTTGCCTATTCACTCTGGCCTTGTAGATACCAAGGTTGTAAGTATCCAGAAACACAGACGCAGGAAGAGCGTTCCAGAAAAGACGCAGCAAACCGTTGAGTGCGGATTGCTGGAAAGTCTACCTCATGGGGGGTGGAAGCTTTCCCAGGGTCAGCGATTATCTTCTCTAGCCTAGCTAATCGCCAACTTTCCATCATTATGATAACTTTGCTGTTACTAACGCCACACGTGGCAGGTCTTGTTAATTATTTTCATAAAGTGTAAAGTCTGTTGCTTCGTAATAGCTATTCTAGGTTATCCCAACATTTAAGGCTGTAACTAAGCTAATTTTTTGACGTTAAAGGTTATCGGGCGTGAAATGCGATTTGCCTAGCAACTGAAGCGAACCAATTAGAAGTATTACATTGACCTGCGCCGAAAAATCGGATTTTCGAGGCAAAAAGTGATGGCTGCAAACGGCCATGTCCAAATGTCGCGTTCGCCTGCCACAAAAAGTATGAAGCAAAATAGTGAACTGCAACACGCCTTTGACTTGTGTGTGTGTATTAATAAAAATAAATATAACTTTGAGCTAGATAACAAACCACTTCTAAAGATAATAAAACGGGAAATAACCGATTTCTGTCTTTAGATATGAAAAACAAACATTATAAAATGCTAAAATAATCATAGTAATTAATAACACACCACTTGTGATCATGATCTAAAAGTAGGGATAAAATATATTTGTGTTATCAGACAACGAATAAAGCCAGAGGCGTCTCCCAGCACACCCAGACGCGCCAATTTATAACAGTTCGTTTCCTGAAATGACCTAACCGGTAACCGAACCCGGGACACAACGCATATTGTCACATAAAACTTTTTTTTATCTACAGGATGTCTACCATGAGTTTACGTCACGTAAACGGCCATGGGCATCGTTGCGTTCAAAAACTTGTATGCCATTTTTGGTTCCATTTTTCATCACTAGGGGCGCTGTACAAATCCCTTACAAAAACGTCAACGCGGTTTACATGGACGCTGGCAGCTGTCGTTGGTGTTATGGTAGACATACTGGTTCCCAAAAATAGCTTTTACCCGCGAGCTGTATTTGACAATAGGTATTTATTACATTCATCCAACATTCATTATCACTTATCATTATTTTTTTAGCGGCACAAGAGCAAATTTTAAATGAGTAGTAAGCATCAAAGCATGACATACATCATCAGCTTTTAAAAGTCCACTGCTGGACAGGCCTTCACCATAGAACGCCACAGCGAGCGACTTCCTGCAACTTGCACCAAGTCATCGGTCTACCTGGTGGGCCTTCCTAAGCTGCGTCTACCAATTCGTAGTCGCCATTCCACATGACATCCAATTCATTGCTATAACATATAAAAGCTTTCACCCCCAATCTTCACCCTCAAGTTTTATTTCCGTGACAAAAGTAAGCCTATGTCCTTTCTAAGGTCTAATCTATGTTTATGTGAAAATACATGAAAATCGATTCTTTAGTTTAGTCGGGGGAACGGAATAGGCAGAGTTTACTTCCGCCTGGTTCGGATAGTAAAGAGAAGCGAGGTACAAATAAGCGTAAGGTTGCCATTAGGCAATCCTTGCAATCAATCAAAACATTTGTAACGCAAGCAATCACTATCAGATAGATTGATAGATACCTCCTTTATTGACGTCCCATTTCTCTTGCGTTTTACTGCTTTTTGGCGAATTTGAGTGAACAGGGTGGAGCAATATTATTTAAGGGGAAGCATTAATATCATGACGTGTAGAAAAAGCTCCAAACATGTTGTAAACATGGGTTCCCGTTAAAAAATATTTTGTTTGCTACTGATATATTTTTAGTTCAACACCTGAAATTCTGACGAACCTAACTCAGGTGCACCCGCACCTAATAGGGGAAGTCAGCACATAATTGACTAAAAACAAATAACTTGAAAGTTAATAAACATTTTATTTATTTATTTACCTCAGAGACTTATTCATGAAAATGAACATAACATAACATACAATCACGACTTTATCCCAAACAGGGTAGTCAGAGGCAGTGACTGTTGCCGTCATGGTGAACGGAACACTCAGAAACCCACTTTTCACCAATGGTATTATAACCCAACGTGGTAGGTGGTGAGCCTTCGGCTGCTATCCGGGTTGATTTGGTTTTTTATCGATGTTTTCCATCACCGAAGAGTTAGTCGGAAATTAAACAATAAACACAAAGATTTTGGTTTTTTGAACCAGATTTGAACTCGGGACCACACGATCCGCGTTCCGAGTTGGAGTGCTTAACCACTAGGCCACGAGCCAAGGCGCTCTTGAAAATTACATCTGAGTTAAACCACAAATTAGACATGCGCGGTGCTCAGACAGCCCGCTTAAAACAACACGCCATTTTTGACGCACGCACACAGAGACGTGAGTTAACAAGCGAAGTCAGTGAGCTTCGGTGAGTCGGAAAGTCGCACTGACGCGAGTGTTTTTGTTTTTGTCGAACTTGGTGCAATTTTTCACATGATGAATTTTGTTTTTGGCCGGTTCTGTCAAGTAGGTATAACTTACTTACTTCATTTTAAAAATTCAGAGCGAATATAGTAGTAACCCTAGGCGGTTCACGCAAGTTTTGGAAAAAGGTGCGAGCGGTCCTTCTGTAAACTCTGTATTTCGTGGTTAAACTAAGAAGTTAACTATAGCCAATTGTTGGCCCATTTTTAGACACGTTACTATTTACTCGAGGCGCTTTACGAAATCAGACTCGTGACTCGAGTGTCATCGGCGTAATCCCATGGTCACCAGTAATCCGGTCCCGAAATCAAACACCATCGTTGTTATATCTTTCTCCTACTATGAACTTAAAAAATCTACTTTCTGTAAAATTCGAACCCGATCTCACTCAGGTGATCGAACACTATTGTTCAAACTCGATGTCAAAATGGCATTAAACGTTTTTGATTATATATTATATGTGTATTTATATATCTATATTACTATAGTAATTATGTCTATTATTAAGTTTAACTTGCTTTAAATTTGACAATTTGAAAGTACTTACCTACTGTGGAAGTATATTTGAATAAAGTTATTTGATCTTAAGTTTGAGTTTGATGTTCATCAGGAAGGCGACATTTCGTCGTTATCCAGTTTTACACGATGCGAAATTTGCATCTTACAGCGAATTCACTGGCTGAGGTTCGAAATGAGTATTTCGGAATAGCCTTACTGATGTCACTTGTCTAGTTACCTTGTTACATCGTGTTTGGATACACAACCAGGTTATGTATGTGCACTAAGACCCTCACTGAGCGCGACGCTGGCGGATCGCGCCGTAAATCTCCGGAGCTGCGGCAACAATAGCAACGGTCCGTGCCCACGTCTCTGTACAATAACAAGTACCGAAATACCAAATACTACATGCACTAGAAGGTATTACGTCAAACACTAGTACCGCAGAAGTAAACAAGGAGTTCACATGGGCTGACTGTAGTGCCCGCAATGAAAATCACAAACATTTTGTTGAATAGCGTTTCCAAAAGCTCACGGCACGAAATGAATCTCCTAAAAGGTAACATGAATTTATGTGATGTTTTCCTACTAATTTAAACGAGGATGTTTAGTGCTGTATTCTAGGAATTCTGTTACGGATTTCCAACATTATTTCACAATGCAGATAAACAGAGTACGAATATACTAACTTTCCGCCCGCGTCTTCGCCCGCATGAACTGCATTTTTGTGACATACGAGTATATACATAAAAGCTGTATTACTGTAAAGTTTCATCTTAATCCGTTCACTAGTTTTTGCGTGAAATAGTAACAGTCATACACACACTAATACATACATACATCCTAAATATTTGCCGTTTAGCGATAGGCAAACATATACCTACACCTACTTTTTTTTTGTCCAAAACATGATCTTACTAATATTATAAATGCGAAAGTTTGTGAGGATGTATGTTTGTTACTCACTCAAAAACTACTAAACGGATTTAGATGAACTTTACAGCAATACAGCTTAGGCACATGGGCTACAATTTATTAAGATTTTACGTAATTTAGCCAATAACGATAAGCTAGTACTACTAATTATTGCGAATTGTGTATGTACTTCACCTATAGTAGGTCAGTCAGAGCATTCGCTTTAGGCGTTCGAGAGGGTGACCTGCCCTAACCACCTGACGATGTGGTTGTGGGACTGATTGTCGCCTCGTTAATGTGGTTTTAGGACAACATTTGGAAGCCCAACTAAAGACGCGTTAGCAATCGCAATTTCAATTATATTGTCAGAATAACTTAAAAAACAAATTCGGTGGAAAGCAAAAATTCTGACCGTCTGTAGCGTAAACGGGCGGAGCCAATCGTGTATATTTTACAGAAGAGCCAAAATACACACTGAAATTGGCCTACCCACTCCTCTTTATAGAAAAAAGCTGTCCTTCAGCGGCTTCGCCCACGTAGGCAGTTTCTCCCGTTATAATATAGCCTTAATAAAAAAATAGCATTTATCAGACGCTGATAATGTGGCTTTAAATAGGTGAAATATGTTTTTAAATCGGTCCAGTAGTTTCGGAGCCTGTTTATTACAAACAAACAATCAAAATTTTGCGCCGTGCTGGTGGCGGCACTTTAAAATAATACTTTTCACCGCCCCATCTCCTTCCCGTGGGTATCGTAAGAGGCGACTAAGGGAGCCCTGCAGCAGACCATCTGCTCATCAGGTGGGAGACATATTATGTCGGCCGGTTGATGTTACCACTATGCAGTTGCGTAAAACCCGCCAAGTGACTCTGACCTATCTCGGTCACACTAAGCACTGCACTAACCGGTGCCAGGGTAGGCCTTCAAAACGAGTATGGCCAGCTCAGTAATAGTTTTGCATTATTGTGTTTGTCATCCTCATATCTGGACCTCACGACTGCTTTCCATCAGGTGGAGTGAAGTCATATTGACGGGCACTATGAAAAAAAATCTTTCCTCTTTATAATATAGATTAAATTAAAGTCTTAAAAAATCGTGTGCAAACCAATGTTAATTTAGACTTCCACAACCAATGTGAACTAATTGAGGGAATACGTATCGACATTTTGTGTAAGTAATTACTTTTTCTTCCTCTCAGAAATTCTGATATTAAATCACAATTACGACTTCATTTTATCCGAATATAATAGAGTTTGCTGATAACGCCAGAAGCGGACAAGACAGCTGAGTAATCGAATTTTCACCTTCATTACTGTAACAATCGCTGTCTACGCCTGTAACATTCACTGTCTCCGCCTGTAACATTCACTGACCACCCTCATAAATTCGGAGGGAACAAGTACAGAGCTATCATTAAATCTACTTCTAAGTTATAGAGTGTTGTGTTGTCGATCGCTTTGTTTTCGCCAAAGTTATTCCCGCTCCTGCTGAAGGCAATCACAGACATAGGTACGTTGAATTGAAATAAATGACGCGTGAGTACTTTCGGTGTGTCAAAAGGGAGTGTTGCAATGCTCCTCTTTTGAAGATGCTTCATTTAATCCACGCTAAACCTTCATTGTCATGAAAATGACAACGGATGAAAAAATCAAGGAGATTTACAGTTTATCGTTCCTCTTTTAATGAACTGAATTAAGATCGATTAGGAAATGGCGACTTCTATCACTAAAACGCTATGGTGACGACACAATAAACGACAAAGGCAAAAGTGGCATACTTGGTATTTATAGAAAACTGTTGCAGTAGCCTATGGACGTACGGAACACCAGGGGCATCACTAACTAACCCTTTTTCTTTTTAGTCAGGAAAATCCTCATGGAGACCTCGCTGTCCGGGGGAATATCGTGGTCATGTCGGACTCCTAGTGACTAAAAACCTGACTTTTTGCCCTTAACCTTTTGGGGATGGTACTGACCCTGTTAAAACCTTTTCTAACTTCATGCTATAAGCTCATTGGAGAAACCATGGCAGAAAGCTCATTCCACAATTTAAGCGTCCTCCGAAGGAAGTATCTCTGAAATGGATCTGTCGATCCGAGACCATGGAAGTATATCTTCAGATTTATGTCTGTGAAGGCGATATTGTAACGTATTCCCGCCGCGCCGCGATTTATTACACCCTGTATTGGCTTAACTCCAAGTGCCGCGACCTTGGAAACTTTTAATTGGCCCCGGCTACACCAGCGAAGAAAGACAACAATTCGCTGACTGACACCAGGGAGTTACACTGTTATACAATTGGCTATGTAGGTTGTTCCAAATTTACTTAACTTGCTATAAGTTATAAGGCCGACTATAATTTAGTTGTTAAATTCTTTGTTACTGAGGGAATCCTATACATACTGAAAGTCATTATTGTTGATGTTAAACAACTTACTTACTGACCTTAACGTTGGTTAACACTACGAGGACCTAAAACTGTCGATGAATCAAAGTCTAGTGTAGGTAATGCTTTCTTGACGTTTAAAAAAATTAAGTCCATTTGGTAAAAACTAATTTATTGGATATCACAATGCCTTTTTTAATAAACTCTTAAACTGTTTATTAATTATGACCTTAAAATAACCAACCATAAATGATCTGAACCATAATGAATCTTTGCCTTTACCTGTATTCACCGAAAACAAAATTATGATACCTGTTGATCAGAACGCAATCATAAAACAGTCATGTTTGTAACGTCAATGATGTCTTGTATTACCAATAAGATGTTGACATGAGTTGAGTTTTAATACTGCTTTAACAATAGCAATTCGGCCCCAGTTGCTTAAAGTTTATCTGTTTGTAATACTTTCTAATACTGGCCGATTCGCAAGTTACGTTGGCAGACGACGACTTCGGCCAATTTACTGCACTCTATCTAATCTGCCTTCGCTTAACAAGTAAAATAAATTCTGCGACTGTTCAATGTTCCGTGCTGTTTTATTTGCCGATTTTATACAAATGGCTGGATTTAAGACAACGATTGAACTTTTTCTCCTTGAGCGTCGTGGCTAATCCCTTATTCATGAAAACTCACTCGTAAATGTTGAGAGTCCTAAGATGAAAGTTAAATAAAAAACGTTTGAGAGACTAATTGATGTCCGATTATACTTTACCAGTTACACCCTGAGCCGAGTTGCGTGCACCACGCTAAGGCCTCATTTACGGAGACGCGGGCGTCGTGCGTTGCAATGGGTGGCTAGCTCTGAATTCAAACATTGGCGTTGTATGGGTGATTTTACTGACAAGCGATTTTACTTGAAATTATGCGTTTCTTGCAGCCGAGCCCGCGGATAGCATCGCTGCGTTTTACGCGGCGTTTTTAGCAGCGGCGATAGTACTTAAAGGATTCGCCGCGAGACGCCGCACCACACACAACGCGCGACGCACCGCGTCTCCGTAAATGAGGCCTAAGACGACTTCAGTTGCGATACTTTAATAAAAGGGTTGCACACGCTACAGTCCGGCAACACTTCAAATAGAAATAGAAAAACATTTATTAACTTTATGGACATCGTTACATTACAATTTATAAATTAAACTAAAAAGAAGCAGGCGTTAACAACAAAACATAAAACTCAAACTCAAACTCAAAATAACTTTATTCAAATAGACTGTATCAGTACTTTCAAATCGTCAATTTTACAGCAAAATATACGAAATAATAGACATAAATACCATAATAATATGGATATGTAAATAAACAGTATACAGACACAATGCGACTCTACCACTGCGTCGGAGTTATTTCTTGCTGAGAAGACCCGGCGAGAAACTCAGCAGTTACTCTTATAAACTTGTTTTGGGTTTACAACAGGCGTTGTAGCAGAGCCCGTGATTTCAGCCCTCAGAGGTCCAAATCTGAATCATTTTTTTTTATATTTCCCGTCAAGATGACTTCACCTCATGGAAAGCGGTCGTGAGGTCCAGATATGAGGTTGACAAGCCCAGTCATTCAAATCATTATTTTGCAACCAAATATTTCAGTGTTGAAAAAACTAGTCAAGAAACCTAACCTCACCATCATATACCCGAGATACTCCATGAACGCCTGAAAAGAGTCTCGGAATAAGAGTGCTAAAAAAAATATTGCACACAAACACTCGTCATAATTTTTTGGAGTTCATTTTGTTCGTCGTGTTCACCATCGAAGATTCAAATACGGTTTACGAAATATGAAAATATATATACTTACACACTTTTTTAGTCGTGGCGATATCGTGTTATAAACTTAATTTGGTGAAACCGATTAAGTATTATCTAGAGAACATAAGCTACGAATGTTTCTCTAGTACCTAAGTGGAAGGCCTTACCTTTATTCAGGAAACCCCTTCCTAAAATCGAATTCAGTCGGTTACAGTCCAATCCACCTATCTACTTGAGTATTTTATGATCGAGATTTGTACGAACTTAAACAATTAGATCTGACCGTCCCAAATTTCTTATCAAACATAAATCAACCATTGCATGGACTACATAAATGCTTACCTAACTACAGTCAGAAGGGTAACTAGGTAATTAATTTCCCGTAAGGCGATACCTACCTAATAGATATTCAGTCTCTAGTGTCGAGAAATTACGTGTTACGTTTATCAAACAATAGTTAGGTTATTAGTTTTCATATATTTTACGATGATATGATGCGTACCATGCCAATTTTTTTAATAATCTGCTATTCGTAATGTGAAAGCTTAATTTAGTTGTCATAATTCCAAAGTATGTATGTGTTATGAATTTTGATGTAAGTAAACAGAAGCAAGAAATTACTTGAAACATTATAATCCACTATGTCCAATTACATAGTAAACATACCTAAATAGATATAATTACAGAACAAATGTTCGTCACAAATGGTTTCTAACGAGCATTATTGACTGTATACAGGGGTATGGGTAATGTTGGCGTCATTTTTGAAAATCGCGGCCACTCACTAAACCTTATTATTATGAAAGAACTTATCGAGAGGAGTAAACTTTATATGGAGCAGATATAGCTAAAGTATATCGGAGCTGAGATATAATATTTAATATTACCTAATTTAGTTTTTCCCATGTAATGTCTCTAATCATCGTGGATCGTGACGTCCCGAGTTCAAATCTGGCCAGAACCAAATTCTTTGTGTTCATTGTTTAATTTCCGACTAAGGGTGCATTTCCACCAGAGATGTGCGAGGATGCGTTGCGAGGAATGTGTTTGTTAAGAACTAATAGTGATGGAAAACATCGATAAAAAACCAAATCAACCCGAATAACGGCGGAAGGCTCACCACCTACCATGTTGGGTTTCAATGTCATTGGTGAAAAGTGGGCTTCGGAGTGTTACGTTACCCATGATGAAAACAGTCACTTGCCTTTGACTACCCCGTTTGGAATATAATCGTGATGGTATGGTATGTTATGATGTCTCTAATAACGACGTTAAGAATCAATGCCTCTTAAGGTATGTAATGACCATTAGAAAATGTCTTTTTGATGTCATTGACGTTATGGTGGTTTTTCGTGATAGCTCGTGTTCCTCTTCCTAATACCTACCACAAAATAAATAGTTTACAGAAGGACCGCTCTCGCCTTTTTCTATTAACTTGCCTGATCGCCTTGGGTTGCTAATCGCTACTATATTCGCCAAATAAGCGCGATTTATCAGATACCACGTAAAATAAAATACATCAAGTGAAAAATTGCACCTAGTTCGACAAAAACAAAAATTTACAAAAGGGAGCCAGTTAGATTAAAAGGACTTGAGATAGGTGAATACGTTTAAAGTATTATATTATAAGAGGTCATTTACCGGGGTCTAGGTGCTACCTGCTAGCCTAGTGGCTTGATCATACAGTCCTATCTACCTACCTACCTAGTAGGCTGTAGATAACACCATGAACCACCGCTTCGGCGGTCACATAACGGCGGCGCGGCGCGGATGCCGCAGCCGCGCGTGCCAATAAGATAATATACCAAAAATACTGGTGTTTTACCAATGCATTATAAGATAAGTTACGGCAGAAATAAAAGCCCATTTGTATGTGTTACGAAATATAATGTAAGTATCCTGACGACGTACAAATAATATCTCAATGTTTTTGACAGTGCGACTGACCGCGACACTGAAACTCGCTGACTTCGCCTGTAAACTCACGTGTGCGTGTGTCAAATATGGCGTGTTGTTCTAAGCGGGCTATCTGTCAGAGCGCCGCGCATGTCTAATTTGTGCTATAAATCAGTGATAAAATTATTGCTGGCCGCTGAAAAAAAAATGACGTTACGGGTCCATACAAAGTTACCCATACCCCATTATATGTCGTAAAAAGGGTGGCCTAACAACAAACTGTCTATCTTGGTACCTATTTGTTTTATCAACTACCTATATGTGTGTTTGTGTTTGCTTATCAAAAGGTACAAAAATCCATGTGTTTACCAATGCCCGTTTTTACAATTTTTGGTATATCACATACATTTAGATACATAAACGACCGCTATTCGCTAAGTAGCAGCGCAGTGTTTGGATTGTAGACCTAAAAAAATAGCATAGTGTGAGGATCGTACGTTACACCTGACTAAATAATTAGATAGGTGGGTAATTCATTAGTTTAACGAAATGCTTCAGGCTATACAAACGGTAGGTAACTTACAACGCTGTGTTAATGTGTAGATATTAATTTAAATTATATTTTTAATTATGTTAAGTATTTTTTAGATAGCGAAATACCTAGATAGGCTAAATATTTTCAGCCTTTTTATCAAATTGAAGCCTATACCTATGCAAATGCTTTCTTTAGTGTTAGTACCAGAGCCACAAAAGGGTAAATTATAGTTTTATAGTCTCAGTAACTGCAAAAAAATATTCATCTCTGCTTCTAAATTTTAATGGAGTTTCTCTTTTATTTAAGTATTCGGCAAATATGATCCGGTAAGTCCCATTTATTCAGCCAGAACTTGATCTATATAATTATGCCGTAAAAAAATTGTTCACGCGGCCAGTCGGAATGCATTCCCATTGCGATTAATAATCTCAAAATAACTCTTGTACCACCATCTAGGGTAATGGTCGTCAGTTACAACATCCCCGACGTCTGCTGTAAATTGGCCAACGTAATGTTACTCATTATGGTCGGTAGATGACGCTGACGAGCAGTAGAAAGTTAAACATAACCAGGGAAGTTTAAAATTACTGGAATACAAAAGGAGGAGATGAACAAAGAGGCCCGCCCGTTAGCTACTGTAATAGTAGGATTTACAACATTAATTATCGCAGAAACATTTTTCTTTTAAGTCAGAACTTCTCAGCCGGTAAACGAAGTTGCTAAAAAAGGTCGGTTCAAAATATCACCAAACCCAAACTATCCGACTAAGTAAGTTGGAAATTATTGATTTTTGACACATTTAAGAAGAAAGATGTTATAAACATCGCTTAATCGAGGCCACACCTATAACGCCCTCTATCATTCATTTTTAGAATTAATATTCCAGCGCAAATCAAAGTTGGGCCACGCAGCGAGAGGATAGTTCAGTTAAATATTCATTTGCTATTACATTTAATTTATATTGTTTTGGAATACTGGAATACTGAAATTACTGCAGAAGAGAATTTTGCAAGTCTGCGTTTTGGCAGTCTCTCTGAATCGTCGTTATAACAGTAAATAAATAGGTAGTTGTAATGTGAATGTAATGATTTTGATAAAATGTGTTTTTTGTTTTAGTTTATTATAGTCAGTCTAACTAAACCTTAGTTTTTTTTTCTTCAAAGGTACATAGTAAGTATTTATTTTTTGTTTTCTCTGGAACTCCTTTTTCATAGCCCTACAGTACCGCCGGGACGAGCACACAGCCTAGCTGGACATTATGTAATGCTCACAGCTACACAAACAAGCCCTTGGGTTACATAATATCATTGATTATATTGCATAATGCACCACTGCAACTGCTCACATAACTGGGATGTTATATAAATCAAACAATTTCTATTACATCCATGTATATTTTAAGTGTATTGAAAATGCTTAGATTATAGACAATTTTGGTGAGAATTGGTTTTGGGGCCCTAGGTCACTTAGTAACTAGAAGTATGGCTACATAGTAAAGTAGAGAGATACAAAATAGTTCTTCACTGAGCAACGCTTTCTTCCGTTTGCGTATTACTCTTAAACTTCTTGGCTTGCGATTCTTCAGTGTCATTAGGTGATTCCTCCTTTGCCAATTCATTTAAATTATACTTTTTATACGTAAAGTAATTGTCCACAATGCTTAACAAGCAAATGCCTTTAATAACTTCCACTATTATACAGAGAGATGGATTCTTCAAGTCTGCTTTGTTGCCAGCATTCTTCATTACCACCATTTCTGCAAGCTCCTTGATAATCAACTCTCGAGAAACACTGCTGTTGAATCGTTTGTTGAATATCACCGCAAACGTTGATGACTCCTTCAAAAAATATTTGTCTAAGAGCTTTCCTGCACACTCCATTATGTCTGGCAAGTTAGCTTTGCAAGTTGCCATGATTGGGAGAAGGCGCATTACATGCCGCGTCTTTGACACATGCGTTGTGTGCAAGTCCTTAACAATAGCTGCGGCCATCTCCTCCGGACTAGGTAGATTAGTCTTAATAAAAATACAGTTTGAAACTCCAGTCTCAACCACCTGAAACCGCTTGTGCCTGAGTGATTTCTGTGTGTCCCTCTTTATGGTATCTACTTCTCGTTTCAGCAAGTCCCCGATATCAGCCTCATCTTCAGACTCGCTGTCGGTTCCATCGTCGGGCGTGGCGGACGTCACCGCAGGCACCTGCTCCGCTCCCAAGTCGGGATACAGTTTGCCGGCGTACTCATTCAGCAGGTTGTACACTTCTTTGACACACTCTTTCTCCCTAAAGTTACACGTGCAAAAGAACCCTTTGAAGCCGGGTTCTAAGAAGAATTTGTTTCGGAGTTTTCTGAAGTAAAATTTCTTTTTCTTCCGCGCGTCACACATTTTGGCCGCGTCCTGTATCAAATATGCTTCTGATAACTGGGTGTGATATAATAGATATTATGTATTACGTCTCGAATTGAATTAGAATTCACCTAACAACATGGAACAACACCCGCAACAAATGTCGCTCAATGTCACAGAAACGTCAATTTACGTCACCGCTAGTGATGTGAAGTTATGGTCTTGGGCCTGAAGGAATGAGGGTGACAAAAGTGCTAAAATGTTACTCTCTAATATAAATAACATCAAAGTATAGACGACGTAGGTTACCTTAGTTTTTATTTCATCTAAATCAATGCAGTATTACCGAAGATATCGCTAGGAGAAGTTTAGACCAGTTTTTAAATCTTCGAGATTTCGTCCGCTTCGTGCGCGACGTCACAAGTCCGATGGTACCGTCCGTGCTGCCCGCGCCGCCCTATTGAAACTCGAGTAAACTACTTGTGCGCACCTTGCGAGTTGTGATTATTTTGCCGAACTAGGTTAATTTATAATTTTTTAACATTAGGTAGCTATCCTTTTTTAGTGATATTGTATAAAATCAAAAAACCTATAAGATGAACGCCATGGAAGAAGGATTTCAGTTAAGGCCAGTCGGACGGAAGCTTGATGGTAGCTTAATGTTTTATAAAAAACTAGCGACCCGCCCGCGCGCCCTGACTCCGCACGGGTGCAATGCTTATACTAATTATACTACAGAATGTCTTTTTTTTAACATATGTTACGGGCTACTTGATTTACTGAGCATTAATTTTACAGATAGGTCCTAATGAAAAATGTCCAAGTGCATAGCTCAATTAGATAAATTAAATACCTTGGGCGGTCCATATAAATAATGACAGACTACTCGTGGGCAGTTTAATAAATCAAAGATTCAGATAGCTTACATTTATATTTTTTACCGGATATTATGAATAATTTCACTGTCAGAATCGTCCTTGGCATATATTTTGGGTGGGAAAAAAAACATAACATACCATACCATCACGACTTTATCCAAACAGTGTAGTCAAAGGCAAGTGACTGTGTCGTCATGGTGAACGAAACACTCAGAAGCCCACTTTTCACTATTAGAACCTAACGTGGTAGGTGGTGAGCCTTCCACCGTTATCCGGGTTGATTTGGTTTGTTATCGATGTTTTCCGTCACCGGAGAGTTAGTCGGATATTAGATCGGCAAACTACGTGGGCAACAAATGTCTAGCCATGCAGCCCCCGCCAGGTACCGGTAGAAGAGGTCGACCCAAGAAGCGATAGCTCGAAGTCGTTAAGGTGACATGCGTGCTAACAGACTCACCACTGAGGATGTACAAGACCGCGCGAAGTGGGCCAAGAAAATAAGAAAGGCGGACCCTGGGACCCCACACACCAGTGTGATAGATAGACCGCACGGATGATGATAATGACAGTTAGTCGGATATTTAACAATGAACACAAAGATTTTGGTTCTGGCCAGATTTGAGCTCGGGACCACACTATCCACGATCTGAGTTCGGGTGCTGAACCACTACGCCACGGCGCTCTCAGTTGTTATTAAGTCATCCTTAAACACTGCAATACCTATTTACGCATACTATAAAACAAAACAACATACAACAACATCAGACTGTAATGTATGATTAGATCTTTTAAACTGAGCAACTAACTTTGATGCGAGTTTTTTTTAATAGATAGAATGATTCAAGAGGAAGGTTTATATGTATTTAACGTGCATAATATGGTAGAGAAACACTGATAATTTTAGTGGTTTCTAATGTTATGTCGTAAATAAACACATTTTTTGCGCTTACACTGCCAACTTTGGCTGAACACTACGAGTTAAATCAAAATAATGTACTACAGTATTGTACACCTTAAAAGGTCTACAAAAAAGTTCGCAATTGTATATGTCTATCTCTTAGGGATAACCCACAATAACCATTTTTTACCCTTTATTTTTTGCGAGAAATAATGGCTTATTTACACAGCGATTTTAAGCAATACAGCACTAATCCTTATCCAATTAAGTACCCTATATACACTGTGCATTTAATATAGATCAATATGGCCCTTTACAGCATGTAATTTAAATGAATATTTTCGAAGATATTACAGACTTAAAATGCAGGGGCATAGCGGTTGCGGCGGTAACGGCCGGCTCTCGAATTGTGACGTCATACCACGTTCGAGGACCGAACTTGTTTTTCAATATTTTTAAATGAAATGGCGCACTTTGATCCCAATTTTTTCAGCCGTTTTGAAGATAGGAAAACAGTTAACCAACAGTTTTTTTTGTAATTTTTTCCTCAATACAATGACATTTATAGAAAAAATCTTTTGTCAGCCTCATTATCAGCGAAGAGTCTTTCTTTCTTTTGGCCAAGAGCGAATTAAATCGATCATAAGGAGACGACATACGCAAGAGTACAGAAACGTACGCGTAGTGTGTGAAATAAAGTCACAGATGTGTCCCCCAGGCAACCCGTTAGAGGCGTCAGGCAGATCTGGCGAGTGTCTGCCAAATCTCAAAATGCACAATAGCGGCCTATCAATCAGCAAGGATACTTCGTAACGCGTAATGTTTGTTGCCACAATTTCAATCAGCATACAATGCGATTCAAATAAGATTAGGACTGATCCCGCGCTATATTGTGATATAATACTTCAGTCAGTCAAGGCAAATTCGGTACGGTGTGAAAAAAAGAATTGCCTAGAAAATCGAATTTTAAGATGATTTAAGGTGAATCTTCTTACTTAGATATTTTTTCGCTAGTTTTCTTTCACGTATAATAATCGTTTGAAAGTGCATTTTTTACGAAATTAATAACGTTAATAATTAAATAAATAAATATTTGAGACAATTCACCCCAAGATTATCTGAGCCCAAACTAAGTAGAGCTTATATTATTTATTACTTTGGATAAACGAAACGTTCATTCTATCTTGTTTTTGGAAACCATCCGCTCATAGATATAGATCATAGAGAAAAGATATGATACAGTCCACTTTAATGTTGTAGCGAGTTAGTCTATCATTGTAAAAAAAGTGAAAATAAATAATATCCGAACAAAAATACAAGTTTTTGAGTCAAGAATTCTCCCAGTAAACACCGATTCAACCTTCTTATCTGAACATGGTCCTAAATCGAGACGGATGATGAACTACACGAGCTGTGGAATGCCGCGTGCCGGCCGAGTGAACACAACGCACATAAAAAACAAAAATGGCGTTAAGCTAGAACGTGAGCTTAGAAACCGTGTAATTCGTGCTACATGTGTAAAAACCAATCAAACATTGAGTGTCAGTCAATAAAAAACTGTATACCGTGTGGGTGCGTAAACTTATCTTAGTGTGTGTTTTTTTCGAGATACGAGTAATAAGTGCATCGAGCATTTTACCTTACGTTTGCTGGGAGTTGGAGTAAATTAGAGCAATGGAGAAATTAAACGTACTTTTTGCATTACAAGACGAGTGCCTACATAACTTGAAGAAAGCTGAATCAAACTTTAAAAAGACACCGAAAGAACGAATCAAAAAACCTTACTTAGAAACGAGGTTAGAATCTTTAGAAGGGTTATACTACACCTTCAAGGAAGGGCACAAGGCGATAGTTACAGAAACTTTGACAGAACAGGAATACCCTTACTTTGAAGAGGAGAAATATGATTGTTTCGAAGAGATATACTTCAATTATAAGTCATTGCTATTAGAGGCATTACAACCCTTAGTAAGTGCGTCGCAATCATCAGCAATTATTACACCTTCACAGTATGTAACAACTGCATCACAACAGAATGGACATTGCGATGTGAGACTACCACAGATCACATTGCCACAGTTCAGCGGAAAATACGAGGAGTGGCAGACTTTCTATGATATGTTTTTGACATTAATTCATAGCAACAAAGTCATTACGCCAGTGCAGAAACTTCACTATTTGAAGAGTAATTTATCAGGTGAAGCACAGAACCTTTTACGCAACTTTTCAACTACTGATGCAAATTACGAGGATGCCTGGAAACAATTAGTACGAAGATATAACAATAAAAGATATAATTGCAATGCAGTGTTAAGAAGTTTATTCTCATTAAAGAAATTGCAGAGTGAATCAGCTAGCGCAATAAGGCATTTACTAGACACTACTTCTACCTGTTTGAAGTCCTTAGAGAATATTGGCATAAATATAAGCAATTGGGATGCAATAATAAATTTTATAGTGGTTTCAAAACTTGATAATGAATCAGTTAAACAATGGGAACATCGTTTAAACTTCATAAGCTGTGATGAGTGGTCAACTTGGGAACAATTACAAGATTATTTAGAGAGCAGATTCAGGTCTTTAGAGATGATAGACACAAATGTGATGCGTCCCTCACCAACAGCGAAGCCTGTACCAAGACCTAAAACATTTCATACGTCATTTGAGAACAAAACAAGAAGCAATGAAGTGAAATGTGCAATGTGTAAGGAAAACCACTACATTTATCAATGCAAGCAGTATGGCCTTTTGACACCCAATAAAAGGCAAGAGTTTGTGCAAAACAATAAGTTATGCTTCAATTGCTTATCACCCACACATGCTGCTCTGAAGTGTCGTCAGTCAACAAGTTGTAGAAAATGCGGAAGACGACACCATACTACCCTTCACTTTGATCGTGAAAATAAAGATAGTTACCACTTACAGGAGACACCAGTCAGCGGCAAAGTGGCAGCTACAACATCAGCGAGTGAACCCCTTTGCAACAAATCGCATCCATCACAAGGTGAGACCCAGATAACTACAGCATTTTCCAGGAAAGGACTACACCCGAATCAGGTGCTATTGGCAACGGCTAGAGTTAAGGTATTTAATTCAACTAATTATTGTAAACAAACGATAAGAGCTTTGCTAGACCAAGGGTCGCAAGCTTCTTTTGTGACTGAGGCTACTGTACAATTACTAGGTCTTTCACGCAAGCCTGTTAGTGGTTGGGTGTCAGGGTTAGGAGATGGTCGTTTAAGTATTAAACACACAGTTTCACTTTGTTTGGTATCTCGTCATAACTCAGAGAGTTCAATATGGGTAAATGCTTATGTGTTACATTCATTAACATCTTTACTTCCAGCTTCCAAACTTACCGTTCCAGAATGGTCAGATATCATTAACTTACCTTTAGCAGATCCAACTTATACTGTGCCTGGGAAGATTGATGTCTTACTTGGTGCAGAGGTTTACAGCGAGATATTACTTGATGGAGTGATTAAGCAGTCAGAAGGCAGTTTAATGGCACAGAACACTGTCTTCGGATGGATCATATCAGGGAAAGTGAAACAAGACTCCGGTGAGTTTGCACAAGTAAGCGTTTCTAGCATGCATGTTCAAGTTGAAGAAGATAACCTTTTGAAAAAGTTTTGGGAAATGGAAAACGAGCCTGACACAATACAAAAGGAAATGACAAAGAGTGAAAAATTATGCGAGCATTTTTTTGAGTCAACGACAGTGAGAGATGACAAGGGGAGATTTATAGTGAGATTACCTTTTGCATCAGATGACCCTGAGAGCAAGTATGGTCATTCTATGGAGATAGCTATCAAGAGATTACAGACATTAGAGAAGAAATTAACAAGAGATCAAAATCTAAGAGTTGAGTACAGTAAAATATTTGAAGAATATTTGAAATTAAATCATATGAGACCTGTTTATGAGCATGAGTTAGACAATCGTAACGCCGTGTATCTTCCTCATCATGGCATAGTGAGAGAAGATAAAGAAACAACTAAACTAAGAATTGTCTTTAATGCTTCAAGCAAAGGAGTCAATAAGGTGTCATTAAATGACGATCTTCTTGTTGGTCCTAAGCTACAGCAAGACTTAAGACACATATTAATGAGATGGAGGAACCATAAAATATGTCTCATAGCAGACATTGAAAAAATGTACAGAATGGTTTTAGTGGCCGATGAGGATACAGACTATCAAAGAATCGTATGGAGATTCAAATCAGATGAATCAGAGCCTATACAACATTACAAGCTATTGCGTCTTACATTTGGTACTGCATGTGCGCCATATTTGGCAGTCAAATGTTTGCAAAAACTTGCTGAGTTAGAAGAGGGAAAGTATCCATTAGCAGCACAAATAACGAAGTGTGACTTTTATGTCGACGATTTAATTTCAGGAGCAGAAACTGAAGATGAGGCTTGGAAAATATATAATGAGATGAATGAGTTAATGAAATCAGGAGGATTCACACTTCAGAAATGGAATACTAACAGTAAAAATTTACTAGTAAAATTCAGTGAACAAGGCAATCAATCAGAGCTTGTGAAGTTGAACAAGGCCATAAAAGTTTTAGGAGTGAGTTGGTGCAGAGAAACTGACAATCTTGTATACACAGTAGATTTACCAGAAACGCAAGAGCCCATCACCAAAAGACAAGTATTAGCTGATGTAGCAAGACTGTATGACCCAGAAGGCTGGATTGCACCAGTTGTCGTCATTGCAAAGAAACTTATACAAACGCTCTGGAAGTCAGGTTTGTCATGGGATCACTGCCTACCTGAGGATATACTGAGAGATTGGCTCACATACAGGAGAAGCTTGGTAGATTTGAAACAGTTGAAAATACCGAGATGGTTTAATGTAACGCGAGATTCAGAGACGGAGCTACATGTATTTTCAGATGCTTCTAAATCAGCCTTTGCAGCGGCAGTCTATATTCGTGTCATCAATAAATCCAATGTACATGTGCACTTAGTCACGGCGAAGACCAAGGTTGCGCCCTTAGTAAAAGAAGTCTCAATACCAAGACTCGAGCTATGTGGTTCTGCTTTAGCAGCTAAACTCATATGGGAAGTATCACAAGTATTGGAAGTACCCAAGGAGCGTTTGTTTGGCTGGACAGATTCGACAATTGTTCTAGCATGGATCAAAGGAGGAGCGAGTCGTTGGACTACCTTTGTGAGTAATAGAGTATCTACTATCCTGAATATCATGGATGTTGAACAATGGCATCATGTATCCACTGAATCAAATCCTGCTGACTGCGCGTCAAGAGGCTTGCTACCAGAGGATTTGATAAATCATCCATTGTGGTGGCAAGGGCCACGCTGGTTGTCCGAAGATGAGATTAAAAAGTATAACACAATCGTCGAAGATACACATGAGGAGGAGAGAGTCAAATCTTTTGTTGTTACAAATATAGAAGAAGAATCTATTTGGTCCAGATTTTCATCCTTAATGAGATTGCTAAAAGTCGTATCATACTGTCGAAGAGTTTTGAATTACAAATTGCCAAAAAATGAGAGGTCAAAATTGCCAGAATATGTTACAAGTGATGAAACAAAAGATTCTTTACTAGCTTGCACTAAACAAGTTCAAAACCAAGAATTTGAGAGAGAAATAAAACAATTACAAACTCGAGGTAGTGTACATAAAGGGAGCACTTTACGCTCTTTATGTCCTTTTTTGGATGAAAAGGGCATACTAAGAGTGTCAGGTCGGATTGTACACTCAGATGCATGTTACAACACGAGACATCCAATGATTTTGCCTGGTAAGAACCACCTTACCAAACTTATAATCCTTGATGCTCATCATCGTACATTTCATGGAGGAGTGCAAGTAATGCTAAATTTCTTGAGAGCTAAATTTTGGATTATTCAAGCTAAAGAGCGCGTTAAAAAGATTTATAGAGAATGTGTTACTTGTCTGAGATATTCTACTAGAAAGAATACCCCTCTAATGGGTTTGTTACCAGAATCGAGGCTGAAACCTAATAAACCTTTCAAATCTGCAGGTGTAGATTATTTTGGCCCCATACAGATAAGATTTTCACCAGGTAGAGGAGCGAAATCTTATAAGGGCTATGGATGCCTTTTCGTGTGTATGGTTACGAAGGCCATTCACTTGGAGGCTGTCACTGATTTGACAGCAAAAGCCTTCATCGCCGCTTTCAGACGTTTTACTGCGCGTCGTGGTCACTGTGAGGAGTTATGGAGCGACAATGGAACGAATTTTGTTGGTGCAGACAGAGAAATGAAAGAGATGTTCAACCGGGCCAAATCATCACTTCCTGATGAAATAGCGAAGCTGCTTGTGTTGGAGCATACCACTTGGCGCTTCATACCTCCTCATTCACCAAATTTTGGAGGTCTGTGGGAAGCCAATGTCCGTAGCACTAAAACACATCTGCGTAAAATACTTGGTAACACTACTCTGACTTATGAGGAGCTGGCAACGGTCCTGGCGCAAGTGGAGTCGTGTTTAAATTCACGTCCAATTAGCTTAATTAGTAACGACCCCAACGATCCCTTACCATTGACACCTGGCCACTTTCTAATAGGCGAGCCTTTAATAAATATAGCTGATCAGGACAATGATTGTAATGTCAACAGTTTAGATAGGTGGAGATTAGTTCAAAAAATTGTTAAGAATTTTTGGGATAAATGGTATAAAGAGTATTTAGTAAGCCTTAATCAACGATATAAGTGGAACACTAAGGGTGTGGAGCCTGAGATAGGAAACATTGTAATTTTGAAAGAGGATAATATGCCCCCTGCTAAATGGCTCTTAGGTAAAATTATACAGAAACATACTGGTTCTGATAATGTGACAAGAGTTGTTACTGTTAAATGTAAATCAGGAACATTTAAACGTCCTGTAAGCAAACTCTGTATTATTACAAAATGAAAATCTAAGGTTAGAAAGATAAGTTAAATTTTGAGTTTTTATTTCCGCAGTTACTTATTGTAACGATTTTTGAACATATGCTTCATTTACATGTTGTTGCATGAACAAGTTAAATATCTTTTGTGTAAACTTGCAAGTATAAGATTTCTTTATGTTGATTTCCTAATTACTATAAACTATTCTTCGTCATTGTCGTTGTTGAGTTAGGAACTACTGTTGTATTTGATAATAAGATTCGTTATGGTGGGCGGTTACACGTTCATTTATTCAGTGTCACATACATAGTTATAAAATCTAGTTGATAATTGCCCAATAAGGGATAGTATGTACAAGTAGTCATAAACAATGTTGATAACAAATAGTTGTAATATTAATTATACTTTTTAAATTTACATCAACTTGAGTTGAGTTATTATAATTTAGGAGTTGCTTAAGCTGAGTTATAATAATTTAAAAATTACTTATTGATGAGAGTTTAAGAACTGGAGTTCTTGGTGGGCGGAATGGATAAACGAAACGTTCATTCTATCTTGTTTTTGGAAACCATCCGCTCATAGATATAGATCATAGAGAAAAGATATGATACAGTCCACTTTAATGTTGTAGCGAGTTAGTCTATCATTGTAAAAAAAGTGAAAATAAATAATATCCGAACAAAAATACAAGTTTTTGAGTCAAGAATTCTCCCAGCAAACACCGATTCAACCTTCTTATCTGAACAACTTGTTCATACAATACCTGATCGAATCTTCCAGCGACTAAAAATAAAATTCCTATAAATAAACATAACAAATACACCCTTCATTAATTACTTTTTTTTTAGCAAAATTTAAGGAATCACTTTTTTGGAGTCAGACTTAAGTTACTCGTAAGTCGCAAGCCAGTCCTATTAGAAAGAAAGTTGATAACAAGCTGGCGTTCAGTGAAATTAGTTTCTATGGCTACCTGACGAATTTATCCGTGCGTGCGAGGTAACCTAATTTTATTGTCTCAGACATGACTCTGGCCGTTAAAATTATAGCTGATATTATTTTATTTGGGGTTTCTGCTATTCGTCCGAGTCAACATAATCGACATCAAGTACCTCACTAAAATACCAATCGCCATCTGTGAATGGCTGCGTTCATGACCATGTTACACAATGATATTTTAGATACGTTCTGGGTTATTTGAAATAAAACCGGGATTTTTTTTGTGCGTCCGGGGAACAGTGTGGTTGCGATAGCGACAGTTTCGATAGCGATAGTTGACCTTGAAAATCAGTCATACTATCGATAGTCCTATCGAAACTTTCGACCCGTGACGGTACTATCGATAGTCAGAATTAAGCGATACTATTGACCTTCTTCGATACTATCGATAGTATCGCGCCATTTAGGTCGATACTATCGATAGTATCGATGCCTATCGATAGTTTTGCATTAGTAACAATTGAAGTATTTTCGATACTATCGTTTGTAAATAAAAGGAAACCTTTTATCAGCTTGCAAATAGTATCATCAAATGTGCGACTATCGATAGGGCAAAACTGTCGATACTATCGACACACATCTTATCGATAGTTTTTCACTGATACTATCGATAGTATCCATGCTATTGATCTTTAGCAATACTATTACTTATTTTCATCAATCGATACTATCGATAGTATCGTCACAGGTCGATAGTTTCGATAGGAATATCGATAGTATGACTGATTTTCGAGGTCACGATAGTATCACGATACTATCGATAGACTATCGCTATCGCAATAACACTACCGGGGAATTTATATAGGCGCGTGTATGTACATACCCAACTCAAGTAAAAGGGCGTAAAAATACAAGAAGTTTCTGTAAAATCAGCTTTGCGCGTCATGACAACGCAGGCAGAACACACGCTACGAAAAATAGGGAAGATGTATTTAAAAGACAAAATAATAAAATAGTTTTATAGGCTTTAATATTTTTAATATTATTTTAATTCTTATTTAACATTGTACAACTAGTGCCTTATATTTGTATACATTTATAGTAAGGGTCAATTCACAACGAGACGCGACGCGACGATATTAGAAGAGGTCAGTGATTTCGCGCTGCGTCACGAGCCGCCGTTACACGTGCGAATTTTCTTACGGTACACGGTGTAAAAATACATCCGCTTATTTAGAAGCTTATTTTTAAAAACGAAATATTGTAAAATCTGTCTAAGTGGAATTTACCAAATCGTTAGACATTTCGAATTAAAAGGCAGTCAAAATTCAACACCCAGTTTTTCACTTTCACCACCTCCAAAAAGCACGTTTTATAGAAATAGCAAGACGCCGCGATGCGCAGCAAGACGCCGCGAGGCGCAGCGTAACATGTCTATAATGGTAAGCCGCGAGTAGGTCTACCATTTGCATAGTAGAGACAAGTCGCCACGGCGAGGCGCAGCGCTGCGTGGTGCAACGTATTCTGAATTCTCACAATGAAATAATTTAACTATAATGCCTTTTATTTTTTCATCTGTTTCAACAAATAAATTGATTTGATTTGATTTGAAATGTGATTATTTTCGTGTAGTAAATAAAGATCTTTTTTGAGTCGCTCTATCAAAATGTGTACCGCAGCGTCGCGTCGCGGCTCTGTGTGAATTGGCCGTATATAACAAACTTATTAATTACAATATCCTAAAAATATAAATACTAGTTGAATACTTTTTGTAATTTACATTTTGCATTGCTTAAGTGCATTGTCCGATTCAAGTAACTTTTCAAAATTTATTTTCTTAATTTACAGTATTTGGTCTTCATTATTGTTGGCAGGTTTGCAACGACGGGTTTGTTCATCTTGGGGCACACGGTGATGCTGTTGACAAAAAAAAATTCTTATTCACTCCCTCATATCATTATTAGAAATATGAGCCCTTGCAAATAAATTAAAATTAATTAATGAATAAACAAATCTCCATTTCATTGGAATTTAAATCATGCATGAAATATTGTTGACATTCGAACCCAGGACCTGATTTAGGCCCTCCTTACTAATAACTGCGCCACGGAGGCGTTAATTTTTTGCCTTTTATTTTATTTATTATTTTCTCCGTTCCCGTGGGAGTTTCAGGAAATCCTCTCTTAGTGTCCTACTCTCCCCAAGAAACCTACATGCCAAACTAAAACAGAAAGTTGGCTTTGCGTAGCCTGTCAGTCATTCAATCATTTGGTCAGTATGATGGTCATCTTAGCTATAATCCATATAATTAATTTGCTCCTCTGCACATTTTTTATTATTCATTTATTTATTTATGTTATGACTTTACTCTGTCAATTCAATTTTTGTGTAAAAAAACAACATTGAAAAGAGTAGAGTTTCTTGCCGAGATCATCTCGATCGGAAACAACCTCAGAATGAACCGGTGGTAGAGTCACATTATGTTTTATTTATGATAATTACATACTATCATAGGATTATTTTATTTAAGTTTATTTTTATTTAGTGTATTTTTGCTAGTTATAGTTTTTTTTTACTTTTCTTACAGTACTTTTTTTAAGTCTATATGAATAAAGATATTTTTTACTTTACTTTACTTTTAGTAACAAAATATTGATAATTTTGCTTTTAAATCGATTGATAATACTTACTCAGTATTGTACTCAATTGAGGACAGCTTCATGTACTCCACGTAGATGCTGGGCGACTTGAGCAGCCGCCACGTCATCGGGTTGAACAGATTGGTCTCGTACTTCCACTCGACCACCACGTATAGAGGCGGGTAGCCTTTATCCTTCACTGCCATCATCTTCTTCACCACTTCACCGGGTTTGTAGTACTTTCTGAGGATGACAAGTTTTGGTAAGTATGATTATTTTATGTGAGAATTCATAGCAGGTATAAAGGTAGCCCCTGGTAATACCTGGAGAATTTACTGTAATGTAACATTAAAGATTCGATTTCGAACATTACATTACAGAACTGCCTCCCTGACATGACAAACCCTACATTCCAGTTTCGATTTAGAGCATTACATTACAATACTGCATTACAACACTTCAGGAAAGTTGTATCAAGATATTCCACATTGTATAATCAAGTTGCGCACTGTAATGCTCTGTGCTTTTCCCTCACCAACGTAATGCTCGAATTCGTAGCATTACATTTTGCGCACTGTAATGCTCGCTTCTCCTTCCTCACTGATGTAATGCTCAACTCTGTAACGTTACATTACAGGAAAATGCTCCAGGTGAGGGAGCACTTTAAGATTAAGTCGTATGTTGGTATTTCTATTGGCATAACTTTAGATAAATTAACCTCAAAGCGTAAGCTTGTTTTCTTTTTCTTTTTTCTCTTTGTTTCATATTCTTGTAGGTTGATTTGTATCAAAATGACACACTGCTTGTACTTTTTTGTACTGTTGTAAACCCAAAACAAGTAAAAAGAGTAACTGCTGAGTTTCTCGCCGGGTCTTCTCAGCAAGAAACAACTCCGACGCGGTGGTAGAGTCGCATTATGTCTGTATACTGTTTATTTACATATCCATAATATCATGGTATTTATGTCTGTTATTTAGTATATTTTCCTGTAAATTTGACGATTTGAAAGTACTGATACAGTCTATTTGAATAAAGTTGTTTGAGTTTGAGTTTAAGCGTTAAAAAAACATACGTACGAAAGTTTGAAATTGATGTTGATTTTTTCTATTAAAATCATCATATTTTATTGTTCAGAATAAATTAAACCTGTTCATATACGCATATTTTTGTGTTTTTTTCTAAAGATTCACGAAACTTCGTAATTTTATCAACGAAGTAGGACCCCAGGAAAGTAAATGCGTTTAGCAGTGCAGTGATTAGCGATTTTATTATGAATAAAATACGATAAGCAAACAATATTAAATAATTATAATGCTTCTTATCATTGTTTCAAAAATAATTGCTACCTACTCTCAATAAACCACTTGCGGGCAGTTGTTCATACGCAGTTTGTAGGTTTATCAGGTTATCTTTTCGAATTGTCAACATTTGAAAGCTTATAATAATACAGATTTGATCGTTGCATCATAGCGATCGATAACATGTTCCGGTTCCGGGTTATGATTTTAGCCTGTAAATATTTAAAATAATTTCTCAGCTAACAGTATTGCAAAGTTGCAAGTCATTAAGCGTCAGAATAGGCTTTAACTTAACAGGGATCTATCTACTCGTTAGCCACAAGAACCCTTTTCGCACCGTCTGTTATTCCTTACATGTAAGCATTGTATGATTTGAATGCAGTCTACTATAAATTCTCACTTTTGAACATTCAGCAACAAAACTAGTTCAGAAACAAACAAAATATGAAAGCTAATTGGGGCCCTATTTGAAATGGTTTATAAATTAGTTTAAGGCGGGGTATTCCGCACAACATTTCCCGGAGGAAACTAGTGAGCGCCACGCGCACTGAAAATCAGTTAAATAATCGATTAAAAAATTTATAAGATGTAATAAAAAAAACCATCAGATGAAATCCCTCTAGTTATCTTTAAACTTAGTTTTGGTAAAGGACCAATATGATCAGATCAATTATTTTAGGAATAAAACCAAAAACAGAAGACAAAATGTCACGGAAAGAGGTAACTTTGTGAATTTATTCTATCGAGCCTAGAGCTTGCAATTACCGGCTGTTTCAATTACCGGTAATTTTACCGGTAATGGTTTTATTTTTACCGGTCATCCGGTAATAATCATTTTTTTCTGTAAAATTAGTTAAAACGACTCTAACAAGGAATTTTGACGAAACTTTATACGTATAATATGCCGTCAGCGGAAAACGCCCTCTCAGCTTCCACTGATGTTGGAACCACTGTCAATAAGTATCTGTAAATCTGTGTTAAATACTTTCCCCTGTCACCATCGTTTTCAAAGAGTGCCATTTCTATCTATGACAGTCGTTTTAGATCACTTTTTTCCATCGCGTGTGTTGCAGATGAAGAGTTCCTCTCTAAGGTACACACAACAACATGGTCTAGGGATATATAAAACTTTTTTAAATAACTTAAAAAGTACTGGCCTTACAAAAAAACTATTACTCAATAACAGATTATAAACACATTATTAAGTTCCTTTTTTAAATTACAATTTGTATATAAAAGGTTTTGTTTTAAGCTGAAATTCGCATTCATTCAATTCCTTCCCAAGAAGTAAATCTTTTTGAACTTCTAACTTGATTAAAACTCCATGAATTTCTATAAATCTTTGTCAAACGCATCTCCGGTGTTCATTTAATCATGCCACGTAGACACTTGACCAGGAACGAAATGTTAAGAGCAGTGGGCATGATTCAAGCTGGCGCTACCCAAATTGCGGTTTCTGAAGCCATGAGGATCAGTCAGAGCGTTATATCCAGGCTTTGGTCACGTTATCGTGTCACGGGGAAATGGTGGAACGGCACCGAGGACCTCAACGCATTACAACACATATACAGGACCGATTCATAGTGAATGCTGCACGAAGTCAACCAAATGTAACGGCGAGGCAATTGTTTCAAAGGCTACAGAGAGAGTATGGTTTCCTGGTAAGCGGTCAAACTTTGAGAAGACGACTGCATGAAGTCAACCTACGTGCTCGTAGGCCACTTTGGGTACCAGCGCTAAGGAGAGGCAATCGAGGAAGAAGATTACAATGGGCTATTGCACACGAAAACTGGAACCATTCTCAATGGTCACTCGTGCTTTTCACTGATGAACCCAGGTTTGGATTTCATCCTGATTCGCGAAGAGTACGCGTTTGGAGAGAACCTGGACGTTGGAACGTCGACTGCAGGACCCACGCAGGCACGATTATGGTTTGGGCAGGAATTCGTCTCGGCGGTAGAACGGACCTCGTTTGGATACAAGGCATTATGACTGCTCTAAAATACCGAGATGAGGAGCTAGAGCCTGTAATCTTGCCCCACAGACAGCAAATGGGACAAAATTTCCAGCTAATGCACGACAATGCCCGTCCACATACGGCGCGTATCGTTACAAGTTAGTTACAACAGCATGATATCTAAGCTTTAGAATGGCCTGCACAATCCCCTGACTTAATTCCTATTGAGCATGCCTAGGATATGCTTTAGAGAAGAGGTCTTAGGAATTTCCCTGAAGATATTGTGCATGAAAACCAGCTTTTCTTGCATCTTAGCAGGACTTGGGGCAGTATTCCACAACAGGATATTGGCACCCTTGTTTTGAGTATGCAGAACCGCTGCAGATGTGTCGGGAGAGTCTTAGGTGGATCCATGGATTATTAATTTTAAGTTTGTACAATTTTTATAAAAAAAATAGTTGTTGTGTTTGTGTTAGTTGCAGGTTTTGATGTTTCAAAAATAAAGTTAAGATTGAAATTTTGTCTGGGTTTTTCCTCTCCTTCTAAGTTTTTTTAAATTTAACCTTATCTAAAAGTTTATTTATCAGATTAGATAGGCCATTAAACAAGGTTGATTTTTATGTGTAGTTGTCTCGACAAAAAGTGAATAGAATTTTAGTTATTTAGGTTTAATTGAAATACCCCTAGACCATATTGATGTGTGTAGTATTAATAGCGTTTTGGATTCGATTTTTCATGCTCGTATTCATAGGCTAACTTATTACTTTGATTTCTTCGTCTAAATCTTCGTTTCTTGTTGTAGTCGCATCTCGCTCAACATTACAGTCTGGCTCTAGTCTTTGAATCAGATCAACCATCATATCTATGGTCTCTTCATTCGATGGTTTGCAAACTGTGTCACTGTTCTCATTAAAGGCAAAGTACTTCCCAGGGTTTTGGAGGTAAAAAAAACTTTAACAAAAAATAAACCTTCGAAAAAAACTATTCCAAAACAAAACACTAAAAACCAAAAAGTAAAGAAATAATTGCGTATTCTTCTAAAACTTATAATAATTGAATGTAGGTACAATTATTGTTTTTGTTCGGTTCGTGCGGGGAGAGAGTAAATGCATAGCAACAAGCAACAACACAACCAACGCAACGGAGTCACTGTTACCAAACCAAGTTACTACACTCACTCTACTCTACTCCCGCACCACGCTGCGCGCGCGCGATTTAATTTTTTTTTGCTTAAAAACGAGCTAAATAGTGCAATGAATAGATGTAAACATATCTACACCTTATGAAGATGCTTTTGCTGTGTTCCTAGTGTCCTTAAAACGATAAAATGCAATTTAAAAAAACGGTAAAAAAACCGGTAATCCTTTTGATTACCGGTAATTTACCACCTGCCAAAATCGGCGGTTAACCGGTAAAAACCATTACCGGTTAACCGGTAATGCATGCCCTAATCGAGCCAACATTGTCAAATCAGGTGTCCACCGGATGAATTCCCTGTATTATCCCCTCAACAATAGCAGTAAATTTTATTAGATTTAAATTTCACTGTTTACTACTTCAAAAATTAATTCTAAAAACGTGTTTTGTGAACCACCTCCCCTTAATGAAATGACTAAAAACTTACGCATCGTCATCCAAAAACTTGTGCTCGCTTTTGTTGTTGTTTCTGTCTACAAGCATGATTGAGACCTTGCCCGACTCGGGGCCGTGGGTTCTGCTGCCCGTCGAGTTCGACACTTTCAAGTGTACCTCGTAATGCACTCCTGAAATTTTACAAATAATTTTTAATATTGACTTCAAGTTAACAACTTTTTAGTAATTTTTTTTAAGAACTGCCTGTAAATTTACTCAAATTAAGACTCAAGAATTTTCTTGTGATATTTTATTATTTACAATCACTCAAGTTCCCTATAGCTATCGAGTTCGGAAAAAAGTTGACTTTGTACTATTTTGATTTGAATTACAGAAATGTAGTTGAAAAAATCTTGAAAGTTCATACTTAAAGTCTATTTGAATAAAGTTATTTGAGTTTGAGTTCATATACAATCATTCTGTCTTCAAGTCATGGCAACCAGTGATAATGTAGTTCATCAAATAAAGTATTAATGAACTACTAAACAAAAAGACTTACTGCAATAAGGTTTAGTGTTCCCAGTCATAGAATACAACTTAATATGCGAGTTGGTATTGAGCAGGCCTTCGCTGCGCAAGCGCTGGTACATCCCGTAGGAGTAGTAGCCCATCGGCAGGCACGCGTGCTTTGCGTCGCAGGTCGTGCAGTTGCCGGCCAGGAAAGCCTGCAACATGTTATTTTAAACTAGCTGTCCGTTAGCGGCTTCGCCCGCATAGACTGTATTTCCAGTCGAAATATAGCCTATGTCTCTCCCTGATAATGTAGCTTTATATTGGTGAAAGAATTTTTAAAATCGGTCTAGTAGTTTCGGAGCCTATTCAATACAAAAAAACAAACAAATCAAGCATAGATAGATAAAGAAAAGCGGTAAGACCGGGCTTTGGTATTTCAAACCAGACAAGAACACCTACTATTGGTTCATTATAGAGGTATATCAAAAGTTTGATTATACGTGCTGGTCCAAACATACACGTCAATATATTTTTTTAGCTTTGTATCTGAAAATACCCCATTTATGATACCCGTTTTTTTGTAGTTTTCGAATTATGTTTTTTTTTTTTAAATTGAAAATTTCTGTGTTGGGTCACTTTTTCGGTCACTGTATCGCGATCTGTTGAGACCTGTTTTTTATTTTATTAGATGAATAATAGCACTACATGATTCTGAAGAATTCACATCCATAACGCTTGTCATAACTCTGAAAAAAAAACATGAAATTGGAAAGTTAGAAAAAACTGTTTTTTCCCTGAACTTTGAAAGCCGTTTTTAAACAAAAGTTACCTAAAATTTTTCATCAGAAACTTTTTGATGGGGTATTTTCAGATACCCCTGAGTGTAAAGAAGCTAAAAATAATTTATTGACGTGAATGTTTGGAAAACCCTGTATAGGATCGATTGATAAAAATGCTAAAGATCGATACTATTGCTAGTATTAATATGGGATCAGTTGGTAGTCTCGATAGAGTTAACAAAATCGATACTTTCGCAAAGATCTATACTATTGATTGCATCCGATTGAAGTTAGGAACAAAACGCAACGATTAGGTATATAAGAACGGCTTAAAAAAACCGGTTGATACCAAACGAGACATACATGACTCAAACTGCGCGGCCATAAAATAACAACTAAAATAATGTGAAATAGGAAGAACGGTTAAAATTAGTAAATGATATTATATTGCCAAAGAGCGAATATTAAGGCTTCGTTCGAACAAAACAAACAGGTTCTTAGGTTAAAGGTGAAAACATTTCGAAAATATACAACGGTTTATCAGATACCGATCCGAGCCTTGATTAATGAGCCACCGACATTTGTACTAGACTTTCCATAGACTTATATTGTCGCACAATATAGTCGCACTGCACCGCTACAAACGGGCACCCCGGCGCAATGCTCTCAGTGAAGTACCTAGTCATGGCTCCGCACGTGGTGGCAGCCCAGCATGCGGGTCACGTTCAGCGAGCGGGCACCGTGGCAATTGATGTAGCTAGCTCACTGATACACTTACACTGTAGGAGTCGCACTGCACCGCTACAAACGGGCAGCCCGGTGCGATGCTCTCAGTGAAGTACTCATGGCTCCGCACATGGTGGCAGCCCAGCATGCGGCTCACGGTCGGCGAGCGGTCACCGTGGCTATTGATGTAGCTAGCTCACTGTATACACTTACACTGTAGGAATCGCACTGCACCGCTACAAACGGGCAGCCCGGCGCGATGCTCTCAGTGAAGTACTCATGGCTCCGCACGTGGTGGCAGCCCAGCATGCGGCTCACGGTCGGCGAGCGGTCACCGTGGCTATTGATGTAGCTAGCTCACTGTATACACTTACACTGTAGGAATCGCACTGCACCGCTACAAACGGGCAGCCCGGCGCGATGCTCTCAGTGAAGTACTCATGGCTCCGCACGTGGTGGCAGCCCAGCATGCGGCTCACGGTCGGCGAGCGGTCACCGTGGCTATTGATGTAGCTAGCTCACTGTATACACTTACACTGTAGGAATCGCACTGCACCGCTACAAACGGGCAGCCCGGCGCGATGCTCTCAGTGAAGTACTCATGGCTCCGCACGTGGTGGCAGCCCAGCATGCGGCTCACGGTCGGCGAGCGGTCACCGTGGCTATTGATGTAGCTAGCTCACTGTATACACTTACACTGTAGGAGTCGCATTGCACCGCTACAAACGGGCAGCCCGGCGCGATGCTCTCAGGGAAGTACTCATGGCTCCGCACGTGGTGGCAGCCCAGCATGCGGCTCACGGTCGGCGAGCGGTCACCGTGGCTATTGATGTAGCTAGCTCACTGTATACACTTACACTGTAGGAGTCGCACTGCACCGCTACAAACGGGCAGCCCGGCGCGATGCTCTCAGTGAAGTACTCATGGCTCCGCACGTGGTGGCAGCCCAGCATGCGGCTCACGGTCGGCGAGCGGTCACCGTGGCTATTGATGTAGCTAGCTCACTGTATACACTTACACTGTAGGAGTCGCACTGCACCGCTACAAACGGGCAGCCCGGCGCGATGCTCTCAGTGAAGTACTCATGGCTCCGCACGTGGTGGCAGCCCAGCATGCGGCTCACGGTCGGCGAGCGGTCACCGTGGCTATTGATGTAGCTAGCTCACTGTATACACTTACACTGTAGGAGTCGCACTGCACCGCTACAAACGGGCAGCCCGGCGCGATGCTCTCAGTTAAGTACTCATGGCTCCGCACGTGGTGGCAGCCCAGCATGCGGCTCACGGTCGGCGAGCGGTCACCGTGGCTATTGATGTAGCTAGCTCACTGTATACACTTACACTGTAGGAGTCGCACTGCACCGCTACAAACGGGCAGCCCGGCGCCATGCTCTCAGTGTGTACTCATGGCTCCGCACGTGGTGGCAGCCCAGCATGCGGCTCACGGTCGGCGAGCGGTCACCGTGGCTATTGATGTAGCTAGCTCACTGTATACACTTACACTGTAGGAGTCGCACTGCACCGCTACAAACGGGCAGCCCGGCGCGATGCTCTCAGTGAAGTACTCATGGCTCCGCACGTGGTGGCAGCCCAGCATGCGGCTCACGGTCGGCGAGCGGTCACCGTGGCTATTGATGTAGCTAGCTCACTGTATACACTTACACTGTAGGAGTCGCACTGCACCGCTACAAACGGGCAGCCCGGCGCGATGCTCTCAGTGAAGTACTCATGGCTCCGCACGTGGTGGCAGCCCAGCATGCGGCTCACGGTCGGCGAGCGGTCACCGTGGCTATTGATGTAGCTAGCTCACTGTATACACTTACACTGTAGGAGTCGCACTGCACCGCTACAAACGGGCAGCCCGGCGCGATGCTCTCAGTGAAGTACTCATGGCTCCGCACGTGGTGGCAGCCCAGCATGCGGCTCACGGTCGGCGAGCGGTCACCGTGGCTATTGATGTAGCTAGCTCACTGTATACACTTACACTGTAGGAGTCGCACTGCACCGCTACAAACGGGCAGCCCGGCGCGATGCTCTCAGTGAAGTACTCATGGCTCCGCACGTGGTGGCAGCCCAGCATGCGGCTCACGGTCGGCGAGCGGTCACCGTGGCTATTGATGTAGCTAGCTCACTGTATACACTTACACTGTAGGAGTCGCACTGCACCGCTACAAACGGGCAGCCCGGCGCGATGCTCTCAGTGAAGTACTCATGGCTCCGCACGTGGTGGCAGCCCAGCATGCGGCTCACGGTCGGCGAGCGGTCACCGTGGCTATTGATGTAGCTAGCTCACTGTATACACTTACACTGTAGGAGTCGCACTGCACCGCTACAAACGGGCAGCCCGGCGCGATGCTCTCAGTGAAGTACTCATGGCTCCGCACGTGGTGGCAGCCCAGCATGCGGCTCACGGTCGGCGAGAAGTCCCCGCCGCGCGACTCCGATCCGCAGCCTGGCTGGGCGGATCCGCCATTCGGGTAAAAGTCCACGTGGCCTATCGATTCTGATATGCCGAGACCTGGTAGGAAGTGTTTTGTTAAGGTTTTTGTGTGTGAGGCCTAAAATAATAATCAGATACGTTTGTTTTCAAATCAAAACTAAAGAGATCATAGACTAGACATCCAGGGCCGAAATTATTTTTTTTAAGTATATAGTTTTACGATCTTGTGATATTATAATTAAACATTGTAGAATGCTAGAAATAAAGCAATATAACCAAAGAGAGTTGCAAAAACAAAGTTACAATAAGCAAATGTCGTCGTTTTGTGTCATTTTCTTGTCTTAGAAAAAAAAATCATTTAGTTTTCTCGATTGGGAAATATGAGAATCCATTTTTTTGTAGGTTGGCCAGGCTAAAGGCCACTTTAAATAGGTTTAGGAAGTAGGTATGTCAACGGGAAACAATGTATTAATTTCCGTGATAGATGGTTTCTGCAAAACGTAAGATGTTTGATAATCTACAAATGCGTGACTGAGACTTGTTAGCGATATAAATTTAAAGGTCCGCCTTATCTTTTTTGTTATCAGAACCGCCAAAACTAAAACAGCAATGTGTAAAAGTTATATCTACCTGACATGTAAAGAGGAAGAGCATTGGTGTGTATGATGTCGACGTATTTGGCATCGGACCGATCCAGACGCACGATGGTTACAGTTTTGCTGAAGTAAGGAGCGGCGGGGTCCAAGCCTGTTATCCTTCCCAGCTTCAAGTTGAATTTCTGTAAATAAAATTCATTTTCTAAACAATTTTATTTCAAGAATTCTTTAAGAGAAATTCTCAAGAATTTTATTATGTGACCAGTATTTTTACGGTGCCCTCGCAGAGGGGCCCAACGGAGCGCACTTTGAGAATAGCAGCATAAGAGTTCTTACACTCAGGACTGCAAACGCTGTTGACCTCTGCAGTCGACATGCCGTCGACGTGACGTCGGCTGCCTACGGCAGAGGCCGACGCTTGCAATGAGGGTTTTCGATACTTTTTCTGCCACCAGTAGGCGCAGCCGTTGCGTATAATACACTAAGTAAATACCCAGGTCTGTAAACGGCCTCGGTAGCTCAGTTGGAAGAGCAGCCACCCGGATTGTGGAAAGCTGCGGGTTCGAACACCGCTTGAGTCCCTAGGATCAAGTCGAATGTTTCTAGTTTCTATCTTTGTGTACAAAAATAAGACTTTGTTTCTTTGAATACAAACTATTCTATTGTATTCTCACCTTTTGCAAAGCATGGCCGCAGTATCCAGCAAGATGTGCACCCAAAGAATGTCCAATGAAATGGAAATTATCTACATCTGACAGTCCCAAAACATCCTGCAGTAAAAAAAATAAGGTTACCTTTGGGATCAGACATGTCATCTTATTCATCAAATCACCACTTTAAGAACGAAATAATAAAAACGAGTCCCCGCTATTTATTTGTCTGTCTGGCAGCAAAGGCATGTTCTAATAGGCTATTATAAACTTAATAATACATTGTGAAATTCATAAGTAACAGGCGTCTGAGAAATTCAACCCTATTTTAAATTATTACATTGCACGAAGACCAACGATACGAGCAGCAAAACAACTTCTAAAGGGGCTCGCACGGATATTTAAAAATTAGCAAAAAAAAATTTTCACACATAGTCCACTTACATAAATATTATGAATCAGATGAGCAGTCATAACGCCTATAAGCCGGATGTTAGCCACGGCCTGCCCGTACGGAGGCTGCGACCCGCCCAGCCAGTCCACCACCAGGACCGTCGCGGCGTCGTTGCCTTCGATGTTGAGGAGAGCGTTTGCCATCTCTTGTATCTACAAGAACGAAAAGAGAAAATAAAAACTTAATCTGGCCTTTGTCACTCCATGTACTGGCGCGCGATAATTACCTACCAGCCGCCGGGTCTTCCAAAACCCATTTCACAGTTGGTTGTCAACAGCCGCGTAGAGCATTTGTACGCGAATCTTGCGGTTGATATGACGCGTTGACGTAGAAGTAAGAAGTGTATGTAAACACTACCCCCTTTACACAAAAATATAACCATAGTCATGCGAATAGGAAGTGAAATAGCAGTTGAAACATAGCGTGAAATCTAGATCGCGAAAGCAAACGCGCCACGGAACTCACGAGGTGGACTAACGACCGTCTGATTAGGCCTACAGCCGAGAATCTATGGTGGAGGTCTTTGTTCGGGAGCGACCTATACGTCTACGCATGATGTAGATGATGAAATCTACAAACAGATATTATGGGCCTTGAAATTAAAAAATAACTTAAACGTGTATTGGATGCATTTTTTTACGTTTGAAAATTATTCGAGAAAGATTTATGGGAAATTTATTTGAAAACCCTTCTTAGTCTATACTTCTATACTAATTTTATGAAGAGGATAGATTTGATTGTTTGTTTTTTTGTTTGTTTGTTTGTATTGAATTGAATAGGCTCCAAAACTACTGATCCGATCGCGAAAATTCCTTCACCAACAGAAAGCTACATTATTCAGGAGTGTTATAGGCTATATTTTATTATGAATGAACAAAAATTCAGTGAAAAATAATAGTAAATGTAAATCAAGTCATTTTTAAGCTTCGCTTGTTTAAAGAGAAAAGCGGGCAAAATGCACACCAGTCAAACATTTGACAGAACGAAGTCTGTCTGGGCAGCTCGTCTTATATAATCCTTCACATCATTATCAATAATTACTGACAACGTAGTAATCTCGATGCATTAAGAAGAATACAACGTCGATAAAGTTCTGTGCAGTTCATGGCAAAAACATAAACAATGACAAAACTAACCCAGGGCTTATGACCTCCCTCCAAGAACCCGTGCGAGATCAGATAGAACGGGCCAGCGGGGTCGATGTTGGCATTCCGGATCCTTTCGACGTCATCCGCCTTCAGGAACACCGGTGTCTTTCTATTTCGTCTGGTAAATGTTGGAAATCTGAAACAAACAGAACTTATTCAAACTCAAATATCTTTATTTAAATAGACTTAAATAATAGACATAAATACTATGATAATATGAATAAATGAACAGTATACAAACATAATGTGACTCTACCACCGCGTCGGAGAAGTTGATTCTTACTGAGAAGACCCGGCGAGAAACTCAGTAGTTACTCTTTTAAACTTGTTGTGGTTTTACAATGAAGGTTAGTAGAGTACAATTTGTTTGTTGATAAAAAAAATGCTTAAATTCTAACATTAAAAAAATAAACAGAACAACCTAACAAGTACAGCAAAGCTACATAATATAAAACAATAGGCTATACCAAGTCATTTTATACAATTCCAAAAATAAAAATTGTTAGTCATTAATACACTTAATACGGCCAAAGTTTACTATTTTATAGTAAATTTTGGCCCTCGTAGGTGTAGGTGGAGGAGCTAAGCTCGCCAGTAGTTAACTTTTGGATCTGCATGGACGTTAGAGTGTAACAACACTTGTTAAGAAACAAGGTGCGGGTTTCATCACGCACGCGGGATTGTTCCTCCCTCGTGATATAACCCTGTGAAACCCTGTTGAAAACACCATTATGATCTGTATTATCTAAGAGTGAATAGGTATTTACTGGGCAGTCATAGAGCACACCATCACTTAACGCCAGGTGCGATTGTGATGAAATGACTGCCTATGTAGGACCTAGTTAAACAATCAAACAAAATAAGCTTTACGTGATAGAATCAGAACTGACGCATTTGCTTAGTTTACTTAGGTAGTTCAGTTGGTGAGTTTGTTGAAGTGGACAAGGAATTTAGACAAAGTTCTAGAAAAGGCTACAGTAGCTGCTAACCCTGAGGCGGTCCGCATGCTTATCTGCCACTACCTGATTAGTTTTCCTAAAAATATGAGTATATCTCAGTCCCTTATAGTACAAGCTCTACTTAGTTAGCAGTCAGATAATCTTGGTCAGATTTCCCAAATAATTATTACAATACTTTCCCGAACATTCAAAGGTCAACGGACCCAAATAACTTATGCCCGCTCGATAATGCAGTGTGCAACGAAAAATAAACACTTTGTTTATCATAGCTGATACTAAACGTCACTGTGCAATTGTGCTACGTAAACAATTGTTTTGTCTCTGGCTCGATTGATTCGTGTCACGGCCGAGCCCCCGGCGTTATCACACGAGTCGTTAAAATGTGTTTGTTGGACCCGAAGCGGATCTGAGAAGGATGCGTTAACTCTACTCTAGATAACGCCTTATCCGGTTATAGGCTTTATTGAGATAACAGTTTTATTCAATTATATTAATTGCACCACGCCCATCACGTAATTGCTAAGTATAGGTTTAGACTACGCTCCTGATTTTCCCAGGGTCGACGCAATAAGCTTTGTCCAACAGTGGGTTTTACGGGCGAATCTAAGGGGCGAATGTTATGACGTAATAAAAGAGAGCTCACAGCCGCTGACTACTATAAATATTGTAAATATATAAAAAAACACACAAGTACTTTTGGTGAACTAAAATAAATAAATTAATATAGGGAAGCACCCAGCGCTAGTACAAATTAGTTTCAACAACTGACATTGGTACAGGTGCGGGAAGCGAACAAGCGGCCGTTTGCAACTTAACCAGCGCTCGTAACAACTGCCCAAAACGACTCGTCTACCAGTCGTAAGGGGGAATCACCTACAGAAGTAGGTACAAAACTAAAAAAGTTCTCAAAATACCTAATTCAAATATTATAAGTAGTAACTTTAGCCTCGCATTATCTATACTATTAAAAAGAGGAAGGATTTGATAGATTGTTTGTTTGTAATAAATAGGCTCCGAAACTACTGGACCGATTTAAACATTCTTTCACCAATATATAGGCTATATTTTTTTAATTGGGCTATATTTTGACGGGAAATACTGTTTACGCCGGCTAAGCCTCTAGTCATACGATAAGTTTTGACTGTTTGTTGATTTCATATATTAGGCTAGGTTTTTAATATGCGGCTATCGGAAAGCCACAGGTGTATGGACATGCAAAAACTAGGAATGGGTATTTCATATTAAATTACTATTCACTTGGTATGCTTTTCATAGCATTCAAGTTTGTACAATGAATTAATCCTTAGATATCTTGTTGTCTTACTCTAGTGTTAATTGCAATGAGGGCCTAGTCTAGAATATTTATCAGCATTAATTTGTTGTAAGGCCATTCTCATTTAGTAGAATTGTTAATAGAAGGACTTTTTACAACATTCAACGCCTAATTAAAAAACAGCAGCTTTTGCACGGTCACTTTGAAAACAACGACATAATTTACGTTATAAATTAACTCCGTCTTAATTTCGAATAAACATACACTGTTTTGATTAACTATAAAAACATTGTAGAAGTTGTGGTATAAATAGATTTCTGCTCCTTGTTTGCCTTTCGGCATAAGTATTGCAAAATTGCATCAAATTTATTAACAATAGATATTTTTAGTAATGATAAATAAAACTCAATCTTACTTTTAACTTTGGAGGCCATTATCATGACCTCCAACAGGACAAGCATGGTCTGCTGGGTGAAATCTCTTTTGAGAGCTAAGCTCACCAGTAGTTTAGTTTCCGCAATTTTACCTGCTAACCCATAGGTTTTGTGTAAGCTAATAAATAAGTAATTGGTGCCAATCTCTCTACTCCATTGCGAATAATTGCACAAAAAACTTACAATAAATATTTTTTCTTTTTTACCTTATGACCATAGACTCGGGAGTCATCGGAAAGTAGTTGTCCGGGCGGTTTTCTGTCCAGGGGTATGCCTTCGAGAAGCATCCGTAAGTCCCGTAGCATCGTTCCAATTCCATATCATCTGAAAGTCATCAGAATTTATAACAACAAGAGGAACAAAATTAAATGGTAACTAACAAGCAATAACGTCCCACAACATTTTACACTCGGAGCGTTATCACCAATATCTGTTGGCTAAAAACCACATGGCATTTAAAATATCTATGAAGGCCTGCGCAGACAAGTGATTATCCGCGGCGTACTTTTTTGTAGAATTGCAATTCTATTGAACGTTTTAAGAAAACTCTTAATTCACAGTAGTCTCCATCCAAAAACAACATTCAGGAACTGCTTAGACGAGTTCGCCTTTATCTACAGATTGGTTGAAAATATGTGCTAAGTGAGGAGCAATATCAGTTATAATATGATACATAATCTTTACAGATATATCAACTCCTGCTGATAAGATTCTACAGTAGGGATTTCAGTAAGATTTAATTTTTTAAACATTATTTAAATAAGACCTAAAAATCACATAATTTATTTTGGGAGCTTATAGAAGTTTTTTTTATTTTTGTTTTATTGATCTTCTAAATTGGTAGTTAAGAAAAAGGTGAAAATTACACGATATATTCCAGTAAGTCGAAATACCTAAGTACTTTTTTATACGGGTGACTATGGTAGAACTAATTAAATTATATGCATAAAATTGATTCCACATATGTATTTTTCATTCCCTTTATCGATTTCAGTCATAAGTCACAGTAAAATGTAAAAATACCCTTTGTTTATTAATAGTTTTCTTGTTTTTTTTTTTCCCTTTAAACTTTTTTTAGCAATACCTTTGCCCATACTTGGGTAATTTTAGATATTGAGTTTATTGATTATGAAGAACCATTACATAAAAAATCACTTCTGTTGATTTAAATGTTTGTATGATATAATAATATAAAATGTAAAAATACTTTTAAAAAAAAAAATTAAGGGAAAAACTTGAAAAATGTTATAGCATAATACTTAATTGAAATCAATTTGAGTGTAGGAATTAATGTAATTTTCTCAGACGGATTTTCTTTGACTGGACTATCAGCGTTATTCATCACCAATATCTGTTGGCTAAAAAACCACGTGGCATAAGCTTAACCATAACCAAATTATTCAAGAAAGTTACAAGAGAAGCCAGATGGCAGTTTTTCGAAACTCATAAAACTGCGTTGATAAAAATTTAAAAACATCCCTATAGTGCATTGGGGTAATTCCAAAATAGGGGAAAATGCTAAAATCGTGTTTATTTATATCTATGGTGCATTGAGGTAATTTTCGCGAATTCCCACATTTCAAAATTACCCCAATGCAAGAATAAGAATTTAAGCTGAAAATAAAGTTACATTATAGTAACACATGGCTACTATGAGAATGAGAATGAGATTATCATTTTGAAATACATACTCTTAACACCCAGGCACAGAAGAAACTTATAAATATTGTTCAAATTGTGGTGATTAAATCCATGAATGAGTCGACACTGCGTCTATCAGCCCGTTATTTTCACTAATATTGTTAAGAGAAAAGAGATTAATTGCTTGTTTATAATAGATAAATATAAAAACGAATAGACGGATTTCAAAAATTATTTCAAGTCCACATCAGATAGGAATCGAAACCACGACCTGTGGCGCTTTAGGCATATCCCTCTCATGGCGCGAACCGGACAGTCTCGAAGTATTACTTTCGCTCGAACTAGGACTTTGAATATCTTGGAACTGTATTTGGAAACCCAGGGTCATTGAAATACACCAGATTATCTAGGTGTCATTTATCATTATGAACAGGATGCCAACAGTTTTGTGGGCGAATTTCCCTTATCTCAAATGGTTATTCTGTAGCTCTCGCCGCTAATATTTGAATGTGTTTGGCTCATTTCTACAACTTTATTGTTTACGATCCTGTACCAGCAACATTATAATCCATTCATTAAAGGTCACTTTGCATCCACAAATGCATATATCAGGTGCAACACTAAGACCAGGTTTTAAAAAGTAACTTACTTGTAAATCCACGATAAGATTGGAAAAGACAGACTCATTGGCATGATTATCAAGTCAAACATACTTTTATTAGTTTTATCGTAGACACTTGCCCTTATTAAAATCAAAGTTGCTTTATCAGCAAGCAATTCAGTTTATGGAATCGATTCGAATCTTCTTATTAACGAATTAATTTTGTAAACATAACACTTTATAATTACAAATGACAGCATTTTAAAGTAGGCCAGTGAAATTTACCACATACTATTCGAGAAATGTTAGAATTATTGTCTACCTAATCGTTCAGACGCATTTAAATTAGTCATTATCAGAGTACTAAATACTAAAAAAATTCGGAAAAAGTAAAAAGACCACAGTGGAAAATGAAGTAATTGTCCAGAATAAGAAATTGCGTACTTACCATTAAAACTGCCGGGGAAATTCGTCACATCGGTCCCATTCTGCTTCTCCATAAGCACCATAATCGTTTGCAGCATCAGCGTCGCACTCGTTTTGTTATACATTTTTGAATAATCACTTCTCACAAACCACAAAATTCAATTCGCAAATGTCCGTTATCTGTTTCAGTAATGAAATACGATCAGTGATTGACCCGAGTAAACAATTGTCGGCGACAGTGTAGTGTAAAGTGAGATGTTTAGACTGCGTGCGTTTGTTATATAGGCCTTAATGCACCGAGTACAGCCTCGTAGTTACCTAACAGGTCCGCTTTGGTCAGTTCGCAGACGTTCCGGGATATGCCGATAACAGAGGTTACGACGTTATCGCGTGCGGCTATTTGTTAAAAACGATTGACGCACGAAGCAGTCTGGACTCGGTGGGTATGTGGGCGTATACTACGTTTGTATAGTTAAAATTAATTGGATATAGATGCGACATAATATTATGTTAATTAGCAATTCTCCTTGCAACTGGCATTTGAACTGACACGAGGGTGTTCTAAACAATCAAGAGTGAGCGATATGAATCTGAAGAGATTTTCTGAGAGTTATTGGAACTTCACAATAGTAATAAAAATGTCCAAGTATTTATGACCATAAAGGTTATTGTGGCAGTGCTTAGATACAATACGCCGGTTTTCAGCAAATGCCTCTTTAAAAGCAAATAGTTTAACAATTAATTATTGGGTCATACTGAAACGCCTAGCAGACAAATAAATAAAAAACTACGACGTTACTTCAGTCTGGCAAAGAATCAACAACTAATAGATCACATAATACAAAAAGATCTTAAGAATAAAATCAGGTAACCAGTAGATTTTCCTTCAAAAGAGCAATCCATAACTTCTTCTAAAAAACCTTAACTCATTTAACCAAACCTCTCTCCTTTCAAGACAATATTTTAAGATACAGGTACGATATTTAGTGTATGTATCTTTAAATTTATGTATTATGATTATGTATGTGTAATATGTATAATTTAGGTATAAGTATGTTTTTTGTATTAATAGTATATTTTATTTCCGGTTTTATGAGACACCGCCAACACGATTTCAGCTTCGCCCAGTGGTTGACTGGTAGAGAATGCCATTAGGCATTAAGTCCGCCAATCGTACTTTTTCTTTGCGCAATAAAGAATAAATAAATAAATAAATAATAAAATCCATTTATTATAAACAAATAAGTCTATTGAGGTCAGCCTCATCAAATATTAGTCTAATAAAAATTTCAATCAAATTAGTACTAAAGTTAAGGTGATCCCACCAGATAACGTTATTAAGCGTTTACTAATAAAATATAACAAATAACTTAGAAAATATTACTTTGAAACCTTTTTTATTACAAATTAATATCGGTAGCAAATCATAGTTTATCCAAAATAATTGATTTTTAATTTAAAACTATAGACATATGGATCTCTAAAATTAGCATAGCTACAAATAAGTCTTAAACCAACGTAAACAAGCCACGGACTTCGGCCCGTGCTTGATAAAGTTTTCCAATTAACGAAATAAAGCAAATAATGCTTTTAACGACTTGAGATACCAACTACAATTTTATATCAGTATCAAAATAGATTCATTATTAAATTAATTGATTATGCTAGTAAATGCATCAACACTTTGGTTATATTCTAAACGTAATCAATCAGATACTTGTAACGACAGCCAGCGTTTACTTACATCTTATGGAATTAATTACGGTTACCGCCAAATAAATTCATTGAATATTTTAAGTGCTTTCAGTAACTTTTTTTGTAACGTTACTTTGTCATTACTATTTTTTATTATTTAAATATGATGTATCCACGACTAGTGGTAATACAAAACAGGGGTTGTATCATTTCAGTCTTGAAATTTTATTTTTCATTTTACTTGACTCAAGTAAACACACATTTCTCAAAGTCACTAAATAATTATTTCATGCAAAAATACTTATTACTTAGTCATAGCTTCAATAACAAATCATAATCAGATAAAACAATCCACAATAATGGACTTGTCAAAAAATTCGTCTAAACAATTAAAAAACTCAAATAATCATAAATAGGTAAATAAGTGCTATGAATGGAATTTCCGCGATTTGTTCTTAGACGGCGTTGAAGAAAAGTTACAGTTGAAAGTCAACTCGTCAGTGAAAATATCAGACATAGACATTGCTTCATTCTTATAAGGTCCTTGTACAAGGAATCGTTCGACATTATCTGTAGCGATATTCTCTTTATCGTCTATTTTCGCCTCTGAAAAGCGAAAATTCGAAACTTTCTTTAAGGAACTATCGTTTCCAGAATAGAACTGCGTGCTGTCTGCGGAATTCTCGTCTTTAAAACCGCTATCAACTCTCATCCAATGCACGTTAGATATTTCTTTCAAAGCAGTCTTACTACTATTAGCCTTCGATATGTCAGTCACGGTCAGTTCAGAAGGCTTTATGGCACTTTCGTAATAACTAGAAGCGTTCGCATAAAAAGCATTTTCATTAAACCCGCTATCAACTCTTTTAAAGCTGATGGAACTCTCGTCAACTTTCGTGGCATTGTTGCTAGTATAATTAAATTGAGATATATTATCAGACAAAAACTTGAGATCAACGTTGTTAAAGTCTATTTTCTTATGCTCCATATTAAGGGGATTTTCTAAATTATCTATACTACTATCCAGGGACATATGCGCTGGAGTGTATATTTTAGGAGCGCGAATTTTGCTAATTTCATGGGAAAGCACATTGCTACTGCTTCTTCCCTTGATTGGTGTGTCGTCTAATACATTCAGACTGTGTATTTTTGTCGACGACGGTATGTCTATCCGATCAATTGTTTCTATCTTGCCATGTATACTCGCTTCCTCCACGATAGACCAAGACACTTGTTTTCCCTTTGGCGATATTGGCGCAGAATCTGCTGAAAAGCAAAAACAGTTATTACAAAAAACGGCTATACTTCACATTCTCCTCCCAAGAGCCGAGTAAGAGTTTTAGTGAGAGATGTGAATGACTTCACCATCGCGTTTCGTAAAGCGTTTAACGTTTTACTAAAGGTCCCGTTATATTTGTCTGACGTGTCGTGTCGTGACTCATCAGAACGGACATTGAGCATAGTACGTCACGAACTCACGACACGTCACATTACACTAGTATAAACGTTACCATACGAAATGTATGAAACCAATTCCGTTTTGAAGAGTCACGCACGACACGCACGACAAGTCAGACAAATATAAATCTACCTAAACACACTACACACTCTGATACAAATATTTTTATTTCATCGAATTGAAATTAAAAAAATGTAATCAATGTAATAAAATGTATTTCAACCTAGGTATAAAATTCTATTAAACACTTATTTTACCCAACCATAGTTATTCCCTTAGATTAAATCAAAATGCAAGGAAAGCGGTCACTTAAATGAGGCCCCCGTCGCCTAATTTAAAATACGACTGACAGGAATGTACTCTGTCGCACGCTTGTCTCACTTAGGCTATGGTCAGAACAAATAGGTTTGTTTCTGTCATTCAACATTGCACAACAATAAATCGAATCACAGCGGTGTGAGTGTGCGTGCATGTAGTTGTGCATCATCCGCTAATTGATTTAATCTAAGGTTATTCCACAAAAAGTTGTATTATAATTATTATAATACTAGTTTTCCGCCCGTTTCGTTGTATATTTTGGCCAAATTACATAAAATCTATATAAATTGTAGCCCATGTGTTATGCTGATGTATAAGCTGTATTACTGTAAAGTTTCATCTAAATCCGTTCAGTAGTTTTTGCGTGAAAGAGTAACAAACATTCATCCTCACAAACTTTCGCATTTATAATATTAGTGAGATTACCTTGAGACATGTCATGAAAAGATCCATCGATGCTCATATCCATACTAAAGTCGAGTTTCTGAACGGATCTACTCCTGTGTAGACTTGACATGCTCAAACTGCGTTTGTCGGTGAATGTGAAAGACTCCTTCCTACACCTCTGGGGCGAGGATTCCTTCAAGGAGGCACTTCTCTTCAGGATCGACTTGTGAGGAGTTTTACAGAAGCACGGCCGTTTCTTTTCGCTGTCGGAGTCGGATATGATGCAGTCCAGACAAGTAGCCATCGCTTCAGATTCAGGAGATGTAAAGTTATTTTTCTGTAATAAAAAAATTCTAGGCTCAGCTTTTGGAATGTACTCTGTCGTATGTTCTTTAACTATAGAAGAGATAAGTATGCTAACACGATGAATATGACTCATATTAAAAAAAAATGGATATCTTTTAGATTATTGTAGTTTAAGATACAGTAGTAGTACATTAGATAAACTAATAAATACTTATAAGTTTTATAAAATTGTAATTAGCCTACTTATGCCACAAATGTACCCGTGATTTGTTATGGGAGAGTGGCCGCTCCTGGCACAAGTGGTTTTACACTTAATAGGAGTATGTCAACCTCTGACTATTGTAAACCCTCTTTGTTTATGTTAATAAATATTTTCTATTTTCTATTTTTCTATTTTTTACACTTCACAGTTTAGGGATAAATTAAGATTGTACAAGACACGTCGACTGATTCATAAAAATCGAATCAATACTTCTTTAGCAACAGGGCTATTGAAAAAGAAAAAAATAAACGCTCCTATATCTAAGTAAGTTTAGTTACTAGAAAAATTCGACCGGATCCAAGGGACTCAAACGGGCGCGGGACTCCTTTATCTGATAAACGAAAGTGTAATAAAATATCATTTACCTCTTCATCACTAGATATTGCTTTAGTGACAGGCGATATCGAAGTAGATGCCAAGGAAGACGAGGCTCCAGACTCTGGGTCTGTCCGTTTGGGAGTTTGGAACTGTATGGGACTAAAGCATGGCTCGCCAAACTCCACGGCTTCGAGGATCTTGTTCCGGTAGCAGGACTTGCCGTAGGCGGCCGGAGACCCGGCTTGATGTGGCTTCTTCAAGGGTGTGCCGAATGTACGCTTCATTCCTTTGGCGACTAGATCACGGCTCTGTATTTTTTTTATAAAAAACATATTAGTATTTGAACACAAGACATCTTCTTCTGAACATCAGCAAAGATATACTTAACAGTCGGCCTGGAGGAGACCCTGTATTCACTAGCTAAACTAGCTTACACCACACAGATATTTCTAAAAATGTTAATGGCCTCGTTTTTAAATGGGTTTGGTGTTTGTAAAATGTAAAACTATTCTACCATCGCATGTTGTGTTACTGATGCACTATTTAATTATGAAGCAATAAACTATTTTAGCCTTTGAAATTTAAAAATATCCTGCTTTGAACTCGAGGAAATTGTAAGCAAAATAGTTCATCTAGTTGTTAATTGAGGCAAAAGAGTTTGCCTATCATTGAGTTATATCAAAAATTCCATCTTTAATATTATATATTTTTTAATTTAAGTTTGGAAAAGTAATTCTGTGTCATTTTTACAAGTGAGACTATAAATTCTAAATTTTTTTGTTGCATTCTTCAGTTTTCAAGTAAAAATGGGTTGTGGCAAATCCGTGTGTGAAGAACTTCGAAAAGGAATAGTTTGTGGGGTCCAGGCGGGCAAATCAAGTTACCAAATATCTAAAAACTTGATACTGCTCAGATCTACAGAGCAATCTATCATTCAGCACTATAAAACGAATGGAAGTACTTCTCGTTTGAAGAAAATAAAATTGGCCGACCACATATCACAAGTGAAGCAGAAATCATAATACTAAGAAAATTGTCAAAAAAAACGTCGTGCTCGTGCTGGAGAACTCACGATACAATGGAGAGACATGATTCGCAAATATGTCCAATGTGGGTAGTACCTACTCGTAGGTAACTTTTTAGTTTAGGTAAGCTACATGGTACGGACTACGGTCCAACTACCCGTGCACGTGTTTGTATTTTATGTTCTTGTTTTTGACATATTTTACATTGTGTTTATGTGAACTTATATTGATAAGAGGAATTTCAGTACCCAGACAAACCAGTAATGGTTTAGGGGTGCGAAGCAAACAATGTTTAAACTTTAATTGTAATAAGAAATAAATAAATAAATAGTTGATACACCTGCAAACGAGTGTTAAAATGGGGTAAGTACGGTTTTTACACCGCTAAGGAGAAACCACTATTGACTGCTTTACAAAAGAAAAAGAGGTTGATGTTCGCTCGTGATCACTTAAATTGGACTTCTGATCAGTGGCGTAGTATCATTCGGAGTGATGAGTCCGAATTTGAAGTGACAGACGGCGATGAAAGAAAAAAAGTGATTCGGAACAAAAATTCGCATCAAACGAAAAGTTAGATTTCCAGCATCCCTTATGATATGGGGCTGCATGTCCGCGCAAGGTGTTGGTAGGGGGAGGCAGCTTGTGGATAGTTCCATCAATGCTACGAGATATCAAAACATTTTGGAAGAAAGTCTGCTGCCCTCTATTCCGTCACTCAAACATCAAGATTCCTTCATTTTTCAAAAAGATGGTGCTTCCTGCCATACTGCAAGGAAAACAAAGGCAACTGTCGAAGAGCATCCCTACAATCGAATGGCCATCTAACAGCCCGGACTTGTCACCGATCGAGACCCTATAGTAAAACTTGAAAAAAGTTCTCCGCAAAAATCCATCAAGATCGAAGAGCGACTTTAAGGCTAACCTCTTGGCTATGTGGTAGTCAATTGCGACTGACGAGTGTGCAGCGTTGGTTGCAACCATGCCTCTTCGCATTAAAGCTGTCATTGAAAGTAAAGACTTTTGCAATATTTTTTTCAGAATATTTTCTTTAATTATTTATGTTATGTAAGGTCATGAAAGAATTTGAGATATGTTAAAATAAAATTTAAAATGTTTCTCAAACTGTGGTTCATTTTTTTATTAACTTTCTTAATTACTTTACACAAATTTACTTCATATTATTTTATACTGTGCCTTATGTTTCATACTAGACGAACTATTTTGCATCGGGGCTTGTAGTACCTTCAGCTAATAGGACTACGATGGAATAGCTCCTTATAAAATATTACCATAGAGATACAACTAAAACCTGCTAAAGTATAAAAAGAAAAGAACCTTACCAAGTCTGGACTGAACAGTATAGGAGTATGCGCTTCATAACTCGAAGGTGGTTGTGGTTCCGGCTCGGGATGTATCTCGTCATCGGTCTGTTCAGAATCATAATACTCCATATCACTGTGCTCCTCAAAGAACAATTTCCGACGAAGGGAACCATTGGCTGTAATTTCATATTCTCCTGATATGTCTTGGTCCTGGAAATTATGTTAAATGTAATTAACTTACCACAGTATTTTTAATGGAAATGAATACTTGGAACACTTGTGAAGTCAGCAATACAAACAATGGCGAAAGGCCGAGATCTATAGTCGTTGCTTTGCTAAGCACATAATTATTATCTTACTTATTAAGTATTGTTAGAACTATTACTAAAGAATACCTAAGTTTATGTTTAACTAAGACAAAAATAATATAGATTAGAAACAGCTCCTCACTTTGATTAGAAGTTAGTACAGGTGATTAATGCAGGTGCTTAGTGATTAGGAGAAAACACGTATGGACAGCGATTGATGAGTGCGAGAAAGTGTGTTTACTCCGAATCACTAAGCACCTGCACTCACACTAATCAAAGTGAATACAGGCCTTGAGTCTAAGTTATGAACCATTTAGTATTTTGAGCGCATGATCCAACTTTTCGAGCGCCTAATTTACGACCTTCGGATACAAATTTTGACTGTTCAATACATACAAAACATAGTCCAACCTTTCAAATTGACACATAATGAAACACATTTGTAAATAAAATATTTTTACTATTATAAAATTATCAATTTCGCTACCTCGATTTAAGAAAAAGGCTCATAGTGTAAACTTCAAGTGGATAAATCTCTAATTTAAGCTAACAATAGTTGCTTAGAAATAACCAAAACGTCAGACATAGTTTTGTTGACACATAATGAATCAGAATATGCATAATTAAGAAATTTAAAACTTATTTTTACAGTTATTGAGAGCATGATTCATCACAATAACTGTAAAAATTAGTTTAAAATTTCATAATTTAGGCTTACGACAGATTTTTGGTTTGAATAAAGCATGATTACTGTTAAAAATCAATGTCCTATACCACCTATGATCTTCATAAAGTTTCATTTACAATCCAATCAGTAGATTAGACCTAAAAAACGTTATGCCCGTAATACCCCAAAATTTTTAAATAAATTACGATGCACACGCGCGCTATGGCCGCGCGTCATCGTCATTTTGGTAACAGCCCCCTAAGTCTGTTTGAGCTAAGCAGGCTCTATAGATCTCGGCTTGAGAGACGTGCAAGTGGTACAAATTTAAAAGAAAAACTGTAATTTGTGTTTACTTTGATGATATATTTAGAGTATATCTGTTACTGGATGTGTTTATGTTATGTTTCTGTAACAAGAGTTTGTCTCCCTACAATCAATTTTATGATTCTTTGTACAACCTATGGCTGTCTGGTAGAGAATGCCTAAGAGCTGACCTAAAGTTCACCTTTTGTACTCAATTTGTGCAATCAATATTGAATGAATAAATAAACACATTGAAAACAAAGGAGGAACTAAGCTTGAACTTAATTTCTAATCATTTCACTAACAACAAATCAGCTTACCTGAGTAAAAGTGCAGAAAGGTTGCAAAATTTTCTCTATTTCTGGTGGCAGCTCTGGAGGTAGTGTTAGCACTGTCTGTGCTGAAACTAAAATGGTTTCCTTTTAGTATACAGTTAGCAAGTAAAGTAAATCTTTCATTAATAACCTAGCTACAAATTCTAAAATTAATGCCCTCAAACTAGGCAAAGCCCTTCCAGTGGGGGAACAGAGGTAGTAAATGCAAAAAGAGGAGCAGAAGGATTTGAGTGCACATCTGGGTAGATAGTGCACTTTGCAAAAGAAAAAACGAATGCATAATAAAGCTTACACAAATACAACCGAACTCAAACACAAATAACTTTATTCAAATAGACTGTATCAGTACTTTCAAATCGTCAAATTTACAGCAAAATATACTAAATAATAGACATAAATACCATAATAATATGGATATGTAAATAAACAGTATACTAATAGACATAAATACCATATTAATATGGATATGTAAATAAACAGTATACAGACATAATGCGACTCTACCACCGCATCGGAGTTGATTCTTGCTGAGAAAACCCGGCGAGAAACTCAGCAGTTACTCTTTTGAACTTGTTTTGGGTTTACAACAGACGTTAGTAAAGTACAAGCAGTGTGTCATTTTGATACAAATAAACCTAAAAGAATATAAAACAAAGAGAAAAAACCAACCATAAAAGAATATAATAACAAAAATTCATTTAAACAATTCAAAAAGAAAAATTATTAGTCAGTACATACTAGGTACCTATTAACTATTAAAATAAACCATCTGTTATAAAAGAGCTATTTAATCCCCCATCGAGCAGAGCGCTTACACCCAGGCATTTTTATCTATAAGGCAGTCTTTTGTAGTATAATAGCCTTTTTTTAATAAAGCTGTTTTGATGTGATTTTTGAATCTATGTAAAGGTAACCCACAAATGGTTTTTGGAATTTTGTTGTAATAATGTATACCTTGCCCCATAAAGGATCCTAAAACTTTTTGTAACCGAAAGAGTGGATGTGCAATTTTATCCTTATTCCTAGTATTTCTGCGATGTATGTCACTGTGTTTAGCATAGAGACCAATATTTTTTCTCACCAAAACAATGCAATTGTAAATGTATTGTGACGCTACAGTGAGGATACCAATTTCCTTAAAAATCTCCCTAAGTGAAGCCCGTGCACGAAGCTTAGAGATGGATCTGATCGCTCGCTTCTGAAGGATAAAGATGGTTTGTATATCCGCCGCTTGACGCCAAAGTACAATGCCGTAAGACATTACACTGTGGAAATAACTAAAATAAACTGAACGAGCAGTATCAACATCTGTTAATAACCTATTTTTTCTCACTGCAAATGCAGCCGAACTAAGTCTGCCTGAGAGAGCTGTTATATGAGGGTTCCATTGCAGTTTTGAATCTAGTGTGATTCCAAGAAAAACTGTTGTATCTACAAGCTTCATAGCATTACCATCAATTTTTAGACTATTGGGGTTATCTTTAACATTAGGCAACTTAAAATTAATACATTTAATCTTTTTTGCATTAAGCTGTAGATTATTTACTGTGAACCATTGTAAAACCTTTGAAAGTGCGTCATTAACATCATCAAAAAGTTTTTTATTTCTGTCAGTCTTAAAAACTACAGATGTATCGTCTGCAAACAATACAACATCACAAATATCTTTTAAGTAAAAAGGTAAATCATTTACATATATCAGAAATAGTAATGGACCTAGAATGGATCCTTGAGGGACCCCCATTTTAACTTGTGATCATGTAGACAGTACACTGTTAACATCAACTTTTTGAGTCTTAAACTAAGGTACGAACCTATATTTGATGAACCAGCTCAAAAGAATCAAATCTGTTATGATTCTTCCACCTATTGCTGTTATAAACACAAGTGAAGTACACTATGCTAAAAAGGTGTCAATGCTGCATTTGCAGCACAGTGCACTATTAACATCAAGCAGGAGAAGTTATTAGAGATCAAATTACTTCTCTATGATTGGAAGGCTACTAAAAATATTTATTACTAGCTTTCCGCCCGCGGCTTCACCCGCGTGAACTTTTATTTTTATGACATAAAAACTAATTATTTCAAAACAAATATATGCCTAAAGCAATTAGGGATAATTAGGGGTAACGTTTCACAGGAGCTTTTGAACAAAATGGATCGACTTCTAAATAACTGTATACGTTTCATTTTCGGACCGCGCAAATATGACCACGTCTCCATTTTCCGCTCTAAACTTAACTGGATGCCTATCCGCCAGCGTAGGTCCATTCGAATTTTAAATGTTCTCTTTCCTATTCTTTTTGATCCTAATTCTCCATCTTATTTAAAAAGTAAATTTCAATTTCTTCATTCTTCACATTGTCGTCAGTTGCGTTCTGAAGATACTCTTTCCCTTCTTACGCCCTCTCATTCTTCCGGTTTCATGTCTAGTTCTTTCGTTGTATCTGCGATTCGTCCTTGGAACAAACTTCCTGTTCCAATAAGAAAGTCTATTAGTAAATACAGGTTTAAAGTGGCTGTTCGAAAGCATTACGTATCGGTGGTCACGCATTAGGGATGGGTCCTTGAGTCACTGTTAGGTGAATGTGGTTCAAAGTTAATACGAGGTTATTCTGAGGGGTTTATATGGCTATTATTATGTAATTTTTTTTGTGGCAAGCAATTCTTGGTTTGGTTGGTTCTCTTTATATTATGACTTCTATTTATGTATGTTTATTTTTATCGATTTATATTGAATTTAAATATTATTTATTTTGTTGTTTTGTTATTTTATAATAATTAACATCTGTTGTTGTTTTCAAATGTAATTTATTTAGTTTAATCTCGTGCACCGTGTTTAATTTATCTGTTTGATCGTGTGGTTGACTGGTAGAGAATGCCCTTTGGCATTAAGTCCGCCAATTGTATCATTAATTTTGTGCAATGAAGAATAAATGAATAAATAAATAAATAAAGTAACCTTTTACCAGGGAAAAAACTTTTTAAATAGGTTCGGTAGTTTCGGAGATCACCTGCCTCAAACCTACAAACTCACAATCTTTCCTCTGTATAATATTAGTATAATTCAATAAATCTTTTATCAAACTATTTAAGTTAAGCATATAATAAATAAATATAATTAGTACTGTAATGTAACACTACAACAGCAAATGCAGTTTCAGTTTTCAGCTAATTTTATCAACATCATCAACATCATCATCATCATTATCCGTGAGGTCCCAGGGTCCGCCTTTCTTATTTTCTTGGCCCACTTCGCGCGGTCTTGTGCATCCTCAGTGGTGAGTTTGTTGGCACGCATGTCACCCATAACGACGTCGAGCCACCGCTTCTTGGGTCGACCTCTTCTCCTGGTATCTGGCGGGGGCGGCATGGCTAGACATTTGTTGCCCACGTAGTTTGCCGATCTTCGTGAGACATGACCATACCAACGAAGGCGGCACTCCTGCAGCTTGTCTGCGATGTCACGAACACGAAGGCTGCCGCGGATGTGGGTGTTACGCACGCGATCTTTGCGTGAGACTCCACACATCCACCGCAGCATCTTCATTTCCGTGACGCGCAGCTCCTGCGCTGTTGTGTCGCTGTAGTAACGGCCATGTTTCACTGCCATATAAAAGGACAGGCCTAATGATGGTTTTATAGACCTGCCCCCTTCAGCTTGATCGGCATTTTGGGGTCACAAATGACACCAGTCACCTCACGCCATTTAGCCCAAGCCGCGGAAATTCGGGTTCTGACGTCGTGGTCGATGTCCCCGGACGCGCTTTACACAGATCCCAGGTATTTGACACGGTCCGTGCGCTCGACCACGTCAACGCCTATGCGGACGGACTGGGGATTTGTGGTGTTGCAGGCCATGTACTCCGTCTTCGCCACATTAAGTTTCAGACCGCCGTTTTGAAGTGAATTTTTCCACTTATTGTACCAGCCGTCCCCCGTCCGAATCTGCTAGCGCAATATCATCAGCATACATGAGCAACCAGGGTGGTTGCTCGTGGTGGTCTCGGATGCTGTTTGACAGAACGTCTAATATTACGCTGAACAGAAACGGGCTAAGCACGGAGCCTTGGTGTACTCCAACGGTGATAGGGGAGGGAAGCGTGTCACCAACCGCAGTCCTAACTATGGAACTGGAATCGTGTTACATGTCCCGGATTATGTCAATAAAGACTTCGGGAACGGCCCTGGACCGCAGCGCCCAGCCGATCATCTCACGAGGGACACAGTCGAAGGCCTTCTGCATGTCTAAGAAAAGGAGATGCAGAGGTGTATTCTTCAGTCTGTATCCCTCCGTGAGCGTTCACAAGGCAAATACGTGGACCATGGTCCCGCAACCCGGTCGAAACCCATACTGACATTCCGAGATTGTACACTCCTGTCGAATCCGAGAGTCCACAATGCGCTCGAGGAGCTTCATGGTGTGGGACATAACCTTTATGCCGCGATAATTGCTGCACTCCTGCACCGAGCCCTTGCCCTTGAAGACCGGCGTGATAATGCTCAGTCTCCATTGGTCAGGTATCTTCCCGGTGAGGAAAATGCGGTTTAAAAGGTGGGTAAGTATGCCCACACCACGAGAGCCCATCGATTTCCACGCTTCGATAGGAACTCCATCTGGTCCTACAGCTTTCCGGTTCTTCATGCGGCAAAGAAGCTAATTTTAACAACACTTAAAATAAACCATACAAAACAGTATGTTAGATGAGATGAGAGTTAGTCAGAAATTAAACAATGAACACAAAGATTTTGGTTCAGGCCTGATTTTGAACTCGGGACCACACAATCCGCGAAATAATAATGTTATTATTTGAGCATATCTGTTTGTACAATAACAAATAGTTTTTAGACTATTTATATTCCATACAATGTGACCTGTTCATAGTGTATCAATCTCAGGCTGTGAACTAGGATTAAAATAAAGTTTGTTACAGTACAAACGGGTCACATTGCATAAGTAGCCCTTTAACAAAATAAATTTTGAATTGCATGTTGTGTTTATAAGTGTATAATCTTACTAATATTATAAATGTGAAAGTTTGAGAGGAACATACATACAAATGTAAGTATGTCTGTTACTCATTCACGCAAAAACTACTGAACGGATTTGGATGAAACTTTACAGTAATACAGCTTAAATACATTAGAATAACTCATGGGCTACAATATATGAAGATTTTATGTAATTTGGCTATAATATATAAGGATAACGCGTGCGAAGCTAGTTTTATAAATGCGAAAGTTTGTGAGGATATACTTATGTGTGTATGTTTGTTACTCTCACGCAAAAACTACATAAACATTTTATATATCCATGTTAGTTTTTTAAAAGTTAGTTGTTTATAATAGTGACTTGGTAGTATAAACAATGATATGAAAGTGGTACTTTAGTGCAAGTGAGTGTCTATTAATGTAAAAGAGTGATCAAAGGCGAAGAAATGAGAAAAAATGCACAAAAATTATTTCCTTCACATGATTTCACAATCAAATAAGGTATTTATATTTATAGTTTATTTTATATAATCTCAGATTGGGAAATTTAGATCACTGTGGTAGATAATTCATATATATATTTTTTTTAATATTGCCCGTCAAGATGACCTCACTCCACCTGATGGAAAGCGGTCGTGAGTTCCAGATATGAGGTTGACAAGCCCAGTCATTCAAACGAATCACTGGGCTGGCCATCCTCACCTTGAAGGCCTGCAGAAATGCCTTTTCACGCCCCGCTTGAAGAACCCGGGACTATAAGAGGAAGGAAACACATGTGCTGGAAGAGCGTTCCACGTCTGGATGGTACGACAAAGAAACGAGTCACCGAACCTTTTAGTTCGGGCCAACAAATGTTGAATTGTGTGTGGGTGACGCCGTAGTCCAGCACGCGTGGTACGGGAGTGGAAAGGTGAGGGTGGGATAAGCTGGAATAACTCGTCAGAGCATTCCCCATTGTAGAAGCGATAGAGAACACTTAGCCTGGCAATGTCTCTATGCAATTGGAGAGGCTCAAGGGTCAAAGTTGCCTCTGGGTTTCCAATAATACGGATAGCACGCCGCTGCAACCTGTCATGAGCTTCGAGTAGGTACTTAGCGGAACCGTCCCAGAGATGAGAGCAGTATTCCACACACGAGCGAACTTGTGTCTTATACAAGAGACAGAGCTGCTCAGGCGTGAAGAATCGTCTCACTCTGTTCAGGACTCCGAGTTTACGGGATGCAGTTCTAATGACGCTCTCAATGTAGTCCCGCTGGTTTAGGTTGCTACGAACATCCATGCCAAGGATGTTTAGGATATCCTTAATCGGTAGTGGGGTGCTCTGAAGAGTGGGGTGGGAAAGGAAAGGCGACGCCTTTGCTGTGAATGCACACACCTGCGTTTTCTTGGCATTGAACTCGACAAGATTGCATGCACCCCATTCTGAAATGCGGTCCAACACTCCGTCAAGCTCAACTACAAGACTTCGCCTCTTCTCCTCGATGTCAGTCTGCTTTGCCCCAGGGCGCTCGAAATATCGCGCGTGGACCGTGCTATCATCCGCATAGCAATGAATATTACCAAGAGATAACATGTCATTGATATGCAGAAGAAACAACGTCGGCGACAAGACGGAGCCCTGCGGCACTCCGGCATTAATCTGGAGAAAGCGTGATTTTTGACCATCGCAAAGGACACGAATTCTACGTCCCTCCAGAAATCCGGCGACCCAGTCGCATAGGCGAGGTGGCAGACCATATGCCGGAAGCTTGGAAAGAAGCGAACGATGCCATACACGGTCGAAAGCTTTGGCAATGTCAAGGCTGACGGCCAAAGATTCCCCATGCTTGTCCATAGCCTCCCCCCAGATGTGTGTTACGAACGCTAGAAGATCACCCGTAGACCGTTTTGGTCGGAAGCCGTACTGACGGTCGTGAATGAGAGAGTGATCCTCTAGGTAGCGGATGAGCTGCGTGTTTATGATCCGCTCAAACACTTTAGCTAAAACTGAGGTTACGGCTATTGGACGGTAATTGGCAGGGTCAGACCGGTCCCCTTTTTTGGGAACTGGTTGAACGTTCGCCTCCCTCCAAGACAGCGGCACAAGACCCGAATTGTAGGAGAGGCGATACAGGCTAGTGAACACTGGAGACAACTCCGCTGCACATTTCTTCAGCACCACAGCTGGGATTCCATCAGGGCGACTGGCTTTCCTGACATCGAGTGACTGCAGTTCGGCACGTACATCACACTGCCTGATACGAATATCAGGCATTGTGGAGCCGCAATGTGGAATATCAGGCGGCGCAGCACCGCAGTCATCGATGCAAGAGTTTGCGGCAAAGAGGTTAGCCAGTAAATCGGCTTTCTCTTGCGGCTGATGAGCCAACGATCCATCAGGGAATCTCAGTGGGGGCAGCGAAAATATGGCGATCATATGGTGAAATCAGACAATAATGTTACAATAAATTGATCTTTTGATGTACAATGTACAAAATACGGGAGGCAGGAAAATAGCAAGCACAGCACGTACTGTACGTCCACCGAGGTGTACATGAAACAGTCTACAGGTTAAAATTATTGTATTTATCAGTAAAAAATACAATGATGATCCTCAGGATAATGCATGTCATACAATTGACAAGCTTAAACATGGCACATGTGTCACAGTTACATCCTGCCTTCTGTCTCTTTCTGACATGTATGAGTAAAAGGAGTAGGACTACATTGTAACCTAAGAAAAGTGTGCTTAGACTTTATGCACACTTTTTTCAGTTCTTTCTACTGAGCGCTGATGCAGAATACTTGTAATACAAATGGTATTCAGTTAACAAAACCCCATAAATGCTTCTAATATCACACAATATTAACTTACCATCCCTCATTATAACAGTAGTCTTTTCCTCTGTGAAGCTGGTTAACTTAATGCTAGTATCACTAGAAGTATGAAGCAATGGCTTTACTTTCTTGGAAGACTCAAGTGGACTAGGCATAACCATTTCTTGAGAAAAAAACCTGCAAATAAAATACTGACAATAGAGAAAAGAAACAGCCTGAATTATGTCCTCTACATTTACTTACATGGTAATTTTTTTTATTTTAAAACTTTTGCACTGTTTGTAGTTTCTATTTGTTTAAAATTCAGTGCATCATAATGATTTCTTGGCATTTAAGCATTTTATGGGTTGATGCATAATGCCTTTGTCAAATGGGTAATGTGATGATTTATCAGTGTACCCAGTTATTAGGAAAGGCAAAGTGATCAAAGCGAATTGATCTTTGATGTTTTTTTTTAATAAATTTTATAAATATGCCTCGGCACATTATCCTTATCTAATGCCTACCATTACAAAATAAAACAATTTAAAAACCTCATGTGTCAAAATGAAGAGTCCATTCTAAGGCATTCACTAAGAGTGACATTAACTTTAGGAACATCATCTATTGAAATGAATGTTTCCTTACAAACTGTAAACTCGTTTCTAAAGGAATTATATGATTATATGCCCGGTCAAAGCAAAGTGACAAATTCAAGCTATCTCGAACTTTGATTGATTAAACTGCCCAAAAGTATTTAGTCATTATTCTTAAGAACCAGCCAAAGTAATGAATTTAGAAAATTGACTGATGAACTTGGTCATTATTCATAAGGACCAGTCCGTATAAATACTGCTCAGTTATTAAAGTAGCCCCTATCATGTGTACCAAATTGTTCTTTTTATCTAGCCGTGATAAAAAAAACAAAGTAGGAAGGTGATTGTTAGACTGGTTGTAATAAACAGCACATTAAGCACAGATACCTTTCAGTTGCCTCATCAGCTATCCTTTCGAATGCTGGATCTGGCGATGGTTCGAACTGGCTGTTACAGGCCACTATATCCGCTGGCACCAATTCACATGCTTGATCGATATCCCAACGAAATGATGTGCTCCTCTTCTTGTATATCTTGCACATGCCCGGGCTATGACCACAAACGAACAAAACAGTTTACATTGTTCAGATTCACCAACTTTTAGACAATAAAGGTATACAAATAAAACTTTACCTGCATATTGGTTTGTGAAGCCTATCAATTAAGGCCTTATCGAAAGGATTACGGACCTTTTTATTTGTAGGAGGAGTAGATTTATTATTTTCAGGGCTATCATTTTTATCAGTCATTTCGAAAATAACGTTATTTCTATTTCAAACTCAAAGATCAAACAAACAGAACACACACAGATTATAAGAAAAAAGACAGATGTGAAACAGCGCCTTCAACCGTCAACGCCTAAACCATATGAAATGACGGCTCACGTTTCAATTCAGCCTGTGGCATACTACACTTGACTGTCCTCTCATTGGTCGAATGTAATAATAGGTAGGGGTAGGTGATAACCACTAAAGTGCTTTCTGCAACCACGGTTGTATGAAAACAGACGTCGAAAGAAGTGACGTCGCTTCGCATACTCAACAGGCTCAAATAACTGAATCACTGGGCCGTTTCTTTCTTTTTAAAAAAAAATCACATAGACTATGGAAAAATGCATCACTCAAAGTCATGCGTTCGTTAAAATAAATCAAGGAATTTTTAAATGACAGTGACAGAATATGCTTGGTGAAAACTGGCAGCCGCCTATCATCTATGATGATGTAATATGTGTTCGCAAATTCCTAAATTTCTTAAAAATGCTAGAATTATGTATAAGTAAAGGTGTTGTTTATCAAAATAATCTTCAGTTGGCTATGTTTCGAAATATGAGTATTTTAAATATGGGTATTTTGAAACAGATTTTCATAAGATCACCAAGTATTAGTCTGAAATGTGGACAAATTAGTAATTTTTTTTTTTTTTTGCTGATAATGTGACTTTTTTAATTCCATTTATTTACTTGGCGATTCCTTATAATCAATACCATGTTTTTTATCAAATATTAAAGATAGGAAACGTATCTTTCTATAGCTGAACATATTTTTGTTCTATTTTCGAACATTTATTTTATGTATTTATTTATTACCGCTGACATCGCGAAATTTGTTTGCAAACTTCAAAATTTTGTAATGGTTATAATTATCTATATAAAAAAAACTAATATTATGATGGATTAAAATATAAAAATCATATGTCATCTTGCTATATTCTACAAGAAATTTTTTTTCGTTCACTAAGTCGGAAACTTTTCGCACAAATGAAGTTTGATATTTTTTGTAAATTATTACGAAGTATGCTAAGCATATTGTATTTAAAATCAAATAGACCATCTATTCCTCAGTTAGAAACAGTCATTTGTGTAGCTTAAAGCCACACGTGTGACTCATAAATCGCGTTTACATCTCAAGCAGCGAGTGGTCCGGAGTGGTGTCAAATTTCATTCACGGCGCAAGTGCTAAACGGTGATCCCACCCGCCACGCCAAACACGCGAGTGATTAGAAAGACAAAATAAACTTAACCTTGAAAAAGAAAAATTCAAGAATACTGCTACTGGCAACGCCCAGCATTGTTCGAAATTTTAATAATAATAAAAAATATACCACACGAACTTTATTCATCAGTTTATTTATAAACACACATTTTACAACAGGTATTGGTTAAAGGTTATATTTCTGACCGGTCAATTTCTCGTCGAAAACTTGCAGATAATCCATATGCCTGACATTTTTCAGCAACAAATACCACATAGAAGAGTGTTTTTAACTTATAACGGGTCTACTTCCCGTTTAAAAATCATTTTCGTAAAGTTGCTGAAGGTCCAATACCAAGTCACAGAAATATTGATTAATTTGACGTATCGTATAAAAGAGATAGCGCTATACCGGTTATATGGCAGTATAACCAGTATGTTGCTTTGCTTTGCGTCTGACGATCCCGATACCAGCGCATCCGCGGTCACTGAGACGATCCTGGCGGGTGTGGAATGCTATATTCCTCATCCGCTAGTGGCTGTCGGAGGTAGGAGACTAGGAGCCAGCCGTGGTTTGATAGGCACTGCAGAGAGACTTTGCGCCTCAAAAAATCTGCATTCAAGGCTTGGAGGACCGTGGCCTGTGCTAAAAGAGACCAGTATATAACAGACGCAAAGCGTAAACTGAATGCTGCCTCGAGATCCAGTAAATTCGACTTCGTCAGCCGCATTGGAGAGCGGCTCGTCGGCTACCCCTCAGGGAGTCGTGCCTTTAGGTCGCTTCCCAAGGCTGCCAAAGGAAACATTTGCCGCTCGTCCCAGCCCTCCCTGTGACCACTGCAAAAACAAGATGGAAATCTGGCCCACAATGCTAAAGAGAAAGCCGACCTCTTGAGCAACCTCTTTGCCTCAAACTCGACTATGGACGCTGGGAGCACCGTGCCATCTACTAATCCTTGGTGCGGTCACTTTACGCCGGAGATCCGCATAACCCAGCAAGAAGTCTGACGAGAGTTGCAAACTCTGGACGTCCATAAGTCGAGTGGGCCAGATGACATCCCAACAGTGGTGCTCAAAGTGTGTGTTCCCGAGTTGTGTCCGGTATTGACGCGCCTTTTCGTTCTTTTCTATGCAAATTGGCAATGTCCGCCCTCGTGCACCAGGTGCCTAAAAAGAGTGACAGGTCGGACCCGGTGAATTACAGGCCTATTGATATTACCTCCCTTCTTTCAAAGGTACTGGAGCGTGTGTTGAATGCCAATCTCCTGAGGTATCTAGAGGATCACGATTTGATAAGTGACTACCAATATGGCCTCCGTAATGGTCGTTCGACTGGCGATCTTCTGGTGTATCTCAAACACCGCTGGGCTCAGGCCATTGAAAGTCAAGGCGAGGCTCTGTCTGTCAGCCTAGACATAGCTATTGCGTTTGACCGGATATGGCATGTAGGTCTTCTATCAAAGCTTCCATCTTACGGACTGAACGAGGGTTTATGCGGATGGATTGCCAGATTCTTGTCTAGCAGACGCATTAAAACCGTTGTTGACGGTAGTTGCTCCGATAGCTTGGACATTAATTCTGGCTTCCCACAAGGCTCTGTGCTATCTCCAACGCTGTTCCTCTTGCATATAAATGATAGGCTGTCCAATGATGGTATTAATTGCTATGCGGATGACAGCACTGGAGATGCCTATTACACAGAACGAGCAAATATCCCTCGTACCACTGTGGAAGAAAGTCAAATCAAATTCGTGCCTGAAATCGAGAATACCCTAGCTACCCAAGCTCGGATTGGGGTCGGGACAATTTTGTCCAGTTCAACCCTACGAAGATACAAGTTTGCGCGTTTACCGCTAAGAAATCTCCATTTACTGTAGCTCCTCAGTTCCAGAACACTACCCTTACTATATCAAGCAGCATTAGGATCCTTGGCGTTGAAATATCTAGTGACGTACAGTTACGGAGTCATTTGGATCAAAAAGCGAAGTTGGCATCCAAAAAGCTCGGTGTGCTAAACAACAGGGGGGAAGTAGTACTTCCCTTCGAGGCAAAGGCTGCTGCTGTTTAAGTTAGTGTTAAAATACTCCTTTCATGTATTTTTAGTTTGGACTCCTTACAGAGTGTTCTAGCAGTCTTTGTCGTTTGACAAATGGATATATTTTGTTTGTTGATATTTAACTCAATGTTTGTTGTGGTTAAGGTTGTGGTTCATGGAAAATTTATCGGGTTAAATTAAATAAAATTCTAATTTTTTATTAGGTTATGGGAAGGGATTATGGGATTTAAAGCATTTCATTCAAGCAATTAAGTTTATCCCGTAATATTCCATATTTTTGATTTATCTACAATGGATCCTCATAATCCGTCAACTGCTGGTGGATCAAGCATCGCATTTGAGAAGCATTCAGGCGTGAGTAACTACAATTCATGGAAATTTTCGATGAAAATGTTGCTGATCGGTCTCTAGAAATTTGTGAATGATAAGGATGCAGCCATATTGGCGACTTCCGATCCAGATAAAGACCAAAGGGCTTATGCCAAGATATACTTGAGCATAGTACCCGTGTGCCGGTCCCATGTAATTAATGCGAAAACAGCTTTAGAAGTTTGAAACTCACTTAAATCAACTTATGAGAATTCTGGAATTAGCCGTAGATTGCAATTAAAGAGACAACTTGCTCGAATAAAATACACTGACCATCAATCAATGGACCACTACATAGGTAATTTAACTATATATAATATAAATAATAATTGGCAAATATTGGCTGCACAATAGAGGATGGGGAACTAGCGGTATTATTGTTGATTGAACTACCAACAGAGTTCGATCCGTTGATAATGGCCATCGAAGCTACAAATACCGATTTCACTACTGAATTTGAGAAGAATCAGCTTATTAGAGGGGAATTTAAAAAGGTGCTGTATACTAGCGAAGTGGAACAATCCTTAATATCAAAAAAGTTTGTACCAACCTGCCATCACTGTAGTAAACTAGGCCATATGAAGCCTAAATGCCCTCAGCTGAATAAACAGAAGAAGAAGCAGTCCAACCGTCAAAATGAAACTGAGAAAAGTAATGAAAATATTGGTAAAACCCACTTTACTCAGGATAATAATTCTGCAAGCAGTGACACTTGGATTCTTGATTCAGGTTCTACACGTCATCCCGCCCATGAGCCTTCGCCTTGGTCGTGGCGGGGGGGCTTAGTACTGGTGGCAGGTGGAACCACCGGGAAGCTAAGAGGGCTCAGGCATGGCAGTGCGGTGGACTTCCCACCCACCCATTGCCTGCCACCGGGCGTGGTGGTGGTATGGTGCCTACCAGTGCCCGCCTAAAGGGGCGCCCACGGGCGCAGCGCCTTAGGGCGTGAGGTGGGAGCCGCGGTGCACAACCGTTTGGAGGGGGTCAGTGATCCGCGGCTGGCCCCCCCTGTGTACTGCCTAGTAGGGTCCACGTTCGGTGAGAGCCAGCGGGCTTGAGTACGGGGGTGCTTTTGCCCGCAATGCACGGCTTTCACCGCGACGGCGGAAGTACCTGTGTGCTCCAGGTACTTCCGTGGCCTCCCCCCTTCATTGGGGGGTCGGCTAGAGGGGGCCCCAATACGGGGAGGCACTAGCGGCGAGGCGTTGTGAAACTTTTTAGGGACCCCGCCTCGCCGCTGAAGTGTTAAGGTCGAGTACCGTGGGGTTTTAGTCGGTAGAAATCCGACATAACCTCGTCGTTCCCCCGGGCGGCGAGGTATCCATGAGGATTTCTCCACGTTAATAAAAAAAAAAGGTTGAACACGTCATATGACTATATGACTAATCGTCAAAATTGGATAGTTGATTTTAAAGCTATACCTTCCTTTAACATAGCAACCGCCAACAAAGATGATGTTATACATAGTATAGGCATAGACAATGTTGATGTTATCTAGCCAATTTAAAAGAGAAAACTGTAACGGGTGTTTTTATGCTCCTGCAGTCACTGTTAATCTTCTTTCAGTTATTAAGATTGCAGAAAAAGGTTTTAGTATTTGATAAACATAATTTGTTCTGTTTACAGGGACAGCAAGATAAAGGTGACTGGTTCTTACGTATTCAGCGCAACTAACATTGGCGGACTTTATGAAGTAGATCTGTTAAATTCTCAAAATGCGGTAAACCAAGGGCCTAATATTACGGTTATGGGTAAATCTTTTATCGTCGCTTAGGACATCTTAGTTTGCCCGGAACAGAGATTTGACCCATGTACCCCCTGTTTTGAAGGAAAACAAATATATAAATCCTTACTTTAAGGTCAATCACATAGAAGCGTGATTAAAATGGATTTTATCCATAGTGATATTTGCTGCCCTATGTCCGTTAACAGTTGGTCTGGTACTCGTTATTTTATCACTTTTACTGATGATTTTACGCGGAAAACCTTTATTTATTTCTTGCGACGTAAAGATCAATCAACAGTGTTGAACACCTTTATTGCGTTCAAAACGATGGTACAAAATCAGACTGATCTTAGCATCAAACGAGTTAGGAGTGATAACGTAATTGTAACAAAAGCTTCGCGGACCACTTTAAGCAATGCGGTATTGTTCACGAAACTACAGTTCCTTATTCGCCCCAGCAAAACGGCGTGGCCGAAAGGCTTAACAGAACTTTATGGAAAAAGCTAAAGCCATGTTGGCGCTGTGTGGAATAATGTCCAGGGATATTTATTTATTATTTATGTTACATGATACTGATTTAGATAAAAGATATTGGCCTGAAGCAGTGAATACGGTGTGCTTTTTGAAGAATTGTAGTCCATCTGCTGCCACCCGTGAAGCTACTCCTGATGATCTTTGGGTAGAGAACAAAGTTGACCTTAGCCATTTGAAAGTTTTTGGTTGTATAGCATTTGCTTTAACTCCAAATCAAAAATAAATAAAATAAATATCCCTGGACATTATTCCACACAGCGCCATCTAGCCCCAAAGTAAGCTAATTAAAGCTTGTGTTATGGGATACTAGACAACGGATAAACATACTTAAATACATTTTCTTTTGTAAATACATACTTATTATACATAGGATACACCCAGACCAGTACAAACAGACATGTTCATGCACACAAATGTTTGTACTGTGCGGGGATCGAACCCGCGACCTCTGGTGTAGTAGCCAACTTCTTAACCATTACACCAAGTCGGTCATGAAAATGATCTAAACTTGATCCAAAATCTAAACCTTACCCACTAAAGTGCTTCATGCAACCACTGTTGCATGAAAACAGACGTCCAAAGTGCTTATAAGCAACCACGTTTGCACGGCGGCAAGTGGTCGCTTCGCATATTAAACAGGCTCAAATAACTGAATCACTAGGCCGTTTCTTTCCTTTTAAAAAAAATACATAGACTATGGACAAATGCTCCACTCAAAGTCATGCGTTCGTTATAATAAATCAAAGATTTTTTAAATGACAGTGATAGAATATGCTTTGTGAAAACTGGCTGCCGCTTAGCATGGATGATGATTTAATATGTGTTCGTAAATTCCTTAAAAATGCTAGAATTATGCATTAGTAAAGGTGTTGTATATCAAAATAATCTTCAGATTTTCATAAGATCACCAAGCATTTGTCTGAAATGTAGACAAATTGGTAAATCATTATTTTTTTTTGCTGATAATGTGACTTTTTTTATTTTATTTATTTACTTGGTGAGTCCTGATTATTAATACCATGTTCATTACCAAAAATTAGAGATATGAAACGTATCTTTCTGTAGCTGAACATATTTTTGTTCTATTTTCGAACATTTATCTTTAGACATTTGTTTAATTTATTCATTTATTTCCGCTGACATCGCGAAATTTATTTGCAAACTTCGAAATTTTTTAATGGTTTTTTTTTCAAGTCAAAAATAGGTTTAAAATTATCTTAATTAAGAGGAAAACTAATATTATGATGGATTCAAATATAAAAAACATATGTCATCGTGCTGTATTCTACAATAAAAAATTTTTCGTTCATTAAGTCGGGTATTTTTCACACTAATGAAGTTTGATATTTTTTGTAAATTATTACTAAGTATGCTAAGCATATTGTATTTAAAATCAAATAGAGCATCTGTTCCTCAGTTAGAAACAGTCATTTGTTTAGCTTAAAGCCACACGTGTGACTCATAAATCGCGTTTACATCTCAAGCGGCGAGTGGTCCGGAGTGGTGTCAAATTTCATGCGCGGCGCAAGCGCTAAACGGGGATCCCACCCTCCGCGCCAAGCACGTGAGTGGTTACATAATGCTAGGTTACTAGGTTACGTAAGCATACTAAAGGATATAGATTAGGTGATCTCTTCTGAAAGATGATTCAAATGATTGAATGATTTCAATGAGATGGTTTAAAAATTATCAAAGCTCGTTCCGTTCAATTTCTAGAAAATGTCAAACACACATCGTTTAAGAAAGATGACTTTCATAATATTTTTATAAATTCTCTTGATAATTTTGATGATTCTGTTTGCAATTCGAACACTCATGTGGATGATGTTGTTATTGAACATGCGCAAGAGGACGTTGATATAATTCAACCTGATGTCATCATTGATGCTGAACAACCAAATGAAGAGCCTGATTCCAGCGGTATTTACGAAGATTCTGTAAAACTTACAATAAAATTGTAGATGGAGAATACGATTCACATTTGAATGATATTCAAGCAGAACCCAACAGGCCTGTTCGTGAACGTCGATCTCCCGATTGGTTCAAAGACTATGAAATGAATTACTTCACCGAATTGGTTTATTCAGGACGTAATGAACCTAAGACTTACAAACAAGCAGTGAACAGTGAGAAGTCTGAGGAAGGTATTGAAAGAGGTACTAAAAACGCTTCGGACTCTTGACGTGAACAAAGCCCGTACTGCCATGCCTGAGCCCTCTTAGCTTCCCGGTGGTTCCACCTGCCACCAGTACTAAGCCCCCCCCGCCACGACAAGGCGGAGGCTAATGGGGGGGTTGGTATGGAACTCTCGTCAAACCTCAACTTTGGTAGCTCTATTGAGTCGAAAGCAAAAATCGCTGCCAAAAAACTTGGTATCCTCTTTAAGGTTCGGCGATACTTCACACCGAACCAGCTGCTCCACTTGTATCAAGCACAAGTTCGGTCGTGTATGGAGTACCGCTGCCACCTGTGGGATGGCTCTGCCAAGTACCAGTTGGATGCAATGAACTCAGTGCTACTCAGTGGACCGAAGGGCTAGGAGACTCATAGGCAACTATGCGCAACTTAAGAGTTTGAAGCATGAGCGTAAATTCGCCTGTCTATCGGTTTTTTATAAGGTGTATTTTTGGAGAGTGTGCGCAATAACTACACAACCTGATACCACCCTCTACTTTCTACCACCGCGGCACCGGACCACTAGACGCCGGGGCTTCTACCCCCATGTGGTTGACATTTCAACAATCCGTACCCAACGGTTTGCTGCGTCTTTTCTGGTGCGCACCGCTAGGGAGTGGAACACTCTCCCTGCGTCTGTGTTTCCGGATACTTACAACCTTAGTATCTTCAATGCCAGAGTGAATAGGCATTCTCTGGGTAAGTGTGTACCACCATCGGCCTCGTCATCGCTTACCACCAGGCGAGACTGAGGCCAAACGCAAACCCATTTTAAATAAAAATGAAATAATTAAAAATAAATAAATATCTGGGACATTTTACACCAAGATTATTTGACCCCAAACTAAGCAGAGCTTGTACTATGGGTGTTAGAGACTGATAAACATGCTTAAATATTTCTAAATACATACTTAAATAGTTGATGACACCCAGACACACCACAAACATAAATGCTCGTCACATAAATGTTTGTCATGGGTGGGGATAGAACCCACGACCTCCGGTGTTAAAGGCAGGATCGCTGCCATTGCACCAACAGGCCAGTCAAAATTATAGTAATAATGAGGCGAAAATTACTGATTTACAGCACTTACGGCTGAAACAGAGCTCGCCGTTCATCATGTAGCATCTCACGAGAATGTGAGAACTAGACTTCAGATACAATTTATTTTGCCAAGTTCTGAAAACCAAGCCCTACCTGAAAGGGTTGGGATTAAAGCGAATGGCTATTTCAGGTCTTACCTACACGAATGGGCGTTAATTAATGTACATATTATTAGAAATAACTTTGTGGAAAATCATTTTTCATCTTGGGGAATTTAAAATTTGCTATCTGGAAACACCATTAATACCATGCAGTAGAATCACTTAACTAAAAATCACACTTGTCATAATATGATACAGATTGCGTCATTTGATTGGTTGATGGATAGATTTTCAACCAATCACGTGAAAGGACGTTTATACGACCCAATGAGTTTCAATTATGAGATGTCAATTTGATTACCGTCTAGAGTCCAGAACCTTAATGTTCTCTTTGCGTAAGTTGGCAATCTGGAGTCAAATAAATGACCCCAGATTGCCAACGTATTAAATTAAAAAATTAAAAATGTTAAATATTTAAAGGTATATAATATAAATACCTCAAAATTTTTGTCGATTTAGGACATGTTTGTTTGTTTTCTCATACTTAAAAAACCTTCGTCCTTTTCTAGCATTTTAGTAATATTAAAACAATAATATTTGAAATAGTATCGAAACAAAAAAATACAGTTATATTGAAACATTTACAGCAACTTTTTTAAAATAAAAAAATAATATTTTCTAAATGTTGCTTTTACAGTTCAATAATTATGGTTCCTCTAATGTCTACCATTGGTGCTATAACCTTTTTTTTGTTCCGATTTATTTGTCTTGTCAATGCTCTTAATAAATTATCGCATCGTACAATATCACAGCTCATTGTACTCTCCAAGCTTTTTTATTTGACATTAACTAACATATTTATTTGTCAAACTGACATTGATAGGTGTCTGGCAATGGCATCAGGGCAGCATGGGATGAATGGACGGGACGCGCGGACGGGACGGACATGACTGATGACATAGATGTATACTCTCTGCATGGTTGGGTGGGGGTTGTTTTGAATGAAAAAGCGTTAAAGTTTTTCGAACTTAAAATTTCCATTCTAATTGAATTGTCTGTTAGTTTTTCATTATTCAGATCGTATAAAACAGTTTTCATAGAAGAATAAAATTCTGCCTAAAATGGATAACAGCTGTGAACCCATGGACGTTGATCTGAGCACAAATTCTGCAAACAATTCTTTCAAAGAGCAAAGACCTTCTAGTCCCAGTTTAAGACAAGATTCTAGAACTGCATACATTGAAAATGGAAACTCTAAAACCGAAGTGAGAATATTTAACATTGTAAGGAATAAAACTATGACTGAGAAAAGTAACAGCAAATTACTTTTAATGGGTTTGTTCATAATGTTGTTATCTGTTATTGTATATTATATATCGGACTTGAAATGTCATAGTTTAGACTTGATGGAGCTAAAAAGTAAACTTAGTATGAGATTACATGGACAGTCAAAAGTTAGAGATGACTTAATTAAGGCACTAGCTGAAGATATTGATAGCAAGATCTTATTTTTATATGGTGGAACCGGAGTAGGAAAAACATACACTATTTCTTTAGCACTGGAAAATTTCTGGAACAGTTCCAACATATATCATTATACTATGCCTAGTTTCTTGAATACCTATTCAACTGAAACAATGCTAGGTTTAAATATTTGTGAGTTCACTATGTTGGTTGTTGATGACTTGAAGGAAAATGACTTGACAGTCAAGGACCAAATTTTAGAAGTGATTAAAAAGAGTGAAACTTTAAATAAAAAGTTAACCGTAATTTTGATATACAACTGTGATATTATTAAAAATGATTTAGTCAAAAAATGTGATGACTCTTTTCCTTCTAAGCTAGTGGAAGCATTTGAGGATGTGAAGGTTTATAAAAAATTTATAGAATTTAAACCACTCAATCAAGAAGTTTTGAAAATGTGTGTAAAGGATGAGCTCGGAGGCAAGAGGCTCAATGACGAAGAGTTTGATCATATTTTAAGCAATTTTAATGTTACATTAGATGGCTGTAAAGGAGTTTACAAGAAAATGAAGTTTCTGAATATGTTATGAGAAGGTATGATAGTAGCTATTGAATTTTAGTAATATATTAATTAGTTGTATTTTTAGTAGATTTGTATGTATTTTGCTGTAGTGTTTTAGAATAGAGATTGTATATTATAAGTTACTTATAAAAATATTATGTTCAATTTAATTCCTATTGTATTCAATAAATAAACATTTCATAGATCAAAAGAACTTTATTTTAGAGAATGTTACATGATAATCGGCAATGCAGAGGTTCAAGAAATTATGTTGAATACAAATATATTTACCGACAATTCTTTAATACACCTACACTTTCACATTTGAAATTATTCTACAGCGAACTTAGCCTTTATATAATAACGAGCGAATACTAAATGAAAATTGTGGTGCATTAAAGTATGAAATACTTTAGAATCTATAAAATATACAAAATAATCTCAACCACATTACTAAAGCAAGGGTGCAATATTAAATACAATTTTGACTAAGGACATTGCATTCTCTTAATAAGAGTAGCCTAATAATGACTTCAATATAATGCTGTTAATAGACTTATAAACAATACCCTTGTAATACATTACAATTATTATGTTAAAACTTATAACACAATCTTCTAGCTGAATGGTCAAAAGTTTACGCTATGAAGAATTACCAGCAAGATACTACATGAGTATATTTTGAAGTAAACAACAAAAATTATTTCTTCAAAAGGTATTTCTAGTACAAAAGTAAAATATTCTTAAATTTTTTGAAATTAGTTTTTTTGCCATATTGCACTGCACCCACAATACATAAATTTATTTAAATACCATCAAACCATTTGTATTACACTAGGTTTTTGCCCTGCTAGGCAATGTGATGTGATTGCTAGTAAAATGCAAGATTATCTAAGTACATACCTGTGTACATTCAAATGGTAATCTGGACTATAATTGTAAGTACAATTTAAAATTTAAAATAAAATAGTTAAAATTTATAGTAAGTTATAGTATAATACTTGTTAAGTTAGTAATAATAAAGAAGCGGCCAATAGAAAAAGTCAGAATATCATTTAAAAGCTCCCCTTTAAGTAAAAGCCAGTGAGATAAATGCATGCAAACAGGTAAGTGCACTATTAACAATTTGCGGAGAGCTATTCGAATTTCAAAGTAGTATTTAAACTTTGAAACTGGTAAGTATTTAATTTTACAAATGAATGTTTACTGTAACACCATAGAGGGAAGACAATACACTAGTTATTTTCATTTGAGAGCTTTGGATTTGGAAGTTTAATGATACTTTTGTGCATCTTTAATGTGTGTATCTTTCTTTGCTTTGGTAACATTTGTTAAACAATAATTTTGGTTTACCATCCATGATAATAATGCATAAGCATTATTAATAAATTTGCATGTAATGTATGTTGTAGTTGTTAAATTTAATCATTTAAATTGTTGATAAAAATTAAAATTAGTTACAAATACTGTCTGGGATATTGTGGGAATATTATGCGCATCAAACGTTATTCGTGTTTATTATACCTAAAAACCAACTAATAAATTCACCACTCTGGCATAATATTTGAGACTAATGAAATCATGGTTCTATTTCAAATATTCTGAGATTCATAAAAAACTAAAAAAGTGTCATGCATGGCATCAGATCCAAATCTAGGAACTATCTTTAATGAGCTTATTACAATTTCTCTGTCCAATACAAAGCTGTATATTTTGCAAAGTGCTTGGTTCATCTAGAAATATATGGGTATATTCAGTGCATTTTTATAGGACACAAGTTTAATGTAAGTAAGTACGACCCAGATACTCATAAAGCAAGGACATTAAGTTGAGTATAGTATAATTATGTATCTAATAGATACTAATTCCCCATATATTTCTAGACTGAGCTTACAATATATTATTGTAGTTTTCCATAAAATAATAAACATTCATATGCTAAGGTAAACCTTATTGGCCGGTGGCATTTTTTCATTCACAGCACTTTCGTCTATTTTCAGAGTGTGGCAAACAACTTTAATACACGGGTGACATTAGCAGTTAAGATTCAACATATTTTATATTATTATAACATCATACAAGATCCAGTAACAAATAAATTATAAATAATTAAGAGAACTAGGTAACGCACAATTAGATACATTTAAACAAAAAAGAAATATTTTTTAGATTCGCTATAATAGTAATATTGAAGACGGCACTTTTAAACATGAAATGTGCAAATCAATATCTATGTACACAATATTACTATTTATATATAAGTATGTTCAAAATAATTAAAAAACGTTGATTAAATACTAAATATGCGTAACAATAAAGACTAGAATACATTTTTAGGTTTACAGTTATTGGCACTAAATTCAATGATAATGGCACAACAATGTACTCTGGATACAGTGATACTATCACTTTTAATATTTAACTGAATATGCATTGCATTTCATTTACTTACAATCCCAACTTTCTGGATGTTTACAACGTAAGTTTTGCTAACTATACTAAAATATGTTACAAAATTGTAAAAAACATGGTTAAATGTTATTATTAAATCTAATTATATTTCTAGGAAATACTGAATTTACTGCAGACTTACAGTTATAGATCCAATAGTTTCATAGAGCACATTTCATAAGTGAAACTGTGCAAAAAACACACAACATTACACATTAATATCACGGTTGACAAAGCTCCTCCTAATGAATACATATAATTATGTATAAGACGTACCATCAAGCAGACCATTCTCTTGCACAGTTATCACTTAAAATATTCATTAGCTATTCCAATTTTACTATATTGATCATGAAAATCAGGTACAAAATCAATATTGCAACGAAACTATCCAAATGGTTGTCGTCATCAGCTAAGTCTATGCTCTGTACTGTGCTCGACTAAGGGCTTCTTTCAGTTTCTTTATCAGCCTTACACGTATTATAATATTCTATTATAAATTCATTTACTTCTTTCATGTAATCAGTAGCCACTGGAAGATAGCCCCGTGCATCGTGTGAAAAAGCGAAAAGCAGAATAATAGTAACAACATTAAAATCTAAAATTGACAAAATTGATATAATCCACTTAAAATGTATAAATTACGTTTCAGCTAGATATCATAGATTCTAGTTTGAAAAACTCAGTAGATAGTCTAAAAGTAGATAAAACGTTTAAATTTAATAAACTACTAGAAAGTTAACTCACAGTTAGACTCGTAGTGCCAATAACTGCAGATTTTATTAGTTACTTAGACCTTACTAACTATGTATTTGATAACAAATAGAACACCATTTTTAAGCACGACAAAACATTCATAGTTAAAAATGTAGAGAGACTTACTGAGAAATGTGCTAATAATTCTAAACCTTGATTTTTTTTGCTGATTTTTACTTAAGATGTAGATTTCTTAGTATCAGATCTGATAATATTTGAGATTTGTTTTTGTTGATCAGCAACAACTTGTCTCGTTATTCGTTGACATCTTCGATCATGGCCGAGATCAGGACACTACATAACTAGCACAAAGCATTGGATATTTTATTTGTATCACATTTTAGCCACATATTACATTTTATTTGTATTCAAGACAAGGGAACGACCATTGGTTAAGAAGTATCTAAATTTGAAGTGGTTCAGATCGTGTACATAACAATTTGTTTTATAGATGTAAGTAAATAACTGAATTCCTTAGGATTACAAAGAATTTCTAGTAAAATTCGTGATTTTAAATATAGCAGAAATGGATAATAACTTGTTACCACACTGCCTTAGGACACGTTAGTGATCTCCAAATTCATTTAATGCTTTGAATCGTTACCTTTGTTGCGTTGACTTCACCTTTACTTAAATTTTCCTTTGGGAGACCATTATCCTTTGGCGTTAGGGACCGTTTTGCAGGAGATGCTAGTTAGGAGCGATGGAAGTGTATCGCCGTCCACTTGTTGTGGCGTTTGTGCCAGATACGAGTCTCTTGTGACTGGTGTGTAGCACGACGACCTTCGGCATCTACACTTTGTGTAACGCACACGTATGCTATTACTGCTACATCTTCTCCAAGAAGATGTACTCTAGGGTTTAAAATGGTTGTATTTGTTTTAACGTGAGTCGGCGTGTTATCGATGAAGAATTTATGGAATTCTACACCCTCGACAAGATTTCCTAGTGCGTCGGGATCAAACGTAGTCACATTGGGATCACACAATTTAGAATAAGTTTCATAGTCGCCATTGTTAATGGAATCAATGAGCACTTCAGTTATCTTGATAACTTCTGCTCTACGCAGAGAAGCGTTGCTGTCACCACGAGCTTTTGCAAAAGAATCGGCTTTTGTTAATGCATCTTCATCATGTTCCTTTGAAATAACTGTGCATGCTCTATCTACGCCCTTCTTGTCTTTTTCCAAATCGTCATCTTCCAAAGTGGTACTACTATCAGTAGACTCTTTAACTTGCGATCCATCGCTTTTTTTGTTGACCATAGATTTTCCCGAAAAATTCCGGGTCGCGAGCATAGTCGTTAAGATCGCACCCTTCAGCTTGCGACGAGCATTGAACTTCTTCAAGCAATCCACAGTCTCCTGCCTGTGCATAACAGAAGCAACACGTTCCCGGTGGCAAATCCATGGGTGTTTTAATGCTTCAGAAGCTGTAATCCTCTTGCTCGGATTAACTGTCAGCATCTGATTAATAAGACTCTTTGCTTCAGGGGTGACCGTATCCCATTCGGGCGATGGATAGTCGTAAGCTCCGGCTTTAATTTGCCCGTACAATCGGTGCTGATCCTCATCCCAGAATGGTGGATATCCAACCAATAAAATATATAAAATCACTCCACATGCCCAAATATCTACTGGTTTTCCGTAAGGCTCTTTTTTCAGAACCTCAGGTGATAAATAACCTGGAGTACCAGCGAAGCCGAACCATGCCTGTTGATCCCCCTGAACTTCAATTGCTAAACCGAAGTCCGCTAATTTTACGGCAGCGCCTTTGGCCTTACTAGCCAGTAAAAGGTTTTCAGGCTTTAAATCTCTATGCACAACTCCATTGTGGTGGCAGTGATGAACGGACTCCAGAATTTGCTGTATACAGTGAGATGCATCCGCTTCAGAGTAGAATTCTCTTGCCACAATGTCTTCAAACAATTCTCCACCAGTTACTAGATCAAAAACGAGATAATGGAAATGTTCCTCCTGAATAGAGTCGTGTAGTCTTACGATGTTAGGGTGTTGAAGTTTTCGACAAATTCTGGCCTCTCTCTCCAATTTTTGAAAGTCTCTCGCAGAGAGTTTTTTGGTATTGATTATTTTGGCAGCAAATTCATAACCAGTCGATTTTTGTACAGCCCGCCTCACAATCGAGAATGCTCCTTTACCTAATTCTTCTTTCAGATCATAGTTATCAGAAAAACGCGTACTAACACCGTCACGATTTGGGTTGGCCATAATTAAATCGGAAACTTATTTTATCAGTTCAAAGAAGCAACTTACTGCGTTTAAATTTGAGCACAATTTTCAGTTTCTGCATGTAACTGAAACAAAAAAAAGCAACCATAAGATCATTGGAATACAATTTTTCCAACAGAACAGCATAGTAAGTTATGGTTGAATAGGAAGCGTTTAAATTGATTTTATTCTTTATTAAAAGTAAGTACAGCTAAAGCAAAATAAAAAAATGCATAATAACTTTTAACTTTTAAAACTTTTTGTTGGATTAGTTAGTTCAACCTTAATTTACCATATGAAAGACCTCTTCAGCTATATTGTTTTTTCATCCATTATTGAATTATGTAATTATTGCTTTTAAATTAGATTCCTAAAACCACTATTATAGAAAATCTTTATTAAGTCACTTAAATTAACTAGGAAATGATCTAACAAATGTAAAATTAAATTATTGCGTTACGAAATGTGCAATTAGTTCTAAATACACCGTTGAGTTAAACCATCGAATAAGTTAAATATGGGTCATCATTTTTCTTCAAAGCTACTCCTGTTCCCTGCGATACGTTCAGAAAATAGATATTGTCAAGGGGCGGACGAAATTTATCCGAATGGGTATCGTCTGCACTATTTTGGGCACTCACTCTAAATTCAAGTTCTGCAAGCTCAATATAAAACGCGTAGATGCCTAGACAATAGTTATCGTAGTCACAAGCGTAGACTTCTAATATTAACACTACGGCACCGGGATGACATTTCGTTAGCGCAAAATAATCGATACACCATTGTCTCAACACATTCACTAAAATCCCAGGACTCTGTAATTCACTCAATACAATGACGTCGATAAAGAAGCAATACGCTTCATTCCGCCTTGAAAAAATAAACCACAAACAACTGTTTAAAAATATCACTCCTAACAAATTTTATAGATTCGAAATGATCAGTGCGCGACATTTGACGATATTCTTAGCTGTAGTGCTCGTGTGAACTGCTAGCGATATATTTATAAAGTATGCTAATTGTATTATTTTACCGATTAGAGAGCGTCGACGATATTAAAGGTGGCTAAAAATACTTATTTACCTATTATGTGCCCATTTTACACAATATTGAACGAGATGAAAGTTAAAAACGAAGGGCCTGGCCCTACACCACACTCTCCTTCTGCTCGGGACACGAGCTTCGGGGTCAAATTCATAGACATCTGTGTGTTGCCATCACTGCGCAGACTTGCTACTTTATTTCTTTTCGAGTAGAAACACGTTTTTCTGTACTTTTATACAAGACTGCGACGTAACAGGCAATCGAAAAGAAGTTACTAGTTATATTTCAACATTTAAGCCCATATTTCATTTGATATTATCATTTTTCTTCATAATATTTTTTTAGTTCTGTAAACACTGAGTAGTCCGAGTAAAATCGATACGCTAGCGCAGCGCTAAACCAAAGAGAATGTGTGCTCTAAATCAGTGATAGCGCCATCTATCCAAACGTATGGTAAATAATGTTATTTCTACGTAATTTAACTTAGCGCAAAGATATTTTTTTTTATTGAAAGTACATGTTATTCAAGAAAACTGGAAGTACTGGAAATGAAATCCAGTACTCGAGTTTTTTCGACCTACTATTGTCTTTCCTACGAAGTAGTAGCTGGCTGTGTTTTTTGGACCTGCTATTGTAAATTCATAGAAGGACAAAGCTAACATAAATTATGTATTGTTGTTCGTGTAGGTTAGGTAGGTAGGTTTCGTAGGCACTTGATGATTCTGGGCCGTAGCTAATGATATAGGTGTGGCATGTATGTAGGTTGAGTAAAAATACAAACGTTTGTAAAATTTCCTACTTCCTTCAAATTAATTATAATATAAGTAGGTATTGTAAATTAATTTTGTGAAGTAAATATGTATTACTTCACAATATCTTAAGTACCTACATATAGGCATGGCATGAATATTCATTAGTTTAAAATATTTGGCGTTTTAAATTGTGTAATTATGTATATACTTAAACTTTGATTTATGTACGTTGTTAAAGGACCAAACGTAAATTATATAAATGATTACTACTTATTTACGAGTACTGATAGTCTGATCGGATTGTGCATTTTTGCAGAGAGGGGGAGCCGGGGATGCATTAATGTATTGAAGTCTAGGAATACATACCTGGGGCCCCTTGGGGCTAGCCAAAAGAAGCACGCTACTTTAGTTATGACCTAAGACTTATCACATTTAAAAATGTTTGGAACTGACATCAAATGTCATTGCCATTTGTTGAGTGCTAAGGCCCGTATTCTAAAACAAAATCTGTACTTGAGTATGGATCTGAGTTTTTGTATTAACTGACGTTTGAAATCTCTACTCAAGTACAGAGCAGTGCTTGAGTACGATTCTAAAGTACGGGCCTAAATCTACGTGAATGTAGTACGGGAGTGACATTGCACTCGTCTAATAAACATTTGAAGTAAGTAGGTACGTCTACCATGAGTTGCCACTTTAAATTTACGTAATCGTTCGTGTGAAATATTTGTATGAGATTTCGTACAGGCGACTCAGTTGAGTCGAAATAGAACTAAAAGACGGTACCATAACGTAACAATAGCATCCTATAGGACGTACAAGTCCATACATTTTTAAATTTGGCATGTCGAAACGCAAGTAGCGTGTTGTTTTTGGCGTTCTAATTCGAACAGCAGAGTAGTTTTCTTGTTGAAAACTTTTCTGTATTTATTTTATACTACACCACGCGCTTACTAGTGATGATACGATAAGCTAAAACACTTAGCTCAAATGTCATTTTCAACAACCTTCAAAAAAAGGAGGAGGTTCTCAATTCGACTGTATGTTTTTTTTAATGTTTGTTATTTGAAAGCTGGTGCTTCCCGAATGGTCCCATTTTAATTTGGTCTAGTTCTGACAGTGGCATTCATGAGAAAACCATATAGGTCTTAATCCAGATAGACAAAATGCGCGACAAATGGACGAATAACTCAATATTACGCCAACCGATTTTGATAATTCTTTTTTTATTTGAAAGCTGATGGTGCCCGTGTGGTCCAATTTTAATTTGGTCCAGTTCTGACAGTGGCATCCATGGGAAATCCATATAAGTCTTAAATCTAGATAGACAAAATGCGCGACAAATGGACGAATAACTCAATATTACGCCACCCGATTTAATAATTCTTTTTTTAAATGAAAGCTGATGCTGCCCGTGTGGTTCCATTTTAATTTGGTCCAGTTCTGACAGTGGCATAACTAAGCAAGTAACAGAACTCTTCAATTCTTAGGAGCAATTTGACGATACTTTTTCGATGTATAAAATATATAAGAACTATTCACTGAAAATCAAGAAATATACAAAAATTTTAACAAAAAAAAAACAACTTCAAAAAAAAACTATTCCAAAACAAAGCACTAAAAAGTAAAGAAATAATTGCGTATTCTTCTAAAACTTACCTATACGAGAATATAATGTAGGTAGAATTATTGTTATTGTTGGAGTCGGTGTCAGCTTATGTAGGTTTGTAACTACCTGCATACATACTAAACGTGATATGTAAGAAATAGTATATTGCTAGGTATTGTAGTGTTTCCTTGGCTGGCACCGACTCCAACAATAACAATAATTGTACCTACATTGTATTATCGTATAAGTTTTAGAAGAATACGCAATTATTTCTTTACTTTTTAGTGCTTTGTTTTGGAATAGTTTTTTTTGAAGTTGGTTTTTTTTTCTAGTCCAGGCCAAAAGCCAGTATTTTATTTATTTGAATACGAGGGGCATGCCAAAACAAGTTAGATACTCTTTACTCATTTGATTGACACTCGCAAGTTATACACCATCTTAAAGGCTGGTTGTTTATTGATATATTTGAAAATAGAACACACATAATCTATTTTATTTTTATTTGAATGAGCATCATTTTCCAAGAATCTGGCGGGAATTCGCTTGCAGCAATGGAGCTCAGTCGACGTGATTTTCGCGCTATGATTTATTATGACTTTAAAAAAGGTTTAAAGACTCAAGAATGTTTGAACTTTTGGCTACTACTTCTGGTGAGTCTGCTTGTTCACGAGCAACAGTATTTAATTGGTTTGCTGAATTCAAAAGATGTCGATACGGGGATGTCTCGAAGATGAAGCGAATACAGGTCGGCTGCCAACCGCGGTCACACAACAAAATGTTCGTGCAGTCGAAAAACTTATTCGCGAAAACCGACGAATTACATATTTAGAGCTGGAGCGAGAACTGGGAATTGGATCAGCAGCAATGCAAACCTATAATCCACGACCACCTTTCTCTCCGTAAACGTTGTTCGAGATGGGTGCAATTGAAGCAAATTTGAATTGCCAAATATACAATGGTGACAATTAACTAACTGGCTGTTATTGTCGACAAGGTCTAAACTGTATGGGTTGCATGCACATGGTTGCTAACTGTGGCGCTAAATGCGGTAGATGTATGTCCAGCAGTGGACTTTTTAGGGCTGTTGATGACGATTACGTTAGATATGCTTGTGTACGTGTTATTAATAAACCAAATCATTAATGTGTGGCAGGCTCATAACCAACGAATATCAGCTGAAAAATTGTAGGTGATTATGATTTTTTACAGGCTTCCAGGCGACCGTGATGTTAACTTCCCGAAATGCATCAACAATGATGACCTAGGATACGACCTAGGATACGACCTTTTGATATTCTCTGCTGCAAAGGTATGTGGCATTTGCAATATTTATCTAAAATTGTCAGCATGTTAGAAGTATTCCATCGAACATTATTTCGAAAATGTTATCATCGCATCGGTCGGCGCGTAATAAGTGTTAGATACATTTTAAATTACGTTCACAGCGGTAACTATTTTTCGCATGTTGTACTAAAAATTAAAGGTTTGCAATAACATTTAATACAAAGTATATCTCGAGACTACATTTTATGATCGACAAATTGGTAAGGCCAAAAAAAGAGCAATGGCAACGAAAATCATGGATTTTGTATGATTGAATATACAGAGGCGTTCACATCAACCTTTACATGGGGCGCCTTATGTTGCTGAGATTAAGAACCATTTTGCAATGGTTTCATAAAGGTTGATGTGAACGCCTCTGTACGTAATTGATATTTGAATACAAGTTCTCGCACTACAAGTTTCAGACTAGCACTCAGTAGTTCATACACGAATATCATATTGGACGCAGGCAGATCCAACAAGCGGTTGTAGTGGTTTATTGTTCCAATATTCGGGAGCTAGGCCGATCAGAGTATTTATTTTTTATTTTATTTTATTTATTGGGGTCAACAAACTATATCACAATAAGGTTACAAATAATATTTAAAGTAACTTAAAATAATTGTGATACCAACACCGTTAACCACATGTTGTTACATTATTCTTGAGAGGTGTATGCTAAATTATTGTATCCAGCATCTAAACATCAACTCAATATTAGTGTCTTATAGTGAAAACAATCAATGTTGCATCAAAACACTACAAATCAACCATGTTCCTGTTAGTACAGAGGGGTTCACATCAAGCTTTACATAGAGGCACCTTATGCTGCTGACATAAGACCCATTTTGCAAAGGTTTTGTAAATTAAATTAAATTAAATTAAATCATTTATTTCAGGTGATAAAAAACCCATATTGTGACATACAATTGAAAGGTTGATGTGAACGCCTCTGTACAATTCATTGGTAGGTGTATTTACAAGTATTCTACGCATCAATTTCACATAATTTACTCATTACAGTAATTTTGAAGGTTCTTGTATTAGAAGGAAACGTATACATAGATCTATCGTATTAAAATACTTATTATAAATATCAATAAGACGACACATGGGCGACCTGCATTAGTGCGAAATGTTGAAGTAGAAAACATATCCTTATTACGACAAGTGCGTTTATGTGGTCTCTGCACTCCTATGTGAAGTACTGCCACTTGTCGCTTTGGTGGCTGCCACAAGCTGTGCCCGGGATTTTTCATACTAATTGTATGGCAATGTTTCAAGTGGCCACGTCTTAGCCTCAAACTGCTTGTGACCGCGTTTAGTGGCCCGCCTTGCGCGCACACTCGCACTCGCTTACTAGATATATGTCCGTAGTTTCGGTCAGTCAAACTAATGTGTCAAAAAAAAAATCTTAAATATTTATTCGTTTATTTTAAATATTATATTAAAGAGTACAAACAACCTGATAATTGTTAAAACCATATTCGTTTTCCAAAAACTCCGGACATTGTGTTGTGTGTGTGTGTGTTAGTGAGTAGGCACCCTGTGACGACAGACGATGAATAGGGTATTTGACTATTTTTTTTGTTGAGCTGTTATCGAAAGACCTCTTTAAATAGGCAAATTGTTACAAAATATTTCGAAAACACCAAAACTCTCCGTTATATAGCAATTTAAAAAATCATATTTTTGGACTTGCCACAACGCTTCCTACCAACTGCCGCCGGCAAATGACGTCATTTGCGATCTATTTCTTTGCGTTCTATAAAACATTTGTTTGCCAGCTATATTAATTTTGCGTTTATGAGTATGGTTTTTTAATAAAAGATATCGAATAGTGTAGTTCTTTTTATTTACTCTACACTTTCGAAAATGGACTTTCCCGTCCAAGTTTGAAGGGTGATAAAATAAATTGTACATAAATAAACAAACTAAAAATTTATGGGGCCCTATTTTATTGTATTATTGGATTATATTAAATTATTTTAAGAATCTGATGATGTTGTCAAAAACCCTATTCTTTCCACTTGTGGCATGTCTGTCTCGTAGCTTCACCTCACGTTTGGTTTCCGAGTCCACTATAATCGCCGCGTTTAGTAGCCTAGTGTGCGGTAGCAGGTACTAAGTGAGAGTTCCATGCGATCACACTCGTCAATTCACATCTCGCGTATATGTGTCTTAGTTAAACCGAGTTTCTGCACATCGTGTAACGTTACATTTTTTTGCAAATCTGCTTTTTCACGTTCGACTTGTGTGAGTGAACATATCTCGCCCTAAACCTTCTATTTATACCATGGCAAGTTTTCATATATTTCAAATAAATGATCTGTTGATGTCCTCTTCCCAAAATAAGGTTGTCAATCGTATTATGAGCAACGAAGTTATTACAAACACCAATACCCACCACAAATATCTTTTGCGTCTTTCCAAATCCATCGCTCAAACCTGCAATGACGTAATATAAGTTTGAAGTAATCGCTCAATACTTTTTAAAATTGAAATATTCGCTGCTCTCTGGCATTGTTAGTAAAAAAGGTAAAAGTATGAAGAATGAAGCTAAAACTTTGTCCGCATCTCAGGTGAGTGAGAGCTGAGAGCCGCGGAGGCGCGCTTAGAAACTTTGTATCGGTGCGAAGACGACGCCAATTTTTTAAAACATTTCGTGTTCTACCAACTTACTACTTTTGGAATAATTGCTCTTTTAGAAACTTGAACTAGCAGAGATACGACAAAGGATCTTTTTATAATATTGCAGACAAAAAAATATTGTTTATTGACCTGTTATCAGGGACAGCCAACATTCCGAATTATACCTTTAAATTACTCGTATGAAGAAACGATGACCTTATAAAGATATGTTTTTTTTCGGTTTGACATGACATTCACCTAGCAACTTAGTAAATATAAATTTATAAAAACCTTTATCTTTTATATGTATTACAAGTGTATAACTTAAGTACCTACAATAGTACAATTTTAGTAAATAAATAACTGCAAGAGGAGGTTCGTTTACTATCAAATATTATTTCTTAATTTATGATACAGTATCATTTGACTTTTGCTGGCGGTAAAAAGTTAGGTAGATAAAAATTATTAAGCATAAGAAAATATTGAAAGAAACTTATCGCTGGGTAAAATCTTAATTAATTTCTAAGTTCGAGCTTATTTATTTTCGGTATTATCGTCAACGGCTCCGTGACAATGGGAGCCGGTATAGCTAACGGGCAAATGCACGGTGAGATGAAAGACCCCTTGTGAACGGCGACTCCACGGCTGAATCACAAAATCAAAACTGGTTCGCATCTTGCGCAAGTGTGCAGTGCAGGGGGAGCCAACAAGGGCTTGCGGCCCGGGCCCTTCCGAAATTCGCCGGTGCACAATGCACCCTCCGTACCATCCCCACGCGTGTACTCTTATTATTACGCGACTACGGTTCCTGTCCCCATATTGTCCGTATTATTTTGGTATTCGCTTGACGCGTTACGCTTCGTTCCTCGTTTCGGTTACATTTAAAAAGTTTCAGCTCAAATCTTGATATTGTCCAAGCTGATTCTGGCGACAAGTCTGCTATAAATGTCAGTTGCGAAATTGTGCAAATTATCCGTTGGAATTTACTCGATTGGCTCCATCGTCGGTTCTGTCACCTAATATTGTCAGCGGAGGGAAGTATTAAGGTTTCGAACGCTGCGGTCGTCTCAAGTTGCTTTTCTCATGAGTGGACGTGCGTGTAAAATAATAACTTGAGATTATATGTGCGGTAGAAGCGTTGGCTGCACAGCGTACCAAGCGAAGCGCCCGCCCGGCTTTGCAGTGAGCGTGGATATCGATCGCTGGCGACCACGCCACGGTATCCCTGAAATGCGTTCTGTGTATTCGGTGCTCGTTTCAATTTGGCGGGAGTTGGATCCAACGACGCTACTTCGCTACTCTGTATTTGGTGAGTCAATGAATTTTGTTAAGTTTTGCGCATGTTATCTATTATATTGTTGTTTTATATCGCGTTTCTGTTATCTTTTGACGATTTGAGACCTAATATGTGATTTGATGTTAATAACTTTATAACTTTTCTTGAAGATCAAAATAGCGTTATGTATTATTAACACTAATAACGAACGTTACTGGGTAATACATCTTATATTTGAACGTTTGATGCGAAACAACTAGACTGCAACGAAGGTAGAAACGGATCGTATAGACGCTAAACATCAACGTTTAGCGTCTATGCGCGGAAGATCCCAAAAGCAGGGTCAGTCAGAATTTTTAGGATTTGTAGCTGCGTTATCAGGCTCACATCGAAAGTTTATTTTCTGTACAACAATATTCACTTATTTGTTTTATCGGAAGTGCATTTTCATAAAAATATCAAACATGAAACAATTTATGTTTGTAAGTAGGTAGTAATCGATTTTTATAACTAACTTGCGAACTGAAAGTTCGAGCCGTACTCCGTTGAGTATCTCGAAAGCTTAATCAAAACCCAGTTGATAATAGACTAAAATACCAGCTAGGTACTCAGTTAAACTCTCAATGTGAAACTTTGTTAATTCTGCTTGAATTAGAAATGCCGCCAATGCAATGCTTTCAGCGTTCTGAACTGTTACCAATAAAAAGGCATTATATGATGATTCATAATCTCAAAGATACTACCTTAAGCAGTCCTCAGCGTAAAATAAGTTTATTGCAATTTACGAAACTGTTTCTAGCAAGAGCAGAGATGTCTTCGACGTTTAAGACTCGTACAGAAGCGAGCTCCTTATATTTTGCTGAAAATTGTGTACTTAATCATATTGAGTAAACCATCTACTTTAATGAAAAAACTCGTCTTTCTGGAATATTTTTGCAAACGCACATTAAAGTTGTCAAACCATTTTTTTTCTAAATGGGTCTTTGTTTAAAAAACATTTATGCTCCGGCATTCATACATCGAGTGGGTAATTTTTCTAAAAGTGTTTCGGGTTCAATGTGTCAATATTTATTCAGGGTAGAGTAACGTAATCCGTCATTCCATATTTGCTAAAAAGCTACCTAAACCTCGACCGTCTAAACTGAAGGAACAAACAATGTATGAAGGTTCCCTGTTTAAATGTTTGTCTAACTTCCATAATGGCGGCATCAAAAATCGATGTATCCAGCTCGCTACTCGCGTTTGATTAATATTTTCACATTATTGACACTCCGAATAATAGAAAGGTTTTTGGCCTGACCAGAAGCTCTACAGTATTTGGGTGGCTATAGCTTTAGGACCAGTGGTCGATGGAAGCAGTTATTAGGCCACGTGAAAGTCCGTTGACCTCTGGCCTGGTAACGCGACAACTTTGAGGCTGATGGCTGAAAGTGGATGCGTCAAGCTGAAGATATGACGATGGCATTGACATTGTGAGAGGCCTATTTCCGTTAGTGGACCAATGGCTTAGTACCACCGACACTTTTAGTCGACACACTTTCTAAGATTTTGAACTTTACTTTACACTCAAAAAAATACAGTGGATTGAAATGGAATTTCTAAATGGTGCAGTAGTGGTTGTTGTTTGCTCGTATTAAACCGACTACGAAGACCACAAGCGAACCGGAAGCAATGCGGCCCCATACGTAGGTACTCGTATGTTAAACGTGCGGGAGCCACGTGATCGTACGTAACGTGGGGCGTTGCTAACGTCATCCTTCGCCGTTTCTCGTTCTCTACATACGTGTATTACTTATAAATTCGTACCTTCATCGTCGAATTGTCTGGTTACATATTATAAAAGCCTTATTAAGTAACAGACGCTGGCCTATGTACAATGAATTCAGGTAATAGTTAGTGTAATGCTAACAAAAAGGTTGACGAATGATAAGCCGAACTCAAATTCTCTCAGGAAATCGAACATGCTTTTATGCTCACCGTTTCAGTACAAATAATATCAGAATCTCATTGAGCTTAGTTTATTTCACTACCACGTTCGTCAGTCAAACGCCAATTCGCAGTCTACGTTATAACAGGTTCAGTGGTCGAGGTTTTTTTTTTCAGAATAGGCTGTCGCGCTGCAGAATCGAGTAATAACGTCGTGAATATTTATTAATTTATTAGCTTGGCCTCTTGGCGTCGTTCAGGATTACCACGAGCAAGATGGCCTACGGCTAATATAAATGCAAATTCTGTGTGGTATATGGTTGCCTAGATTACGTGGTCACAGAACGCTCTAACTCAGAGTTGTGTAGCATTTGTGTGAGCTGGATAGCGTTTTCATCCTCGATCCTATTTTAAACCGCTGTTTGAATTATGGCAAATCTATAAAACAAGTGTTCTTCCAGTGACTTAAATTAAATATTTAATTTTGTCTACTTTAACTGGCCGTTGAAGAGTGATGCCATTGAATAAAACCACATTTGAACACCACAACCACACCCATTGAAGTGGGTTGATCAAGCTTCACTTATCGAAAAAAATGAAGAAACAATAATATTAATATTATAACTTTTGTAATTTATTATTGAAACACATTGAGGTAGCGTCATAATAACTCATATGTAATTTCAGAAAATGTAGTGGTTAAAAATCCTTATTTTTTGTAGTTTAGTACTTAATTGGTCAGATATCATAAAACTCCTAGTTATTTCCAACGTGTTTTCTTTATTAAGTTCGTACAAAGAAACATGAAACATTATGAACGTGACTTAGTTACTGGCAAATCAAATTTTCCAAGTCTACACAAGACAAGCTGACGAGCCTATGAATTTTGATGTTGTGAGAATATATTAGATTACCATGTCTTAAAAAGTTAACAATCTTTACATTATAAGTTACAAAACAGAGTTTCTTACCACATCTGTTTCTGTGCACGGCTCATAAAGGGGCCTGTGATATAATTAATGGACCTTTTCTTTTGATTATTTTTGTGTAAGAAAAACTAAATTAATTCAATAGTAATAGATTAGATAGATTACATTTCTGGGACGCCACGTATTTGTCAAGCTAATAAATTATGAGCCAAATTATAGAAAATAGGTATTCGTGCTTCGGTCAAAATTAAAAATCATTTCTCCCACGAGGTAACTTCACACCTTTTATTTTAATAAGGTACTGGGCTACTCATTCCAGCCATCAATGACCACCACAAGCAGCTGACGAGATTTTTCATACAAGTAGTAGTTAGTATGACATCGACGTAAACAAAGCGTTCGACCCGCAAGTTCTTTGCACATTTGTACCTGCTTCCAGCGGGCGTCCCGGGTTTAGTGGCAGCTTCTTGTGGCTTGACCTTAGGCCTGGTTTCCACCAAAGCGGTGAGTAGAGAAGATATGTATTTATAACCAATCAAATTTCGTTATTTTCACATTTCAAAGACAGGTAGAAATGAAGAAATCTGATTGGTTAGCAAAAGTGGCCCAGCTCAACCACTTGTCACCGTACCTAGTGGATCCTTGTGCGGCAGCACCAGTGTCAACTTTCCCATAATTCATATTTCATGATCTTGCAACAAAATACTTAAATTACTTACCTATTAAACAGTAAAGCAGTAAATATTCTAGTCTGCTTGGTATCCTCCTTATTATGTATGTAGAGTGCGACCGTCACGTTTTCTGTGACTAATTATTTTAATTTGCAGATCTGCGAAAGTAATTCAAGTCAAGTGTTTTGTTTTACGAGTATATCTATGGTTGAATTGCGATGTTAAAATGCTTCTAGTTCGTTTAAAACAAGGCCAAAAATAATGGCAAGATACGGCTCGGTTTAAGTACTTCCATTGCAAAATTAAACTGAAACTTGATGTTAGATACGTACATCAATAAATATTCCCGAGGTGTAGAGATTTTCACATAATATTTCGTCATCTAACCCCGGGATCAAGATCTAACTTTCAACTCCTTTCAATCAAAATTATATCTTAAACACCAAAACACAAAATATATTTGTTAAGTAAATGCCTGTATAAATAAACCTCACGACCCCCGTGACAGTATTTAGGATCGCTAATCATGGGGCCAACGGGCCAGTCAAATGCTCATGCTCTGCAAGTGTCGTTAGTAAATTGATAAAGTATTTCATTACGTTTCTCAATAACAAGAAATTGATATGTGTCGATATTTCCTGAGTTTCCAACTCAGGCACTCGATACCACATTTAAGTTCTATAGTTATTTCAAATACAGTTGCAAGCACCCAGGAGGCTGGGTGAAACTAAACACTGGCTCTCGGATTACACGCAATCCCTGTTGAAGGCATTCTGCGCAACAGCTGATTTTAAATAAACCTCTTTTTTATATCAGTAATTTTATTCTTTACACTTTAGAATATTTAACAGCCACTTCATTCTTTGCTTACAACTACTTCCTTTTTTAAACTGGCCGCGAAAAATAGGTATTGAAGTTGCGTATCGGAACGGCACCTATGTTTAATTTTGTTGAAAGGTTTGACCACGCACGTCACGTGAATTAATTGGCTAAATCCTGCAGCGTTTTGTAGTAAAATCTTATGCTTGCTTCTATCAGTTTTAAAGGGCAAACCCACAGAAAAGTAGTTTTTTCGTTAGAACTTTGTATATAGTGTTTCGCATTTTCCTCCCCGCACACCCATATCTAGGATCTTGACCCATTCTCAAAACTTTTCATTCGGGCACTTGGTGAATTGGCATCGTGCCATCTTCAAAGTGTCTCAAATCCGGTTGGGTAAGCTGGTCTTTTTCCATGTTGTCAACTTGCTTCCACTTTGCCATTGTGTTGTCTCGTAATTATAATAAAATTAAGATATCGTCGACTCCTAGAATTTAGTCACGTCAATTAGAACATTATATTTGGAACTTGAAGAATCGAATAGGCCTCGAATCGAATATTCATGATGCCAATGATACGAGTAATACCCCGCGAATTAATCTTTTAGATACTGAAGTTGCTACGCGGACGCTCGGAATGCCTCAAACTAAAATTAGGCTACAATATCTCGTTTAGGAAAAGAACATAAGTTGGATTGGGATATAAGCAAAATTGAAACTTTGAGCATACGTGAACAAAATCCGAATATGATGAAAATCAAATGAATACCTACGTGCCGAAAAAAATGTACTCGTATCGCACGATTCAACGGCGCTGTGGCGAACCGTACCAACAGATTTGAGTTTGAATTATTCATCTCTTGTTTCTGGCTGCTGCTTTAGTGCCGTGCTTGTTCGTTTTTTTCGGACCGACCAGTAAAATTCTGGACGATATTCCGCGCCAATATTCGTTCTTGATTTGCTAATTGAACGCTCTCCGTAATAATAATAGAATACGCTCAGGCACGTTCTAAGTGTTCTGAGAAAGACAAAGGATCCGAGATCAAAGCACTGTTGTCCTTGAATCTAAGTGAACACGCAACATCACCTATGTGTATTGTTAGTATTATTTACTTGTATTTGGTACTCACTCGTCTATAAGCAGGTTATTAGCTGAATTTTTTTAAATGTATATATTTCTCATGCGAAGTGATTTGCGGTTGCAGTTACAGACTTCTCTAATGAAATTAACATTTTTGAGATATCCAAAATGCATATAATCACTGCGGATATATACACGTTAATTAAATAGGTAATTCAAAACTCACTAGCGACCCGAACTGGTTGCTCGAGGTTATAAACACATAAATAATTCTTGAAACAGCATAAACTCATGAAAATAGGAATAAGCTGCATCAAATTATTTGTCATTTAGCATAGCTTATCGAACAAACAGACAGGCGACTCTGATAATATTTGGAGAATTGACCCCGAACATTTTACTGCAAGGATCATGTTCGATCGTTATTAATATTTCCGTTTCTAAGACGTATTGTATAGACTCCAAAAGCTTTTCGAATTAATATTTAGTACAAGTGGGTAATGTTAGAATCTTGGAACCTTTTATGCTCTAAAGCGTTTGAGGTTATCGATGTTTTAGAGTGTTGCTGTCCACGTAAGCAAGAGGTATAAGTCAATCCTTCAAAGACTATCTACTATCTCAAAGCCTTAAGAAATTAATGTCAATCCTGACTCGACGAGATTAGATTCCGGTGGTAGATGAGGGAGGGAGAAGCGAACCCGATGGAAAACTGTTTAATGCGTTTCTGGCTCCTGCTTACGATTACACCTACATACTTATTCTGCCTGAAGCACCGAGTTGAAAGTGATATACAGAAAGGAAAATATAATAGCGCCAGCTAAATCAAAATAAAACAGAATTTACGAAAGCTATCAGTCCTGTCTGTGATGTGTATTCGTATGGTTGGTTATTAAATTGGTTTGATGTCCGGCGGCTTCCGAAAATTGGAATGGTAAGCTGCCACGAGAGAATGTCTTATTTCAATTTAATTATACAATTATTTAATCTTCATGCAGGTTTACATAGATTTCCAAAACACATCAGTGAAATTCAAAAATAAAGAACTTGCATACCGAAACAGACATTATCGAAGAGGAAAAAATTGTGATGATGCCATGCCGAATGAGAATACTTCATTCGAATTTCCTTTTAAACAAGGCGAGCCTAAGGTCCCCGAAACGTAATTATTAGCTTTCGCTGAGAGACAAACTCTGACAGTTAAAGATTGCGAATATGCGTAGATCTAACAGCGTTTTTGTTTTTCTCAGCAAAGTAAATAAAGCCGCAAAACAGGAGGGTCGTGATGAAATTCGCAGTGGCGGCCGTGCGTGCCTTATCTTTCAATGTGGAGGCTTAGCACTTGTGCTATGCTCGTCGCTTGTTGGAGATATTTTTATAATTTGAACCAGTTAAATGAAATTTTTCGATTATCTGATGAAGGAGGAAAGGGTATAGTTGTATGTTTACGTTTGGGTGAACTTAGGTAAGCAAAGACAAGGCTTGATGTTTTCTTTCAGTATTTACATACACCTGGCGGTGGTTCCAATGATGAAATGAATTTGAAAGAAAAATCCGTTTCCACAGAATTATAGGTTTACAATGAGTGAGCCTTTAATTTTGTAGAAATGGAAATGGATTGTTCCATACCAAACCACCTGAACTACGAGTATCTATAGTCTACAATATAATTGAAAAACCTATATTCAAAATTGCAAAAATCCCTTGACTTAATATGAGGAGAAACCTTGAAGAAACAAAATAGATTTGCTTTGGCCCTCCAAGTTTATTTTAAGTAGTAATTCACACCATGAACATCGTAAAAGAATACAGCTAGACTTACTGTCCCATAAGGGTTTAACCTACTCGTATTTTTTTTCTACCAGCTTCGAAGCGTAAATAACATGTTAGCAGGACAGATTCGGAACTCCGACGACGCGTGAACTCAAATAGCGCCACATTGAATTTGAATGTCTGTATGAATACCGAAAAGATTACGATTTGCAAGCTAAATATAAAACCAGGACTTACGAACGGAAGTATTATCCAGGGACTACAGAAAAAGACGGGTGGCTTTTTCCATATAAATGTTTCCCGAGGTCTATCTGGCTTTCTTTATTATGGTACCTACCTCAATATGCTGGTTTTGACTCAAGTGAAATGATATGGCGATCTATTTTCAAATATTATGAATACAAAACTATGTATCGTTTTGCGTCGTGCTGGGTACAAGACTTCTTGAAAATCCTATTTTGCTTTCGATCTTAGATATTTTATGAAGTAAGTGTAATTGTCAACAGTTCGTAGCAAAGCAAATCGATTCGTACTCATAGCAGATGGAAACAGGACATTATGCCCTATGTTATATGCCTAGGTGATTAAGTAGGTACGTTTAAATTTATGACTTTTATTTAGTTGTCTTTTATCAACTTCAGCGCTAACAAACATAATATGGCGTCAATTATTAAACGAAAAGTCAAAACAAGAAATGTGGTTCACCCCGAGTCATGGTACAGACGCACATGATTAACTTTACCACGTATTGTTGATTGGTTCCTTAAACAATTAAGCTAAGTTTAAGTAGCAATTTAGCCTAAACGTTTAACTGAAAGGCTAATTAAACTATCAGGCTGCGACATACAAAGCCTGCTGTTGAATGGGCTCTTTGTATATGCGTATTGTTTGAGCGCCATTGTCACTGGTCGTTGGTTCGTTATCGTAAAAGTTATTACGGATTGAGTCATAAATTATTTAATATAAGCCCCGAGATGGATGGAAACGGCGCAGACCGCGTGACGCCGCACCCTCGTGTCGTCCGCTGCATATTGATCACTACTAAAATATAAGTTACAGCCTTCCCGTCAATTATTATGCTTTATGACCCTGTATATTCTTATACTCAAAACGATGGTCGGTAATTTGTAGCACACGAGCATTTTAATAAAAATTCTACGTGATCTTGAAACAGATCGTCTCCGTGGTCGAATGGTAACAGCCCGAAATCCGAAAGTCCTGGGTTTAAAGGTCAGGTCAGGCAAAGTGTGTATCGTATTTCTCGGAACATAGCCCGGGTTTGTGGTCACCAAACAGCATTTGTGATTGTGATCGTGGTGATTAGGCCATTACCTATCAATTTTAGGGAAGACTTCATTTCTATGACGGAGACCTTTTCCCAGCAGTAGGACCGAACAAATAGTTTAATTACTTTACTTTATCATGTGATAATAGTGCTCATACCCTATATATTTATCACCACAATACGGCACTGCCGTCTTTAGGCTGGGGGATACCGAAGAAAATAACAGTTCTCTTAACCCTAGTAAATGACCTATCATTTACAGAATAACAAGTCTATATTTGGAAGTCCACGTGTAACTAACTGCTTCTATTTCCAGGTAAAACTCCCTTTATTGATTTTACCTACTTCTTGGTAATAATTTGTTACGTATTACGTTATACGCAAATCATCTAAATTCTGGTGAACTTGCATACATGAAGTCCATAACTTTATTATATTAAACTTATTTTTGGTACATACTTACTACATTAAATTTTATAATACCCTAACATTTGATCTTTAGAAAGACATAACATTCTTATTATTTGACACTAATTTATCAAGGGCCAAATAAACATGTCATGTGTCTTACATGTTAAAATCGTAACCGATGTAAATCAGTACATTAATATTATCTCTACATTTTCGAGTTATTGCCGTTCCAACATTATAGAAAACTTCCTACTGATCCTACTTCCTACTACCCTACTGATATTATAAATGCGAAAGTTTGTTATGATGTATGTATGTAAGTATGTATGTGTGTATGTTTGTTACTTTTTCACGCAAAAACTACTAAACGGAATCAGATAAAACTTTACAGTAATATAGCTAATGCATCAGATCTATGTGTTATAGGCTACTATTTGTCAAGATTTTTTGTATGCATGTAACAGAAATGAAGTTCGAGGGCGAAGCCGCGGGCGGAAAGCTAGTATTATACCTTAATGCGAAAGCTTGTGAGCATGTATGTGTGGATGTTTGTTACTCTTTCACGCAAAAACTATTGAAAGGATTTGAATGAAACTCAACAGTGATACAGCTTATACATCAGTATAACACATGCGCTAGAATTTATAAGGATTTTATATAATTTGATCATAATAAGACCATAAAAGCTAGAAGAAAATATATAAAAGTTGAATTAAAAAATTGATAATTAGCAGTAATGCAGGATAAAAAAAAAATACCCGGACGAACTAGCTGGCAACAGCTAGTTCTAGATAAAACGCGATGAACGGGTAATAAGGCTGCCATCGTAACAACGTTGCCGCTGGTCCCTTCATACAATAAACGTCAACGAAACAAAATTACTGTCGATAACGATGTTACGTAATAATTTAAAGAGCTTTCAATGTTATCGTCAAGATAGGCTGAAAGCGTTCGAAAAGGCATTGTTATCACAGCAGTAAATGGCCTGTGAATTCATAACTTGAAAGTATTTATTGTTATGAAGTTTCACATATTGCTTGTAGAATGGAAGGAAAACTATATTCGTTCTCACACCTTTTGTAGAACAAGGACATAAATTGTCAAAATATAAGCAACAATTTTTGAAATATCTGAGACATTCTAGGACACCTTTTACCCTGATAATTAAACACCAAACTAGTAAAACTTGTAGGTAGGTACCTACTATAGGTGTCGGAGACGGATAAACATACTGAAATATATGTTTTCAAGTATGCTCAGACAGATAACACCTAGACACAGAACAAACACAAACTGAACAGGAATTTGAATAATGGCTGGCTATCAAACCGACGACCTTTAGACGCTATAAGATGGAAGTCTTCTTCTACGCCAACAGGCCCGGCAGTATCATGAATGGGTATTGACTTCATCAGCACCACGCTTACCAAGGGTGGGTGCAGAAATTGGTAGTTGCTCGCTTGTTATTTGATAGCGCGTGAGGCAACGCTGACACTAAAAAAGTGTATTTCCCCGCTAAGGCCCCTGTCTCCCGAACCAAATTTCGCTGAATTGGCAATACATTACTGACACCAAAAACATTTTTGAACCTTAACGCTTTGGAATAAGGTGAATAAATTTCTTCGTTTGAATGCCATTTAAAAAAAATTGCATATTTTTTCGTAGGATGTTGCATTTTGTAGGCTAAAGTGGCACGTGTCCGAGTTATTTTCCGGTGAAGATCAATTTGAAAAAGGTGATTTCAAATAGAAATAGAAAACATTTATTAAATTTTTGGACATCGTTACATTTGAGGCGGAAAAAAACACGTAGGTGGTAGGCATAAAACAACAGAATAAAATAACAACAAGACAAAACAATACCATCAGACAGCGACGTCCCGATGCTCAAAAAATAAAAGTGGGGTATTCTGTATAGTGAGATTTTCAGTGGGGTAACTGGTAAGTATTTAAAAATAATAAAAATGTTTGTTTTCAAGTCTAACTTAAAAATAATGTTCTATATCAATTTAGAGGACGATATTTTTAACACTGATTTTGAAGTTTGGAACAAGTATAAACAAAGCTTTGAGCAATGAAACAATTAGGGACACTAATTTATGCAGAAACTACCTGTATTTTTGACGAGATGAGATTTAGACACAGAACATTTAAGACCAGTTGCGTTTTTGACGAGAAGCGTTTTAAACGAGATGTATTTTTAGACCAGTTGCGTTATAGGCGAGATGTATTTTTTAGACTAGTTGCGTTTTAGGCGAGAAGTGTTTAAGACCAGCTGCCAGGTGCATTTTAGACCGATTGCTTGGCAGACCAACTGCTTTTTAGACCACTTGCTACTTAAACTAGCTGCTTTTTATATCAGTAGTTATTTAGACCAGCTCCGTTTTAGACGAAATGATACTAACCTCCACATACTCATACAATATCTGGGAGATTCATTACATAATAAATTGCGTTTAAAATAGGTCATGTGGAAATAATCTAAGTAAACAGTGTGATATTTAATAAAGTGTGATATTTATTGAAGGACTTCGTACTCGTCGTCGGTGTACCGGCGCAGGGACTGGGGCGTAGCCATGGTTTTCGGAATCATTCAATCGATATTTTTTTTAACACTGCGCATACAATGTTCGCATATTTTAATGACCAACTGTGTCATTATACTTCTCTAGCTGTATAAAGAAAAACTAGGTGTGTATGTTGGTATATTTGTAGAAAAATGAAAACTTGTTTAATAGCAAGTTGAAATTGTCTGCAAATATATTTCCATTCCGGAGTTATATGATATGAGCTATACATTTATAAGAGAGCTACTAGGAGCTAAGCACCATACAGGAAAACCGATACACCTAGAAGTACCCTCACTCCGTATACCGTGAAGGTAATAAAAGCGAAGCAATAATGTCTGGTTGTGGGAATATATTTTATACCTACTCACTCACGCCACGTTATCTCTGGCTTTAGAAAAAATATTTTCACATTGTGGAATAACATACAAATAAACCGCTTTTATTCGTTTTGAGTTCATTGGACTGGAGCATGTTCCCGTCTTATTACTTCATTCAAAGGTTTCCTTCTTTATCAACGCTCACTTTTAAGTATTGTTAAAAATAAATAAAGAGCGATAAAGAGGTTGATACATTTGGTAAAATAGGTAATATACCTACTTGAATGGCAGGTATTGAATTTTATTAAAGTGAATTTTTGTAGGAAAAACAGCGAATACGAATCTATAGACCGGTTGATTATCATTTTCCTTACGATGTAAGTAGAATACCGGGGATTAAGAACACGAACATGGTAACGAACAATGATTCCCCTAACGTGGGACCACTTTCAGTGTCATGCAAGGTACCTACTAAGATGGGTTAAATTGGATAAAGTATTTAGTATATGTATCTTCATGTGTCATGCGGATGCGGGGTTAATCGTAAAATGGGGTTCACATCCAACTTACATAAGGCTACCTTATGCAGCTGACATAAAACTCATTTTGCAATGTTTTTGTAAAGGTTGATTGAACGCCTCTGTACCTGCTGGTTTGATAATTCGTCGCCCGGTCTATGCAACTTTTTCCACCTCCATACTAACTCCTCGAACCCTTTGAGCAACATTGCAAAACGATTTGTGTAGTTGAGCTAAGTTGGCGTTTAACTTTTTAATAAAATGAAACGAGATGATATTTTTGTAGAAGTTTTTCGCATTCGGTAGCGAACTTCCAAACACCTGCGGTTAAGCGAGACCTAAGCGCGGTTTCAGACCAGTGTTTTATACGCGCGTAGTTCGTTTTTATATTGCATGTAAGCGCGTAAAGGCGCATCTTTTGCCACATGCGCAACTCGTATAAGCGTTGAAGAGCTTGTAAGGTCGTATAAGCCGCTCACTGACAGCACCTCCGGTTCGAGCGAAAACGTCGAAATATGTCCGTAGGTACTCCGGTTTTGTAAAGTAGCGAACGCGCATATGAACGCGTATGCTGAAATGTCCGTAGGTATACGCCCAGAAAAAAACGCAAGTCTCAAACCGCTATAAGAGTCTCTCTAGGGGCTTAGCCTTTAATGTTTTTGACTACTTATTCAGCTTTTGCTCTAAGTATTTGTTTGGCACTGGTAGGTACATACACGTTTCAGACCGACGTATAGTTCAGCAAATCGTGTATTCCTATACATTTTGGACTCTCATTCCTTAAAATATTTCAGCGTTAACGGTGGCGGTCAGGTTTTGCGGTTTGGCCTGAAAATGAGTTGAGTGACACAGGGCGGCTCTCCTCCAAGCCTTATTAACCCAAGTTTTGGTAACATTTTGATAAAGTACCTAGCGGAATAAATAAAATGAAAAAAATCTGGGACAAATTACACCAAGATCATTTGACCCCAAACTAAGAAGATCTTGTACCATGGGTGTCAGACTGATAAGCGTACTTAAATACATACTCGTAATAACACTCATACACAACAAACAAAGATGTTCGTCACACGAATGTTTGTCATCGATCGAACCCACGACCTCCGGTGCATAAGGCAGGATCGCTACCATTGCTCCAACAGGCCAGTCAAATAAAGTTGAATTTATAGTCATATAATATTTTTTTTAAGTCATATAAATTGTAAATGCGATTTTATCATGTTTTTCTTATATATCATGTTTGGCATATGAAACTGGCACCGCAGTATTTCTTACCCTCTGAGCCTCAGATCATAGAAGGGATCCCTTCTATGATCTGAGCTCTGAGCTATAATGTGAAATATTGGAAGGTTACGAGAATCTAACATCCATTTTAAATCAGATCAGCTACTAAATACCTTACCGTCCGGCACTCATTGGACTTTCAGTACTCTTTGGTTGATTACCCATTTCGCTACCCTTACCCTCCGCACCGTCAACAAAATTAAGTAAGTATTTTCATCCAGCTCAATCATAACAAGCTTCAGCACTAAAGTTCTAGTTCTAGAAAATGTATATTGCCTTTGGTAGTGGTCGGACTTGTAATAAGTTCGACTTTAGTACTATGTAACGAGAAGCCGACGCGACCGGCGGGTGTTGGTCGATAAAAGTTATTTAATAATAAGAAACAATGCGCCTTAAGCTACGAGTATGTACTGCTTGGAGTTGCGTGAGCGGACTTGATATTACATTCGTGGGGGGCAACTACGAGTATAAGCGCCTCATATCAAGCATACCTACGGTGTGCACGGCATTGCCGAAAATTCTCACATTATCGCAAATATGCGTTATGAAGAATAAATACGAATATTTATGAAAATCTAATTTGCTGGTACTTAGACTCACTCAGTAATTGAGGTATCTAAGTGAAAATCGAATTTGTATATAAAACTTTCATTTCAAGGTCACCATGGAAATCAGTGGAACAGTCAATATTTTTTATATGAAAACCAATTCAAAAATCAATTTTACACTTACATCGTTACCTCATCACGAATATGCCATATTGTTTTTGTAAGGCTTAATAATCACCTGGTATAGATTAATTTACACCCAAACACAGAACAAGCACTATTTTCAGTAGATATTAAGTAGATATTGTTTCGCGTAGCTCTTAATTGTTTTTCGTAGAAGCGATCTTGTGTGGCTTTTCTTCTTTACCAACGTATCAAGCAAGTTTGTTTCAATCCTCACAATAAGAGCCTAGTTCTGTCTGCGTGTTTACTTAAAATTATATGAAAACTGGCTTTTGCTCGCGACATCGCCCGCATTTAGCAGTTTTATTCGCCGTTAAGGGTTATTTTCGCGACAAAAGGGAGCCTGAATCCTTTCCCAATCCATTTGTTTACCAAAATTAATCATTCGTCGGCGGTTTAGGTCTCAAAAAACCAAACAGACAGAATTACTCTCGCGATCATAACAAAATTTATGAGTAATTTTTGATCTTGAAAAGTGATATTACCTACTTCTCACCGCCAGTACTAAAGAGAAAAGCCATAAAGAAACGGAATTTTATGAAATAAAATAGTACTCATTTGCCTTCTAATCTGTTTCACAATGATGCAATTAGAGTACAGTATGTACGAGTACTTCTTCCATTATAAAACGTGAACTTAGGCCCGTTTTCTGAAATAAAGTCAATAAGTACTTGAGTCTAGATCTGTGTGACGTTTTTGTATGAAGTGCCGTTTTCATGTCTCAAGTAGGTACAGGTCAATGCTTGAGTATGATTTTAGAATACGGACCTTAGAATGCAGATATTAACCGCAACTACGAGTATGATGCATAAGAAAAACCATCAATGGTGGTGTTTATATGAATCTTATGATTGTTTTCTAAAATTTTGCTCTTTAAAAATAAAAGAGAGCGTCGAGGTCTATGGGTTAAGACCCCAACTCAGATGGTGGATCGTGTGGTTCCGAATCTGGCTAGACCTATCGTTGTATTAATTGTTAAATTTTAAGACTAACACTCCGTAGTTTCCGGTGATGGAAAACAACGATAAAAACTAAAATATGGATAGCGGCGTAATGCTCACCACCTGCCACCTTGAACTCAAGGTGGCCGGTTAGAACTCTAAACTATAAGTTTCGTTCACCATGACGGCAACAGTCACTTGCCTCTGACTACCCTGTTTTGGAAATATTCGTGATGGTATTTTAAGTTATGTAACATTGCATTGATCGAAAATCACAGTTACCAAACCAACGTATTCAGATTCCGAAACCAAAGCTCGTTATGAATTCACTTTAAAACAGCCTCACAGCGTTTTATAAACGTAATAATTACCCGTTTGTCGTTCAAATACGCCCGCGTTGCGACGCATTTAGTTGGCTTAGGTTTTGGTATGTAACTGAAATACATTTGCGCTCGACTGTGCGGCAACCGGCATATAATAATGGCAAATACACGACCCTTTTTCCGATAATTCTCATACCCTACTCAGAAAAAGCTTTCAATCGATGCGATGTTTTCGACTACGAAATCTTAGGAGTGTTTGCTTGTGCATGTTGGTGTCTTTACCATTACTAATGCAGATGTTCGTTTTTCTGATTATATGAGAACCTAGATACTTAATGTATTTGCTTGGTTGTTTCCTAGCATAGAGGACATGATAACATGCAGTATCAAGGTGATTTTAGCTGACTACCTACCTAGTTCTTTTCTCTGTCGTCCACTTTGACCTCATTTTACCTATGAAGAGTTTGAGTTTATGAAAATCTTTAGTGGGTACTTTTTCGCTATATGATTTAAGCTACCTTTTAAATTTCCTACCTTTCTTATTCATATTTTTAGTCTGTATCCTAAAGTCTGAATCAGGAATCTCCTCAGCTAAAGGGCATAAACTTAAACCCGTCTGACCCTCAATAATCCTCAGAACCCTATGAGGCTGTCCCAGTTTGTGAACTGTAATGTGAACAATAGAATTGGCTGCGATGTTAGATTGGATAAATCAACATTGCTTTGGTGGAGATCGGCGCTTTCCTGACTTTCGGTAAAACTTTTACAGCTTGCTATAAGTTTTATTGCCGGCAGAATGCAAATTCGGCAAATTAGCGTCAGTTGATGCGGCGCTTTGTGTCTAGGAAGTAATATAGCCGTTTTAAGTAGGTCGCAGAGTAGGAACCATTTCGTACAGTGACTGCCACTAGAATTATTATTCTTGTTGCTCATGCACAAATATAGCCACATCCACGGCAAAACTTACGAATCCGGTATTTTAACGAAATCAGGCTTTTGATGAAAAACTGCCAAGGCAAAGTCACGGATATTACAAAGAGAACTGTTAGAGTTAAAACACCCATAGTAAACTAAAAAACGTACCTATATAAGCGAGCAGGTTTCTGCAGCACAACAACAACGTCGGTGAGCGAGAAACCAGTCTTTTACGAGAATTTTCTTGCTTCGCGACCTTATGCCACATTGAGACCATTTTACCAAATTTGGAAAACGTTCAATGAACAATGCGCGAATATACATACATAGTCTTAGAATAATTACATATAGAAACCAAGTCCGCGCACCCATTTTGAAGCACCTTTATTGGAGCCATCCAATCGGACCGCTTTGCAGTGTTCATTACAGCTCCGCAATGTTCAATGTCAAAGCGCACCGCACGTAAACAAGCAATAGTCATGCATATGTGGATCGGATTAGTGCTTCATTTTTGACGGGGCGGTTGTATGAAGACTATCCTTCTATACGTTATTATTCTAAGCACATAGTATTAGATTGGATAATTCAACTTCACTCGGCACAGGTCGGCATTCGGCAACCACTCGCTACCGGCTTTCGATAAGAGATGATAAAAGTTTTACGGCCGCCGAAACTTTTATTGCCAGCAGAATGGAAATTTTCCAAATTGGTGTCTGTTGATTCTGGACTATCTTGCTTGGGCTAGAGAAAATACGTATACTATACCTACCTATGTATCTTTTCATCTCCTATAAAAATCCCTATTACTATGCCTAATAAAGCGTATAGTTTGGTAATATTTTGTAGAGGTGTAAATTACGCAAGATACTAAATCCAAAAATAAAACAAATTTTTGTGCGTATGTTCCAGGATTGACGTGACTATAGAAACTAGTAATACCTACTATGTAATAGCTGTGCTGAAATCAGCGGTAGTTTAGATTCATATATATATGTATTGCAGAAGAGGAATTTTATATTCTTAACGCTTAAAAAGGTCAACAATCATAGCAAATCATCCACTTAGCCAATTTGTAGATAAACAAAAAAAAAATTCACAAATAGAGTTAGCTTCAGGTAGCTTGCTACAGTATTTTTTGTTCAATTAGTTACAAACTTGATGGTTGACAATCAAAAGATAGCTACTACAAATTAAAATTCAACGAAATTGCTGCTAGGATATGATCATATTGACACTTAATAACGTGAGCTACTGAGAGGAGAAAAAAAGTAATGAAAGTATGTTTCTGTCGTAGCCCATTGTAAATATTTAATACCAATTTTAATACGCCCCTCAATAATGAATCTCTTGCTGATTTTGCCTCTTAGTTATTTGATTAGAAAATATCCAGGTCACATATCACCACTGAAACTTCATTAGTTCCTTCATTTTCATTACTAACTTCATAGGCTTTTTCGTGGTTATCCTGTATATAGATACGATTATTTGCAAACTAATTCATTTGATTATAATACTTGCAATATTCATTTCTACCTGTCTACTAATGAGCATCTCATTTGTAGCACACGAAGTGTCTCGCCTGTCAAATTAGGTAACTTGATTAAAACTGAAGCTTTGTGAAATGGAAGCAAGTTTATATGTTGCCTGACTTACTTAACCACTAGTCAAGGCCACAGGTGGCCGCTTCAAACTGTGGACGAGCTTAATCGGCCACTGGTGGTTGCGTTTGGTGGCGGTGTGTAGTGGCCCGGTAATGAGGGTAACCTCCGCATCCAAAAAAGATCATCAAAGTCACAAATTAGGCGCGGCGCGGCGCCTCTGACAGCTAGTCCGCTTAGATCCATTTTGATCACGCACACAGACACAGTGTGTTAACAGGCGATACCAGTGAGAATCGGTCACGCGGCCAGTCGCACTGTCGCTTTTGCTTTTTTGTGGAATTCGGTGCATTTTTTCAAATGATAAATCTGTTAAGTTAGTACAACATGCCTATTTCATCTTAAAAATTCAGATCGAATATAGTAGTAACCCTAGGTAGTCAGGCAAGTTTAGGTAATTATACTGGAAAAAGGCGAAAGCGGTCTTTCTGTAATGTCTTTATCTTGTGTCGAAGTTGAGAACACTTCTGGTAGAGTCACATTATGTTTAATTATGATATTTACTATCATAGTATTATTTTATGTAAGTTTATTTTAGTATATTTTTGCTTTAATTTTTTTTTTGTAACCATATGACTTGTCATAAGTACTTTCTATAAGTCTATATGAATAAATATATTTTTTACTTTTGTTACTTTCAGTTTTTACTTCAAATTGACGCCGACCTGTCACATGTCAGTTGAAATAAAAGGGTCAGCTATACCTACATGTAAAGGCTGCTAAACTTTAATAATATTATCGGTTCTGTATTCAGGCGGAGCAGTCATGCTTGCGCACGGGCCCTATTTACGTGGAGACGTGCTCCTGATGTATCCTAAGATAAGTTTGACGTAACTATCTACCAGAATTAAAATAATCATAAGTAAATAAGTGGGTAGTAAAAGTTTAGATAACGTTACCAGTTTTCGCGCAACCCAACAAATTATGTACTAACAACAACATGTAACAATTGTTACGGAACAAGCATGCTACGAGTACCACTCGTATTGTAACTAACTCATCTCATTTGATTCGTGTTAGGATCGTCTATTAACAACGTATTTATTCATGACACTTGCAATTATCTTAGTTTCCACCGCAACAATTTGTAAAGGATCAAGACATGCTGCGCAAATAGGTACTAGAAAAAAACACTCGCCCGTACTAGCCAACAAGAAAAGACAAGAAGTGATTGATTAGGCTTAGTTGTTTGTAGCAGAGCAGCAGAAGTTACTAATTAAGTAAAGTAATTATGTGAATAAGTAGTCCAGACGTTACAGCTACAGTTTTTCCCGCTATCGATAGGTAGATATTGATTGACTGAGCAAACTCCGGCGGAGTGAAACTAACAGCGAACAAATAATGCCACGTTTATTTAATAGAAATGTAATTTTCTTCAGCTTGCGAAGAACCCGACTGCAATTCACTTTTTATAGGGACAAATTTATTCAGACGAAATGTTTTTGTCGCTAAAAATTCGCTCGGTCAGGGATTTAAGCTGAGCCCTATTGTTTTCGTACTTGCTGGTATCTAGAACAAATAAAACTATTCAATCTTCTTTTTCTTTCAGGAAATATATATTTTCTAAAGTGAATCTACACCTTGAAGTTTGATTCAAAGGTACCCAACTATCTGCCCTAGCATACATACTTGAAAAACAGTTTCACCAATTGGTATTAATGTCTAGCCATAGAGGCCAGCGGTGAAGAAGAGCCGCAAACTGTCCATCAACAACCACGACCACTCGTCTAAGAGTGCCTGACCTTAGTTATTCTTAAATAAGAAGAATAGTGTATTCCAATTCATGAAGTACAAAATACTAAAAACTCCGTTACAAACATCCGACTTTCTGGTATGCCGCAAACTGTCCATCAACAACCACGACCACTCGTCTAAGAGTGCCTGACTAAGAATAAGAAGAATAGTGTATTCCAATTCATGAAGTACAAATATACTAAAAACTCCGTTACAAACATCCGACTTTCTGGTATGCCTACACGGCCATAATAAACGTTAAGCTGTGGAAATGCGCGGAAACATGGGACCAATCCGATTTCATTTGATACAATCCCAACGTAACGAAAGCATAGATAAAACATATAGATGTTGTGATATTTTCTGTGACGAAAGTCAGAAAAGCGACAGATAAAAGAATCGACGATAACAATGGAAATGTTACAGTAGTTGTACTCGAATGCTGGTGTGAAATCGAACTCTCGTGCAATTAAAACTAGATGCTCGGGGACAAGTTTTCTAGAGATAACAAAGTGTAATAAGATAACAGGCGGGGTAGGAAGGTGCAGTGCGCCAGCCTGGTTATTCTGAAGAACTCACTTCGAACTTCACCTAGTGAATTCGTTGTGAAATACAAAATTTTCAAACATGGCGCCTTGCTGACGACCGTGTTCATAAAATAAACTAGGTTAAATGCGCTTTTGACATTAAGTTTATCGAAGTTAGGTATGCATAAATAACTAAAAAAAATATTCGGTCACCTGAGTGATTTCGGGTTCGAATTTTTGAGAATCGCTCTACAAGCGTCGCTGCTCGCCGGTGCGGGCTGGCACCACGCTTGTATAAAGCCATTTACCTTTATTAGTATTAATTTAGAATCCAGCCGAGGTGCAGCTAGCTGAGAACTGGGTCAATGGCGGCAGCCGAGAATAGAACCATCGCTTTGGGGTGGATGAGCGCCATTGTTGTCCATTCCCGTTGGAGCTTAAGATTGGGTCATCGTTTATTTCTAGAAAATAGAACAGTCTAGGCAGTTTCAGAATACGTGAGGGTGGTGGTCCTCATTGAAATGGTAGGGCTTCGGGATATAATATATTCCGTCACGTTCCTTTTGAATACCTTATTTTAAGAATGGTATTATCATTTCATCATATGCTATTAAGGCCTGCGCAGACGACGGATTATAGTCAACGCACATGGCGGATTTTAGGTAATAAAGGGATGGATCCAGTATTCTCTTTTAAAACGTCTTATCTTTTGGTTAAACATCATGGAAAAAAAGAAATCAAAAAATACCAGCATATAATAACATAATATCATGTAAATAACAGCACAACGTAATCTCAGTATATTTAATTACTCTCGGAAAGCAAATGATCGCACACCTTGTGCGTTGAGTTCGCGGTAAATCTGCGGCAGACATTTATTCGCGGAGTGTACTTTTTTCTCCGCCGCAGAGAAAAGTCCGTCGTGTGGGCAGGCCTCTAAGCGATCGAATGTACAAGGACGTTGCAGACCAATTAATAATTATGTACTACACATGTAAATAAAAAGATATGAGGCAAGAACAGTATTTATAAAACTATTGACAAAATTTTGTGGTTTGGACTTAGATTATACCGGGTGATTATCAAAAGACTTACAAAAACAATATGGCTACTCAGTTAGTGATGTAGTAACTGCGTAAGTGAAAATTTGATGTTTTAAATTGACTTAAAAAAATAATGATAATGTGCATGCCAAACAATTCGTCCCTCTCTTTTAGTGCAGAATTTACCATTTTAATTGCCAACTACACCGGGGTCTTACTGACTACCTACTAAATAAGTACAGGTTTTTAATAGTAGATTAATAACTCTAAACGGGCACTGAGTAAATTATTTCTAAGATTCAATTTTCTAAATTGCCAAGCTAATGCCTGACTTTGTTGAACAATATTTGCTGGAGGTAGACACGAGACGTGCCCATTCGGTAGGTGTTCAAATTAAAGCGGGGTGTGACGAAGGCATACTTTACTTTCGGGCTGTGTCTAGGCAACTCAAGAGCTCCCGAAACTGTGTAATTAAAAATAAATTGTTATGTAAATGAAGAGCAAGACCGTTATTAGCTTTAAGGCTTCACAACTAAATGAGAAAATTGGAGGGGCTTGTTCGTCGGGTTGTTTAGTTCTATCTTTCGCAACCATCTCACGCTTTGTCCCGTCCACCAACCTTTTTGTAGAGTTGCGCCAATACCCGAGCACGGTCGACGTCCAGTTAATTGTATTCAGTACGGAGGTTGTAGTTTCAAACCACGCTTTATTCTGATATCGTATTCATAGGCCACGAGGAAGTTAGATAACTCATAAACTTTATTATACCTGCTAAAACACCCTTCTATGTAGATATTTTTGCCTACACTATTTCTTTTTTGTGTCAAATGGTTTTCCATTATTATTTTATGTTCTTGTTAAGTTAAAGTACATTAGCAAAAGTATTGCAGCAGAGTTAGTTAGGCTGAAAATAAATCGGAGTTGTAAAGAAACCTTTAACTAAGTTAGTTATTTGCTTTTACAAAGTTCATTCAGCCTAAATCGCATACATTAGACCCAAAGGACATAAACCTCCCTGATATCATAGTAAAAGCCCGAAACACTTAGGAAAAATACATTTCTCGGCAGAGTGCCTAACAAATAACCTTATTTACAGCAGCAATTTCACTTACATACTTTAACTTATTCTATGAAGACAAGGAATTATTTCACACGCGAAAATAACGAGAAACAGCATTGCAGACCGCCCGCCCGCCCAAGGACACGCCAAGGATGTTTCAGTTAACTGCCGCTGCCAGCCTAGCTGCGAATAATAAAGTGACTAGACACACCTACTGACTCGCTGAAAGTAAATCAGATATGTGCTGGCAGGTCGAGAAATATTAATCAACTATCGCTGGCGTGCAGAATGAAATTCACTAGAAGAATTCTACAGGTCATTGATGGTGTATTAATGTCGTGGCAGAATTGCTTTGATTTCAATTGTGTCTCAAGATAAAGACATCTGTGGCCGTTTTTGAAACATTACTTTGGCAGAAGTATGTTTTGGGACGTGGCAGTGGACCCCACCTTGAGGGTGAGATAGACCCCCTCCCGATTAGATAGTTCTTACCTAAGGTCATTAAAGTAAGTCAAAACTATTCTTCAAGTCGTAACTATGATTTCTTTTTATTGATTGAAGATTTTTTTAACTTCTTGGTTTTGTAATATTGTATAGGTACTTGCTTTACGCCCGCGGCTTCGCCCTCGTTATCGTTATACTTATATCATGGCCAAATTACATAAAATCTTCATAAATTGAAGCCTATGTGTTATTCTGATGTAGGCATTACTATAAAGTTTCATCTATCCGTTCTGTAGTTTTTGCTTGTAAGAGTAACAAACATACATACATCCATCCTTACAAACTTTCGCATTTATAATATAAAATTAGTGAGATATATACCTGCATACGATATTCACATAGTGTTCAGCTCTAGCTGGCTTCACGTAACTATTGTCTGTTCATTTTATGTTTAAAAATACATTAATTAATTTTGCATCTCTCGCCGTGAATAGTCTATGAACCTGAAATACGTCCCCACTAAAGAGACTGCTTACTAAGCGATTGGCGAAGCGACGGCCTTTTTCCATCAAAGTAATATGCTAAGTAGTTTTAATCGAAAGTAGGAGGGTGACAAGTTTTATTGCTTTCAATATGGTAATTTGGTACATTGTGGCTCGTATAAAGCCATAATGATATGTCAGTACGTATAATCGCCGTCGTTTACATATGAATACTACAGGCTAGTGCGTATGAGCCACGCGATTCATGAATATACCAGCCTTCGACTGAAGAGAAAAACAAAAACACTTAATAAACTAGGGAAAACTCTTGAGTGTATAGCCGAATTGAAGGGAAAATCTGTACGTGTAGTATGCGAGTTGATAGGAACGAGAGCTCAACTCATGCGGACAGTGTTGCATTCAGCTATGGCTTACTGTACCAACATTGCTTTGATTTTATTGCTTGCGCACTAGTCTATCAGTCAACAATTAGTTTGATGAAAATGTTAATCAGGAGTCAAGATCGCCGTTCTGCTGTCGTAATAAACTCAATGTCTATATTTCCAGAATGTTCTAGTCGTATTCTATAAAACTTGTGAATAAATAAATTTAACAAATAATCGTTTAATGTCACGTCTAGTAGAACTAAATGGCTTGTGGCTTGGTCAAATTGAAATCAACAACTGCAATTATAAAAGTTTAACAAGCGAAGTTGGGGGATACGTATGCGAGTTCATAGGAACGAGAGCTCAACTCATGCGGACAGTGTTACATTCAGCTATGGCTTACTGTACCAACATTGCTTTGATTTTATTGTTTGCGCACTAGTCTATCAGTCAACAATTAGTTTGATGAAAATGTTAATCAGGAGTCAAGATTGCCGTTATGCTGTCGTAATAAAATCAATGTCTATATTTCCAGAATGTTCTAGTCGTATTCTGTAAAACTTGTGAAGAAATAAATTTAACAAATAATCGTTCGATGTCACGTGTGGTCGAACTAAATGGCTTGTGGCTTGGTCAAATTGAAATCAACAACTGCAATTATAAAAGTTTAACAAGCGAAGTTGGGGATACGGTTCAAACAATGGGTAGGTATGTACTAAGCTGATATAGCTATCCAATAAGTTCCTTTTGTATATAACAGCAATTAAAAGTTTTGGTACAAATATTTATGGAATAGGAAGTTTTTGTTAGGTGAATTTTAAAGCTACCACTCAAGGTTAGGTTAACAGGTTTTACTATACCGTATTTCTCCAAGGTCTTTTATTAATAGAAGTGATTATACTGTAATTAAGTAGATATATCTTTTCACACCAGCGCTATTTATGTATTCCGCTGAGGAGGAACGAAAATTGTGTTTTTTTGTGTATAACAGTAAATATCAACATAAGTCCCACCTATAAGAACAGTTAATTTTTTTTCAGTCCATTCTCCGACTGCCATGGTGGTTAAAGCTCTGCTTAGATAAAAATGTCAGATGAAAATGTCACAGATAAAATCATAAATACTATTAAAGGTAAATTATGAACTACAAACAACAAACAAATACAGCCATAAACGTCCCACTGCTGGGCACAGGCCTCACCTCAACTATGAGGTGGTACGAGCCATACTCCAACACGCAGGCTCAGTGCGGATTGTTGGAGAGAATTATGAACTAATATTGGTTCAATACAGTTCATGGAGCTAAGGCAGGATGTGTGCCAATATTTTTTTTATGAAAACCTTAAAATTAAAGTTAATTGAAAAAATCTAATTTTCGCTTATTTAATTGCGTCACTTACTGTGTATGCCATATCGTTTTCGGAATTTATTTGATAATCACCCGGTATAACTACGAGTACCTCCCTGTGTAGGGCCAAATCAAGACGGTTAGTACGTAGTACGAGTATATGAAATTCCTGACGTATTTTCAGGGGGTTCAAAAGTATTAAGTTGTGTGTAGCATTACTTAAATGTAGGACATTCACTTGACAAAGCAAAGCAGTATTCGATAACCCTCACTCAGATTGAATAAGAATGTTTTAAATTTAGAAGCAATTGTTAGGACCACACGAAAGGCTATAATTAGACTTTCCTTAATAGTTAATGTTACCCCTTCTACCTTTCGTTGTTTTGGTGCGACCTAACCGTTCCTTTTACTTTGTATTCTGGATATTAATTATACTAGAATATTCAAATATAATGAACACTTATAGTAGGTAGGTACTCGAATAAGTTGGAAGTTAAGGAGGGGAGTTCCCCTTTCAAGTATTTTTAAATCTTTTTAGCGCAGAAAATTTAAGCTTTTAGTAAAGCTGAGGGTACATGCTAGGTAAATAACTACCGAGGGACTTTTTTACCCTCCGACAATTTTTCTTAGTAAAATTATTTTGTAGGAATTTAGATAGTTGAATATATTTACGCACATCCAAAGACAACACAAAAGTACTTACACAAGATATTGGGTGTCTTTAGCAGCCTTATGTAATGTTATTTGCAGTTTAATAAGTAAATAATGAATGACTGCTGTGTTATTCAATTTTGGTTAACCACGACTAAGTTTGTTTTTCAAGCTTATTAAATTAGTAAACACTTCTCTTTTTGTCATCAGCAAAACCAGCTTTATATTTTTTCGCATTTTCTTCAAGATTCATATCATTCTTCTTCAAGTCATATTACTGAAAAACTTATTTATTTGCGATGTTCAATGCGGAAAGTTTCAAATAGGTAGTCGTAAAGAGAACGCGGTCGAGGTGTGAAAGTTTAACGACATTAAATATTTACAAATTTCCGCTCGGGACTTCAGACGCTCTCGCGCCATTCCCTCGTATGATTTATGCTTCCATTTCAAATACACGAATACCTAATGTTGTCAAGAGAAAATACGATATTACCAATCGTAAATCGTTCTGCGGATCGAGAATCCTTAAAACTTTTAGGTACTTGTTCGCTTGGAAAGTTCGGGAAACGGATAAAAATCATTATGGTTCGCTTTGTAAGTCAAGAATTGGAATTTTATATATATCGTGAAGAAAAAGGCAGTTTATTTTACCACAAGAAATGCTTCCTTTGCGATCACTTTGTGTAAATCGAGATCCACTCGTCCATTGACTCTCAGGCTTTTAAAGTAAGATTCACACCAGACGCCGCTCAACGGAGCGCAATATACAGTTGATTAAGAAATCGTAGCATCAACACAGTCCAAATTAGCATGAAATTGAACTCGTTCCGCAGCCAACCACCAGCCGGTCAGTTGTCTAAGTTCTATCCAAAATTAGATTGTAATCCTTTCAAAAGACGCTCTAAATTCGGTTTAGGTACGTTTGACACCTCTATTCTCGTTCGGTCTAAATCACACTTGAAGTCGTGTGCTACCGGGCTGGTCATCTCAAGCGAACTTGCATTGATATCTGACATGTTTTTCATATTTAATTAATTCAATTCTAAATTATTTGTGAGTAATTTTTTCTGTTGACATTTTTATATTGAATTTATGACCATATTTGTATAATTATATGACATCCTTTCGTTTTTATTGACGTATTCTGACTGACTACCTGTTCTATAATATTGATTGTACATCTAAATTGTAATTTATGTTGACTTTGATTTAAAATTATAATGTGTAATCCTTAATTTAAATATGTTATTAATTGCACGACGATCAAATTTGCATATCGGCTGTCGATAAAACATGCTTGCTCACTCTTTATCATAAAATCTGTAAAATGTACTCACCATGCAAATAAAAATTTATTTTATTCATTCATTTACCTTTGTGCTCGCTTCCCCGATTTAACTTTACAGTTTTATTCATCCAAGGAAGGAGTTCGTTCGTTAACCTATCCTCTGATACCATTGTGAACAGTAGAATATTAGGAGCTTTCTGTCAATTTTTCTCTTTGCCAGGTAATGCATTCGCTATTCTCGTTACTTCAATAGTAATAATATTAATTTGTATTCTGTTTCTTTGATCTACAGAAAATTCAACGTTTGCATATAAAGTGATTCTGTAATCCAAAGAGATGAATAGAAATCATTAAATATTTGAAATTACAATCACAGTCTGAATAACATTCAATTACTCTTGAGATTGATCTAAGTAATTTTGAGGATAGTTCAGAGAAAATTATTTTTTTATATTGAAGCCAGTTTCAGGAGACTTAAGACTAGGTACTATTGGCCACTGGCGCTACACGCTAACTTCTAACGATGGTAAGTCGAGAACACGCCGCACGCCGGACGCAAAACCGAAGCGCTGCGTGCACAGGAATATTTGCACAAAGTGGTGAGGTGACCGTGTCCTTTATCCTACGTGTGTGGATGTTTGAGATAAATAGACCTGTTGTAAATTTTGGTGTCACTTTTCTGGCAGGGTTTTAAATTAAAGCAAAATTAACCTGCGCGTTCCTCTAATTTCCTTCAAAACATTTTTCCGTGGAAACGCGTTACGCAACTCCTAAGAGCTCGGCGTCACGGCGAGACACGGTTGTTAACTTAGATTAGAGAACAAGCCAGCTTGTTACGCGTATTCACCGCCCGACTAATGCGTGTTACGCCCGGAAGTTGGCAACAAACGCTCGCATTACGGAATAGGGACGCCGTTAAATTAATTTGTTGACTCTTTCTGGAAGATCACTCAAAGTTGAACAGGCCTTACTTGTCTAGCTGCCCTTAACATTCGTATTAATTACAGGATATCATAGATTACAGGATAAGAAAAGTTCTATTTAAATACTTAAAACGACATAAACTCTATATTAAACACAAAACCCATAGCTGTTTGAGGTCACTTCAAAAATGAACGAAGCAATTATAAAAACGGCAACTCTGTATTTGAAAAGTGATTTTAACGTGGGCATAACTTAAATCGTTTCATATTTTCCATTGTTGACTTTGTTGGATTATGTGCAAATTGCGATAGGTTGTTGGAAGGCTTTTGACAGGCGCCTTTATTTCAAGTTTGTGCGCTTACAGCTCAATGTGTTAAAATAACAAGTTTGTTCGGAGGGAACGGGCCGCGGTAAGGCTTGCCTACATTTGCGGTCTGTCAAAGGAAAAGTTCTAAAGCCCTTTACATAACTCGGCCACTTGACTCGCCAACTGCTTCAGACTTAATGTGTTTTGTAAACGTGATTCGCAGAAAAAAGGTAACTACGACATATTTTTGTTAGTCCGATTATTTTAGGTTGGCTGGGGCTTGTATGTGGTTTAGTACAAGATTTGACCTCAAGTCGGACATGCCCACGTCCGCCATTAGGTCGGAGCTGTAGCGCTCTCGTAGCATACGTAGCTATCTGTTCAAAACCTAACAATCCTATCTGACAATGAGTTATTTTCGATTCACAGTGTGTATCTTCAAGATATTTAACATACTCTGCTCATGGCTTAATATTCCATTTTTTTTACCTAAACGGTTGCTTCACTAAAATTGCTGTATGTCATTCAAAAACACAAGTAAATAGGTTTCTTCTAATTTTCCATCTTTAGTACTTTACCATTCCAAAGTAGAAGATAAGTCTGGTCTGGATCGACGAGTTTCAACAACTGTAGGATATAAAGATCGAAATCCATTGAAGATATTTAACAATTTGTGGTAACATTTACAATGTGGCTACTATCGTCAATATATCATCCACAACGCTCGCGTAAAATCACAGTACACGGTCCCAAAAGAGGCCTCGTGATTTCAAGCATTAGGTCCTCTTATAAGAAAGCTTTAGGGGAATTGTGTCAAAATATACTGTATTATTTTAACACAATGATTTCTATGCAGTTAAGCATAAGTACATTTTGCGATAGGAAATAGGTTACTGAATCATCAAATAGTGTCAGTACCTTTGATGATCCGCTCGACAGCTTATACATTTTGACAGCACTTGACAATAAGCCTTGCGATGATATAATCCACACAGGAATACTCGTGATAGACATTTCAATGATGCGAGTTTCAGCATTCGAAATGATTATATTGCGCGTAGCGTCCTAATTTTCAAGGGTCTGGTGAAACAGACTAAGGGGATTAGTGTGAAAGTGTTCGGCGTATCGACCGCACGATGTTCCCGTGCCGTCGATACGCCAAACACTTTTACACTAATCCCTTTAGTCAATACTCCGATAAGAATGGTCAACCATATCTGTTGGTAGAATAGCCCATCGAATGGATTGATATGTGAGCTCGGCCCGAAATGCGGAAGTCCTGGGTTCAAAGCTCAGGGCGGGCAAAGTGTGTTTTAGGATTTTCCGACGCATAGCCCGGATTTGTGATCACCAACCCGCATTTAAAAAAAGAACAAAAAAACGTTTATTCTGTTCAGTTAAGGTTTACAATTTGGGTGTTGACTTTCTCTATTAAGTACATAAGCAAGCACCTGTGTCAGAGGAAGCCACTCTTCCTTATTAGCATTTGGCATGCTTGGTAATAACTTATCTATTTCTGTGAATATTGCGTCATAAGAATCGACTGATGAAATTAAATGAATCTTGATTGACACAAAAACTGCTTGAACACCAAATTTCCGATTATTTTCACTTTACGCTCTCAAAACAGCAGGCTGCGGTTGCATCGACTTCTAAGATTCTTAAAGCAGTTTTGAATGTAAGACAAAACCACAATGCCGAGGCTCAGCCGTAATTCTGGCTCGCCCGCGCCCTGTCTACTCAACCAATGTACCTTTCTGTTTTATCTACCCAATACTCTAATTTGCTTTTACTAGCGTATCTTCTTTCGAGCAACTTGGCTTCGTAATTGAGAACTGAATCACTTTCTTCCCTTAAAAAAATATTCGCAATTCCTTTTACGGCGCGGGGCGAACGCGACGATTCAATTTATTATTTCCCCAACCCTACTCTATACTTTTTCTCTCGGAATCGGAAAAATCATTTCGTTTACGCTTTTAATGGCACTTCTAGCAGGATGAGGTATTAATTACTTTAGGAAAAAATTTAAAACTTAACACGACAACACATCCGCTTACGACTATATCCTAAATGGGCTAGGCCGAAGCTATTCGAATGTTGCCGTCATGGTGAATGGAGCAATCACACTTAGTTTTCGCTGTGAAAATTAAACTCAACCTGTATTTGGCGCTTCCGTGTTGCTTGGGTTTCTAACGGTACCGAAAAGTTAGCCGCAAATTGTATAAAAAACACAAATATGTTCGGGCCGAAATTGAAGTTCGACTGGCTAGCTCCGAGGCGGAGTGCACAACCCCTCGCCTTTTGTAACGTTATTTTGTATTTGTGTTGAAAATAACGTTACAATACCAGAAAAACTGCAGTACCGAATGATGTAGTACAATGATGTGGTACTTTGATTTTAATTCCCTTTTTATAACCATGTGTAAGTGGTTTCCATTTACATTTAAATCACATGCCATTACCGTAACCCTACACGTACTCGCCACGGCAGAGTTCGCAGAACGAAAATAATTAGAGAGCGCTGTAAACGCTTTTAATTATCGCTTGCAGGTCGAAGTATTATCAGTCACGATAGGAAAGTGCTGGAAAAACGATATTTATCTATCTAAATTATCTAGCAGGGCTGTAAAACCGGATATTAAAGGCTTAGACGGTATTTTTACTCCACAATGGTCACAATTTTATTGATTAAACCGAATGTGTGTGCTTGCCTTCAATACTGGCTAAATATTCTGAAACGATTTCGGCCTTTAGTTCAGGAAAGAATGTGAAATTTTGACAGTGGGTAATGGCTGATGCTGCAATCAGCATAACAGCATGCAATGGCCTCTCTACAAGCAACTGCTCATTTTCGCAATCTTTTGACCCTCCTACACATTATTGGCACGTGACGCAAGTAGCTATTTATTAAAATATCATCCAAAATTGCTGTCTGTCTGTACGTAAGTAATATTCAATGATCTGTGCTCTGAGGTCCGCTTCATAGACACGACAAAACAGAGTGCTAAATGCAAGAAACGTTTACCAATGCTGCTTCGCCAATTTACGCAGCATACTCTACGGGGATCCCGTCTGCGTCATTGCCGCTCCTGTGTGGCTAGAATCAACAGGGACAGAGTATTGATTCGAGCACGGGTCATCTCGATGGACACATTTGATCAGTAAGGCTGACCCGAGCATGGGAAGTTCCGGTTAGTAGTAGGAAACTGGACATTTTTATATATGCCAATGCAAAACTAAACAAACGCCAATTCCAAAGTTTCTATAGTTGTAATTCGACGGTTTTTCATAATTTACAATTCAAGGTACCCATTGAAATGATAGAGACCGAAAATCGGCGGAATGTTTAGAATTATTGCCGGGTTGTGAACACGATACTTCGGTATCTATAGTGTAAATACTCCTGTATTTGACCAAAACGTTCTGCGACCTGTTGTAACGGCCAAAGTGAACGATCCTAAATAAATAACGTTGGGAGCGCTCAGCACAGCCATTGGACTGGACAAAATGTAGCCGTAGGGCAGCAGTCTGCTTTCCTATCTTTCCTCCAACTAACTCCAATAAAAGCAATGGAAAGCATTTGTTGTACTAGCCAACATTTTCAGGCAGTTAACAAAACAAAACTGTGTTTAATTTGAGATCTGCACCACCTGTTATTTGAAATGGAAACATTCTTTTATTATTTTAATCGAACGAAACATCTAAATGATTATATGCTTTTCTGAACTGTAGAATTTATAACTACAACAAAATGTTAATCTAAACTAGAACGCAGGAGTGCTTTTCAAAGAGGGAAAAATATTCAACTAAAGCTATATGCAAAGACAGCTTACTTAGACTCAAACAAGAGTATGTCATATAACTTCACCCTATTAAGTAATTTCCTCTAGCTGGCTTGAAATTTAATAAATATATATATATATATTATATCGAATTGAATCAGAACTTTTTCTGTAGGTAACGCAACTTGAGATAGATAATCAACTGTTTTAATTAACGATGAAATGAACATAATTGACTACTTTGTCAACTATCTGATTTAAAAAGAGAAGCTTTACGCTTACTATAAATAATGCCGTTACATGGAATAGGTTGAAAGACAAAGGTTCAAATGATGCGATCGAATCAAATAAAAAGGGATCAGATTTTATCAACTATTTGCAATCAGTTCAGATGATTGTCAAAGGCACCTATCGATATGCGAAGGGTCTCATTCAATAGCATTCGATCAGACCCGAAGCAAGGGGTGGTGGGTAAACCACCTATCAAATCGAGTACCTTTACATCGCATTAAAGGAGCGTTTTCCAACGTAAGTGTTGAAAAAACTCAAACGTTTCCAATAAAAAGGCTGAAATTGCTTAAAACCTCTGGACCGTGAATTGGAAAGTTCCAGTCAAAGTGTGTTTCTACCTAAGTGCCTGTTTTGTAGTTTCGCGCTAGAAAAAAAAAATTATAGTATGGACACGTGAACGTACCTGGTGCATGTGCAAGTTGATATACGTAGACAACTCGGAGTTCCTTTCTTTATGTTTCACTGGAAAATTTACTGGGTCACATCACATAGTGACCGACGCCGCGTGTGCAAGTCGATAAGGGGAGGGCGTACTTCACACGTCCGTACCGGCCATTATACCTCTCGTGTTATGTTTATTTTGTTTACATTGTCCCATTATTCGAGCTTATGTTCCGCTCGTTTGTTCCGAGACTTCCGTGTTGAAAATAGCCATTATTATTCATTGCGCGCCACGCTTAAATCTTCGCTGAAAAGATTAAAGTCATCGCGACTTTCAACAATGTATTTTCACGTGTGCTGCGAAATTTCCGAAGCCAGAGTAGTGCCCATATGCGCCTGCTCAGGCGGTTAATCCGTGAACAAGAGGTCGTCGCTCGAATTAGGTATCTAACTCGCCGAGTTAATTATGGTCACACGTACCTTCTTTTATACTAATTAACGATGATAGCGTGTAGTTGATTTCCGTTTTCATGTCTACGAGTTCAAGGGCTCAACGCGCCGTCTGTCCTTGTGTCTGTCATTCAAGACTGACCCCGACCTATCAGTGAAGCCATCAGCGTGAAAAAAGTTGGAAATGTTACCTTAGAAGTAATAGAGTTTCGTGCTTCAGGGAAAATGTGAAAATGTCAAGTAAGATTTTGATATTGAAGTGAATGTCCCGGAATAATATCATTATGATAATGTATTTTTCCAAGTCATTCGATTCTGAGAAATCGTTTTGATAGATGTGTGTCTAATGACTACGCGGAGAAATCTTCGTGTTATGACAGTGGCAGATAGATTTAGTATACATGGCGTAATGATGAGAGATAAAATGTATAACCCTTGAAGAATAAGAGCTGAGATGTCTATTTCTGCTAGAAGGAATAATCACAAAATCAGCCATCATCTAAATTTTTTTTCGAATTACAGTGTAACTGACGGAATTACAGTGTTAAGTTTTTTTGAAATTGATTGGCCTGTCTGCCGGGGCAATAATCCAATACACTATTTCAGTTCGGCGTCACAGTTATGACGAAAGCGCTGATCGACAAGGTTTCACGGCGAGCGCGAAAAATCGTACGTGTATGAGTTTCCGGCTTAAAAGGATTTTAAAGCGTAGTCCGATTACTTTGGCCCGTATTCATAAGCGTATGTTTAACCGCAAACGTCGCATTGCGGGCTGGACTTTGTAACATACTAGGTTTTTTGTCCTGAAGTAATAGGGTGAAGTTACGAGCTCGAAGTCACAGGTTACATTTATTATGATTTATGAATGAGTAAAGTTTAATTAGATAAATGAACGTATTTTAAGAGTTATTCACTTATTCAGCGCATTATCTCTGTCGAAGGCGGAATAACATAACGTGACAATATTTCCAATAGGTTTTTAAAATAGTTTTATTGATACGTCTTTTGGCGAAAGATGATGATAGTGAATACAAATACACATCGGAATCGCTCAATGGTAACAAAATGGTATCTAGTAGTGTGAGGTAAAAGAACTTACCCTTAAGTACGCGGATCCGTCCGTTCAGGTTTACGTGTAGTCACAGGCCCTGTCAACAAAATAACGTTTAAGATTGGCACTAAAACTGATCAGCAAACACCACTCGTAACAACTCGGGACTTCCCCTTCTTGCTAACAAATATATTGGCCTCTGGCGATCAGTGAAATCATAGCTCTCGGTTCGGCTCCCGACGTGACTCGTATGAAGAGATTGAATCTGTTTGGGGCAATCCACTGATTTATGAAACATTTTAGTATACGATTGAACTTTGGCAATATTGTTTATTCTTCAGATAGAGGCAAGTTTAGAAGTAGGTAGGCCGAAAAACAGCGATATTTGTTGATTATAAGAATTAAAAAAATACAGTTTATTATCTTTAAAAATAATTACGATGATTACGTAGGTACTTATACTACCTAATATGATACATATTTTATCAAAACAAAAGTAGTAAAGTATAAGTATTCTAAATTGTAAGTTTAATTAAATAGCTAGTTTTATCGGTACTAATCCAATTCACGAACAAGATATACTGAGAGAGTAGGTATACTAAGTTAAAAGTAGGTATCTATCTATAACTTTAATTACTAAGTTAAAAGAAGGTATCTAAATATATATAACTTTAATATGTTTCAGACAACACTCGTATAAGTTTGAAACACACCTGACAACTTGTATTGCACCTTGAGACCGTTAGAAAACTAAGAAATGAGAGGATTGCAATACGAGTATCTTCAAGCTAGAAGGAAAAGGATTTTTCTGTTTGTTTTCCTGTACCTATTTCTATACTACTATTTATGGTCATTATCCGTTATCATCGTCTCAAAATAATTGTTCTAATATTGTCAGCTTTGAGCATCATATTTTGAGATATTGTCCTGTTACAATCAAGCGTTGGAGCATCGAAAATATAGAAACACTAGGTATATAGGGGTACAATAGATTTTATTAATGAGTAAATCCTTAAAGACTATGTTGAGTTTATTTTTGATATAATAAGTTCTACCTTTCGGTTCGTTTCTTCCAGTTCGGTGGGCTCACTTACAGTCACAGTAAGTGGTAATTACTCTGATCTTCAAATTTTCAGCCACACCAGCTACATTTGCAGAAATAAGATGCCTACTGCTGAATTCAAAAAACACTGACTAATGTAGTTTTTACTCACTAAATGGCTGAATCAGATACTTACCCACATTTGAACGTCATGTGGCCTTAGCAGCAAAGTAAGCAATACCAAAGCATAAGTAAAATGCATTGGTACGTTCTAGTCAGCTGTCTTTTGATATAAAAGAGAAAGTGCCCAAACGGCAACTCCTGAAGTCCTGAAGGTAACAAATCGATAGAAGAAGGGCAGTTTTCCATCACTGATGACAGCCAAAATAACATATCTGTTAAGAGTATTATGACAATTATCTCATAATTGTTTAACAGTTTATTTTGATTAGCGCTCCAGAGACTGCAACCTTGGATAAATGCATTCCGTGACAACCTATGAATAAGATGACACTTAGCTTTGAGTTACAATTGTACCTACCTGAAATTAGAAATGTATTAGTGTTTATTTTGTTAGTCGTCCTATCTTAGGAAATAAAACATTATCTTATGCTTTGATCGTGAAATGCGCAAGCATGATATCTTCAGGTGTATTCAAGCGAGTAACCCCATGTGAATCGGCTGTCGAACAAAAGCCAATTCGCGGCATTGCAACTGCACTGGACTAAATTATATTTATCTGTTTGGCTCGTGAATGCAGCTGTAGCTTTATTGTTCGTATTGATTCGGCCTCCCTCGGATATTGTCTCAACTCGATAGTCTGAGCGTGGTCTAGGCCAACACTGAATAATAAATGTGCACTCCAGTTTTTTTTCAGTATCAACGAACACGTTGCCTAATTGACTAAGACATGTATTATTAAATAAGTACGAGTTAAAGGTTAAGCACTAAGTGATTTTCAGAATGCTACTTGTATCTGCCTACATTTTATTTTTAGAAATAGTTTAATCTTTTGACCTAGATTTTTTGTCTTATTCAGTTTTCCTAGTAATTTAAAGTGGCTGTGTCGCTGTGACGTAGTATTGTCTCAGGTATGTATTCCGCTATTGCAAAAGTAAAATAGCTTTAGAAATATGTATATTGTCTTGCTAATGAATTCAAAGTCACTAGTAGTGCGTGATTGATGTGGAAAGAAATTTAAAAAACACTTCTATAAAATGCTATAAATCAGAAGCAATAGCAAACTCAAAAACTTAGCTGCTCTCAATAAACATTTTAATCGCGCAAATTACTCAATGGCTTAGAACAAAATAATGACATCGGGAAAATTGACGAACGAGGATCTCAATTTACTTGACAGTCTAAATGTCCGTATCTTAATTCTGAATAACAATTTAGTATTATAAAACCTTATGATGAAATATTTACAGTCCGCAGTAGAAGTACTAAAACATAACTGATAACACAAAGTGCTTTATCAGAGTACCTCGGTGTCAGTGTCGTAGTGTTTAATCATTGTGCACTTTCGAGGGTACTGTGTTCTAAGTCCAGCTCACCAACTAATATGGTACTACCTGCTAAGTAGCACAAACCGAGTACTTTATTATTTCATACTGACTATAGTCGCCCTATTCCTAAGTTTTGATATGGAAACTAAAACAGTATACCCAGATCCAGAAAACACAGAAACAGGTAATTATTTAAGAAAAAAGCGCCCGTAAAAGCTTTTTTCTTTTTATATTGCCCGTCAAGATGACCTCACTTCACCTGATGGAAAGCGGTCGTGAGGTCCAGATATGAGGTTGACAAGCCCAGTCATTCAAACGAATCACTGGGCTGGCCATCCTCACCTTGAAGGCCTGCAGAAATGCCTTTTCACGCCCCGCTTGAAGAACCCGGGACTATACGAGGAAGGAAACACTTGTGCTGGAAGAGCGTTCCACGTCTGGATGGTACGACAAAGAAACGAGTCACCGAACCTTTTAGTTCGGGCCAACAAATGTTGAATTGTGTGAGGGTGACGCCGTAGTCCAGCACGCGTGGTACGGGAGTGGAAAGGTGAGGGTGGGATAAGCTGGAATAACTCTTCAGAGCATTCCCCATTGTAGAAGCGATAGAGAACACTTAGAAAAAGCTACGCAATGCAAGACGATTAGTGAAGTTATGGAAACCGTTTTATTGTAATTTGCTTTCCCTCTACAGTGTATCACAGGAACAGGGAATACTGAACTTTCTAACGGTCAAAACTAAGTTGCTTTGGTCCGTCCATTAAGGAGTTATATAATTATGTAGGGCATGGTAAGTGGAGTCCTTACTGGACGGTGATCTCAAATTGCGTTGAAAAGTTGAGATGGATTAGGGTTAGCACTGTAGGGTTAGAGTTTTAAACAACGGAATCAAGATCATCTGACCCCAAACATGGCAGGGTTACAAATTTGTTAAAGTGGCAAAAGTGTTGTTTAATTTCATGACAAACAAATTAACAATAAGAGGAAGATATAGTTATTACTGTGTGTCTAGAAACTATATATTTGCGGTACACGGCGTCCCCATAGACTGAATGGATAATCTAGTCTCAAATCGTTTAAACTCTAGCAAGAAATAAAGATCTGAAGTTGAAAAGTTCACTTTCTAATTTAAAACAAAGACTTCGCCGTTGTTTAAAGTAATGAAACTGTTAACTTACCTTTTGCCAAAGACTAAGCATAAGACTCTGTTTAAAATAGAAAAGTTAACTTAAAAATAGAGCTGGATTGAGAAAGCAAGAAATTTTATTTCATTTCTTGCCTCGCCACGACGCCGTTTCGTTTCAATTGAAACTTACCTAGACCAACTAGGTAATGTCACAGTTTAACGATGGTAATATTGAGAGACGTGAATTTTACTGCTTCACTAAAATGTCTGCTATAGCAATTTTTTTTAAGGAACCACAACGGATTTCTATTTTAATATACCTATTTTGTAGGTATATACCTCTTCAGGTTATAAAAAAATGGGCAGTACGGAGAACGTCAGTTCAACCCAAACAAAATCATTGCAAAATGTGCCTTATGTAAAGCACAAAGAGTCCATATATGAAGCTTGACGTGATCTCGTGTGGACATATAAAATATGGTCAGTTGATGTGGCCTAATCAATTGGTTGTTTTGAGAACGTAGCAACCCGTTTTGGCAAGCCTGGTAATCAATTGTAGCTATAAGTTGAATTCTACGTCGGAGGCCATTACCTTACCACATTCTACGACAATTTTGAAACCTAACGTATTTTGGCTGAAAATGCTGCAGTTATCGTTTTCGTAACTTAATTATCCCCTCGTTAAATAAGGTTTCACACCGTCATAGTTTCGCACATGTCTAAGCATTTAAACTTTGTACTGACTTGATAATCGATGTCTGTGCTCCAATATCCGGCCCAGAGTGACGCACTACAGAAGCCGTTTCAAGAAGCGGTAAACATTGTCAGCGTCCGTTAAATAGGGTTACCACGATTGGTTGAAATCACATTTATAGAGAAAATGTATTGTAGTGGTGAACTGGTGAAGTCATACGAGGACTGTATCTACCTGTCAACTGTCATTGACCGTTACCGCAGAATTTTGCGTCCTGTGCCGTAGAAATGTGCTACGAGTGCGTGTGCTACGAATGACATACACAAATAGCATCACAGCACGACCCACCATAAATTAACTGCAATATACAGTACACCTTATGAAAAGGTTTCCTTATGAAGAGTCTCATTTCGAGAGGGACATTCTTGTTCTGTATAAAGACAGGCAAAGTAGATTCGAATCGCGTCGAGGTCGAGGATCATTTTACATTTTTGTGTTACCTCAAAAATATGCGTTTCGTAATCAGAAATTCATGGAAAATAGGGCAGTCCATGGAAAAGTCGACGGATGGCGAGCTTAACGACAGAGACGCTAGAGTGCCCACCCAAGCCAGATAATAAAAGATATTTACGGAAGGCCTCATTGTTCCTTTCTTTGTCCCTCCCCACATCTATTTACCAATCGAGATTTTACAAAGTACGCCGCAAAACTTGTGTATATTGAATTGTTCAGATGTAACAATTGTCGAGTTTAAATTGATGCCTGGGGGAATCTGACTAAGCAACAATAAAGCCTTGTTGACAATCTGTTGATCAAGTTTCAGCCGGTACTTGAGGAGTTTTTACCCACTGTTCTATTCACAAACGACGATTTCGCAGAGTCTAATTTTAATGTAAATAATTGGATTTTCGGTGAAACTTCTTCGAAGTTCAATGTATGTACAGAGGCGTTCACATCAACCTTTACATAGGGGCACCTTATGCTGCTGACATAAGACTCATTTTGCAATGGTTTTGTAAAGGTTAATGTGAACGCCTCTGTACGAGTACTTTAGTTATTTTGATATCAAAGAATATTTAATATACGAACACTTTAGTTACCACATACATATTTACATACCATCACGACTACGACTATATACCAAACGGGGTAGTCAGAGGCAAGTGACTGTTGCTGTCAGCGACACACAGAAGCCCACTTTTCACCAATGGTAATAGAACCCAACGTAATAGGTGGTGAGCCTTCATCGATGTTTCCCATCATCGGAGAGTTGGCCGAAAATTTAACGCTGAACACAACATGATAAGATGGTTTACGAGAACCCGAGTATGTGTCAATCAGCAAATTTTTAGGGACTACTCCACTTTTAATAAATTATCATCATTTGCAGGCAAACGATATCCTTTGCTGAACATTCAAAAACTGTACGTTTGATACGGGATGATATGACTTGACATGACAATGTCAAATCCCATGCAATAGGTACATTTTTTTACGCGAACGATTATGTAAACTTAAATTGGCAACTCGTGGTAGACGTACTGATGCAGGTTATAGTCCGTCTACACCGACCAGGAGGTCCCACGCTGCGTTTGCTTTCAAATTTGAATGCTCTCCACATCAGACGCCTTCTGCCACAACGTCAATCAGCTCTTGATGCTTTTCGCAATGCCCATGTCCACTTAATCACACTATCTGGGCTACGCTCTGCCCTTAGTTTTTTAATTGAATGAAAAATTGCAGAATATAAAACCAGAATCAAAGATTTGCTTTTACTCGTATATAACCGTTTATTCTCTTGCAAAATGAATTTACAAATTGGATGCAATTTCCTTACCGGAACACACTCCCTTTCAACATTTAATATAACAATAGCAAACACAGTAGATAAATCTCGATGTTATGTAGCGTACATAGGCAGGGCTCACTACGAACCCAGTTTATTAATAGCTTATTTGCTATGCCGTTTTGCAAACAATTGGGATTACAATATTCTTGCATGTTTGCTTTGGTTGGCTTCTGAGTGTTTCGTTCACCATGGCGACACAGTCACTTGCCTCTGACTACCCCGTTTGGGATAAAGTCGTGATGGTATGTGTGTGTGTGCATGTTTAAATAGACGTCAAATACCTAAAGGCTATAAGCAGAAACTGTAGTTATACAAAGTAATTTACGGTCGTCCTATAGACGTTGCTCGACCTAATTAGAAGGAAAAGTCGTTATATTTAGGAGCAGCAAATTCATCAAAGTTTCCCAATGATTCGTCGCGTCCTAATCAAACTCGAATCGGGATTGGTTATTAGGAATAAAATATGTTTGGTAGAATTTCTGTTTCATAGAGTCGACTGATTGCGATTAAAATGTCCGGACTACAGCAGTTTTGGCAGTAATAACTCATTATTTCGTAACCTGGGCAATTCTCATGTATTGCTAGCTTCCACCTACTCGCCGAATGCCCGATGTACTCACACATCCGGTGGGAACTCATGGGGTCAGACTCGTTAGATGAAGAAGATCTGAAAGAACTGACGGTGGACCAGATAGTAAGATTCTGCAAAGCAACAGGAAGATTCGACGGGACGCCGTGAAAATGGGATAACCTAAAGACCCCCTGCAAGGGGGGCCCGGGGAAATGAGTGAAATGGCCCATAACAAGCGGACTGATCACCCGGCCCACTGCCAGCGTCCCCAGTTGAAATAATAATAATAATGTATTGCTAGCACCCCCGGGAGGAAGACGGATGTGGTGTCTTGCCTGGCCGTGGTCGGGTTGTTACTCCACCGCACTGCCACGATTTTGCCTTCATGGTTGTTAGCAGGGTCGTCTTTCACCTATCCCTCAGCCCTGGGCACATCATGGATGACGGGGTGTTTTTAACTAAAATCAGACTGGGGTCAGATCAGAATGGTGAGGGACCATTAAGCAAGTGCTCAAAGTGCTTTATGGGAAAGAGGGGCCTGCTTATCAGGTTATACTCTGATCATAGGTAGGTCCCCCCCGCCGCAAAAAGCAGGATTCATGAAGAAGAAACAGTGCACACTATTGCCCAAACTCTGTTTTTCTGTCTGTGGATGAAACAAATATTTTTCTTTGGTATTAGTGTTTGTGATTACTTGTTCTAGGTCATCATATCATAGGGGACGGAATATGTTAAGTTAATGCGAAATGTGTGTAATGCGAAACTATGCTAAGTAAGCTTATGTGCATTTTTAATGAATAATACTTTCTGTATTCCGAAAATTATATTCTTGGTTTTAAATTTCATGCATTTGACATTATACATTATGAAACATACTATTTACTCCTAGATGCTCCTAAATAGGCACCGCTTTCTAACACTGCGTTAAAACGCGTTTATTTTCATGCCCTTGTTGCATGTAACTGTTTACGTCTGTAAGCAAACAACTTAGTTTACCTTGAATACACAAATGTCGAGGAGTTCAGTGGAGCAAGAACGATTAACCAGCGAGTACGTAATCGTTACTGTTACATGTTTGTTGTTTTGCAGTCACACTATACTTACTCTATTTTCATCGAATGTATATATTTCTCTGATATGTCATGTGTAGGTACTCGTACATAGTCTAACTTGAAGAAATTTAACATTTTGTGTTTTTCTAGTCTTCTATCCTTATGAAAACAAGCATGATAAAATGCTAAAACAAACATAGTAATTAGCTTTTTGTGTTAGCATTTGAAATTACCCAAATGAGCTAGCCAATTTGCGTTGTCTAGACATCACTTGCCTAGGGTAGAGCAAACTATGATATTTTTTACACGCTGAATCCTAATCCCTAAAGCCATCCCATCATCATCGATTAAATACTGATAGAGCCTTCCACACAAGTGGTTCAACCATACCCTCCGTCCCCGTATACCATAATGCCATCTGCTTTCAAGCTATTAAGAGTACTTACTCAACACCCAAGTCCATAACACCCAGGCTCCGTTGTTATTGTCGTCTTATACGGTACCAAGACAGGCAGGGGGATTCTGCGCCTGACGCATTGTCCTGACAAAGCTGTATTACGAGCCAGATGATTAATATATTCGATAATCTTTATTCTTAACACCGATAGCCACGTAAAAACTCGACCGTGACGTCAGCACTACATAATAGGGTTTCAAGTAAGGCAAGCCTACATCAGGCAAAACATTATTTTGGGAACACTCGACACCTATTTACACGATCCGCTTTGTTCGCAAATTCCTCTGTTGCTCTGCTTCCTACCCTCGACCCTCGTCTCACCTGGAATCCCATGACGTGGAATTTCAAATTTAATTTTACGTTCAATAATTCATTCCTTTCCGAATTGTGGAGTCGAATAGGAAAAATCATTAGAAATCAAATTTTAACACTGTATTTTAATATGTAGATCAGGAAAGCCTTCTCGAATTATTCATGCGGTTCTATTAAGTATCAATATTTTTACAAATTAAGTATAAATTATATACTCGTAGTTCGCATACAATAGTTTGCGGAATATTGTATACGTGATTTATTGAAGTCATTGCTTTAAGAGTTCTGAAGCAAAATGGTTGTACTAAAACTTTAGGTTGGCTTTGTCTGTCAGAGCTACATAGCATCTTAATAAAAATCCACCTCATATTAGGTTACAAACAGAGGCAGAAGGATATAAAATAATTGAATAAACTAATAGATGGTGCATTTTAGTATTAAAACACATAGTTCCTATATTAACACTCTTACAATCTATGTCCTTACGGCTCAGCTGGTCTAGCCAAGTGTCAAACGTTGAACGAAAACGCTTAAAGATTTGTATGGAAAATAATCGTCTATCGATATGTCACGTGACTTAATCGTAACGAATCATAGATTGGTAGCCAAGTGTATAATTTTTTTCTAATAGATAAAACGAAATATTATTCGTTCGCTAAATACAGCCAAGTGGCACTTTTTGACAAGCGACTACGCCCCATGAGCGTTTCAACGCTACGATAGTTAGCGAACGCTGGCCTCTTGACGCCAACGTAACAAAATGGCGATTTTTCGATTTTGGATTTAGTATTTTGTGAGTTTTTTATTACAATGCATGCTCTAAAAATATTGTGGGCTGCACACCTATTAACTTCACAAGTACAAATACACTTAAGAGTGATTTAAAAACACTGAAAATATTTCAATAACAACAACTTCAAACATACGTCACGTCAAACTCTTCGACTTTGACATTGCGTCTGGCTGGCGTCGTGCAAAACCATAGACAAAATTCTTATTTTTAACGAAAGTTAGAAGAGAACTAGCGTTCGCCGCGTTCCGTTCATCTTGGCTACCAATCTATTAGCGTTTGCGACAAAGCGTTAGCGAAGGCGAAGTTCGATTCGTTTCCGAGCGTTTGCCCCTTGGCTAGGGGTGCAGGCACTCAACTTGTTATTTCCGTAAAATTATGATTGCCAGATGTTCTTACGAGTGAAACAATTACACGTATTAACGGAACTGACTATAATTAGATAGACAATAGAAAATTATCTGTGCTACTTGTGGCTTCTGAGAACTAATTCATTATGAAATTACTAATCCATTGGACATCTACTACTACTTATGTCCCTATAAATAAGGTACACGTCGTTGCCTTCGTCAATATACATTCAATAGATTATCGTAAAAATATTTTCTTTCACAGAAAACATACAGCCGATTTCTGAATCAGAAATTGAGCAAATAAATACAGAGTTTCTGTCACATTTTGATCAGAAATTCGTTGATATAAGTCGTTCGTAGCTTAAATGGAAGAGCAGTGGCCACGGTTTGCAAAAGGTCACGAGTTCAAATCCCCCAATTGGTGTATGATAATTAGTCTAAGTTGAGTTTTGCAGCTTTCTGAAGTATCTTTTGTACTGTTAGAAGTCTAGAAAAATCCTCTTAATTGTCTTTATTTTCACATATCGACGGCTGACTCGCATAAACCTTGGTTAATGTGTTTTATTGCTCGTGTAGCGACGGATCTAGATTTATTCGAGCAAACTCCGTTTTTGCTTTCAAAGCCTTTGCTTATTTAGAGTCTATTAATTATATCTATACGAGGTGCATGCTAAAAGAAATTAGATACTCAAAAATTATATTATAGTATCGATCTTTTCGAAGTGTTCTCCCTGAGCACGTATACACTTTTCCATACGTTTGAACCAATTGTAAAATACCTGTGACCACTCATCTTTAGACACCTCAGAAATCTCGAAATTATAGGCAGCCAGTGCATCTTCTTTGCTTGCAAACCTCATTAGTTTTTCTTTAATTTTTGGTAACAGGTAAAAATCACAAGGCGCTTGGTCTGGGGAATATGGAGGGTGAGGAAGGATTGACACATTTTTTGAGTTGAAAAAGTCAGGTGTTCTGGCAGACGTGTGCGGCGCCGCATTATCGTGGTGCCAGAGATGGTCTGGATTCCTGACTTCGGTGGATTGTCACACCATGCTGATATTACTGTTGGAGCACAAACTGTCACATACCATTCAAAGTTCACCGTTCTTTGATCCTCCTAGCACTACAGTAGCAATATGACCCGTTTTGCAGAAAAGCGAGGCGATCATTTGTTTCTGTGTGCTTCGTGCACGGCGACATTTCGTTGGAGTTGGTTCATCTTCAAAACACCATACAGTCGACTGTCGCTTTGTTTCAGGTTCATAGTCAGTCATCATAGTTATATAGCCATGTATCGTCACCAGTCAGTATATCATAAACGTTTTTTTTCTCGCCACCGTCGAATTTATCTATCATGAATAGGCACCAATCCGCCCGACGGTCTTTTTGCTCATCCGTAAGTTTGTGCGGCACCCATCTCGAACAACGTTTACGGAGAGAAATGTGGTCGTCAATTATGGTTTACATTGCTGCTGATCCGATTCCCAGTTCTCGCTCCAGCTTTACATACGTAATTCTTCGGTTTTCGCGAATAAGTTTTTCGACTGCACGAAAGTTTTCTTGTATGAACGCGATTGGCGGCCGACCTGTCTTCGCTTCATCTTCGAGACATCCCCGGTCTCTTTTAAATTCAGCAAACCAATTAAATACTGTTGCTCGTGAACAAGCAGACTCACCAAAAGTAGTAGCCAAAAGTTCAAAACATTCTTGAGGCTTTAAACCTTTTTTATAGTAATAATTAATCATAGCGCCTAAATCACGTCGACTGAGCTCCATTGCTCTAAGCGAATTCCCGCCAGATTCTTGGAAAATGATGCTCATTCAAATAAAAATAAAAAAGATTATGTGTGTTCTATTTTCAAATATATCAATAAACAACCAGCCTTTAAGATGGTGTATAACTTGCGAGTGTCAGTCAAATGAGTAAAGAGTATCTAACTTCTTTTGGCATGCCCCTCGTACTATTCTATCTGTAACGTCTAAATCTATCACAGGACGAGAATTGCTGCCGGGATCCTTAGCTGCTTTTCCACCAGAGATGTGCTATGCAGCTATGCTGCAAGGGTATGCAAGCTAAGCTATTAGACCGTTTTTACTGTTGCTATCCAATGTAACAGAGCGATTAATATGTGCTACGAAGATGAGCAGTTCGAGCTATGCGATTTATCGACAGTAGGGAAGGCACGCACAGCATGCATTCTAGCGCCTCGATAGCAAGCATCGACAGCATGCATCCATGTGTCATATTAAAAACATAGCGTAGTATAACCCGTTTCCACCAGTGCTATGTTATGTGGATCATTGAATGTGATTAGTGGATATAAAACGCATCCACAGCAGCACATCTCTAATGGAAAAGCCGCCATATGATGATCTTTCAGTTTTGCTTCGGAAGATACGTCTCGGTTACAGAGCTCGTCCTGAAATCCTGGATTTCTCAGAATCCCAGGTCGGGCAGACCGTTTTTCAGAACATAACCCTAGTTTGTGATCACCAACCCGCATTTGGCTAGCCATGACCATCAATTATTGTAGCGAATAATGATTTCAGTGCTGGAGAGATTTAACTTGATCCTGTGCGTCTGGTGGGTATAAATTTAGGCTGATAAAAAAAATCTTACTTTTTAAGATACTTTTTAGGTAAACGATGTGTAAAGTAAGCAGTTTTTGTTTTCTCACAAAAAAAAGAGGAAAATCTTGATGAAAAAAAGCTCTGCTCGAGTGATATTAGAAATTCTTTCCTTGTTGTCTATTTGGTAAGCGACATTCGTAACATTCTGTTCTCGTGATGAGTGCTTCGATTGAAATTTGATTCTTAGGTACAAATTGTTTACTTATGTTTTATGATTTATGTCGTATTCTTTTCAGTGGATGAGCTTTATTTTTAATTCGTTTCCATCGTAATCTGTTTTGTTGTCAAAGTAAAAAAACCGAAACAAATTTCCAGATTAAAATGTCTATCATCAGTTGTAGAACCTCCATAGTCGACCATACTTCAAGCGTTCAAGGTGAAATAATAACAGTTGATATCAATGGGAGATCGGATTTTTTTATCAAAATTAGCGAAAACAAGATACTAAACTGGATTGCTTCCTACAAGAAGGAATTGGATTAAAAGTGTGAGCCGCCTTTATAAGAAAATAAATTTTGTCGGGGTAGAATGCTTACTATACAGTTTTATTTCTGCGATAAAAAACCAAGTTCAATATTAAGCAGGATCCTCAGTAGCAATTAATTTCATTACTCTACATAAAAGTGCGCTTCACAATTTCTTTTCATAACGGTGGAGCCGTTGCAACGAGATCTGTAGCATCGGGTGACAAAGCCTGGCGCCTCGGGGACTGCTACAGTGGACGCGTTTTCAATATCTTCTTACTACTAGCTTTGGCCGCGGACTCTTAAGTGAAGAAAAAGTGAAAGTATTTTTATTGTATTAGAATCTAATGTGATCTTTATCTTGTGTTTAACATTACATTATTTTAATCTTATAAATTCACAGTACGTATCCTGACACTACTGGAGGCGTAAGAGCTCAGTTTGTGTGCTTAATTTTGCGAAAGGTAGGTCTTACAGGTTTAGTTTTCGCACCGATATTACCGATTTTGGAGAATATCAATATATGATTAAACCCTAGGACCGTTTAAATAAGTCCAACAATAGCCTTTTGTTGTGATTTGGGATTGTTACCTTCCCTTTTGTATTATTGAACCTTTCTTGTATAATGGACTACTGGTAGGGTATTTTAGGTATTATTGCATTGCCATACGTAAACGTCCTTATATATTAAGCCTATATCTCTGTGATCTTATTTCTCACATTAAAATTATTTACTGCACTATGTATTTTCTACGTATTTCCAAAAAAGACAAAATGAAAATATACACTTATTATTTTTGATGGGTGGGTTCAAAACGCGGATCCGGGGATCCCGCAAAATTACAATTTGTCTTTAAAACGTTCGTGTGGTTTCGCGTAAGAAAGCTACCAAGAAAAAGTAAGACCATGAAGCCAAAAATACAGATCGTACTCATACACTCTTCATGCCGAAAAAACTGCAATACGCCAAGAAATAAATAAAATAATAAAAGGGGTCAGTAGAGTTAAAGACGATGAAATGTATGTGAGGTCTTCGAAATTACTCCTATAGCTGGAACATCTGCAACTGACACAAGTACTACTCTAACGCTAAAATAAGAATTAGAAAAACAGCTTCATCAAGAAAAAGAAATATTTAAGAAAAGGTCAGACAACAAACAAAAGTATTATGAGAAAATTTTGAACAAAGAAATGACATGTCTCGAGTCCGATGGTTCACATCAACAAAACCGTTGCCAAATGGGTCTTATGTTAGCAGCACAGGTGCCCCTATGTAAAGGTTGATGTAAACGCCTGTGTACCTGACGCTCGCCTATAAATATATCCTGAAGATTCAGCCCACTAGCGTAGAAGCCGAGAGAGCGTTTTCGGCATCAGGATATATTTGCAGTTCACTCAGAAGGAGGCTTGGACATGATACTATAAATGCCTTTTGCTTTTTAAAAGAGCGTATTTCAACAGTTATCACCACTGGTTAGTCGTAGTAATAGCTCTAGCATTTAGCTATGAGAAAGAAAGGTGTGATTTGATTATTAATGATTTTATGAATAAGACTGAATTACAAATATCATAAAATTGAAAAACCTGTAAATTCGATGCGATTTTATAACGTTATTTCAAAGTTACGAGATCCCGCGCGGGATTGGTCAATCCCGCATATTATTCCCGCGGGATTAAACAATCTGTGGGATTGCAATCCCTAGTTATAACGTCTGAGTAAAGTTTACGTGAAATTTTTAAATGATATATTCAAACAAATATAAAAACTGACATTTATTAGCTTTATCTTGCTTCTGTTTTATAAAAAAGAGGGCATGTGGGCTTCAGTTATTAATTGAGAGGGAAAATAATACTTCTTGACGCAATGATCCCTTTATCCTATTCTAGAACAAAGGTAACGTCAATACTGAGAAGTACTAGTATACCCTTTTCACATTTTGACATTTATCTTTGAAACAAAATGGGATGAGTACGCTGCGTGCTTACACAAGCCTGCCTTTGCGGTGTTCCTCTTAATAACGAGCACTCGTTCTAATAAAGTTTTTGTTGTTAACGGCCAGCAAAATACGTCGCTCTGTACGGAGGACGACAGACCCTTATGAACCATTACAAAACCATTGTAAAATGGTTCTTAAGTCGGCAGTAGTCAGCATCGTGTCGTGCATGCCCCACGAAAGTTAAGCGTGATCCCGTGTGTACCACCAGCGCTTACTGCATTTAGTTTTTAGTCATATTATTTATTTGACCACAAGTTGGATGGTCATATTTATTGCGTCCACTGTAGAATCCTCATCTCAACTGGAGATGTGGACTAGACCGTCCATAGAACGCCGGTTCACGTTTGTTAGAGGAAGTATCCCCTTACTGGCTTTGTTGTCGATGCGGCACCTTGTCGGGACGCGCCCTGATTGTACGGGGCCCCTGGTGCGGAACCTTGCTCGCCTTAAATGCCTCCCCCTGGCTGGTCAGCGGCAGTGAGAAGCCTGCGACATACGTATCTGTGTCTCCAGTGTTTGTGCAGTTAGTTTTCTCGAAGTTCAAGTTGTTGGTTCATTAGTTGTGACTTCAAACGCCTGTCAAACCAAAACCTTTTTAGGAAACCTCAAACGTTCGTTCCTGCAATTCATCTCGCTTTGCGAATCCCTTTTGCAATTAATGTTCGATCTGGGAAGCGCAAAATCTAGTTATGGGCCTCAGCCTGCGGCGGTATTTTCTATTTCCGAATACGTCGTTAGAAAACTGATAACCTGAATTGGAATACTTTATCAAGTCATCATATAAGTAGACGGAGTAGTAAAACTGCTGTTGTCGCTATTATTAGATAGCAAACCATTATTTTATTTTGTAGTTCTTTCGTTTTCTGTTTTTAACGTGGACATCAGACTCACCGGCAAGTTTGACGATCGAAACATTTCAATAGTCCTCATTTAAAATTATAGATTAAAAGTTGTTACCTATAGCATAAATTATTAGAAAAAATCTGGGTCATCCTACACTAATATTATGAGAAGCTTAAATAAATAGGCAATACTCGAACTTGTGCCATAGATAATAAAAACATATTCGTTTGAATATTTTACATTCAAACGCGGAATGGGTTGGATTTCGTTTGATTCATTCACTAGATGTTTTTTGTGATAATAATGTATTTTGGTGATATTCAACTTTTGAGTTAACACGGTTGGTTTTTAACAAAATCTATTTTTAATATTTTTGCAAAACTTTGTAACAGTATTTGTATTTTTGCACACCAAACTCTACATTGATAAAAACTTTCAAACACTCACCTTTAACGCTTTCAATTACAACACAAACGTTATCTGGTAAAATAACAACTGAATGGTCGACAGTCGCGCAATCTCTTATACATACCTACTCACAAGTAGATACTACTTAGAGGCACAAAGGCTAATTGTGCAGGCCGGGTAGCCTGTCGCCTGACGAAGGTTGCGTTAGACAAACAGTTGGCACGATAACTTTAATCGATCTCGATTACAAGCCTCCTGTCGCGAAGATTAATTAACATTTAACTAACCGTGTGAATCTAAAGATTCATGCTGTACTTAATTATAATTCTAAAATTGTGACAAAATGGGTGGGGCAAAGTCATTTAGCCCGGTGCAATTTTATTTTAATGGAAATCGAATTAAAGCCCGATAACGAATACTGTATTTAATTAATTATCAACTCTAGTATTTTGTTCTAATCTTACACTAATTGTTTTTTCTAATAATGTATCTACTTACTCGATGTAAATATCTAATAATTCGTTGCAGTTTTATACTTGAAGCATCAGCACCTGCTGAGGCATGAACTGTTTGATTTTAATCTTATTCTTCAACAGACCAAAGTCAGATTTTTTTGTGATTTGATCCTTATTACTCTAATTTTTTATAGGTTTGCTTCTCTTCTTTCATAAGAATAATTTTTCAAACAATGTTGTTTACTGATTTGCAATTAAAATCTAGCAAACATATCACAACCAGCAATTACGTCGGCATTACCGATTTTAAAGACCTGTGTCAGACCACTTCAATTAAGAAAACAACCTCTCTAAATTACCTCTGATCCAAGTAATCTGTTTAATTCCCCATACATGTGTCGTCTGATGCTAACAGGCCAAATAAATTTACTTCAACGCGACAGCTGATGAAAGATGTAATCTCTATTTAGAATAGAAGAATATTTCGAATATTTATTTATTTGCTGAAAACATGATACAATTACAATAGATCTTTAAATTAAGAATGTTCCACACATGTTTTTTACGATCCGTCGATATGCAAGTTCTCAGTTCTGATTAAAACAATATCACAAAATAAAACAACTTAGTACATTAATAATAAATCACAATGTGAATATCGAAACAATCACATAATCAATCAATTACAAACAACTAACACCACAAGCAAATAGAGTCAAACATTAAATACGCAAATTGAGCGATGTCCAACATTAAAAACAAACAAATAAAAAAAAAACATTAAAAACATTACGGATTATTACAAATTCTCTTCTAATACCCATTACTACAAAACTTGACAAATTCATCGGTATCGTAAAAACAATGCTCAACCAGAATACCAAAAATGATCCGTTTAAATCGCGTGAATTCGAGTTTTGCGATACGATCTGGAAGTAGCTGTTGCTATTTTTAACGAAGCAGGTGGTCGATGATGGTGGTTTCACTAGCTTGCCAGGGTATCTTGTTTGGTTTTGACTGCCTCACAAAAAAAAACGATTATTACTTAGTACTTTGTTTATTTTAGCATTTTACAATGCTTGTTTTCATATCAAAAGATAGATAATTATAAAAAATCGAGTTTCGCACCTTAAAGAAATCAGGCAAGAAAATTGTTTGCGACTTTGGGTCAATTGTCTGTTCTCTTGGAGCTTCAAGGTTTTGTTTTGCATATAATCTAGATCAGCAATGACTAATAGTGGACAGACTAATTAACTACACTCGATTAACGCAATCGAATCTATTTCGGAACGATCACGAATACACCACTTGGAGGACAGCTTCTGTTCTCGATTTTCAAATGTTATTAACTTATTAAATTCTCCTAATAAAATTAAAAGCAATAATAATGCTCTTTTGCTTAAAACCTTTATTTTAGTGCCTAAGCTGATAGTGACGTGTCTTCATCGGACGTAGAGAGATTATAAAAGAAGGAAATCTGCAGAAAACTTACCAACTTAAAATAAATCATAATTTAGATTGTTGCTATTTCATAGACTGTACGTTTGTACAGTCAACCCGCGCGGACACTAAAAAGTTTAAATTGTTATGCTTGAGCTGTGATGGCTGTAAAAAAAAGGCTATTTAAAAAAAAGTAAGAATAAAATACTATAAATAATACTGTTTTTAGAAAAATATAGTACAGAAGTGTTAAGATAAATAAGAAAAAATATATTAAATAAATATGGACAACACACCACATGTCATGGACTCAAAGTAGAGATAAAATATATTCCTGTGTTACAAGGAATTAAGACGTCTCCCAGCACACCCAGACCCGAGCCAATTTAAAAAAGATCGTTTCCTGAATTGGCTCGACCGAGAATCGAACCCGGGACACTACGGTGAGTCAAGGCGAGAAACCATTCAGCGCACTACGCCAATCGTGTTGTATAAGTTGTTTGTTTGCTTCATTCGAAATGTTTAACCGACCAAATGTCAGAATGATCACATAACACTGTCAGTTTAAGCAGGTTATATTCAACTTGAATGAGATTACCTACTCTTCATAATTTGGTTACCGTGTTACATTTTTCGTTCTCGTTGTAGCATCATCTACCCTTTAGGGCATTATGCGTTCCTACAAAAGCACACTCTTTTTCCGCAATTGAATAAAAGGAGAAACCTTTTCTGTTATTTCCTAATCTAGTAAATTCGCGGAATATCTAAGACTAGGTTCGGGATTGTTTTAATAAAAGTTCTCGACTTATGCAAAGGTCGTACTCTTCCTCGTGAATACACAAGGAGGGTTTTAAGTGAGTACCTAAGATATCGCCCTCCAGATCACGTTTGCCGTTACGTTTCGCCTTAGTTGAATAAACCAATATACCGTCTCCATTGCTGAGCAAGATAATTGAATTAGTCCCTACAGTTTATTAAACAATCTCACCAAATTATTTAAAAAAAGTTTTTGCTTGGGTTATTTTCTACAACGACGGGTCTATCTAAACTTTTATAATATATATATTTTTTAATTATTTTTTATGAAACCAGCCAGTTTATTAATATCTATATATCGGCTTGCTGTTCTTTAAGAGATGCATTTCTTTGTCGACTCCTCGATGTCTCATAATTCAAATTTTATTCAAAATGACAAAATAACGGAGATACTTCAACAATACAATTTACTGCAAAATTGTATCATTAACGAAACTACCGGAGTAGTTTTTTTTAGGTTAACGACGAATATGAAATATCGCGTTAATAAGGAGTAATATTTTATAGGTGCAGCAAATACTCGATAATTGTAGGCTATTTGCGATTTTTATTGTCAGCTGGACTGTTCATAGTAACCATAGGAACCATCGAACAATAATTTGTCATAATTCACGGCCTTCAGAGGCCTAAGAGACCGATAATCGGGTTGATATATCAAAGGTTCGTTCATAATCATATTAGGTTACATGATGTAATTATTTTAGTATATTTAGTTGCGGCGGGTGGCGCTGTGGGAGGGTGGGGCGCGCGCCGGGGTGGCTGGATCGATACGCCGGACAGGTAACTTAGACGTAAATAATGAAAGCGTTCAGCGTTGCTCGGGCAGGCCCGATCGTGTCAAATGTCAATACCATCAGATACGAGCAGTGTACCACACACACACGCGGCACGCAATTGTAACATAGATATGATCAGCTGGACGCACTGCTAACATACCATGAGTAGATAAGCGGATCAGAGATATTGAGATTAATTTTGTACTATTTAATATGATGTTCACCACACAGAAATATATTTTCGAATATTTCATATTGTTGTAGGTTTTTTGTAGAGCGTCTTGGCCTAGTGGTTGAGCACCCCAACTCGGATTGCGGATCGTGTGGTCGCGAGTTCAAATCTGGCCAGAACCAAAATCTTTGTGTTCATTGTTATATTTCCGTCTAACTCTCCGGTGATGAAAACATCGATAAAAAACCAAATCAACTCGGATAACGACGGAAGGCTCACCAGCTACCACGTTGGGTTCTAATACCATCTGTGAAAAGTTCACCATGACGGCAACAGTCACTTGCTTCTGACTACCCCATTTGAGATAAAGTCGTGTCGTAATGGTATGTATGTTGTAGGTTTTCTTGACACATTAGTTTGACCGAAACTAAGGACGTTTCGTTAGCGAATAGGCCCCTTGCCGCTTGAACTTGAAGAGTAACCGGTTTATATCGGATTAGCCAGAGAACCTGCCACATCTATTATATACGGTTGAACGCTATACGTCAGTAACAGGCAGGGCCCTCTTTCCCTTTTGGCACTTTGGGTAAGTGCCCAGAGCCCCACGATCCTGAGGGCCCTTAAAATCTGTTTTTTTTTAATTTTATTTTTGGCCCATAAAAACAAGGTAAACTAAGAAGAGAAGGACTCCATCATCCTTATGTGCCCAGTTCCCGAAATGGGTTGATGACGGTCCTGACAACAGGCCGTTGGCAAGAAACAACACACAAATTGGCACGTCAAAAAATAAAAAAGTCTGCCTGTCAAAAAGTAAAATTTTTAAACTTATTGAAATGTTATCTCATGGCGTTCTATACTCTCTAAGGTTTTTACAAGTCGAAACTAATTCGTGTGTTGCATTCGTTGCTCATGGCGACGGAGATTGGCCAATGCACAAATTTTCTGTGTACTTAAGGTTGACTTACAAATACCTCAAAATTTCTAAAAATACGATGTAGAAACAAAGTTTCTGTTCATATAAATATTTCACCGGTAACAAATAAAATAAATAGTTTACTTAAGCGCCTGTCGGTTATATTCAAGATATAATCACTGTTGTATCACGTTGATCCGAATAGTGGACAAAATTTTGACCTCCTGAAGTACTCTCGACGATTTGGATATTCGGCGGTCTTCGATCTATTGGATTTCGACCTTACCGGGTGATGTGTGCCAAATCCGTACGGGTAACAAAAGGTTGGGCAACGGTTGTTCGCACTAGTAACAAGCCGATACTGACGAACCCAATTTGTGCTGCTAAGGGCGATCTTGTGGAAACTTTGATATGAAGATTAATGTCTCGGCTTTTTCGTCTGCGTTGAAGGGTACCAAAATGAACTACCCAATTTTGAATTGATGTACCTACCATTATTGAAGTACATTTTAGCTTTAGTTGTAACTTTCAAATGTAACTGTAATTTTGAAACCAAACCGATTTCCGAGCTAATTCATTAGAATAGATGGCACAGAAATTGCGTACTGCTAATATTACTTAACCGTGATGATTACTGCGGCGTTCTGAGGCAAACAAAGTACAACCATAGATACTTATTATAATAATGTGCGTCTATGTTCGTTAGAAAGCTGCCATTTTTTATTAGCATTTCCGCGACCTCGCCTGACACGAAACTTGGAAAAGGCCTTTAATAAAGAAGTCTGGTGATCCCAGAAGCGAATGTTTTCGCCAGATCCAGTCAAGGGTTCACGCCGGCCTACATAAATTGAGTCAGAGTTAGCCTTTGATGGAAAAGAAAGTAATAGAGTCGAATAAATTTGTAGCACATGTCTGGTACATACGAGTATATGTAGGTATTTATTTCGAAGCGTTCAAGGGAAAAAAACACGCGATTTCGTCCATCCATATTATGTCACAGCTGCTAATTTCAGCAAGAATTATAGTAGCAATCTGTTGAAGTAAAATGAATAATTTCATAAGTTAGACGAACTTCTTAGCATGATTTGAATAACATTTGTATAATTTTTTGATCTAAGAGGCCCGAAAGGTAGCTCCTGATGTAAAATTAAAAAAAAACTTTAGTATAAACACTATATACTTCTTCCGTAAAGAGAAATTTGTTTGATCCTAGCACTATGCGGTTGAAGTTAGTCGTCTTAAATAGCGATGAGAAGGATAAGTCATAAAGTGCAAGACAGAATTGCCGTAACATGAATCCCTCGCCTCCATTTGCCGTCCTCTAATACTTTAGCTCTTGATGTCACTCTGCAGACTCTTTAACTAACTTTTACCTAAAACTCGCTCAATATTCGCAACTTTTGCGTATTTTCGCCTTAGCGAACAAAGGTGGGATGTTTGAGTTGCTTTCAGGTAACTATTTTGTATTGTGATTTGAAAAAATTACAGCATCGCGTCACGAATAACAATTTGTGTTAAACATCTGCCATTATTCACAACAACAATGTTTTAATTAATAATTTGCGTTAACAGAAGCTTTATTAGATAACTGGTTCAGCATATAAATTGAATGGTGCTATTTGCATTACAAATTCATTAAATTAAAAAAGCAACATTTGAATTGAACGTATTTCAGCTTACAGCCGTGTAACACGTACTAGTAATTAGGACGTCCGTAGGTAGAATATTGACTAGAAGTCATTACGTATTCTATTCGTGATAAAAGGACGTTGAACGCCCACAAAAATGTGCGGCATTACGTGTGTGTGACCGATATTGATATTAAACACGTCAGTAATTGCTTTTGTGGGTTTACCTACTATATGGTATTATTTAGAAAGGACAGCGGTCAACCGAACGATTTTTGGCTATTGATAAGGAAGGTTGGACCATCTCAACAGTAATCAAAGCCCAAATTTGTTTACCTTCAAAAGCCTGCGGAATTTCATAAATTTTTACTCTAAAATTGGCACACACGCTTCTCTTTCCATTACTGATTACAGTTGCGCTCCCACACCAGCCTTTTAATGCACATTGTACTTAGGGCCGTTTTTTGACCTGATGTCTTTAAATTTAATTTGATTACCTAACGATAGATAGTTTTTAAAACTATCTAGTCAACTGCAGCTCAAGCATCACATTTCGGACCTTAGCGCAGACCGTTGGTACTAGGCAGTTAGAGCTCAACTTAGGCCAGCAGTGTTCCTTTCTGGTCGCGGCTTACTGTACCTACCTTCCAACTTGCGTACTTTCTCCTAATTACCTATTAATCCCTTAATCTGCTTAGGTAGATAGATACCCCTATAAATTATGCTATGTGATCGGGCTGATAAAGACGATTTGCGCTTAAACTACTCAGCAGTTCAGGGGAATAAGGATATCCTTACTAAACATTGTAGAACAATCTCACATCACACACATTACATGGACGTAAAAGTTCAACTGTACATACTATAAAAACTTTTATTACTAGGTACTTAGGTTTTATAATACTCGTTCTCAGTACTTGAAGGCTTGTGTTCGTAGAATGGGAATACTTAGGGATCCCCTGGGGTCAGTAGAGACGGTAGTACTAGCTTACACAAGTGAGGATGCCGCTACGTTTCAAAAAATAGAAAAATGACGGCATTTGAAAAATAACTCTATAAAATATATTATTTGAGCGTTGGAATATCTTTTGCTTAGAGATCGCTTTTAAAACGTAAAACCAAAAAGCGGAACCATAGCGGAACTTATTTACCTTCCAAGTACCTACTAAACCTAGAAGTTCGAGAGTTTAATTTTTTCGTTGCTATACTCAAAAACTCGTTTCTACTGATAAGACTGTAATAAAATTTGCATTTCCCAGTTCGCGCAATGAAAATGTTAAACGAATATCATTATTTTTATTATAGGATGTTTTACGTATGTATCCATGCTGAATAAATATTTTTAATAATCCTGTATAGCTTTGCCGCGTTTGCAAAGTTTGTTCCTTATTTCAAAAATGGCTTAGCTTGTCTAAAAATGCCTATCTGAATAAAAATTTTGGTGTGTAAGTACTAATATGGTAATTTTTTTAGACATACTGAAATATTTTTATCCAAATCGCACAGGTGTGAAAACTAGTAAATTACAATTGCCTGACTGATCAATTAACCACTGAATACGCGCACACCTAATCTAACAATCCGTGAAAGAAATCATTTTTTACATCTCCACTCTGTATTGTAGTATAATTTCTCTCTTATTTTTGCAGAAATGATGCTGATGAAGCTTCTACCATCACCATTTTCGGTGCTGTGAGCTACCACTGTCCTCGGGTCCTGCGTCACCAGATCAGGAATTCAGGATGAAGGCTGATGATCCATTATTTGACAACTGCATTCGAGTGTGTGGGTGGAGTGGTCAATTCTCTAGCACCATTCGAATTCAGTGCTCGAATTTGGACGTTCTGCTTGCTGTTTCCTCTTAATATATAATTTATTATACATAACCTAATTCTGTAAATGTTACGATAATTGTTAGAAAAATATGATTAGTGATATGTTCAGTTAATTTTATATGATGTTTATAATTAATTTAAATATCAGCTTAATTGTAAAATATATCTGTTTACTCTATTTCATTCATTTTATTTATCTGTTTTCTTTCTTTGTTTACAAATAGTTAGCCAGAGAAAACATCTGGAATTTAATTTATTTTGATACTTGTTACCTTAGAATAGGGCCGTACATAAAGGCGCCCATTTGTGATGTCAAACTCAATCGTCAGATGATAGTCTGTCGCACACACTTTTTTTAAATTTCATTTCATAAGCTTATAGCTTAAGCACAAATATTTAGCCATCACGGCTAAATATTTGTGGCATCATCAAGGGTCCCCGGACTGGATTTCTATGTGTTATTATTCTAAGGTAATAAAAAAAAGGAACTGAACAAAATTTAATGTAATTATTTAATAATTCAGATTGGATTTACAGCGGCCTTTAAAAGCAATCCATTAATTACTTAACGTTTTTATAACCCTTATCCCCATTGTCACAAGTCGTAACGTCAGGTATCCCCAACCCCCCCTTAACACCCTTTTCTCTTGGGGTGACAGTATTTTATAATGTTGAGGTGAATTTTATTACTTTCCGTGTTGAAATTGGGTCTTGCCTGCAGTATTACCATAAATTATTATGAGAATAAAAAAGGTTATATTGGTACTATCTCGGAATATAATAAAAAGTAAACAATTCCGAATAAATTTATTTATATTAGGTAGGTATTACCTGTTATTACTCGTACCACGCATACTAGCTTATGGACCGGTAGCGCTAAGCTATTTTGAAGTCATAAGTTTCAAAAATTCTAAAGTTGCTTATTTCCTGCCTGTAGTTAGAATCGTACCTAAGAGCCATAGTATTGCGTTTTGTGACACATCTGACAGTCGCATATTCAGCAATTCGACTAATTTTACCTTTTATTCAAAATAAAACTGCCAAAATTGATTTAAAGTTAAAAATCTTTATAGTGTCATATCTAGGATTGCCTGCGGAGTGTGCAAACCTAATTTGTGTCATCTTCGTTCAACGCAAACTGTCATAAGGTCAGTATGTAACAATAGTTACAACTCTCGCACCGCTTCGTTTGAACAAAGCTGACTTTTTCAAATAATAAGATTTCGTAGATGAAAATGGCACAAATTAAGAATTTAGTGTTCTATTACAACATAATAAATAAAAACACGTAAACTTTAATAACTTGCATTTTCTTTTGTGGCTTGTACAGAGAGCTGTAATAAATAAAATAAAATAATATACTAATGTCGTGGATAAATTCGACACAAAATACGTTGTACAACAAATATTAGTAGTCTATAACGCATAACACCTATTTAACCAGCTGTAATATTCTTTTAGAGCTAGGCTAGCGACATGTTAGGTATTAGTTGAATGTCAGGGTTCCTGTGGACAGAGCTGACACAAAATGCCTCTGTACATCAGTTACTACTTCTTTTACTATTGAAAGTAAAATTTTCATCTCTAATTTTTTTTTCGTTCAATACTGACCGTAAAGACAAATACCTAAATTTCTACCTATGCGACTACCTAAGATGACACTAATTAATGGATTAGGTTGGACAAAATACCAAGAACCGATGGAAGCATGAGGATCTTAAAAAATGCCGAAATCGAAAAGCTCGTGGCTGAGCCCAACATCATAGGCGAGACAAAAGCTCACAGACTCCGATGGCTTGGCCACATGGAGATAATGGGAAAAGACCGTAGTGTGAACAAAGCTTATCTGGGCCGACCAACTGGAAGGCGCCCTGTCGGCCGGCCCAGATATCGCTGGGCTGATGTTGTGCAGGCGGATCTCTGCGAGTTGAAAGCCAACGAGTGGCGGGCAACTGCGCGGGATCGTGGCAAGTGGCGGAATATTGTATCGGAGGCCAAGACACACTTTGGGTCGCTAAGCCATCGGAGTAAGTAAGTAAGATTGGACAAAGGATTCCGAAACTACACGCCAAAAAGAACGAACTTTACTATTTTCGAAACCTCAAAACCCAGCGCTATGGGTCTAGATAGGCCAAAAACAATCATGCCTTAAACTAGAACGTCGAAGTACACACATTGAACTTTGTCGTTAACTAAGTGCATGCAAATCAAATTGCATTGGAAATCAAACTCATCGTTAAACTGGATCTCGAAACTAAAGAAATTTCCAAGTAAAACTCAAAGACATTGATTTCACAGCTGAAGAGTCAGGTAGATACATAAGAGAAAGTTTCTAGCTCTAAGCGATCGTCTGCTTTGCTTGAAAGTTTTAAGAGTCAACATGCATGAACTTCTGCCGTTCCGTTATTGAACAGTAGTACCAAAAACTTTGGTTCTTGTTTATGTAAAGGACCTATCTAATCTACCTGCTGGTACTTCTAATAGGTTAAAGCGAAGAATTCATTCCTTATCTGCAATGCGTGGTTTGAAATTTTAGGTAATTTAGAATGTCACGCGTTTAATTTTTAGTGTGTGCTATACCTGCGCCCGAATTCTGAAAGACAATCAAAGAACATATTCAAAGTTGAGCTCAGAGTCGAGCAGTTCTACTGAAATGTGTCGGAACAGCATGAATCAGTCAGAAGATGCTCACGCTTGTCGTTTTGGAAATCGTGATTCATAATCAATTAAATTGTATGTAATATAAATATAAATAAATATAAATATGCGCCAGACAACACACCTCTTGTAATGGTCTCGAAGTAGGGATTATTAAATCCCTGTGTTACGAAGTACCACACAAGGAAATAAGCTAGGGGCGTCTCCCAGCACACCCAGACCCGAGTCAATTCAGAAAAGATCGTTTCCTGAATTGAACCGACCGGGAATCGAACCCGGGACACTACGGAAATCGAGGCGAGAAACCGTGCTACAGCACACTACGCCAATCGTGTCGTCAAAAAAAAAAAAATAATAATAAATAATAAATGTTTATTAAACAACTTTGACATTACAGAAAATAAAATAATAAAAACAATGTAACACAGCAGCTTAGTTAGAGTGCCAAAATTGCGTCGACAAACGTAACACAAGGCAAAATGTAATTTTAATTATTCAATTGACACAATATCATTAACTCATTATTATGCATCTCCTGAATAGATACTATATTTCCAGAGCGGCCAGTTACAGGTAGCCTGTATTCACTTATATCAGATCGTCCGTCCATCTTGCTGGTGGAGTGGGGAGCACAACTTTTTAGGAAAATATGCACGTTTTTGGGATATTTTCATGTCTATGACACGCCTTAGCAGCAAAGCGGATGAAGGTAGGATAAATAATATAAGCTAACATCTAGACTTATTTAAACTGTTCTTGGGTGCAAAAATCTACGGGGCAGAAAATCAATCAAGCAACTCCAGTTTTTGAAATATTTTCGTTCACGGAGATGTAGGGAGTGATGGACAAGAAACCAATATTGTGCAAATATTTTACGTACTGCTAGTCAAGTTTTAATAGGTTCCTCTTTTCTATCTGACTGTACTTTTAATAAAATATTTGTCCAATCAATTTTATCGCATTAAAACGAAATCGGGGGCGAACACCCACGGGGGCTACATACACCGGGGACGTAACACACGAACCCAAAAATGGGGGTGGCTCGATTTATTTGCACGACAGGAATGTTTTAAATAATGATTAATCCTCGATTTATATCTTTCTGGAGATTTCTCTTCCTCACTTATAAATATTACTAGCAGTTCACCTACTTACGTCTGAATCCTGAAACGATAGTCAAGGGTGACTACCCTCAAATGTATAGCTCTCCCTTTAATTTCTACTGACATGTGACCGGATAGCATTCAATTTGAGGTGTGCTCAACTCTGATTATCATTTCTGGACTCGAGCGTAAGTGCATTTATAATTCCGATATAAAAAAAAAAACCCCGTGCAGATACTTTATTAAAATACAAGCGATTGCTTCTTGACCTCACCATCATTTGATTGAATACAGCATTTATCTTTGTATTGATAAAAAACGGTCAAAACATAATGGTGGTATAATGGCGCACCTTTCCACTGGCAACTAAATTGCAAAATTTTAGGCAACTTTTGTCGATTATGCTCCTCACCACAATAAACAACTTGCCGTCATACAGCAATGTTGCTCCATATAGCACTACATCGTATTTGGAGACATGCTGTACCATGGAGAAATTTTAAGCTAGGTAGGTAAGCAATTATATATTTTTTTATTTTGTAACAAACGGTGTAATATTTTGCTACGTAGGTACTATCAATAAATTACCTTCCAAACTTTTCTGTTCCATTTTAACTACCTATCTATTTTTATTAATATCTAATTTTATGGGGTTTTATAAAACGAAAAAAATCACGGGTAATTGTTAAACCTATTTCAACTAGAAATTTTGGGCAACAATAATGTCGTAACTGGTTGTATGTTGGCCATTTAAATAAAGATAATTATGAATAATGTACAGAAAGCTGTTTTATTTTATTATTTTACCTTTTTTTGCGTGAACACATAAAATATTAAACGAGTACCTAATCGTCAACATTAAGGAAAAAATAAGTTCAGGTGAGCTTATTTCTAAAAAGAGATTTTTGATAGCAAACAATGATGAGACGACTACTTTTGACTGACATGAAGTCTGGATTCGTCCATTTGGGTTTGCTCTCTCCTTGTGTTTCTATCTATCAGTCTCAGTCACACATACTCTTCATCACATGGCATGGCAGTTCACCACATCCAAACACTTTTTCTTCAGAGTTTGTCTGGAGATGGATCTTACTTAGCCATATACTTAATCTTAGCCAAACTTGTCCTTTAGTCACTCTAACTAAAGGCAACATTCTGAAGGGTGCGTTTCCACAGAAGCGGGGCTGCGCGGAGTTAAGCTGAGGCTAACAAAATTTAACCAATGAAATTGCTCAGCGGAGCAGAGATGTGTGATTTGAGCAATAAGATAAGATAAATATTTTTTCATTAGGTACTCATACTCTGAAAGTAGGTCTGAAGTTGCCTGAGGAGCGGGATGAAAGTAATACTTTTCATCCATAAGGAGAATCACTTTCAACTGACAGCTGTCAAATTATTAAAAAAGAACTAGTTCTTTTTCACATATCTGTTGAACCATGTTCCAACTTTCTATACAGCCAGGATGTAAAATTGAAATAACTTAAAGGTAAGTATTGATTAAAGAATATATATTTTTTGAAATAACTTTATTATAATTTAGTTTCAACAATTTCTTTATTTTAAACTTATATTTGGGCAAAATATTTACCATTTTTCCAATGATGAAAATAAAAAATAATGGCTGAATAGCTGGCCGGCCACAGAAAAAAAAACAAACAAAATAGGCGGGAAAGCGGCAATTCGATCTTCATTTAGTTTTTCGATTTGAAGACTTTTGTTTATACGTATAGCAGAGATTTGTACCTATAAAATGAGTTTATCTGATTCTGATATGAATTTAACGCCTGATTTTATAAGAGAAGAGGCTAAAGCGGTAGTGGAAAATAAAATTTACTCATTTTTTCTTTAGCTAATTCATGTTTTTATTTTTACTTTCCTAGTATTTGTAATGAAAAGCACAGTGTTTACCTCGGGTTAAAGACTTATTTAGACCCTCGAACTATTGGCGCCCTCACTTCGTTCCGGGCGCCAAACCCCGTCTCGGGACTAAATAAGTTACTTTCACCCCTAGGGTAACAATGTACTATTTATTGCACATCAAATAAAACATAAAAGGTTGGTAGGTATAACAATGCAATGCAGTGCAATGGTATATGAATGCAATGTTAGCCTTAGCTTAACTCCGCGCAGCCCCGCTGCTGCGGAAACGCACCCTTATACCTACTCGTATGTGTTCGTAAGTACCTGGGGGTCTACTCCGGTACAAAATAAAGTTTTGTGAAGCTTTGAAATGGTGAAAAGTACAGAAAACGTATGTATGTAGTATGATATGAATGGCTTTCTTGTATTTATTACAATAAAATATGGTTATTAGTAAAAATTTAAGAAATTAGCCTATATACATGTCCCACTGCTGGGCAAAGGCCTCCATCAAACAATAGATGGGTATTGGCTTAATCACCACACTTGCCAAATGCGGGTTGGTGGTCACAAACCCGGAGTATGTTCCAAAAAATCCGAAAACACACTGCCCGACCTGGGAATTGAACCCGGGACCTCTGAAATGGTTATTAGAATACCAAAAATACCACATCTATTTTTTTTTTTTTTATATTGCCCGTCAAGATGACCTCACTCCACCTGATGGAAAGCGGTCGTGAGGTCCAGATATGAGGTTGACAAGCCCAGTCATTCAAACGAATCACTGGGCTGGCCATCCTCACCTTGAAGGCCTGCAGAAATGCCTTTTCACGCCCCGCTTGAAGAACCCGGGACTATAAGAGGAAGGAAACACATGTGCTGGAAGAGCGTTCCACGTCTGGATGGTACGACAAAGAAACGAGTCACCGAACCTTTTAGTTCGGGCCAACAAATGTTGAATTGTGTGTGGGTGACGCCGTAGTCCAGCACGCGTGGTACGGGAGTGGAAAGGTGAGGGTGGGATAAGCTGGAATAACTCGTCAGAGCATTCCCCATTGTAGAAGCGATAGAGAACACTTAGCCTGGCAATGTCTCTACGCAATTGGAGAGGCTCAAGGGTCAAAGTTGCCTCTGGGTTTCCAATAATACGGATAGCACGCCGCTGCAACCTGTCAAGAGCTTTGAGTAGGTACTTAGCGAAACCGTCCCAGAGATGAGAGCAGTATTCCACTCACGAGCGAACTTGTGTCTTATACAAGAGACAGAGCTGCTTAGGCGTGAAGAATCGTCTCACTCTGTTCAGGACTCCGAGTTTACGGGATGCAGTTCTAATGACGCTCTCAATGTAGTCCCGCTGGTTTAGGTTGCTACGAACATCCAACATCCATGCCAAGGATGTTTAGGCTATCCTTAATCGGTAGTGGGGTGCTCTGAAGAGTGGGATGGGAAAGGAAAGGCGACGCCTTTGCTGTGAATGCACACAATGACAAGATTGCATGCACCCCATTCTGAAATACGGTCCAACACTCCGTCAAGCTCAACAACAAGACTTCGCCTCTTCTCCTCGATGTCAGTCTGCTTTGCCCCAGGGCGCTCGAAATATCGCGCGTGGACCGTGCTATCATCCGCATAGCAATGAATATTACCAAGAGATAACATGTCATTGATATGCAGAAGAAACAACGTCGGCGACAAGACGGAGCCCTGCGGCACTCCGGCATTAATCTGGAGAAAGCGTGATTTTTGACCATCGCAAAGGACACGTGCCGATTCTACGTCCCTCCAGAAATCCGGCGACCCAGTCGCATAGGCGAGGTGGCAGACCATATGCCGGAAGCTTGGAAAGAAGCGAACGATGCCATACACGGTCGAAAGCTTTGGCAATGTCAAGGCTGACGGCCAAAGATTCCCCATGTTTGTCCATAGCCTCCCCCCAGATGTGTGTTACGTACGCTAGAAGATCACCAGTAGACCGTTTTGGTCGGAAGCCGTACTGACGGTCGTGAATGAGAGAGTGATCCTCTAGGTATGTTTATTTAACGACTGAAAATTCACGTTATTACGTGTTCGACAAACGGGAGTAGGCCCTCTGATACTTTTTGGTAGCATGGCAAAGGTAAAAGGTTTCTAATCGAGTCTTTCATTCGAGTTGATCGCTGCTGTTATATTTGTAACTGTAAATTTGAACCTTTGGGAAATTTATATTTTCAGCGTTGCATCAAATAAAACGACACTTTTCTGAGATTTACGTGTATTTTATGTTCAAAGACATTTTAATTTCTTAAAACTAGAGTGCATAAATAGGAAAACATATGTACAGACATAAAGACGACTTAGGATTGCTAGACAACGCCTGCTGCTCGTTCTTCTATTAAAACATTCGCTGTAACCGCGAAATATTACAAGACAGAGAAAAGTTGGATTTTTACTTACCTATTATAATATTTCATATTATTTCACAAATACAGCTTAGTTTGCGAAAATGTATAAAGACAAATTACGTGGAACTATAAGTGTGTCGAGGAATTATTTTCAAAATAAATTAACCATTTATAATGTACAGACGCTCACAAAAGTGGTTTGGAGAACGAACTGTTGTGGACTAAAAAGATGAAATTTCTATTCATCATGATCATCCTCATGGTATAAATAAGCTAAGTATAAGTATACATTATTTTAAGATACATTCGATGCGTTTTATTAAGAATAGGTTTAAGTATTTTGTTATCGTCTTACTACAACGCGACACAAACTTCGTTCATACGCCTAAATGTAATTCTGTTTGAACAAAACGCGGGGGTTAGAAAACTTTCAGATTGCAGATTAAGGAACCATCAAACAAACTGGTTTAATTACCTACAACGATGTATATAGGAATCATGGTAGGTACGGTCCACGACAGACAAATAGACATGCCAACAAACTGTTTCTGGGATCATTTGAAAAGAAAATATCTTTGTTTTTAATTAACAATAACAATGTTTTCATCATAATTATTAAGACACTACCATTTTATCTGTCGCTGACTGTATGAAAAAAGAAATATAAATATTTTCTGCCTCAATAGGTACACTCAAATGGTTACATTTATTTTCCTGACTAGTTGGCTTATTAGATAGTTTAAAATTGCAGTAAATTCTTATGACAGAACCAAAGTCAATTAAAATATTTAAAAAATAATTTAGAATATAATCTAACATCGTTTTGTTGCGACTCAAAGATAATATTCGAAATAACTCCTCCATTATCTACCCACATAATATACAAACATAGTTTATAAGGAACATTAAAAAATTAGTCGATAAAGTGTTATCCATACGATCTCTTTCAATTCAACCTTTCTTCTAATCAATGACTATTATTTACAAAACTTAATTAAAATGTTACATTAACCTAAGTTGTGAATTGTGCAAAAGCGCTTACATTGAGGTAATAACTTACAACGTGTAACTGGTGACTACTCATTGACTACTCGTACATCGAAATAAAGTCACATGAGTAAATCAACTTTGTTCAAAACTTCATTCTTTAAACAACGCTTACCTACTTTGGATCAATTAAAAGTACTCGTACAATTAAATGTGTTAAAAAAATAGATTCGTACCTACATGTAAAAAAATTAGCCATACATTTTAAAGACGGGCTTCTCAATTGAAGTTAAGTTCAGAGCAACCACAACCTTTAATAATGTGATTTTATCCAAGTAAGGATATGGTAAGTATGGCATATATATGCCCTATCATAAGCTAAGTGGCAATACTTTTAATTAGATTATTATGTGTGTATTTTCACTAGCATTAAATGAAGTACTTTTCTTCCTATATTACTTCAGAATGATTTACTCATGTGATATACCTAGTTTTAAATAACATCCCAATACATTACCCTAATCCGGTAACAGGATTGTCATGGATTCAAATTAACTTAGCGATCGACGATAATTGACACTTAATTCGTGCCGACAATAAAATGTCTAATAGCTTCCTTTACGTTAAACAAGTGGGAATTTATCGATACTTCAGTTAGCATCATGAAAATGCCTCGTTAACTTTACAAGGCAGTAAACCGACCCGCGAGGTTTAGCCGCGTCATTATATTACGACGCCGCTCCTTGAGATGATTTTCGTTTGTTCCTTCTTATCGCTCTCGGGGTTAAGGTTCAATTTGGATGTTTGAATCTTTTTCCACGTGTCGCCAAGGGCTTTGCTGAAGTGATCGTCGACCACCTTACCTGATGCTTGAGTCTTATCCGTCTCTTTTAGTCTTGAAGTCTGCAACTGCCTCCAGGTGTCGCCGAGGGCTTTCGCGAAGTGGTCGTCGACTGACACGCTGGCGTCGTCGACTTCCATGGCGATTATTTTGGTGGGTTTCGGTGGTTCTTCTGTCTTGAACTGTATAGGGCTGCTCGCGCGGTCTTTCGTGTTGGGCTTGGGGCCTGGAAATGCGGTTTCCTGGTTCTTCTTGAAGAGGTTCATGTAGTCGTCGCCGAGCGAGCGCCGGAAGTGCTCGTCTATGACGGGGTCGCACATTGACATTGAACCTGGAAAAAGAAAATATAAACTTAATAGTGCTTCTAGGTACTTGGTTTTGGAGCAATTAAAAGAGACTTGAAGCATTGTATAGCAGCAGAAGGGGCTGTTTGCTAAAATAATCTTTTTATTTTGGCAAACAGCCCTTTCTACAACGCTGAGAGAAAGAGATATATTATTAAATGATGCTCCGAGTAGAGAAGCAAATGAAAAGACATTAATCGCAGAACCTAATGGATAACAAAAAGACGCCTAATACAGGTTTTGATGTTGTTATCTCCCAAGTAAAAAATAATTAAGGTTTTTAATGTCTTCACATGATAATATTAGTTGAACACAAGCGAAAATGCAAGCATCATCTGGAATTTTGCAATTAATTAAAATTTTCAACGTTTTGAAAATTACAGGCACATTTATTATGTGGCAGGATTTCAATGCCGGTTGCTATTGGCTGCATTGGAAACTTATGGGTGTGGCCTATGTCCGGGAGTGGTTGTTTTTTTTTCTTTTTTTTTATAAATAAATAAATAAATATGCGCCAGACAACACACCTTTTGTAATGGTCTCGAAGTAGGGATTAATATCTCTGTGTTACGAGGTACCACACAAGGAAGTCAGCCAGGGGCGTCTCCCAGCACACCCAGACCCGAGTCAATTCAGAAAAGATCGTTTCCTAAATTGACCCGACCGGAAATCGAACCCGGGACACTACGGAAACCGAGGTGAGAAACCGTGCTACAGCGCACTACGCCAACCATGTTTTATAGCTGCGAATGATGATGATGACATATCAATTTTACTAGCAGAAGGTGAACTCGAAGAATCCCTTACCAGGTGGCGCATCATTGCTCTTGATGACCGAAGGGCGGTTGTAGGGCGGCGGCGCGGGGCGCGCTCGCAACCGCATGTCGATGGGCGCCTCGTGCCGGCCGGGGTAGGGCGGGGCTGCTGCTGACAACGAGAAAGTTTGATTAGACACTGCTTTCGATGATTTTATTAATCAGCTAGCTGTCCGCCAGCGGTTTCGCCCGCGTAGACTGTGTTTCCCGTCGAAATATAGACTTAATAAAAAAAAAAAAGCCTATGTCACTCCCTGATAATGTAGCTTTATATTGGTTAAAGATTTTTTAAAATCGGTCCAGTAGTTTCGGAGCCTATTCAATACAAACAAACAAACAAATCTTGCCCCTTTGTAATATTAGTATAGATATAAAAAAATCTACCTTTAGTGATTAACTGACAGACAACGCAATGCCAAAACTACTGGGCGTAGATTGCTGTAATTCGGCTTAGTTTACTTGACGGGAGAGGATTTTCGGAAATTCTTCCTGAAACGGAAAAAAACGGAAACGGGCGGACGAAGTCGCGGACAAAAGCTAGTATAGATAATACTTCAATTAATAATTCAGCGCAAATAATTTTGTTTTATGACATGATGCGAAAAGTGCAGGCTCTAGAACGCAACATAGTATTGTCACTTTAGTATTTGTCGAATAATTGTTGCATGTTACACCAGCAATTTCTTTTTATAGTGCCCGTCAAGATGTCCTGGCTCGACCTGATGAAAAGCAGTCGCGAGGTCCAGATATGACGATGACAAGCACAATAATGCAAATCAATTACTGAGCTGGCCATACTCATCTTAAAGGCCTGCCCTGGCACCGACCTGATCGAGATAGGTCAGGGTCACTTGGAGGGTTTTACGCAACTACATGGTGGTAACATCAACCGGCCGATATAATATGTCTCCCACCTGAAGAGCACCCCCCTCTTTTCTACTGAGATTTATTTTAGTGCCACCCCCGACCAACCTCCCGGTTATGCAGAAGGGCATACTATTCCTAGCACACCGTTAAGTGTACCAGGGACCATCTGCGGTAGGTCCTGCCGCCACAAAGCACAATGCACAATGCAGTACACATTATGGTATGGTACTCGTAGGCGAGTAGCCCGTGGCATAACCCACTCCCAGTCATCCAGAATGGTACCGGAGCAGTTATAGTCGCTCACCACGCGCATCCCAAAGAACGCTAGCGGCTTCAATCCCCGCTGGGGACGTCAGAGAAGCCAACTACTATATCTCCAGTATGATGCCGGAGCTGTAAAGCACGCTCACATCTCGATGCACTGCCGTACATCTACCCTTAACTACAGCAGGGTGGCCGGATAGGCAATCTAGCGGATACCCATCTCCTTGCTATCCAGGCAAGTACCGGAGGAGCGGGTTCCTCACTAACCCCGCATCTAAACAGTTAGCGGCCCAACGCCCTAGACCAGTGAATTTAGATACTCGTTGCGCGCGAGAAGGGACGCTCGGTACACACTACCAAGCAGACGAACATGCCCCACCTCTGCAACTAACCACATGCCACCACGAATCCAACTCCAAGTTGGGGCCTGCCTTAAGAAAGGCAGGGCTGGGACCCCAACACCCGTGGTACCCTGATCCTAACAGCCAGACCCGTAGTTCCAGCTGCGAAAAGCCTACCTATCCGGGTGGAGTAGATAGGGACCTGAAGAGCAGGTGGTCTGCTGCAGGGCTCCCTTAGTCGCCTCTTACGACACCCACGGGAAGGAGATGGGGCGGTGGAAAGTATTCTTTTAAAGTGCCGCTACCAGTACGGCACAAAAGAAAATTTACTTGCAAGCAATAGCAGTATTTGGGCGTATTTATCGTTTGAGAGTAACATAATTATGTTCCTTCAGTCACAACTGCTAGAGCACAGTCCATGTATTGATAATAAGTCTAAATAAGCTGACGAAATAAACACCTACCTAAGTAGAGAATATTCGTTAAAACTTCAGCTCACAGCAGCTATCATAATAACTTCCCCAGTAGCAATGTAACTATAACAAATCGTCCAAGAAGTGTAAAAGCGAAATAACTGAATCGCTGAAGTTTCAATTAGGTCAGAAACCGTTCCATTTGAATCAGCTATCTGCGAGGACGAACAAACTACGCTTTACTTTCGCATTTCCAAGCGGCAGTTATGTAACTCAATTATAAGTTAAATACGGTCAGAGTTGAAAGTTGCCGGTACGTTAGCACTAGGCTAGGGACGACGATACATTTTAACTTTTACCTGTACCACAGAGGTAGTAACAGTAGCCTATACCACAAAACTTTCAGTCTACCGGGTTTTTGCAACGAAAACAAATAAACGGTAAATTGGTTTACGAATTGTAAGCTCGACGTTTTGACGGCAAATTACATGTCATCTTGGTCGTGAGATGTCCGCTCATGTCGTGTCGTCGTCGTATTGGTTCTCGTTGCAAAAAGCCGGAAGAGTAAAAATTTCATACTTATAATGCAATAAAAAAGGTAAAAAAAATGTTATGTGGCCTGCAGGTACTATACTATCGTCAACACAATTGTGTTCAGAATCAGAATCAGATAATTTATTGCTTATAAACTGTGTCAGTACAGCGGGTGACATTGCATAGGTGAATGTAACAACAGTTTACCCATATCGGCTATGCAATAGATACATAAAATACTAATGTTTTGCATTAAACTATTCATTTAAATTATAAAAAACATTTTGTAATGGCCATTTTTTTAAGTTTAATTTAAATTGAAATTAAATTTTGGCAATTCCATTGATTTTATATAAGATGGCAAATGATTGAATATTTTAATGCCTAAGTTGAAAGTGCTCATAAAATACTTGTAATTATTTATTTGAGGTATACATAAATTGTGTTGTGTTGTTACAGATACAGTCGATAGCAAAAATAATTTGCCGCTGCGAAATTAAAACCCTCACTTTATGTTTTTAATCCAAAGACTTTTGTTTGAACCTTGTGGAGTATTCAAAAATGACTAAACATTGTAAATTAAATGGTTAAAAGGCTAATCACATGACACTGCCTGTCGCTGCTTAACTTAACTCGAACAGGGGCCTTAATACAATGCCTTATAACTTGTCAAGTAACTGAGCTCTTAACTGAGCGTAGCGACAGCGAGCAATTTAGCAAAATGATCTTTGATTTCTAGCCAATCAGCGGTTACTTGTGGATATTTACTGAAGAAATTGCTAGCTACCCTCAGTTTAGGTAATTAACTTGACTGGATATAACCGATTGGCCCCAGGGTCTATTTGCCGCTTCATAATGATTTATTTGCATCACGTAACGACAAGGACGAGAGCCACACATCTGTCATGGCCGCACTGTTTTCAATGACCGGTTTCGTTTGGGCTCGAGGGGTGTAAACATAATTTGCCAAAAAAAAATAACAAAAATATAATGTTATTGAAATCCTTTAGTCACATTTCATTTTATTATCAGTAGTTACATCCTATATCGTTACTATTTTCAACGTATTTAATAAATCAAAATTGATATTCGTGTCTATGTGCATTATACAAGTTTTCTAGCTGTACTGTAGAATGAACTATAGGCGTTTAAGTCCTTAGAATATTAGGAAAGGAGAGAATACTACTTTTTTTGCAAAAGATGATAGAGCCCAGAGGTGTCAAAATCGGACAGCTAATAATAATACATCGCGTAACCCTATCCCTTGCACAATTTTATATCCATCTCCGGAAGAGGGATTACTGAAGCTCCTTAAAACCCCACGTCCAGAGCCAATCCAATTACAAGCGCTAAACTCATTTGTTAGCCGCCCACTGGCTCTACCCTTTAGTATCGCATCGCTTCAACTTATTGGAACATTTTCTAACTTGAAAAATTATGTCGCGAACTTTACGAACGCAATTATAAATTTTTACCTGGGAAACCTGAAGACGTAAGATAAGCCTTTTGTAATATTTATTCATTCAACAGACTCAGTTAACTACACCGTTTAAAAATTAATATTCATGAAAAAACTGCCTACCCATAGGACATCTTTGCCTATCCATTTGTCTAAAACTTTCGCTGGGTTTGGGTTATTGATTACATGAATAATCATTGTACAAACAAACCTAGCATTGTACCTGAAGCTGGATCCGAACCCAAGTTCCAGATACATTGCAGAATTTGTACCTAAGCACGGCTACACAGTAAGAATTATGCCATAAAAATAGTATACGACTTAATCATTCCAACTGTTCCCTCTGCTGATCCCAGTTTACAAGATTAATGTATCAATTAGCTAAATACGTGCCTAGTCTAATCACGTAGATTGTTTCATAATGGAATTTATCCGTAATTTGCCAGCATCGAACCGCCTAATCTTATGATTAAAAAAGGTCGTACGTCAGGAACAGGGTTCCAAGTTGAACTGAAATTGTGCCCTCCGGCTGTTAAACATAACGGAATTTAGTCCCTGCTACCAGAAAAAAATATTTTATATATAAGCCTCTAGAGGGCTTAAAATGAGTGTTTTTTTACCGAATGCCTTTCATCATCACATTCTAGGTCGAATTGCAGGGTTATTGGCTGAATTTGTCACTGCAAAACATCGTTTTTTTTTCAAAAACACTACCTAATTAGAAATATCTAATCTCATGATTAACGGCAAATGTCACTTTATTGTTAACAAGTTGTCCAGACAGACTTCGTTCTATCAAATGTTTGACGGCTGTTATTTTTTAAAGATTTTTTTGTTCATAATTTGGCTTTCTGTTAGTAAAAGAATTTTCACGATCGGATCAGTAGTTTTGGAGCCTATTCAATACAAACAAACAAACAAAAAAACAAACAATTGAATCTTTCCGCTTTATGATATCAGTATAGATGAGGAGTCCGCAACAGAGTCAACTTTATATTTATGAGATAGTTATATTTTATTCTAAGTTGCGGTTTTCACATCTGTTTGATAGTTTCTAGTAAGCAAATAACAGCGTCAAATATGCCCTATCGACGACCGAGTTTAAAGGTCACTATGCCGGATTCTCGAAGTCCTGGCTTCTTCAAAACTTCAGAGTTATATTTACAATCCTATTTCCTGACTGTTAAGTATCGTTGACTAGACTGAATAGCAGTTTCGTATACTAAAGATGTTTTTTTTTGCACCGCTTGCCCATTTTCTAAGCTCTATTGCAATATTTTCATCTAATTAACAACGAAAGCTTCTGTCAAAGCTAGTCATAGTTATACCAAGACTCTTGGCTTGGAATAAGCTGCGCAAAATTCCATACAAAGTTCAAGCTGCACAAGTGGTCTCGGTACCAGTCGTGCCTAATACTGATCAAGCTCACAGCAATCAGCTTTATCATTTTTAGGACTCCATCCGTATGTTGGACATTATATTTAAACTCTATTCACTTGACTTAAGGTCCAATACTAATGGAGAACAGCAACTCTGCCCTATTCCGAGAGCCTAGCAAATAGAAATACGCTACCATTCCATTATTACTACTATGTACTACTACTACTATAGAAAAGTGTATAGTTTATTTATCCATGGTAAGACTGATTATCTTCCCATGAATAAAAGGTTGAGTTTATAGGCGTAAAAAACTCTGAAAAGTAGTTAACCTTATGAAATTTAGTGTCATTTTAATGAAGATCAAATTAGGAGTTTCCGCCGTCATTCTCATTTATTTACATATCTTAGTGTAACATATCTTGGTGCAAGTTGTCCCATATTTTCATTAAAAGATTTTTTTTAAATTGACAACGAGGTTCGGAATCATTGGCAAAGTGTGCTAACCATAGCATGGCATAAATTCATCTTATTTTTATGACTCTGCCACACATTCGTCGAGTGCATGGGAAGTTGCGAGAAAAGGAGGCTCTGCCTCTCTGCTCCCTGTTTTGCCGGTTTTGGGCGCGAGTCAAACGACCAGCAATCAAAATGACAATTAATTGCACGAGTAGAGCAGTGTGTGGTAAGAGAGGGAACCTCGCGGCACCGCGATAAGCAGATCGATAAGGAGCATAGTATGGCCGAGCTATCGGAAGTTTACTTTTCACATTGACAGCGAGGTTGGCCGGCACGTTGTCTCTGCCGCTCGTTGGAGGAATGCGAGCGCTGCGTCCAGCGCTATCTAGCCGTTCTCTCTAGAAGCAGGATTGGGGTGATCATTTGCTTCAGCTTACCTTTCCCATTGACAGCGAGGTTGGCTGGCGCGTCGTCGGCTTCGTCCGACAGCTCACCCTCGCTATGCGGCTGCGCGCGCTCCACGGCAGGCGCGGTCCGCCGCTCGTTGAAGGACTGCGAGCGAAGCGCCATCTTGCCGTGTTCTCTGGAAGCGAGAACGTTAGGGTTGAATGAGTATGGAATCGTTGTTTTAGAATATTGACTAATGCCGATGTTAATATCAGCTTATTAAGTCGTTTACGAAGTATTTATTCCCTCACTGTGTGTATAGGCAATATAACGAAGAGAGAGAGATCTAGAAGTTGGCATTAACCTAGGGACCACATGAGTGCACTTAGTCGCCGGAGTGTACAATTAAGAAGACAATATTTAAATTATCTTTCTAGTATTATCAAAGCAGTTAATGACAGTATTCAATAGTACAGAGGCGTTCACAACATCCTTTACAAACATAACATAACATACCATCACGACTTTATTCCAAATGGGGTAGTCAGAAGCAAGTGACTGTTGCCGTCATGGTGATCGGAACACTCAGAAGCCTACTTTTCACCAATGGTATTAGAACACAACGTGGTAGGTGGTGAGCCTTCCGTCGCTATCCGGGTTGATTTGGTTTTTTATCGATGTTTTCCATCACCGGAGACTTAGTCGGAAATTAAACAATGAACACAAAGATTTTGGTTCTGGCCAGATTTGAATTCGGGACCACACGATCCGCGATCCGAGTTGGAGTGCTTAACCACTAGGCCACGACGCTCTTTCGTACCTTTAGAAAATTGGAAAATGGGTTGATGTCAACAGCATAAGGTGCCCCTGTGTAAAGGTTGATGTAAACGCCTCTGTACGAGGTATTTTTGGTCTTAATAATGAACGCGTTACAATCAAAACAGTGTTCAAGAGGTACAAAGTAAAATTGGTCAATACAAGTACATACTTTTACTTCTACCTTATTTCATCTCTTGAAATACATGCATATGTATATGTTTCTGGATTCGATTGTGTAAGGCATATCATCTGGGCTTAGATGTTTACCTTGGCCTGTATTCAGGTACTCTTGGTGAGCGTCGCTCCCGACGCCACTTCCCGGTCAACTCCTTAGGCTGGGGGGTCCTGGGGGCCTCGGGGGACAACGTGCAGTCACCCTCTTCGCTGGACGCTGTCGAAGGAGTTTCTGGAAGGAAAATGTCTTTGGTCAGTTAAGTTGGAGGTAGTAGTCAATAGAACATCATTCATTTCGAAGTAAAACTTGTCATAGGGTCCTGAATGAGCTTATGGATTAATATTCACAGTCGCAGTCTACACATGGTTAAGGAAGAAAGAAAGAAAAATCGTTTATTGACCAATACATAGGATACAACATAATTTTCTTCAACTAAAGGTACAAAAATGGTTACTGATGATGCATTAAGTAGTGTACCTGAACATCATAAATAAATTGAATTACATAAATTATTTCCTGATGATGATACTTATTATAAAATAAAAGAACAACGCAAGTGTGGATTGGCCGAGTTTGAATGCCGTGGCAGAAATAATGTTTGTATATTTCTTAAAAACTATGAGCCTATCGCTCATTTTTGTTAGGGAAGAAATGAACTGTTAAAACGAAGTAGTGTGTTAAACTTAATTAAACATAGCTTTAACGGTTGCTAGTGACAATACATACTGACATTCGTGGTAAATGTCCTACTGCAAATCGTAATGATGAAACGTTACATGTTTAAATAATAAACTGACTAAATGTAAGACCACCAAATGTGGAACACGAGTACAATGATAAGTTTCAATTCATAAAAATCAGTTTGTAAAGAAAATAAATGCGTCTTATTAAAAGAAGTAACAACGTTGCTGAAATCTAAACATGCTAATGGTTTTAAATGTTATTAAGGAATTAGGTGACTACGTAAATGACCTTGTTATAGTGCAAAACAAAATGCTTTAATCTTAAAACTACAAAGCCAGCATCAATTGTCAGATATCTATGTCAAAGAGTAACTTTAGAAAACTCTACATTTTACGAAAACCCCAAAACATTGAATGTGATATTTCTTTTTCATAAATTCTAGTTTATACCACTCCAATTCCGATATGGTGAAAACGACTCGATCTTTATGTAGAAGAATTTGTGATACCAAAGAATGTATAGTTTATTTATCTATGGTGATACTAAGTATACAATTCATAAAATACGACTATGCCTTATTCCGAGCATAAAAATCTAAATCATTTATCAGTATCATCAATGTAGTTCAAATAGGTGAATTGATTGGCAGTTGCCACCCAACAAAATGTTTATTAGTAGGCTTGTCACCCAATGTCCTGGGAATGTTTACGATTCTATAACAGCCCCAATATCCGTTGAATTTTAATTAAATTTCGGCCCGCTCTCATTTTCGTTAGGCTTCGTCCAATTTCAATCTTCTAAACCAGTAAATACTTTGAAATGTAATAGAATTGAGTTTGCTTTTTATAATTTGAATTGATTTGCAAATATAGTTAATTAAAATTGCAAAAATAATGTATTCCTAAGTACCTTTTCCTGGGGAGGCAATCCACGGCTGCCAAAGAGGCAGGTTAAACTTCGGCGACTGTGGAGGTTCCATTGAATAGAGATGCAGGTCACTTAGCGAAGTCCGGGCCAATAGAAACAGATAGTGTGGCAGTTCCATCATCACAACACGTAAACAACATACGACACTGAGCTAACGTCAACGAATTCACATTTTAAAACAGCACAGCCGAAGGTTGAAGGAATATTTACCATAAATTTAAATGGTCTAATATCACTGGAATCAGTTCACAAGGTTCCTTTGCCAAAGGCGCCAGGCTAGCCTATAGACGAGGCGTTGGCATCCCGGCACAGGTAACACTGAAGGCCGACTGAATAAAAAATGAACTGGAAGAGATTACATTGGAATAAATAAATGAGATGAACAAAAAACAAACCGAAAAGGAAAAAGAGCATCACGCTACATCCACGCGGCCGGACGTTGCGGCGCTTCCTTCGAACCTCCTACCTACAGGCTGCTGTCCAAAATCTAGACCTTGATTTTGTAATCAGATCACAGATCACCACATGACGACTGATGTATACCAAATTTCAGGACATCTTTACACATGAGTCACATGAGCCAAACGATGCAGAGCTTGTAATTTTGAAGATAAACTAAGAAAAAAAATCAGATCTTTAATAGGTCGCCCCAAATACTTCTTCGGCGCACCGTACTTTGGAAATGTATTGTGTACAAAGAAACTCCTTCAACAAAGACGTGAGAAACAAACAATAACTCAAACACATTGATCTTTGCCCTCGAATCGAGCGCACAAAGGAAATGATGACATCTTAAAGTCGGAAGTAACGAAATTGCGATCGTGCAAAAACAAGCATTACGCCATTGACTGAGACAAAACTTATATGAGATTCTGTTCATTCATATTATAACATTTTTATCTGCCTAGAATTTAGAATAATGTAGTATCTAGGCCGCTCTCGTTCCGTTTTTTAAAATATGCCTTTTTTTAATAGCATGTGTTTCAGGGTTAATATGATTATTCTACCAATACCTTAAGCTAAACTCAAATTCGGACACGGATGATATCAGCACAGTCAAATTTGATAGAAATCCAATTAATGTCATTTTCAACTCTGACGCTACAGGTAGGTAAATTAATCAGTTAATCATGTTGCAAGCACCCTGTATCTAGAATACATCAACCTGTTCGGTCCATTCATGAAAGTGCGTGAGCGCAGGGCGCGGGGATTAATGAACCCCCGCACCCTTCAGCCTCCTCGCGTCTACAACCTCCGAAGCCACTCCGGCGCAACACAAAAGTGAACTATAATCCTGCAAGTTTAAGGCTACTTTTCTTCACGCTCCGTTTCGACTGTGTTGCGATTAAAATTGTGACGTATACGTGCAGAGTAGAGTTGATGTTTGCTTGCGAATTCGTTAAAAGTTTAAAATTACGGTGGTTGTATCCTTGGGAGGTTGTGTTTTATTTTGGTTGCCGCGGGGCGCGGGCGGCTGTGAGAAGTTGCCGCGTTTCAAAGCCCGTATAGGCATTAGCTTTTTTATTGTCTAATAGAGCGAAGGAAAGGCTCCGACAGGTAGAGTTTGGCGCCGCTGCGTTAATTATGTCTGCAAGTTTTGACGCCGCAATTAATAAATCAATTACCTGCTTCAACTAGAGTTAAGATTCTTCAGTAGATTGCCGCTAAGGTACATTGAATGAACAGTTATAATTACTTTACTCGTAATAGGACTACTGTTTAATAGTAACGGCGGCATTCGAGTTAGGCAATTAAATCAGCAAACTCAACCTTCGCTTAACCAAACCAATCATTTCAGTGCATGCTATTATTTATATATGAACCATTGATTGGCATAACAATAGTGATGGATGAGACAAAGATTACGTATGGACTCATCTTATTGGCCTACGCAGTATTGATAAAAATATGTTTACTTTATAATGTATTTTTCAAAGAAAAGTTAAAATATTTCACCCATTAAATAGGCTCATTTTACTGTTTTGATTTTGAAAATAACTTATTATATTCCATTAACGTTTTTTACTTATGTTAGTGCATCATTCATCTTCATCAGGTTATGCCGGTAAGTGTCTTTTCTCACGAGTGTGAATAACTACTCACTTAAATAAACTAAATAACTGCTTTTAAAAAAGAATGTTCAAGTTTATTTCAATTATCACATATTTAAAGTTAAATGGAGATTTTTTTTTAAAATTGAATGAAATAAAATACACAGCATAATAAACATTGCCCTTCCCAGAGTAAGTTTAACCTTTGTTTTATATGTATTAAGTTTATACAACAGGTACAATAACACCTCCTACACAGACAGGATTTTTCTCTTTTACCAAAACACATCAGCACTGGTGTAGAAATGAAACTGAGGAACCTTTGTGGCTCAACTGGCTCTTTCGGTATTTTACGGTTTGTCAAAGCCTACTTGTGTGAAAATATACCCAGAAGCATCGTTCCTATGTAGTCAATTGTTTGTGTGGAAATGAGTAAATGCCAAAACATTTTTGTACTTCACAGACAACCCGTTTCTTGGAGCCACTCGTTATCCGAAGCCTCAGAGACATCTCAAAGGGAACGTTTCTAACCACTGGAGGAGTATAATTAAACCGCGGTTTGTTGCTTTATTTTGGTTCGTTTCTTTTATTTCCTGGGCCCATTGAAGCGCAACGCCGAGGGGGCCTATTACGTTCCTGCATTATCGGGGTTATTGACTATCGAAGCCAAGGAAGGAGCATTTCATTTTGGAAGTTGCAGCAACTGTTGCACAGGAGCCAGAACTAAAGGTCTCTGTCTCAAAGCTGTAGGTTATAATTTGAATTTCATGAAGCCGCATGTTAATAGCTTCTCAAAGAATGTTTGCTGTTCATTAATTAATTAATGATGACTAAATGGAAATCCAAAAAACCTGTAAAACTAACTTTGTTTGTCTGTCCGTTATAGTACGATTTTTTTCTGGCTGTCCAAACGCAAAATATATTTTTTTAATGAAAACACGACGTCATGCGTCCAACAATTTAATTAGCTAAATTGTCATCATCAGTTAAAATAATATTGAAATTGGCAACTAGATTCTCACAAAAAAAATATGCATAACATTTTTTTTATTTCTTCATCCGCTTAACGTTTAGGAACTTTATGTAGTCTCAACATTCTATTGCTCTCAGCAAGGTAATTTATATAATAAACAACTTAAACTATGCACCATGTGAAGAATTTTATAAAGATTTCTTCAATGATGGAATGGAATGCTGGTAGATTTACTCAGCTTTACTTCTAGATAGCTTTAGGTCTAGGCTTGTTTAAATTACTGCCGTATGGAAAGAATCCGTGAATCTCATCCAAAGACCGGTTAGAGCTCGAACAAAAAAGGGAACCACAAATGCTTACATATAAATTGTTATTTTAGTTGGTACACAGTAGCTTTTAGGAAGAAAAAACGAAGGCCATTATGCATTTTTTATCGATGATAGATGTACCGATACGCGTACTAGCTTCTGGGTTACGGAGCTCAATTTTAATAAATTAAAATTAAATACGTATAATTTATGAAAATGGTTAGTCGCTCGGAGACACGGGCTACAAAAAGGTGAAATTGGATGGATGTGTGTAATTCGGTGAGTCGAGAATGAAATGTTCAAAATACACCCTAGGGGCTAACATCCGTTCGAGCCGTATTCAAAACGTAGAATGTGCCTTTTAGTACGCATTAAGTATGTATGTAGCCGGCATGGGTGCCTTCGGGAGTCGCTTATCTGCACGCATACGATAATGGGATGAAATTTTTCGAGGAAACAGGAAGTGAGACAATGGTATATGGATATTGAGAGGATACGCTTTCTTAGCGATTGAAACTTATAAAATTTATATAAATTGGCTGGCCTGTTGGCGCTTTGGTTACTGAACCTGCTTACTGCGATGGTGTCGCGATGTTGATTACTGCCTGGGACAGACTTTTATGGGAGGAACCTTTGTGTTTCTTAATTACTGGGCCCACCAGAGTATCGACATGGAAATTTCGGTCATTTTAATAGAGTTTCAAGCAGTTGGATCATAGTTCCCAAGTAGATAAGGGTCAAAGTTAGGGTTTTACTATTTTTCTGCTGGCTTAAGTCGTGGCCTAGTGGTTTAGCACTCCAACTCGGATCGCGGATCGTGTGGTCCTGAGTTCAAATCTGGCCAGAACCAAAATCTTTGTGTTCATTGTTTAATTTCCAACTAACTCTCCGGTGATGGAAAATATCGCTAAAAAACCAGATCAACCCGGATAGCGGCGCAAAGCTCACCACCTACGTTGGGTTCTAATACCATTGGTGAAAAGTGGGCTTCTGAGAGTTCCGTTCACCATGACGGCAACAGTCACTTGCCTCTGACTACCACGTTTGGGATAAAGTCGTGATGGTATGTTAAGACCAATACATGATCGGATGAACCTTTCAATGTCCCAATTTGACCAGGTTTTGTGGCCGAACGCGCTGAAGGGAAATTGGGATAACTTCCGCCAGGTTTTGGTGGGCTGTGACCCAAGTGTTCCGATTCACACTGGGATATGTGATCCTATGGCGCTGTTTATGGTATTTTTTTTGTTGAAACATATCAGCACTCATCCAAGTTATGTAGCATCATGAGTGCAAGTAATTCAGGCAGTTAAACGCGCGAAACAGCCGCAAGGCGCGTTTGGGACGCCCAGACGCATGTAAGATGCATCGGTGCATCGGTGTACGCATTCCAATAGTTGTCAATTTGCATATCTATAGCACATTCCCGCAAGTTCAAGTAGGTTCGCGGCGAGATGCAATCGATAATTTATTGCGAAGGCTTTATGCTGTGCCTGTGGCATAGGCTACGAATAAAAATAACTGAAATTGTAGAGAGATAATTACAATATTTCTAACTAAGATGATACTTGGCTGATTTAAAAAGGTTGAAAGAATAGTAACAGACGAATAAATAAATATAGGTCAGTTGTGCACAGATATTACTTATTGAGATGTAAGGGATTCCATTAGCTTATTTTAGCATTTTAGCATTATACAATAAATCATTAATAAATCATAAATCATGCTTTATTGTGGAACACAGGTATAGACAGATTACAGATGTTAACGAAAGTGTCTTAATTGTTCAACTGTGACCTACCTCTATGGGCGTACAATAATTATTCAACAGAGTTGAAGGTATTTGATGGAAACATGCTACACACACACTAAAGAAAGTAAAATAATGAGGTTTGTTTTGAGAGAAGTGATCAAAAATGAGTCCTTATCTCACACCGTCATTTTATCTGTTAAAAATTCATTTGTGCAATGCTTGTTTCTCATATCTAAAGATAGAAAAACTAGAGAAATTCAAATTTTGGACTAGCTTTCTGGATTCTCTATATATGTATAGTTTTCTTGTAAAAACGAATTTAAGAAATTTAAGAGTTTACTTGTTACCTATGATATGAACAGCAACCAACAGCTTCCTCACGCAGAGGTCTATTCTTATTAACGCAATACTAGGCTACAAATTGGTATTCAGATCTAACCGCGATTTAACTTTAGAGAAAAAGAGGAAGAATAACATATCCGTTCACAATTTGTTTTTATTTGACTACTGAATGCCTTAGGTCTTTAATACAGCCAGTAGCAGCGTCCGCAGCCGGAGGTAGAGCTTCCAGATCACGTGTTTTACGCGTTATTAATTACACTGCTACTTTTATTGCATTATCAACAAACTAGCTTAGTTAGCGACGATCGATGTAAAGCAAAACGCGCGTCGATCAAGGGTCGTAATGTCGGTATGCGAGCGTCGGCGCACGCGCACCCCACAGGCGCGTTTACCCACACGAACGCGGCCCGGTAGCCGCTGCCCATGCATTTGCATAACTGATTCGTTTTTTATCTCCTTCATATACATAAATTATACGGCAAATCATAAAAGGATCAGCACGCTATAAAAATCATAATTTAGTATGGACTTTTTAAAAGAGTAAGGAATACAAATGATCATAGTTTTGATACGCTTAGGCATAATAACTGCCTTGATTATATTTGAACGCAAGCTACTATTTTAAATTATGGAATTGAATATTATGTTTAGTTAAGCTTTGCCAGTAGGTGATAGTCTGGAAGAAGTAATTTTATTGTAAAGATAGGGTTACTAGAGTATAACAAGGTGTTACTTATAGGTACATATAATATGCATACGAGTAAAGGTACATGTATAGTTTTTAGACTTTTAAGTAACAAACTCTAAAATGGGCTCAAAACGTCACAATGTATCTGTACAGCCAGCGTTCTATTTCAGACTTCTATTTATATCAAATATTTGTATTTTTTCATGTAAGTATAAGGTTTATTTGTACATGTTTGCTCACCATATACCACGATTGCCAAATCAATCAATGAGGTGTAGCGTCTTTTGCAGTTGTCAACACGCTCCGAAAAGAGAACACTTCCTCATAATACACTAGCAGCTGCATACGAACATGCGCGTTAGTGAACCAAACATCGCAGACATAAATCGAAAAAGATAACGCAAGCCCCTCAGTCTGTAAGAAAAGTAAACGTGCCACTTCTTTGACGTTCACAGCGACGTCAAGATAGCGCATTGGCGAAAGGAATTCTTCATTTTCCAATCGTGTCACCGAGTTTTTAGTCCCTTGCATGTGAAATCTGTCGAAGTCAAATGGATAATGTAAATCTATTTGATTTTCAAATTCGTTGCCGTAACGGTAAAGCTCGGCCCACATGTTACGCGGACAAAGCGCTTTCTTGCACTTTTATAATGAAAGAAAGAACAAGCATAAGTATAAGATATAAGATGAGCTACCTAGAGATGTGGTATGGTATGTGGTGGTATAGGATGAAGTGAGTTCCCCCAAAAGTAGCCTATTTGCTTATAGGCTACTTTTGGGGGGATAGCGAAAGAACACAAGTCTGCCCGCATCTGTGTTTCCCGTCGATTACAACCCAGGGTTTGCAAGGAAAGAGCTAATAGAAATAGAAATAATATTATTTAGACACTTAGAATATACACAGGTTACAAAGACAAAAAAACATTACAAAAAGTGTCAAATAGGCTACCACTCAGCATGTGCCGCAGTGAAATAGCACCACGACGCTGGTTTTCAGTGGTCACCTAAGTGAAGAGGGAAAAAATTTACGATAAAGGTTGTATAAATCAGAAAAAATTAAGCTGTGACACATGAAATACGGACATTATAGTTACACGACTAAGATACTTTGTTAAATTACTGTTTTTGCAAATTCAATAAATGCTCTTTATATTTAATTTTGAAAGATTTAACGGTTTTGAGTTTAAATAGGCTACTTTTGGGGAAACTCACTTCATCTTATACCTCATCTCTAGGTACTCTCGGTATAGATTGTGGACAAGATCGAACTTATTGAACCAATGTAGCTTATGTAGAGTCTTATGTTAAACAGTCTCTGACACCTATAGTAAAAGCTCTGCTCAGTTTGGGGTCAGATGATCTTGGTGTAATTAGTCCCAGATATTTATTTACTCGTATTTGCACTCCTTTTCCTCACGCAAAGTACATGCGCTCGCGTCATTCATTACGATTAATGTCTGTGCACACACTATTGCAAACATCAGTGCAGTTTACATAACAGCGCTGCCGCGCTGCAGCGAGGAAGACGGATGTTTTTAGCGAAAGTGAGGGAAGCGCCACCTAAACATTCCGCATTCCGTCAATGCGTTGGGTAAGTCCTGAACACAATGTTAATTATGTAGCACTTCGATCATGAGCTGTTAATAGCCAGGTATGGAGTGTTGGCGACTGTGCGAATTTGAACTCTATTCTTTATAGATTTGCGCCGATTGAAGGGACAGATGGTCCGAACTTCAAGAGCCACTTTTTTATGATTAAAATTAACATCTGGGATATCCTAACTTCAGCGGAGCTTATGTATGATAATAATGCAGTTCAGTGACTGTTATATTTACAAAGCATCATCATCATCATCGTAAACTCATACAAAACGTATTTGGAAAATAAATCTAATTTCAGGGTAAACAGAATTATGTTATATTAATCACATCTTCTGAAAATACGAGTCGCTTTGGAGTCGGAATAAATAAACGTGTAAGCATATTTTATAATTAGTCCTGAGAAACAAATAGGTTTTCAATTGAAATTAATTACGGGCAGCAGAGGGATTCGACATCAAAAGAGCTTTAATTTAATGTTAATTTATCAAATTGCGGGCAACGCCATGTTCCCACCGTGAGGGTGAAGTAACGGGTGAATTAAATAAGTAACATGGGCACTTAGGTTCAATTAGTTTAAGTTAAATTTAGACAGTCTTTGGTTAAATTTTTAATACAAAATTTCTGATTTTCATTGAATTCTTACAACTTATCTTCAGTACTTTTAGGTAATTTTAGTCCTTCTAGAGAATGTATTAAATTATGTTCACACCAATTCTTAAAACGGAAAATTTGTAATAAAATGAAGAGTATTTTACGGTATAGTTAAACTATTCCTAGTGTTTTAAGTTCCTTCGTGAGGGATATATATATATATTAAGATTTGCTTATTTTCATTATGTACACAACAAAAATTAAATCACTGTAATAACTTATTTTTTGTGTTATTACTCTTTTTATAAACCGTTGTATTCATAATCTGTTTGACGGAAGACAATTGACAATTAACCTCTAAAACACAGGTTTTACCTAGTTTAGAGGTTGGTTCTCCAATAATCCGGACCACTCACGTACCTACAACAATTCTGTAATCATTTGTTATGTATGTTTTTAGTACAAGAAATCTTTATTATTATTATTCTCTTTATTCATTATATAACTTAAGTATAAAATTATTATTGTTATTTATATAAATAATTTAATACTTAATAAGTTTTATTTTATTGTTTAATCTAAACAAATATGTGCCTTAGTCGTTCTTAATATAGGAAGGTTGGAATTATATCAAAGAATAAGATTATTGTCATGCCAAAACTTTGAAAAAGCCTTTCCCACGACCAGCGACTCTACATTTTAACTAGTAGCGACACCTATCCCAAATCCGTGAAACAAGTCCACAGTGGCGCCATCTCAATCAAAACAGGATACTTTAATATGAGTAGCTTTCTACAGATGGAGGTTTTCTTTCTAAGGTAAAAGCTTCAAGTAGATGGCGCTGTACGTCCGGTTTAAATAACGTAAAAGTGAAAAGCTGGTTTATGTTCTTTGGGGACTTACCTATATAAAGTTTACATACTTACAAAATACAAAGGAAATAAAATTTATAAAAAAACATTGTTATACAAAGTAAAAACTCCTTGAGTGGACACTAGAAAAAAAACATCCCGTTGCGTAGTTTGCTATCCTCCTATACGATGCCTATTTAAAAATAAAATATATATAAACAAGTTGTTAAGTAATGTTAGTGCAGTATAACTGTGAGGGACAGCTACACAAATAAGCTGCCTAAATTTGAGTGTCGCCTGATTTCTGAGATAGATTTACTTGTAAGAATCATATAGGTAATAGAGCTAGAACACAACTTTAGCTAACAATGAAGGAATAAAACAGACATTGGTTAGGTAGCCATATTGAACTTTTATGAAAAGGGGGGGTCAGTCGGTAAATTGTTCTATAAACCGAATTTAGGAAGAATTTAAAGAAACTATCATCATTTTTCATTTAATGACGACCAAAACTACTATAAACCCAAACCACAATTGTCAGAACCCCATATTCAAGCAAAAACAATTACCTACAAGAAACAATTTACAGTCATCGAACTGTTATGGAGTCTTCACTCTGCCCACTGAGCACGACTAGGAAGATTATGAATCAGGTATGTTACTTGCTAGTTAAAATTAATAAGGCAGGCACCCAACCCCAGGCCCAGGCAGACCGTGACGGACGCATACCGCTGCGCTCAGTTGGATCGACGCACGCGCAGCATTTCGCCCGTGACCTTCCACTCAGACTCAGATGATTGTGATGAAAACATGATTCCATTAATCGTGATAAAAACTATTATAAATAATTGCGCTGTAGCGGGTTAATGGGGCGTCACTTTTCAGTGGAATCAAAGTTTAGACGCAGCTGCTATGTTTGGTGAAGGTAATATTGAACGATACCGTTCGCTATTCCCACTATACGAATGAAAAAACTTCTACCTACCATCTTTTCAATTGGCCTTTTTCAAATCAATTAAGGACCATTAATTTTAAGTTCAAATAAGAAACACTAAACAAACTACTGCATTGTATAAAGCGTTAGATATGCGACGACCTTTTCATTACATAACCCAGCATATCTCCACGTACCAAGTCCGTTTACATACGCTAGCCCTGACATGCTTTGTTGAATCGCAACTCGGTTCAACTAAGGAGATGCCATATGTGGAAGTCGAATCAATCGATAGCCCAATGTCTCAGGCCAGTCGACGCACGCATATGGAATTCGATCGGACAAAAAACATATGAAACCTAATGAAGCGAAGACAAACATATCTCGTGACGCAATTATCTGATCGAAACTCTATCGCAACTGAAACTTTCGAAGTTTTATTGTTTGGAAGAGATTAGTAATGACTGGATGCGCTGATGTATTCAATTGCATCACCCTGGGCAAAATTCTTGGAATTATTGTAACCTTACAAGCTCAGTGGGTATATAATAAGTAACATCGTAACACAATCACAACATTAGAGACACGCTTCACCATAGAGATTCCCTGAACTTTTCTGGATCTTCGGCCAGCAAATGGTAGACATTGCAAAATAAAAAGGCCCAGCGGAGGTCAGGCCATGTTTCTATAATTTCCTTGAACGTAAGAACGTAAGATCCTAATTATTCTGATTCGATCCCAAAGCAAAATATCGAGCACATCCATATCGGTACCTCACTAAGTGACCTTACTTATGAGACCATTCTTAGAGACTACTTTCCAGATCCATATGTAATCAGTGGTAACACCACTAGTTCGTAGTCTTACGTCGTTGAGTCAATGCATCGCACAATCACAACTAAAAACCTTTTATTGTTCGGAATAGATTAAAAATGACTTGGTTTGATTTGCATGACGTCATTTTTCCGTTACATCACCATGGACAACGCCTGGATTCCTTGAGAATTTTGTAACCAAGTGACAGGTAGAAACGGAACGCAATGGCGTAAACGTTTGTGTGTGCCGAGAAGACCGGGTGACTTCACGTGAGGTCGAGTAAAAATCAAACGTGTTCAAAGCTATTAACATTCTTTACTTATTAATAAGTACCGGCATTGAGTGTTCAAAGTCATGTCGCAGGAATTACGGAACGAATTGTAAATAGGTAGACTCGTCAAGCTCAAGATGTATGTATGGTAAAATAATATCTCAGACAGTTTTATAATGAATGAGAGTCAGTCTCCAAAGTATAGTGTAATAAGACGCCAGTTATTTAACTAACGTTGCATTGTATTCTAAAAGTAGATGTGATATTATTATTTTTTGTTTTAAAAAGGTAATACCCATAACAAGGGTATAGGACCTAGGACTAGTGCTTTATTACGAGAGAACCTCATTAACATTATGATACATAAATAAATATAGGAGAATTTTTATTTTTAGCATTTAACCAATGCACTATATATACTAATAAACAGGTTTTTGAAACAAAACAAATTACGGTCAATTGCTTAACCTATTTATCTCGAAGTTTCGACGACTATTGCATGTCATCGCGGTCACGAGCGGACTGACCCGCTTATTAGTATTAGTAGTTAAAATGCAACAAGAAAGTTTAAAATGCACTATTTTCTAGACCAAGATAAAAACTAGAAAAATTCGACGTGATTCTAGAGACTTCGAACCCCCATCTTTTCACAATCCGGGTGGCTGCTCTCCCAACTGAGCTACCGAGGCCGCAGGGCGCAGTTAAACGTTGGCTTACAACGTAAAAATACATTAGATAAATTCACCAGATTTGTACATTGTTCTAGTTTCTATCTTTTTTTGTGATTTTGACGACACGGTTGGCGTAGTGCGCTGTAGCACGGTTTCTCGCCTCGATTTCCGTAGTGTCCCGGGTTCGATTCCCGGTCGGGTCAATTTAGGAAACGATCTTTTCTGAATTGACTCGGGTCTGGGTGTGCTGGGAGACGCCCCTAGCTTATTTTCCTTGTGTGGTACCTCGTAACACAGGGATATCAATCCCTACTTCGAGACCATTACAAGAGGTGTGTTGTCTGGCGCATATTTATATTTATATTTATATCTTTGTATAAATAAATATGCTTTATTGTGTACAAATAGAAAAAAAAACATACATTGCTTATAATCCGGTCAATTTCGACATCCGAGGTTACTTAATAATTCGCAACCAGTTGAAATTTAGTAGGATTGTTCAAAACACTATAATCATTATCATAATTATAATCAACTTAAGGTGGACAGGATTCATAAGCGCTACGCTTTTGAACCACACCCTAATGATTTCAGACGCTACGCTCCAAATTTGAAATCTTGGCAGAGAGGCGGTTTGGACTTTGGATTGTGCCGAAATTCTTGTTTTTGAATGTTTATCCATATAAACAACCCCATGGTCTAATATTTTTTTTATTATTATTGCGCAATTTAAGGCTAACTGAGCGTGCTATATCTGATATTCTGCTTGCCACATAGTCATAAGGATATAATAATAATTCAATATAATTAAAATAGGTTAAACTTAAAAATGTGAAGTTTTTTAGTTAGGAAGTTTTACTAGTATGTTATTAGGTACTCATTTTGTTTTCATAAGTTTGTGAAAATTTTGCTGTGTCCGAAAAGGACGACTAACTAAGACTAAGACTAAGTCTTAAGAACTTAAAAACCTGTATTTAACACCATTGTACCACTTATTTTGCATTAAATACTTTAACTATGAACTTTGATAATAATTTAATCTACAAACTTGTCTTAATAAATTGAATGATTAAACTTACCGTTTTGCTGAAACTCGTGAAATCCCGGTTTTTGTGACCTTTGACCCCGAATATTTTTTTTCCAGGTGTCGAATCGATAAGGACTTTTTAGATTGCATCTATGATAGTGTTCTGAACAATCCTACCAATTTTGAGCTGGGTGCGAATTATTGTAACCTCACTCCTATTTCTTGGTCAAATTTGACCAGGCTATTATTCGCGCGAATTAGATCCTTATTGAAATTAAAAGAAAATGGACTAATCCGCAGCAAGATTCAGCCGGGAGGAAAGCGCCTATGTAAGTAATTTATCTCATTTTTAGATTTAAATGTTTCAATTTATTTAAATAATATACTTTAAAAAGTTTTCATTATTTTAAAAATACGTATTTTATTGGATTTGCCAAGGTTTTGCCTGACCGACAAGTGTCGATTTCTATATTATTGCTGGTTTGGAAATCATGCCCTAGATCATTTGCGGTCAACTGACCCTCGTAACCACTGCGCTAACGGGGTCGTCAGGATTGTTTATGTATTGAACAATGCATTCGATCTTAGAGAAATAATTTATTTCAAACAATGCATGCTTATCTAGAAAGGGTCTCAGAAACTGAGACTTTTACTGATGTCGATCAAACTTCAAGAATTTCATGATTTCTAGCGTAGTTATTTGTAAATACATATACCTATGTAATTAAGTTAAAAGATGTGTGAATCGCGTGATTACTTGTCGCAGTGCGCAGAACTGGCAGAACGGTGTCCGGAGAGGCCATACTCTCATTTGTCCGAATGTGAAGTTTCGTATTCGTTTCGTATCGTTAGGCGTTACAAAAATATACAAGTTAAAGTTTGAAGTTTATCTCTATGTTGGTATTCCAACCATCATATTTTATTCAAAATCAAAATCAATGATACTTTATTCAATTCCATTTATAATCAATATATTTCGAATTGTCAATATATTTTAACTTCTGCTATGATATAATATTGATACGATCTATATACTTAATATAACACATGGTTATAATGTGACTTTACCACAGCAGTCGGACTAATTCTACTGGGAATCCGCGGCAAGTAACTTAGCAGTTACTCTATTATTATTTTTAAAACACCACGTTTATTTTGATTGGCTTTTAGCCTCCAAAGTTCAACAAAACTTCGTAAATGTTGCCGGAGTCCCCAGCTCCTGAGCTCTCTGCGCCGGCGCACGGAATGCGACCGACCGCATGCTTGAGCTATTAACATTTCCGCGCTTATTATGTTGACCGCCAAACTGCGTGAAATAGCCGCGATGCTCTTTTGTCTCGGTGATCATTCCAGCTGGGTTGTTGGTTAACACGGTGGTTAATGGAATAGGGTTTTTTTTTATTTAACCTAGAATGTCCCACTGCTGGGCAAAGGTCTCCCCCATATTTCTCCATATGTCCCTGTCGTTAGCGAAGGTCTGCCACTCGCTGGAATAGTTCGATAGGTCATTGCACCATCGTTTACGAGGCCATCCACTTCGGTGATGACCATCTGTGGGATGCCACTGTGTAGTTATTTGGGTCCATTTATCTGGGTGCATTCTACAAACGTGCCCCGCCCAGTTCCATTTTAATTTGGCAGTAGTTTCGCCCACGTCTTTTATGCCAGTTTTTAAACGAATTGTGGTGTTCGATCGAAAATACTTGACCGAGGTTTTAAAATATACAATCGGTGCCTTGGTTCCGGTTAAAATTAACGAGGAAATGTACTTTACAAAAGTCTAGAACAAAGTTTGCAGAACTTTGCTAAATATTGAAAAAAAAGTTCTGGACTCTCGAGACGGAAATCTAACAAGAGTATCAAAGATATAGTCATAAACCAATATAAAGTATGATCTGAAGAAATTTGATCTCTTACACATGTAGGATTTACTCCGTTGAGCCATCGATCTTTATAAAGAAGCAACTTGAACACTATGAACTATAAATGATCCATAGACTATAAAATTGTGTATTATCAGTTTCGATTCTTATTTATGCAGTCTGATTGTTTTAGGTTTATTGTTGTCACTGTGATCATGTGTATCATCATCGCTCATAGTCTATGCTCTTTAGTAAGTCATATACAAAGTCTACAATTGTATGATGGTGTTTTTTATAACTATTTTTGGACGTACCTAAGCCACAGGTGGAATACGCTAAAGTGGCAGTAGGTAGGAGGACATAACGAGGATATCTTATGGCCACTGAGGCAGAAAGTAGGTGGTTAACCATTTTTTTATCACCAGAACCGTTTTAGCAAAAGCATTAAAACGTTATTTTTTGTTTTTATACTTGAACGATTGAAACTGCGACACGCTAGTGACGCTACATACAAAACAGAACGTGACGACACATACTGCGTATGCTAGGCTGGTACTTTTAAGGACGTTGATAGAAAATTCTTCAGTATTGCTTTGAAGTCACATAACCTATTGCTCGAATGGCGACCATTTGCTGACAAAGGCAATATCGATGCGTAAGGTGGATACCCTACAATTCCAGAGAATTACAAAGTATATTGGCCTGCTAACACTAACATCTCTATGAATCAATTGGCGATGTTTATGTTCAGCAGTGTCAGTCTCATGGCTAATGATGCAAGTCGAAATACCATTCGTTTTTATTTCTTAAACCTAACTTAAAATAATACCCGTGCAATCATTATCATGTTTAGTACCTAACAGACACAATGTAACAAATCGGAATGTTATAAAAACATGCGATAAACTGAACAATTGTCATTTCAGGGGTTTTTACTTAGTCTGAACACGACACGCGAAAATTCTTTAGGCTTGCTCGTACATAACCAATTGGTTGGTATTTTTATTACAACTACCTTAGTTACTTCACATAATAAATCAGCTTGCATTATGTTTTTCAGCTTGTACGATTCACTTTTATTGCATATTAATTTATGCGTTTAAATATCTTAATTTTTTAGGTAAATTAATTTTAGATGGGACGTTTTTTTGACAAGCTCTGGTAATAGAAGAAAAAATCCAATGCATTAGGATTCAATGAAAGCATAATTAAGATAGAAAGAAAAGAATAAGTGTACACGATATGTGGGTATCATTCACATTTATTTATTCTCTTACTTATTTGTGTTAAGTCTATGTTTAGCTGTTAGATATATTTAAATTAGTATGAATTTGAAATATAAAAGTATAATTTAATATAGAAGTATATTTTATCAGATCTGGACACAGTTCGGCTTCAAATGATCTAGATTACATTGTCCCAGATTTTTTATAATCTAATCTTGAGTCCTAATGTTGAACCCTTATCCACTGCAACAAGAGTTCAAACAGTCCACTCTCGCTTCGTTCCCAACGAAATGGAATCCGCGGTCATTAGAAATTCTACTCTACGATGACTTCATTGCTATCGGATTCCTTTGCGCATCTGCGCACGCGCCGAGGTGTCACGCACAATGTATTTGATATCACCTGACCAATCGGTAGCAAAGGAATTCGTTGATCGTGAACCGGACCTTAGTTACAATGTTGATGTGACAATGCGTTTGTCGCATTTTTTTTATTACTTACTTACAATTTCTTTTTTATTTACCTACAATTATAAACATGGGATCGTTTCACCTTTACAAAACCATCCAGCACCCTTAATAGAGCCACATGTACTGAAGCGTCAGAAACTGAGGTAGAGTCACGAGTTTTTGTTAGTAAATTTATGCATATTTTAAATGAATAAATATTAATCTTATTGGTAAGTATTGTTCTTTGGTTAGTTTGATTGGATTTGAAAGTAAAGAACAGTTACACTCCTTCAAAAGAATGAAGAAAGTTTTTCAGTTTTTAGTTTTTCATAAGTTATGTGCAGAGTTGGGCGTTTTCATAGTTGAAGTAATCTGTAGTTACTTAGTTATTCCTGGTTTATATTTATTTCACTTCCATTCCAAAATTGAAGTACAATCAATAGAAATATGTTAGTAGGTATATCGAATTAATCGAAAAAGAGGTCGCCTGACCCCAATGACCATGATAATCATACTCTAATCACTTCAAAATGCGTGTCTGAATAGATATTAACACCCAGACACAAAGCATACGCAATTTTTGATTTTTCGGGAATTTAACCCATGACCTTCGGCACTACAGGCAAGACCCCTACTTGATGCGCCACGTTATTCCATAAAATGGTAAAGTTACTAAAAAATAATATAATCACGAAAAAGCTCTTTCAAAAAATGAAACATTGCATTGATATCAACATTATCAATTTATCGCATCAATCAGTACGCGATTTACCCAGCTCTCTACTAATACAATGTTTGAAATTCTAACGACCATGACGAATCGAAATCGGTTTTATTGCGTTGGATTTAGGGCGAATATGGCCTGACCGAGTATCCGGAACGTAGAGGCATGTTACGGTTTCTAAAAGAATGCCAGAATGTAGGTTGGTGTGCGACTCCGGCGAGTCTGAGGCATGCATTCGACCGGTATTGTTTCCAGAATATTATTTTGAGCACCATAATTTAACGAACGAATCAATTCGGCACGGTCTCGTAATAAATAAAATTAAACCAAAGCAGTCTGTCGAACTCATTTGGTCGGATCACCTCCAATCTTGTCTTTATTTGGGGTACCCGTGTAGCTATAGTATGTAAGCACACACACCTAAACCAATAATGCTCGGATATTACATTTTATCATCATCATTCGCCGTGTTAGTCCTACGGTGCTAAAATGAGCAACGCGAGTAAATTTTGTCAATCGTTATCTCTTGCAATACGTATGGACCGGCGCGAGAAAAGGGTTACACAATTTTCTCAGTCGTGGTGTGGGAATCGAATCCACGATCCTGGGCGCTATGGGCAGGAGCTTCAGCAACAGCCATAGTCCGGTCATAATATCCCGTGCAATACGTATACAGGCCAGAGTAAAAAAGGTTACAAAATTTTCTTAGTCGTGGAGTGGGAATCGAATCCACGATCCAGGGAGCTATAGGCAGGAGCTTTAGCAACAGCCAATAGGCCGGTCATAATATCCCGTGCAAAACGTATACAGGCCAGAGAAAAAAGGTTACAAAATTACTTAGTCGTGGTGTGGGAATCGAATCCACGACCCTGAGAGCTATGGGCAGTAGCTTAGTAACAGCCAATAGGCCCGTCATAATATCTCATATATATATACGTATGGACAGGCGATGAGGCGAGAGGAAAAGGGTTACAAAATTTTCTTAGTCGTGGTGTGGGAATCGAATCCACGATCCTGGGCGCTAGGAGCCAACAGACCGGTCATAATATAGTGATTTTGGTTGTGCCAACTGAGTCATTTCCTACTTAGGAATTGTATTCACAGTGGTTTTATACATTTCCGGTAACCTATGCTGTGAATGTATTTTGGGGTCAGATGATGTTGGTATAAGACGCTCCAGGAATTTATTACTTTCATTTATTTACATACATACGAGGAAAGCCATGGTTAAACCTTGTATCACACTGCAATAGGATAATTTTGTAATTTATTTACAGGGCTAATCGGCTACCTTTACGATGTTGGTGTGCCACATTCAAATACAAAATATCCATGTTTCCTTGTAACCGATTATCTTGTGTTAATACTAGCATGGCTTCGTCTGCCTGGAATTCTGATTGAGGAAGAATCTGTCTTTGGGACAAATAGTTCAGTCAAAAATAAAATGGCAAAAACATTATCGCTGTGTATATATGAAAAAATAAAATCAGTAATACGAGCGGAAACGTTGTCATAATAGTAAGAATCCTTAGAATAATTACACCTAGGAGGCTAGTTACACACAAAAAGGCCCGCCATTTGTGATTCCAAAATCAACCGTCAAAATATTATTCGTTCCACATCAGGGGGTCTACTACGGTTCCAATTTACAAAGTTTCGTGAATCTTTAGTAGGGTAACAAGGACACAAAACGAATATGTATATCTATGAATAGGTTTCATGTATTTTGTACAATAAAACATGTTCAAAAAATCAACATCAATTTCGAACGCTAAGTATGTTTTTTTAACAATCGAAAATTCACGTTATTACGGCGTCGACGAACGAGAGTAGTAATTTTTCAATATTTAAAGTGGTTGAATACTACTAATTGTGCTACTCTGATGTTGTTGAAACCTCTAATAAACATTTCGAGGAAGCTTTTACTTCGGTCAATTGACATTGAGCACTTACAGTAAGTTCATAATCTGAATATTATTTAGCCGAGACGGCTAAATATTTGTGGCATCAAAACGGTTGCCGCGACTCGCCTTCTAAGCGTTATTATTATATATAAGAATCCTAATGATTCAAAAATATTAGTAGGTTGATATGATAATATGCTAAAAGCATCGTCACTTGATACGGTGATACTGATAACCTTTGCATTTCTGAATTTCATATGTTCATCATCAATTTTTAAAAACGTATACTCACTTAGATTTGCAGTCTTACTCGTTTCCGAGTTCTACTGATAAAAAGTTTGAATAATACTAAAAAACATTGTCACCGTTACTAAAAAATACAAAAAACTGTTTACTGTTGGCAGCAATATTTCAGAACTCTTATCTGAGATTCCTATATGAAATTGCTAAGAACGTCTAGATTACAACACCCTGGTTGGCCCCATTTTAATTTGTTTTCTTCTCGTTTTATTTTGTTTATTCTACTTAATAACATAACATACCATCACGACCTTATCCCAAGCGGTGTAGTCAGAGGCAAGTGACTGTGCCGTCATGGTGAACGATATTTTCGTGGGCTTCTGAGCGTATGCCGAAGATACATTTCAGAAGCCCACTTTTCACCAATGTTATTAGAACCCAACGTGGTAGGTGATGAGCCTTCCGCCGTTATCCGGGTTGATTTGGTTCGATATCGATGTTTTCCGTCACCTGAGAGTTAGTCGGATATTTAACAATGAACACAAAAAATTTGGTTCTGGCCAGATTTGAACTCGGGACCACACTTTCCACGATCTGACTTCGGTTGCTGAACCACTAGGCCACGACTCTTCTACTTCTTCATGTTGTGTAGTAACGCAAGAAACGTGAAGAAGACCATGTACACCAATCGGCATAAACAAATTTGTTTGGTGAAGGCAAGCCAAGGGAATGAAAACTTACTGTAACGTCATAAGTTAGATCAGTCATCATAATGTTAGATCAATTTAAATGCTTTTGTCATCGTTTGCTATAACGGTAGAGCCCGAGGATGTAATGGGATTTTGAGGACATCTCGGAATCCCCAGCTCTTTTCCACGCAGTACTTACTGTTTTTACAGGTGACAGGTACTCTTAGCAACTGATTTTGAGGATAACCATCTTAAATGACGTATTAGTGAACAAGACGTGACGGTCAGACCATGACCAGTGTCATCAACATCCTTGAATGATGACATATCCTTAGGGGAGGCATATGTTCAGCCATCAGCAGTGAACGTCATATTAAGATGACTGTGAGAAATTGTTTTGTCTGTTTTTGATATATATATACTACTCGTAGCTGCGCGGACAGACTTCATTCTGTGAAAAGTTATCAAATGTTTGCTAGAGTGGTTTGTATGGGAAAAGTAAAGTTTTTTTTATTATTTTCTTGAATATTTTTACGTTTTTTCTGTCCTTATGAAGCATTTTTGTGACAAAAATATGAAAAAAAAACAATTGCCCAATGTGTTGAGTTTTTTTAAGTACTTAACACATTGGCGATTCATTTTTTTTCAGATAAGGTAGGTAAATTAATAAGCAGTTAGTAAATATCATTCTCACCCGAATCCTAAATTAGAACAGCCAGCAGCCCTACGAAATTAGTAAAATAAGAATAGTGAGTTCGGTTAGAGAGCAGTGCTAGTGGTCCGACCAAATTCCTGAACGCTTTCTCTGCTCTGTCAGAACCGCGCACGCACGCTGCGCGCACGCAGCTCGCAGTCGCAACGAAAGTGAGCGCCGCTCCCGCTGTCATCGCGTTGCATAATTACCACGGTCCAACCATTGTTTGTAAACAGTCAACGAGAACACATCACTGAAATTGCGTGATCGCATTTCGATTAGATAGGCATACCAACATATATTAACATCGTTTAAAATTTAAATTTTTCGGCTTTTTCAACAACATTTGCAATACGATGCAATTGACTATATTGCATAAATTTATGCAAATCGACATACACCTTTCTCTAGTACCCTAATGTGTTTGGACATTCACTTTCAAATGCATATAATTATCTTTTGCGCACATGTGCTCGAAGTTTATTAATAATACGTAGTCTTTGATTTAGGTTATTGCAAATCTGGAATAATCATTTATTACATTCTGTACAGTTCTAATGTCATCATCAGAAAGGCTAGTCTGCAGAGCAGCACTGCCGCTTAATCGAAGGTACAAGTGCATGGTACAAGTCATATCAATACTTACAATAGAGAAGAACGGAGTTAACACCGTAAAAATACAACGTTATAGAAATTTACTAGCCCAAATTTGCAAACTTTAATGGTAAAAAAACCTAATAGTATTTTTACATGAATCGGAATGAGACACGGTCAACAAAGTGATGGCAAAGAACCTCATAATATCTTTTGGACCACCAACCCCTCAACGAAGCAAATCAACGGTTGTCAGAGGCTTTTGAATGAATAAATAGTAAAAGCAAAAGTTGGTCACACTGATGTGACTTATTAATATCGAACTTATAGTCAGTCAAGTATGTATAACATTCACATGTGCAATGAAAATCAATACCGAAAGAAAATGTGAGCGCGTTAACATCGGCATGCGGATACTTCTGCCGGGGGATGTACCGAGCCGGATCAACTGTTGGATTGTGGGTCGGCGAAATTGACGCGGGACGTGTTTCTCTCGGTCTTCGCTCTCAGCCTCGGAAAGCTCGGCTTTCCCATCGACGCTCAATTCCATTGTCGTCACGTTCTTAGAATAGCTCAAACATCTCATTATAAGAGCAATTAAAACGAGATGAATTGCAAAATTCGCGGTGCGTGTAACCCGGAAGTGGCTGGTTGACTGGCCGCGTTTTTTTTCTTAACCGTGACGGTCATATAGTTCTAAAAGTACCAAACTAATACTGGATACGAGGAACCGCGCTCAAATCGTCAATGATGCTTTTATCGCGAAACCAGTCCGACGTAACAATGGCGTCCTTTGTGGCTCGAATTTAGAGAGGGTCACTTCGGTTCGCTAAATACGTTGCTACACAAGGTTAGTCGTTTGATGCTACATTGTAATTATGTTGAAGACGTTTAGTGCAGGGGATACCCGAATATTAAGTACAGTACACTGCAGCTACAGCTGAAGACTGCTGGCATAAAGACCTCATTGCCATAAACTTGCACGCTGCACGTGTTCGGAATGTGTTGACAGTTGTTACTGTATTAAGTCCAGATAGGACCTATAATAGGCTATAATAAACGTAGATATCCCTTTAATTATGCAATAGCGAGAAAAGATTTTCTTCAAATATCTACGAGTATAGTTAAGTGTAAAACTATAACCTAACCTACACTTTATTGAACCTAAATTATAGTGCATACTCAAGCTTCTTTTCGAAGTTACAACTGGCACAAGCCAGATGTACTCGTAACTTCGAGAAGTGGCAATGCAGCTAGGTACTTATAAGATTGTGACGATAAACGATAATACGAAAAGTACGAGTAACATTGTAAATTGAAAAACAGTAGCGACGGACACAACACATGCTACAGTGGATTGCTAAAGAATGTCATCTAGTGTCTGGAATGTAACCCGCCTACAACTAAATACCACTTGGAACTGTGACGATTATATTACCACGCCAGTAAATAAATTCCCTTCGTTCTTCTAAATCGATTAAAATCATAACACAGAATGAATCATCCAGAAATAATAGGTAGAGTTTATTGTTGGTCCCAGTATCTTTCATCGAAATTAACCCCAATCCCCTTTCTAAAAACGAAAAAGTCATACTAAAGCTTTAGATTCGAAGATATCAGTAAAGAAAAAAACCGGTGGATATTACTCGTAGAAATGCCTTCTTGAAGGAGGCTAAAACTGCCTTAATATAGTTGTTAGTAAGAGAAAGAAGACACTAAGTCGAATCAAAGCTCGAAATGATAAGAATCCGTAAAAATAAACAAATGGTGATACTGAAAACGTCATTTTAAAATGGGTTGAAAACTCTCTAATTATAATCGAATTAATTCTAAATAGCTGTTGGCCTCTCTTCCCTTCTTCGACTCTCGTCTATCTTGAGCCCTCCTTAATATAAGATACTTAATAGATATAGTGAGAGCTGATACTGAGCCTGATGACGGCTAAACAATGTCAGCTGGAGTCCGGAATGCGCAAGGCCGCGCTCCTGGCCACGGAAGCTCCGACGATCCATTATAGATGGTGATTAATTGCCCTTGCTCAATTATTGAACCGTTTCACAACTATACCGTGTACGCTTCATAGTACAGCAAACGATTTTGCTGCACGGTCAATCGTAATAAATAATTTCAATGGCGATTATAATTGCTTCATAACAATTAGAAACTAACGTGAGTTTCGTTTTAAGGTACGTTCGAAATCTTTAATTGTTATCATCGTTATCGTTATGCATAGCTGTAACTTTTGATGTCCACTGCTGAACATAGTGTAGGAGAAATAAGAAAAGGTTGAGATGTTAATGCAGAATAGATAAACAACCGCTACGCCACAGGCTGTCTGCAAACACTCCATCTTAGAGGAGAGACGAGAATTGTTCAAACAATGTCAATCAATTTACACCTTGTGAATGCCTAGACGCCAGCATCGTCTGGTTAGTTGATCACTTTATAATTAGTGTTTATCGGGCGACAAGTTTTTGTAGCACAAATATTTTTTATCACAAATTCAATTTCATTTCAAGTTGATAAATCGAAACAATATGTTAGTATAATTACAATACAAACTGATAAGTAGCCGCATTCCACGATGTTTCTTCCGTTATAAATAAGGTTGATCGCCCGGGGTAATTTGGAGTAACGAGAACTTATGACGGTTAATTTAATACGGGACATGCTTACATCTCTTTTCTCCAAATTGCTGTGCCCTGTTTTAAATCTTTTGAACCGCGTACATCAAAAAAATAACAGCACATTTACGCGTCAAGAGGTTAAAATCATGTAGTGCGAAATGTTTTACTCCTACAATAGCAATACAGTTATAAAACAGCACGAGCAAGACAAATAATAGAGTGATCCTCTGAAAGAACTTTTGTTTGGCTGGTAACACATAATTTTTTGGGTTTCCCCCACTCTCTCTGTGTATCATCCTTATGACTGTAAAGAATAATGGCAACAATAAACATAAGGTAATATTTACCAAAACTGTCTGAATCGCTGGCAGGGTACGCTGGACACGGTTGTACCATTGTAGCAGCCCTTGAAAGTACATCTAGGGCAGATTCTACTTTCTCCATGGTTTCTGCAACAAAAATGTTCTCTATAGCAACCTTCGTTTATTTGTCATAGCCATCTAATTATTCTAATATTTTAGTTGTCTAATGTTCTCGAGTATTTATTGATGCAATAATTACCCAAGCAGAACTCGTCAGGCATGCCATACCACTTTGATCACGCGGAGATGACAGAATCTTTGGAATCATCGTAGGCATTTGAGAAATATGTCTCGCCGTCGCAGACTAAAGTAATATGGCATGCAAATACCGATTCGGCGGAAATTCCTCATTTCGCGTAAACGGCTAGACGGTGGACAGACGCGAGCCAAGTCGTACGGCCGCGTAAATATCACGGGAGTCAGATGATCAAACAAAGAGTTGTGAAACGTGTCGCCGCATACCGCGGGGCGGGAACGCAGCCAATGGACCACGCTATGGCGGATGGGACAAGCGCGAATAAATTTTGTTTTGTTTAATGAATCTGCGTAGAGAGTAGAGACACTTTGGGAAGCATTGTTTTATAGACGTAAGTTCAAAAGTCACGCTAAGCTCAATTTAGAGAAAAAAACACTTTTGGAAAACTGCATCTGAATGTAACAAAGGACATCTGACCAAAAACTTCTTCAATAACATCTATTCTGAGATTTTCTGATTATGATGGCAGCATGAACGAAATTTCAACAGAATATAACGATAATAATAGTGATCATGCTATGCAATAGGAACTAAAAAAACTAATAAATTTCGAAGTGGAAATGATAATGATGAAAGCCCAAAATATCAGCACTATATAATTTTTGCTGATCATTATCAAAAAATCAAATACGAATCTACCTAAAATCATATTATTACGCAGCACTTTCCTACGCAGATTTTAGACAAACGATATTGTGAATCAGTTTTTGATGGATAACGCAGACCAAATATTGTGATAATAATAAACGCGATTCGCATACCTAGTTAAATCGGCATACCAGGCGAAATATTTCTGTGATGGTCACGTCAATACAAACGGACATTGTTATTGCTTAATTAGCTGAATATACGCCGATTGAAATTGTGGTATTCGAAAAGATAAAGCATACATTAACAAATGATAGTAAAATAAAGGTCCAATTACGTAAACATTCCGTGAATGACAGTGGAAATCCATCAAACGTTAATAAATCTAACTGCATCTAAATGAGAATAATGGACGTGAAATTCTTGGTATGTGAGGAATAATGACATTATTTTCAAAAGTGGGATACAAGATTGTTGTGATGTTCTCACAGTGCACGCGAGCGAGGTGTAGAAAAAGGGATGGGTAAACAATGCTGGAATGACGTTTGATGCGGTGACTGGTCAGGTTAATGATGAGGAATTTGGTACATCAACCACAATAGAATTTTTCTGGCCGGAGGCGGAGTCACGAGCGGCGGCGGCTCGCCGGCCTCTAGGTACGGAATTCATCACTCGACACTTAAATGGTCACGATGCTATTGAATCGAATATTATACTGGAATTTGACAAACGAACGAACATTCCTTCAAAAAGAAATTTTAAGGTATTCATTTGAACCATTTTATGAGTTTTTGTGTAACGCACCGCACGTCATGGTAGGTACATTCTCTTGCTTTTTAATTATCTGATTAGTTTTCATTTGCTAGCCTTTAGTGTAAATTTAGAGCGTAGGTATGTAATAATGTAATGGAAAAACATACTCGTACGTAAACATTCGAATTACCTTAGCGTGATAACATTTGTAGTTAATTACTTCGATGGTAAACATTAATCAACAGTATTCCCTGCTGATAATATCTCCTAACGTTAGAGGCCTTTCTACGTTTTTATTTTTATTTTACCTACTTATTTTTGTGAGATAGCATAAATTGAATTGCTTGTTAACTCTGCGAAACTTCAAGATTTCGCAAGCTAGTGGTTCTAATGACAACAATGCATGCATTATGACAATCATCTAAAATTTCATTAAACTAAGTAAAAACAAAAACTCTATCACCTGCTAGTCTCCAAACGAAAACCACATGGTGGTGGAACCTTGACATTCCGAATGTTAAAAATAATGTTCTATTTTGGATAATTGCATGGCATGCGTTGAAATATACCTTCTGATGCGGTGTTAAGGTTAAGATTTGATATTGTGGTGTTTTTCGTTGGTAGGATGCCCGCATTGGGGTGTGTGTATTCTTTTTACGAGCGTCGCTACCCCTGCTGTGCGTGCGCACGTGGTGAGGGGACGACGGATGGAAGGGGCCGGCAGATGTTCGAATTGTGGGGTTGCTTGTTGTATTCAGACGTAAATCTAATCGATTTTGCAGGGTACAGTTTTGCACTGTGTATAGTTAGATTGAATTTGTAGCTCTAGGAATGTATTCGGAAATGTTTAAGATCCCTGTTTTCGAGCGATTTTACAAAACTAAAAATGCAATTAAGATTTTTGTTAATAGTTTTATTCAATGCATGCATATTACCTCAATGCATCTTATCAATAGTAATAGTGTTAACAAGGAAGTCATTATTTGGAAGAAATAAACATTAAATTGCCAGCTGGTGCTGGTTTGTTCGTAAAATACAAACAATTGTTTTTTGTTACTGTATGCTGATAAGGAAAAACAAATTGGTAGTCAGTGGACTCAGTGGAGCCAATCAGCCTCCTGACTTTCAAAGTCAATTCTAATACAATTACGTCAGCTTATTTACCTATATTTTTGTTGTACTCGTAAAAGGGATATTGGTTGACTACCAAATTAAATAGCAAACAGGTCGCATGGAAAATGTTGAAGATAATACATGTGAATAGTTATGTACCTATTGTAAATCTGCATTAAGATATTTTAGATCCACTTAAATGCAAGCTTTACGAAAAACTAATTCTGAAGATTTTATGATTATTAGAAAGAGCCTAACTAGGTTTTGTAATATGAACGGAAAATGTGTTTATAAACTGTGTGCTATTCATTACGAATGTTATTTTCTTTCACTAAAGAGATAGGTATTTACAGAGTGAGACTAGGGGGTAAGCTCCCTAGAGGTACAGTCGTCCACGGCTAGGGCGTAAGGCTACCAGCATATGCTGAGCTCTCATTGCTATGAATTCCCATACTGCGAGCGGCCGATAAGAAGTACACTTTGTTGGAGTGGTTTGGATGACTGTACTCTAGTTTGTTTGGCCACCCAGTGTAACAAATTACCTACTCTGAAAATGCGTACATCCACAAATCATTCAGATATGATCTAGAACGCAATAAAAACTTCAAACATGCATGCCAAAAATTCCTCTAAAGTCCTATAGGTATAGGTATGTAATGGGTGATTATAATAAAGCTATGGTAAACTTCGACTGTAGTGTGTAAAGAGCGCACTGGATCCGTTCGGGGTCACATTGGCTAATCGGCCGACAGTTTATCGGGCTGTTATCACCACACGCCGCTCCGGCCGTGTTCGCATTCCACACTATTTCGTACGCCCCCGACGCCGACTCTGCCTTCGCGTAGCGGCGAAATTTTTTGCCAGCAAATGAAACCGGTAGGCAACCCGTAGGTACCTACTTATTACATAGTAATGTTATGTACCTACTCGGATGGAGTCATTGGCAGTTCGCGATCTCAGGAACACAATAGAAAATTTAAAATTACTTATAACTATGTAGGTATGTGCCTAATATATGTATATTGGAGCCGTCGAACGAAACGTTGTTTACGTAGGTTGCAGCTTACTTAACTACTCAAATTAAATGATAATTTTCTTAATTAATACTCAGGTATTTGGGTTGAATACACAAAACAATGCATCTTCGAATTATTGTTTTAATTGTAGTAAAAAGGAACTCACTGTTTATTGTTTTCTCCCACGATGTTGCACAATATTCAGTCTCTTTCAATAATTTCACAGTAACAAGTCTTTAATAACTCAAAATACGGTTTATATCCGACCCGAATCGATTGTCCAACTTACTGAAACTTCATAACAATCTTATAAACCGGCGAAGAACAAAAATCAATAGGTATCAGAGTGGCAATAACACCGTTTACGTACGCACGAACAACACGACTGGCAGCTACGTACTGCGATGCGAAAAAACGTACCGACTCCTACCGTTTATTAACCATTGTCCGTCAAATACACTGTTTTATTTGTTGTTATTTCATAAAATCCAACTATCGCGCCACGACTCTGTTGACGAAATAGTGGCGTTTGACATTTGAGCCGAGCCCACAGCGATCGGAATCCGAGGAATGTCAAATATTTTCAGTGTCGCCATCTATGTTACGGAATGCGCAGCGCGCAAGAGGCGGCACACTGGAGTGCTGGCGCGTACCCTTCCTTACCACAGAACATTACTTTTAACTATTGAGTTGCGTTGTAAATAATTTACAATATTACTTATTTAGTTATAAAAAATAACATAAAAAAAAGTTCAATAACTGTGAGAGTATGAAATGAGAAAGTGCAGCGTCGCGTTCGCGAATTCAAAGGAATGCGTCCAGTTTGGCCGCCGTCGAGACGTCACCGCGCGAAGCACGCAGGCGTGATGGTTGGATTGGTTGGCCGTCTGGTAGGGTTATCGACACAGTGGGTAGGGTCAGCACAACCTGCGCATGTAGCGTGACAGAATCTGCTCCGCTTCGGTACTTGCATTATTTAGATGTGGTAGCCCATTCGGTACCTACTTATTAACGTACCTTTGACTAGGAATCTAAGAGAAATCGTAAGAATAGTGAGAATAAAGATATTATCTCCGATAGCGAAGAGGAATAGCAAAAAGGCAAAAACAGTATCCATATTTATGGAGTATTTATAGACAAATTTTAAACTTTAGTACCTACCTACTTCTGTAAGATAAAAATGTACTTACAGATCTTTCTAATACTGATACCTACTTATTTTAATATTTTTTTCGATGTTTTAGTATTAAATTTGTAAGTAAGTAGGTACCTAATGTACTGCAAGCAAGGTTAAGGTTGTAATAAGTGTTTAATTGGTTACTCTTAATTTTTCCTTGTACCTAAAACATTTATTTAGTATTTCAATTAAACCTAAGCTTAATTCAAATTGAATAAGTCAATGAAGTTGAGGAAATACCGATATGGTATTTATGCACATTAACGCCATCTGGCAGTACCACGCTGAACTTAAAAGTACCGTCAATCTATTAAAACCCATTTGGTCAACATGTGCTTTTTATTTTAGAGGGTCTGCTTTTGTTAAGTTGGCAATGGGGTAGCAAACTGTCAAATAGTTCATTCTAGAGGGCGCCAAGTGTTTTTTACAGAGCAACTGTCAATCTCAGATTAAATTAAGATTACTAAGATTTAACTTGAAAAATCGGTCGATGTCTGGCTTTTGAAAGTGAAGAAATAGGTTCACATGAATTTCCTTCAAATCCTTCAATAAGGAAAAAATGGGAAGGAGCTCTAAGAAGAATAAACTTTGAAGCAACAAAATAATTAAAGTGGGATGAGTAAGAAACATTTTAAAGAAACAGATTTTGAAACAATTTCGGGACAATTGAATCCACTCGTGATGCTCGCAAAATTCAAGTACTTGTCATACGCCTCCAGTCTGTAACAAAAATGAAATGTTTTAACTTCTTTTTAATTGAATTATTTTGAGGTTATTTTCGTTTTCCAATAAATCTTTAGTTCTTCAGTAATGGGAAAAAATACTGAAATATTTTATTACTTCAGTAGTCCCACTTACATTTAAAAATAATTTTCAATGTTTAAAGTTGAAAGCGTGAAATAGGCGTAACAAAACTTACCTTTCTATCAAATCAATTTTTATTTCCTTGACGCGAAGCACCCATTTTTTCAAATCTTCCTTTAAGGCTGCGATTCGCTAGGTAGAATACATGGCTTAAACTTTGTTTGCACCACACAACAACCACTCTATAGCAAAGAAACCTTATAATAAAACAAGCCTACTTTCATAACAAAACGGACAGTTGCAACAAACACTTAGCGCCCTCTACGTAAAAGTTTTGCGTTTTCTTCCCCATTGAAAATGTTATGTATCTTGTTGCTGGGACCTATTGATATTTTTTGCCTGGCCGTTATTTATTTATTTTTATTTTTTTAATATTGCCCGTCAAGATGACCTCACTCCACCTGATGGAAAGCGGTCGTGAGGTCCAGATATGAGGTTGACAAGCCCAGTCATTCAAACGAATCACTGGGCTGGCCATCCTCACCTTGAAGGCCTGCAGAAATGCCCTTTCACGCCCCGCTTGAAGAACCCGGGACTATAAGAGGAAGGAAACACATGTGCTGGAAGAGCGTTCCACGTCTGGATGGTACGACAAAGAAACGAGTCACCGAACCTTTTAGTTCGGGCCAACAAATGTTGAATTGTGTGTGGGTGACGCCGTAGTCCAGCACGCGTGGGACGGGAGTGGAAAGGTGAGGGTGGGATAAGCTGGAATAACTCGTCAGAGCATTCCCCATTGTAGAAGCGATAGAGAACACTTAGCCTGGCAATGTCTCTACGCAATTGGAGAGGCTCAAGGGTCAAAGTTGTCTCTGGGTTTCCAATAATACGGATAGCACGCCGCTGCAACCTGTCAAGAGCTTCGAGTAGGTACTTAGCGGAACCGTCCCAGAGATGAGAGCAGTATTCCACACACAAGCGAACTTGTGTCTTATACAAGAGACGTTATAGCAAAGAATATTCATTTTTTATTGTTTATTTTATCTATAGTTAAGGCAATGAGATCAGTAGGTTTACCACGAGTTGCCACTTTAAAGAAGGATGGCGAAGTTCCATGTAATTTCAGACCTCTACTTACGGGCCACGTACATAAAAGAAATCGGTAGATGTTTTTAGAACTACGCTAGACTAACAAAAAAGTTAATTGTTTTAACTTTTTTAAAGCTGGGGTTAAAAAGATATTAAAGCTATTGAAGGTAGTGAGGTTATATTTTAAATCGCTAGTTTTTAATCATTTTTTTATTAAAATGACACTGATGCTTACACATCAGTCAGAATGGATACATGTTCCACTACAATGCAACGTACAATATCTGCATTTTGTCTGACTAGGCTCGGTTCCATGCAAAGTGTTCCGTTCCGGAGAATTGCGCGGATGACCGTCGTGGGAAGGCGGACTCCGCGCCCTCGCAGACGGGCCCACGTCTTTGCGACGGGTCCCGTCGCGGGTGTACGAACGGGCTTGTTCAGTCAACAGCGCTACATGATACGTGCAATGAGAACCCTAGATGGGCCTCATCCACCACATCCTCATCCCATGCAAGGCGCACTGCGAGTTTGTTAGTACGGCCGCGTGCTTCTTCTACTACGCGTATAGCTCGTGCCGCATCAGTGCGCGGCACGAGCGATCTGTCACCCGTTGCCCTTACCACATCATCACAAAACTATAGAACAAGACAAAGAACAAAAGAAGTACATTTCTGGTGTACTTATATTATGTTCGTTGAGCTCAGTATGAGGCTTATTTAAGTTTTACTGCTATGTAAGCTTTGAAATGAAAATCATATTAACTTATTTATGTACATTTACTTAAATAATTTACAAGTGGTTCAAGAATGCAGCAGGAGCTCCGAAATGATCCTGATGACAAGCGTACCCCATGTACCATAAAATGGGCATTATGTGCGAGCAACACCCAACTGTATGATTTCCAGCAGCACAATAACAATAATATCCTAAAATGGCTTCACTCCCTTGTACTACTTAAAGTCTACTAAGTAGGACCTTTCTGCGTATAGACTCAGGTACATGAAGTTTTTCCCGATCATCACACTCTGGAAACAAGCAACGGCCAGCAGTGGAGCTGCTCTTCTTATTGTTGGAAGACCTATTTGAGTGTTTGCTTTCTTATTTGCTTGCTGGGTTTCAATTTGATTATGTTTTTCTGCAACAGGTGGTGCAGGTAATTCTGGAGGGCTACTTTCTCTTACAGTTTGATTATTTGATGAAAGCGAAAAAAAACTGTTATAAACATTTTAATAATAAAAATTAAACGTAACGTAATGTGAGTGATTTGTTTGACATTGACAATATTGACATTGATGACAACAATGGGAAGGCAAAGAAGTATATTACCATACAGCCTCTTTATCAGTTTGTTTTTTCACTTTGAACTTGAATACATTCAAAATACAAGTATGTGGCTTTAAAATGTTCATTATAGTGTATTTATTTAATTAAAATAGGTCAAAACAGTTAAAATATAACTTACCTTAACACAAATTGAAAATAAAATTAATTCCATGATTGAAAACTTCTGCGTAGATTGGAATACTCTTACACGAAATAAAACCGTTTAGTTTTTGCACTTTTTGTTGCACTACAGAAAAGTTTTGTTTCATTGAAATCGGGAATAATTTATCTTTGACCTGCCTTCTTTAAAAATCCTGATTAAATGGTAATAAATACAACAAATTTAACTCTATTTATTTAACATGTTTCCGTTTGGTAACGTTTTTGTAAAATATGGAGGCGAGTTTCGCCGCCCTTCTTTAGGTTATCGTTTGCGTAAATAATTGTATTAGGATTTGACATGACATGACAATGTCTATACATTTTTTTACGCGATCGATAATGTAAAGGGGTTTGAGTAACTTTGTATGGACCCGTGGCGTCATTTTTTTCATTAGCAGCCAGCAATATTTTTATCACTGTTTTATAGCACCCTAATATAGAAACATATCTGAGTGGTCAGAATTGTTCTAAGTGATCAGTGTCCCTATCTACTGTACCTGGGTAGGTAGGGTTTTCGCAGCCAGAACTACCGGTCCGGCTGTTAGGATCAGGGTACCACGGGTGTTGGGGGTCCCAGCTCTGCCTTTGTTAAGCCTTTGTTTGCCGTGGTGGCATGTGGTTAGTTGCAGAGGTCGGGCATGTTCGTCTGCTCGGTAGTGTGTACCGAGCGTCCCTCCTCGCGCACAACGAGTATTTAAATTCACTGGTATAGGTGTTTAGATGCGGGGTTAGTGAGGAACCCTTATAGCGGCTTGCCGCTCCTCCGGTACTTGCCTGGATAGCAAGGAGATGGGTATCCGCTAGATTGCCTATCCGGCCACCCTGCTGTAGCTAAGGGTAGATGTACGGCAGTGCATTGAGATGTGAGCGTGCTTTACAGCTCCGGCACCATTCTGGAGAAATGGTAGTTGGCTTCTCTGACGTCTCCAGCGGGGATTGAAGCCGCTAGCGTTCTTTGGATGCGCGTGGTGAGCGACTACAACTGCTCCGGTACCACTCTGGATAAATGGGAGTGGGTAATGCCACAGGCTACTCGCCTATGAGTACCATAATGTGTAATGCATTGTGCATTGTGCTTTATGGCGGCAGGACCTACCGCAGATGGTCACTGGTACACTTCACGGTGTGCTAGGAATATTGTGCCTTTCTGCATAACCGAGAGGTTGGTTGGGGGGGCCACTAAAATAAATCTCTGTAGTTTTGGGAAAGGGACTTGTTCTAAGTGATATCGGAGCCGAGATATGATTTCTTAAAGTAGATATTATTTTTAGAATTATTATTTTAGTGAAACTCCACTAAAATAATAATTCTAAAATGTAACTTTAAGAAGCAAATCTCCCCAAATAGCTTTTAAAAGAATGCAGAAATAGGAGAAAAAGTTTTTCTGATAAAAGTGCATCCAGCAATGCATCAAGTGAGATATCCATTAAAATAATATTGTTTACAAAGCAAGTATTTGGCATTAGGAAGTGGAACACGAGCTATCACGAAATACGACCTTAACGTCAATGACATCAAAAAGACATTTTCTAATGGTCAATGGTATGTAAATAGGCGGTGTTGATTCTTAACCGTTGTTATTATAGACTTAACATGGGAAAAACACCCTGAAAGGTTTTTTACCCACAATACAAGAACAATATTGGCCTAAAATATTGCACCTGGCCATTGAAAACTAACCTTCTTGTGTCGCATGTTTGTAACCAGTATTAAGGATTATAAATTATGTTGCTTTATTACCTTTTCCTTGGTATAGATCAAGTTTAATAAGTAGTTAGTTCAAAATACCATACCTAATATCTCAGCTCCGATATACTTTAGCTATATGTGTTCCATATAAAGTTTGTGCCCCTCGATATGTTCTTTCATAATAATAAGGTTTGGCGAGTGCCCGCGAAATTTAAAAAATGACGCCAACATTACCCATACCCCTTTAAATTGGGAACTCGTGGTAGACGTACATTGAGTCTTGTCTACGAAGCGCCGGAAGCCTTCGGTTCGATCCCCACTCAAAACAAGCAAATATTCTAATGAACATATTTGTTCTGGGATGATGAGTGATATAATTAATTTAAGTACATTTTTAAAAATAGCTTCTGTTAAAATATGTTGAATATGAATGATTTTAAGAATAGCTCATGGTGGTGGAGAGGTTAATTTAATGATGAAATTTTAAGGTGGGTACTGACCGGCGTCGTTAATAAGTGGCGCAATGTAAACATTCGCAGCGAGCATGTTACGCATCGAGCATGTACGCTGAGTCCTAAGATCGGCGTAACATGTTCGTTTCATCTCTGTGCTCCATATTCGCCAGCCACTCTCAGGCCGAGATCTATATAGAGCGTGCTTAGCTTAGACTTTGAACAGCTGTATCTATCTATATCAGTAACTTCATAAATACTTATTCGTTAGTAATAATTATAACGATACTCAATAAGTAAGAAAGGTAATAATTAATGTGATAAGTCTGTGCTAGTCAAGATGTCCGACAGCGAGGTTGTATTGGGGTCTTTGCGCTCGTGACGAACAGCGCGTACGTACTGACTGAACCGCGTAACACACAAAGGATTCGTTAAAAAAACCGACTGCCGGGTGGAGCACTCAAAGCCAGCAACGAGCCGAGCGGTTCGTTGCTCGCTAGTTTCCCCCTAACACTACGAGTACGTCGAGTCAGTAGACTACATGAATGCTCGCTGTGAAACATGTTACATTACGCCACGTAACGCCGGTGAGTACTCACATTTAGAGGATTTTAAGGATATCCCGTGGTAGGTGAGCTACTAGTCTTTTGGATGATAATAAGTAGGTATTTAGAAACGGAGCGACCCTTGTGTGTGTGTTTGTACTTGATTTATTCACAAAACACCCATACCTAATATGCATTCTTTTATGAAAATGTAACAGTGCGGAATGTAATGAATAAATAAATAATAATCAATATGCGCCAGACAACACACCCCTTGTGATGGTCTCGAAAAAGGGATTAGTATACCTGTGTTACGAGGTACCACACAAGGAAATAAGCTAGGGGCGTCTCCCAGCACACCCAGACCCGAGTCAATTCAGAAAAGATCGTTTCCTGAATTGACCCGACCGGGAATCGAACCCGGGACACTACGAAAATCGAGGCGAGAAACCGTGCTACAGCGCACTACGCCAATCGTGTCGTCAAATTAATTTATGTCAACATTTTTTTATAGGTCTCGAAGTTGGACCCACGGCCTCCGGGGCTAGTGAACAAGCCAGTAAAAAGATTGGCTGATAAGATTTTAATCTTAAAGGTTCAGAAATAAATAAAATTCATTTTATTGACACATTCTTTATTTTATTCTAACACAACATTCTTAAACTTCGAAAATAAACCAACGCACCGTGAGCGCCAATACATAACGAACTATCCTTGTTCGATCTGTTCACATTGCAAGTCTTTGCTTCGTACCATCAGCTATCAGGAACTTTCACGTGAAATGTAACAGCCCGGTATAACCGTCATTTAAAAAGAACGCTGGCCAGGGGCCGTATTACAAACTTTTGCCAGTGTCGCGGCGTGGCCATTTACGGTACTAAGACGCTCACTTTGTATAGACTAAAACGTGAAGTGAGCTTAAACACTCGCGCTGCCATGCCAGGGTGGCAGGGGATTGAAATACGGCAACAGGACCTGCGCAGTGAGCGCCTTTGGGACCAATTTAAAGAAAACTTCTTATTGTACCCGTGTGTGTTGAGCCATCCCCGTGTGTTGTAATTTTTTTTATTTATATTTTTAGACTGACATTATATTTTAATTTTAATTTCGAATGGCTATAGTAATCTGTGAATGTACATTGTAATTTTAAACTTGTATGGCGTCTTGGAGTTGCTCTGTAAGCCTACAAGTTTCATGCTATAAATAAATAAATCCCCTCCACAAGTTCTTTTTACGTGACAGGCTCTGTAGAGAGAAATACACAATGGAAGGCAGAAATGTCAAAGAATCTTGGAATGTCACAGTTCACGCAAACGCTTCCGGTAAGTAATCTCCATGTAAGGAGCGCGGGGAAGGGAAACTTTATCGTAACCTTACTGAACCCTTATGTGAAATCTCGGTAGAAGAAATAGAAGTAGCTCTTAATTAACTTGCAAGGTTTAGTTGAAGACAGGCAACGGAACAAGAAAAACTGGAAAAAGCTTGTTAAGAACAAAGGAATAGTATAATTCTGTAGTTTTACAGTTTGTCGTTAGGTAAGTACTTCTGTTCACCCAGTATTATGGCATTGACTAGAATATTCGGTTTTAATGCGAGTATCTTTTTTTTTTGAATAAATAGTACATAGTACGTAGCTTTGTTTATTTAACCGAGTTTCTACTATCAATTGTCAAATGAACATAAAGCTCACTTCACCTTAAGCCAGGTTCACATTATTCCAGTAGCATTTCAGTCCAGCTTTCCAGTACAGCGCTGGAATAATACGAACTGGAATGTTCGCATTCCAGTGCAGGTTTACATTATCCCAGTGGTATTCCAGCGGTGGACTGGATTATTGTGAACCGGGCTTAAAACTTTAAAAAAATCCACGAAACCTTTCAGTGCGCTCATTACTCATGCGCCTCATGAGCCCATGTGCTAAGTTAGTGTTATAATTAGAGTAATATATTGTATCGCTCCTTGGGTAATTTCTGTTCTCAAGTTTAATTAAGGTTCTTTCTATTTTTTCTAAATTTTGGTAACGTGGTACACTGTGTTGCTGATATTTATAAATACAAAAAAGCAGTGCAGTGTCGTTTATCATTTCATTACACATTTTGTTGCATCTTAAATAAGTATTAGGTAAGTATATTTTTTCATTCTTAACAGAATATTTGACGAAGTCATATTCACCTTATTTTTCGCACTGCTAATGAGCACTATTCGTTTCAAAACAATGAGAAGTTGAGCTTTGACACCCATATTAATCTAGGAAGTAGCACTGCACCAAATAATCAGCACTCCCAATAAATGGTGAAGTTATATAAGGTTTTCACTAACTAATTTGGGTTACCACTTTGAAAAATAAATAAATAAGATTTTTTCACCACTATGACAGTGCTGTGATTGGCTCACTCTATGCTATTAATTGGTGGTGACGTTGCTAGTAAATGGTGAAATGGTAATTCTTTACTCTTGCCTATCTAAAAAAAATTAGATAAACATAAACTTTTTTTTTCAAATATCATCTTACTGATTGAATATTGAAACTAGAAAACTCGTCATAATGGGTGAAAAAGTATTTTTCAATGTGATAAACGGGCATAAGTTAGAACTAACTCTAGTGCTGATAATTGGGTCCTCCACCCTACATAAAAATTATTCCACGCATCTCGAAGAAATTAATGTGCTGACAGTGCGTACCTATAATAAAAAAAAACGATCGATTAAATACGTGAATAGTAAATATTATTTCATTTACAAAAGTAAGATTTAGAACCTCTTTAATTTCTGCATCGTATCCTACTGTTAAGTGAATATGACTTCAATTTCACAAATTTAGAAAAGTGCACAGTGGTTCACAATACCAGAACCAGAAAAAATACATTCAAAACATTTATATTAGGTGTTTATTTTCAATATATTATTTATATTCGCCTTGTGTCGTATATTTTTACCATTACATGCTAAAATATTTATTTAATTTAATTATAACATCTCACTGGGAATCGTTTAGCAGGTATTTCTAATAGCTATCACAATATTAATAGGTAGTAATTTGGTTCCATGTTTCGTAAAGTGAATTAAATTACATTTACACTTTAACGATTTAAAATATTAATATAATGAAGGGTGGAACATTACATTGAAGGCAATTAGGTAGGTAGTATAAGTACGTGATACAGAAAATTACTATTTTAGTAGGTATGCCTATAGTACCTGTGGTGAATTGTGCTTGTAATTAACAGCTTAATCTATTTGATCAAAGTAATCATTTCTATTTCGTAATTAGTGCTTTTATTAGTATTAACAAATTGAGCCATCCTTCAGTATTTTCATTTCATTTCACAATCTTAAAAAAAGCGGCAAAGCTGTTAGTTAAACACTTAGATTAAATCAAATAGCGGAAGAAACGGAACGTCCTTTTAATAAAATTCATTGTCAACTGAAAACTGGGATGATGCACAACTACACGCACGCACCGCTGTGATTCTATTTAACGTTGTGCGTTGTTGAAGGACAGAGACAAACCTATTTGTTTTGACCATAGCGTAAGCGAGACAATCGTGCGTCAGAGTAAAGTCCTGTCAATTGTATATTGCGTTGCGGCGGGGCCTGTCCACGAGCTAGAGGCGAGTCATCTTCCATTTTGATTAAATCTAAGGTTAAATACGAACAAATTGATAGTCAGAGCAAATAAAAGTCGTTAAACGTCTTGTTGAACCTTTGTATGTATATATTTTTAACGCTTTACAATGTTTCGTTGTTTAAAGAACAAAACATAAGAGTTGTTTCATTTAAAGAGACATCGGACACAGCCGATTTTAGTACCGCAGCAAAATAATACTTCTTTGGCAATCTGGTGATCTTCGTGAGTAGGTAAGGTTGCCAGAGCTCTCTGGAGAGGTTTTGTTTAGTGAGCTAGAGGACTATATCTCTTCTTGCTGACTATAGCCTAGCCCCAAACTTACTGGGCTGACAACGGGCGTGTATAGCGGTGACACAAGAGCATATAGGCTGCGGTAACCACTAATCTAATGATTATGAATCACTAAGCTTTTTTTGTATGTTGGCCGCCCATGTTGTGTAAAATGCCGCTTTTGTATTACATAACGCCAAATTCTTCCATTAATAATTAATCCCAGTAAAATCTTCTCCTTCTCAGTCAAGTCATTTTAATTATTTAACGTTTCCATTCGTCTGCGCACTCGATATAAATGTAGTTCTACGTGCGGTATTCAACAATCCTAATTATATTCCACCCTAATAAAAATGAAATCTCATCAACAGCTAGAAATTAATTAAAAAACCATAATACTTGAATCTAGAAAATTGCTAACAAGCCTGTACAAACTAGACGTTGTCATAAGAACCTACGCATAAGTATTATGGCGACATGTAAGTACAATACCTAAATTGTGACGAAATTAGTAAATAGTGCTCTCATCTTCACGATACATATTATCTGTTTATCCGCGCGTCTATGTATAGAATATCTGATAAATATAATTTGAATTTGCTCTGATTTTTTCTGATTGATACCTACAATCTTATTCACTTAGTACATTTTCAAATATTATCTGAAATTTACCTAATAATATGGTTAAATCTAGACGAAGAACGAATGATTGTTTTCTCATATCAATGTCTTCATCTGCGGCAAGAAGAACTAAACAGAAGAACCGATGATCGGGATACAAGGTTACAAGTACAATAGATCGTCATAACTTTTTTAACAGATCCTTAATTAAAGATTGCAGGCATCAAATATTATAACAATTATAGGTGACATCCAATAACCATATTTTACTAGATACCTATCTACTTTTACTTAGAAATACCTAACCCACCTCTCCTTACGTTATCATTTACACTGTGTATAATAATATTTATAAATATTATGCAATAATACCTCCATAATCGTACTTAAAACTTCAAGGGGACGGTTTAATGCTTTAACTAAAATACGGTATATCGCAATAAAGTCGAATGTGACGAAAATAGTTTCAGAACAAGTAAGTATTATGAAAATGATTGGATTGAAAATTTATTCTCATGAAAATACAAGGGTAACTTTTTTATAAAGTGTACCTACTTAGTGAATCTACATTGGTGAGGTTTTTTTTCCTACATACCCAAAATTAACATACCTAATGTTACTTGGTAAATTACTACCTAAAAATGTAAATGAAATTACTACCTACATTATTACTCTTAAGTATTTAAAGTAAATGCTAAAAGTGCTGGAAAATGAATTTTTTTCTAACCACATTATCATTAGACCGCGTATTATGTTTCTACTTTTTAGCTAAAACAAAAAGATATTAAATATGTATCTACCTATACTGTGTACTTATGTTTAAGACTTTAACTTTTACGCCTTATGAAGTATTACGCTCTTGCCTCATTTTTAACCCATCTAAACTGCACTGTGCTTTGAAACCGAGACAACCCGGATATGAAGTGAACTAAAAAAATCGCGCAGACCTTACGGTGTAACGACTAAACGGTCTTATCTTTGGAGCTGCATTGATTATAGCCCCTTTACTATCACTTGAGCATATCTACATAAAAATGGCACGGTTGTTATTCAATTTATATATTCAAAATGTAAGAATTTTAAGATATAAGTACATATATAAGGTTATAGGTAATGTTGGAGGTAAAAGGGAAATATAAAAAACGACTTATCTCATTAATAAGTAAGGTTATTTTTTATCGAGCGGAATGATTTATTTTCTTGTAACCATAGATATGGAACCGTTTTAATATCAATATTATAATGATTTATACTTGCTAATTTCATTAAGCGGTAAAAAAATAATAACTTGCAAAGATATCTAACTAAAAAACGTAATTTTTCCGTCAAAACTTTTGGCAAACATTTCATCAAAATTCAAACATCCAATCCAAATAGAGTCCTTGTTAAAAAAAATACAATGTATTTCATTTTGACTCGCCTACACGTATGAGGAGGAGTGAAAAATGTCTCAAAATACTGCAAAAAAACTGTTAACAATGTAGTAGGTACTTTATAAGCTATTTTGGCACGCTGGGTTTAAACCATGACATGACTAACTAGGTATATTAAATCAATTCCATATCTATAATTATTCATGGCTATTCCATAGGTTCAAAATAGACAATCGAGATATTTTGGAGAAATTTTGAAGTCTTCAGATTTTTCATTTTGAAATATACCCCTCACTAGCTGTCCGTCAGCGGCTTCGCCCGCGTAGATTGATAAAAAAAATAGGCTAATCACTCCCTGATAATGTAGAAATTCGTGAAATAATTTTTAAAATCGATCCATCCATTCGGAGCCTATTCGAAGCAAACAAACAAATCTTTCCTCTTTATAATACAGTAGGAATAGATCAACTGATATAAAAAATACTGAAAAACTTCAATTATCACGGTTAAAAAAAGTACCATTCGTCTAACAAATCTACTTTTTTATTATATATTTGTATCAGTATGTGTACGTGCAGGTTATTTTTTATTATTTTAATATTACACAGGTGTTTTTGTGTTGATGATTTAATGACAGGCGCGTTAGGACAACCTAGAAATACTCTAGAATCTAGATGATTATTCATCCTAAGATTGCAACATCTTCTAACGTCCTAAGATATTAGGGCATTACTCACTAATCTTGTTTGATGAATAGTTGCTTCTTCCTAAACTGATTATTATATAACTATCCGGAAAATTGATTTGTATAAACAATGTTTAGCAATGTGCAAAGTGACTCATGGTTAGTCTTTATAAATACCACTACATAGTCCAATAATAATATAGATTGCTGCAAAATTTTGCAAATAAACATCGTGTCTACGACTGTTTATCTTTTCAAATACATATTCAAAAAAGTAACTGAGTTTTACACAGTAGATAAGTATTATCTACAACGAGCTACAAGTGGTAAGAGAGTAGGACTACGAGTACCGGCGCGTATGGAAAACTGTCTTTCGCTTCACAAACTACCTAGTCGTATAAGGCTTTAAAAGCGCTTTTATCTGAACATAACTGTTAAGTTTCAAGTACATACATAGTATAAAATTAGAAATTGCATAATCGCAAAATCGAATACATATAAACACTTCATGCAACTTAAGTTCATAGGTAGAATTCTCCGATAAATGCTCATAATTCGTTCAATAACTTAACTAATTACACTTAAATCTTATATCACAATAAATTAATAACACAATGATATGTCGCAAATTTTATACATATTATAATAAATTATGGATCTAAAACATATATATTTCATGTATAATATATATCATTACAACATCTCATATACATAATGTAATAATTGGAACATAACTATTATAGGCCTCTTTAACTTTGGTCAACAAAATTAGTGAATAGTTTGTTCTGATCGGGCAGATATCAAGCAATTTTATGACCTCGCTGAAAGTTGTTCCACCTCTACGAATGCCGGCAAATTGTATCTTAGATCCGACGTAAACCATAGGTACTATTGAGTGTGGACCGAAACGAACGACAAAACTGCAAATGCTGAATCTTACAAATGAAAAAAGGATTATTCGACAGAACAGTGCATTAGCTACAGTAATTACAAGATGTTTCTCCACTTTGTTTTTGCCGTGTCGATTCAACCCACCCACTACAGAAATGGAGCATCCAACACTAAGCAGCTTTAAATAAAGAACTGTTTAACGAAAAGCAGTGGCCGGTCCCTTGACATCAGAGGGCGCCGGTTGCTAAAGTCTTCACCCTGAGCGACTCCCGCGCACGGCGTCATGCGCAGCGGCCGGGTCGCGCTGCACGCGCCGCACCGGCGACACTGCGTCCGCCTCACGTCCAACGGACGTCTCCACCACCAAACCCCATCATAATTAGTATCACGTACGTCTGATCGCTTCCAGCCCAAGTTTTCAGAGTCGTACCCTGAAGTGGACGGGTCGTAGCTCTCCTTGCTCGTCACGGTTGTCCCAGACCAGGTGGTTTCGCTATCGCAAGGTGTGACTGGGGCGCTACGGCTCGATTTTGGCTCAAATAATGTGTTTCTGTCTTCGGTTAACGACCCGCGTTTCTGGAATGAGATAAGAAAATGTTAAGTGAATTTTTTGTTTTTAGCATTTTAACAATGCAATATTTTCTAATTAAAGATAGAAACTAGAGAAATTCAACCTGGGGTCGTATTACAATCTTTTGCCAGTATCGCAGCGTGACCGTTCACGGTTCTACAAATGCTCACTTTGTATTGGTATTAGGGTGCGTTTCCACAGAAGCGGGGCTGCGCTCAGTTGAGCTGAGGCTAACAGAAATTGAATAATGACATTGCTCAAATCACACATCTCAGCTCCGCTGAGCATATTTCTGAGCAGAGCTGAGACGTGTGATTTGTTAGGGGTACAAATATTTTGTTTATCAAATTATTTTTTGTGAACCTAATATGTTTACCCTTAAAATTATAAGTTAGATACACCAAAAAAAGATAAGTGATCCAAAAAAGAATAGTCTACCAAATATTGAACATCTAAAAAAGTAAATTCGCTTATCAAATAAGATGTAACTTGTATCTGAAAAAGTGATACGTCAACTGTAAAATGTAACCGTATTCAAAAATTAGTAAACGTTCGCCAAATTTGACATACCCAATCACAGAAAACTAAACTATTCAGGAGTGATATAGGCTATATTTTATTACGATTGCACAAGAAATTCAGTGAAAAATCAAGGTATCTGTAAATCAAGTCGGAGAAAAGCGGGTGAGATATCATAATGGTCACCAGCTGTCAAACATTTGACAGAAAGAAGTCTGTTGGGGCAGCTCGTATTTTATAAGACTAACAAAGTAGTCATATTTAGTTACCAGATTTGAAAAAATTGGAGTTAACATTTTGATAAACTAAATGTGTGTTATAGATACATATTTAGGTGTCAGTTGCTTCATTTAGCCTACGTTGACTTAAATAATGAGTACGTTTTAGTATACGGTAACATAATTTGGTGTATTTTGGGCTACAAATATATTAGGTTGGGGAAAAAGTCTTTTCGCTTAAAGTGTGTATGAACTTTTAATAAAATCTCTTTGGCTATACTATTTGTATCTGGCTGGTTTTTGTATCATTAAAAGTTTAAATTTTAAGAAAGACAATTCCAAATTTAAATTAGGAAAATGTGTGATTTTCATTTGTTTTCCTTACTGTCAAGATGAGTGAATCTAATGAAGAAATTCGATGAATTTTAAAATTTTACTTCAAAAAAGGTGCAACGCAAGCCGCGAATACAATTTGCGATGTTTATGGACCTAGTGCAGTGTCTGTGAGAGTAGCACAAATTTGGTTTAAACGTTTTCAATCCGGAAATTTTGATGTCAAAGATGCACCAGCTCTGGTCGCCCTATTACGGATAAAATGGATGCCATTTTTGAAAAAGTGGAGCAAGATCGGCAGATCAGTAGTTAAGACGAAGCTGAAGAACTGGGAATTGACCACAAAACAGTTTGACGCATTTGAAAAAACTGGGTACACAACGAACGAAGAAACTTTTTCCCAAACCTATTATTTTTTTGGATTTTACTTTTAATTAAATTTGGTGAACAGTTAAACAGAAGCCATTTGATAGCCTCAGCTTTTCTCCGCTTAGGCCCGCTTCTGTGGAAACGCACCCTTACGATGTCACTTTTTAAGAGCTATCTGCAACCGTAAAGTTAGACTGGTACTATTTGACACATAGATAATGGTATGAAACGTCAAATAGTGCAGAAGTTGAGTTTGCATAGGGAACCGATTACTTGTCCGAAATGTACTTGTTCGAATTTCATTTGACCGAAAACGGTTGAAGTACCTACGTATTCTTTTTCTATCTGTATTAATTGCCAGATTTTCAATCCATCGAAATATTATAACTTTTTACTACTGGCCGAATCTTTTGAACATTTTTCCTTTGCCAGAAGATTTATTTGTCATACTTTTACTTCACAGATTCAACATTTTACCCCTTAATGGCGATCGAAGCGAGCACGGCTGCATTTAGGTAAGCTGGCTTGGATCCGAAATAGGTAGATCCGGACTTGCCGTGGTCACCTCGCCGTGATACTAGTCTGCCCTACACTAGGGTGTAATTCAAGAGCCGGAGGCGTGAAGAGAGAGTAGCCCTCGCCCGCTGTAGTGAATCTCAGGCACCCGTGCGCGCTTCAGCGCGCTTGCAAGCCAGCATGTTTACATACTTGCTAGCATGCTTGTTTGCACGCTTGCTTGCATGTTTGCATTGCTTCCATTTTCATTTCACACATTTACAATGCTTGATTGATTGCGTACTTGGTTGCTTGCCGACTTGCATGTATGTTTAGTATACTAAATAAAATAAAAAAAATGGTGATCGGTAGTTATTCTGCATGTATATTGATTAAACCTAAATTACATTATTTCTTTAATTTTTTTAGTTGCACAGTGCTTTAAAATGGACCAATATAATTTTTTTGCTTTAAGAGTTACTTCAGGGTTATAAATTATTGTCTTACCTTCATGATGTCAAAATAAGGCAACTTGAAGCGTCACACTTCCTGTAGATACATGAGCGGACACACGCCCTGTCGGTTGTCCCCGGAGCGGATCACCACCATGCCTTCCACCTCTTCACCCACTTGGATCACGATCTGATCGCGGAGCAGCATCATGCCAGTGTCACCGTCCGACACCTGTAACGGTGTACATATCGTTAGTTTGTAACTATTTGGCAATGTCTATCTATTGAGGAATGATCGACCCACCCCTAATACAAGCTCTGCTTAGTTTAGGGTCAGATGAACTTGGTGCGACTTGTCCCGTATATTTATTTATTTATTACCCATACTATCTACTAAAAGACTACTTATAAGATAAGTGTTTGGAATGAATAATTTCATTTTTATTTGTCAATGTACTTTAAGTAAGGTAAGTACCTACCTACTAGAATGTACTTCCTGCTTTCGTCCGGAGTATACCCCTGGGGCATACTGAGTTATTAAAAAATGTATGGAGGAGGCCTATGTTAAGCAGGATTGGCTACTATTACTATCAAATCGAAAAGTACTTTTGTTTCGTGAATGTTAATAGTATTATATTAAATCAAATAACACGCAGCTGTTGTTGAAGGAAGGAAGAAACGTTGAAGCTATCCTGAATCTCGACCAAGAGAAGACAACTTTTCATCGGAAATTATCATGAGCGAGTAGGCCCATTTGTAAATCAGCAAAATTATTAATAGCTTTTGAGGCACAAAAAATTATAGTAAGTAAGTAAAAAGTAAGTAAAAATAATTTATTCACTTAAGCTTTTACAAAGAAGCACTTACTCGTATGAAATGTCAAAATTCACAAAAAAAATATATAAACGATAATAGACGTAAATAAAATAATACAGTAATAGTACATATTCTAAATAAACACAATGCGAATCTAATCTAATCTCTAGATGCGTCATCGCGCTTTATCGGTTCAAAAACGCTGCGGAAACGACTACTATACACGTCGGGTCATGCTTAAGAACTTTTTCCTTTCTCGAAATGAATCGGGACTGGATGTGGTTGCAGCAGGATGGAGCAAGAGCTCACACTGTGCCGCTACCGAAGTACTGAAGACTACATTCCCGGGGTGTTTGAATCTGTCGACGGAAAATCTATAAAAACTTAATTCAAACCCGATAATGGTAAAACGCCATATATCAGTAAAGCTCAGGTGATAGGTAGGTACGCTTATTACCAACGAAAATAATTTTATTCTAGTTACACATTTAAGAAGATATAACAAGCACTAAGATAACATCCAAAAGCATTAATTAAAAGATGATACTGAACTAGCTAACTACTGAATGAACCATCGAAGTATCCACTTATAACTAGAGAACAGTTGTGTATGGGTTTATAAATGTGAGCAAGTAAACATTTAAGCACATCAATTATAAGCGTAGCTTTTCGAAAAAGAGAGTCGCTCTTAAAGACACTGAAAGCAAGATCTTCTTTACTTGGTATATCTAGTCTACCTACTAAGGATATTTTTCTCTTAACACCATCAGACGCTTACTAAGGTACCATCCTAATCCTTATGGCTCGTATATGTCGCAGTTAAAACAGGCAGCAAATACTGAAGTCTATTTTGAAGCCTGCCAAACACATACCATGAATGCATAGGAAAGAAGACAAAATAATAATACATCCAGACCAACATAACCAAGGAAAAATAGTTTTTACAGCCTTCTCGCTGTTCTTACCTTTTTGGGAGGTGGAGCCTTTAAACCAGCAAGCATGTAAATAAGTAGGCAAGTGGTTTATGGGTTCAAAAAAGGTTCAAAAACAAAATGAGGGGCTGTAGCAATATGCAAAAACGTATTATGCCTTCTAAAATAATTATGCCCAGCAAGTAGATTCAAAAATTTCTTCCATCTTAAAAGATTTTACTGTACCCACAATCAAACATGTATAGTAAAATATGGTCCTGTACGTCTACCACGAGTTGCCACTTTAAATTTACGTTATTGGGATTTGACATTGTCATGTCATGTCATTTCAAATCCCAATACAATTATTTTAAGCGTGGTAGACGTACTGGTCCTTTAATGGTCAAGACGCCTGCCCTGACTTTGCACTGCTTAAAAATAACGGCTATGACTGTCTGAGGAAAGCACAATATTAAAGTGGAGATGCTAATTGTCGGTGGCCAAGACCTAGTTTAGGACGCCCCTTCATTTTAGCAAGTTTTGTTGAGTACTTTCAAGATAATCTTCATTATTCGTAAGAAATGTCACCAATTAACTCACCTGTAAATTACACGTGACTTTCAATAGCCAGACCGTGGTTTGGTGCAGTGCTTGATACAGATCATACCTAGACCCTGGCCCTTCCGCTAGTCTGGGTCTATTGTGTCGATTACTGCCATTTTATGTACGAGCTAAAACTCTTCTATCCTCTAAAGTTATCTTAGCTACAAGTTCATCGGCTCGGTGCGACTCGAAATTGCAGTAAGTATAGGATCACTTACAAGTTGTTTCGGAAGAATCAACGTTATGCGGAAGCAATGTAGCAAATGAATTCACCTGCAAAGTATGCTTGGCATGCAGCTGCCTGCCACCAACCTGCACCTTGGTGCAATTCCTACTCGGCTGCAAGAACCCAATCTTACTCAAGCATTTGCCCTTCCAACAGAGGGTCTGTTGGAAGGGCAAATGCCTGTTCTCTCGTGTCAATCAACGTCACTTTGTAGTCAGATTTGAGTTCCAGCATCTCGCGTTGGGAATGTTGCGAATTTTGAAGTTATGTAGATTCACGTAAGTACATGTTATTCAGAAACCATAAGGATTATCACAACCCACCTGTAAATTATGAGTGACCTGCCACGGTTTCTCTCCAGCCTGCAGCTTGGTGCAGTACTTGGAGGGAAAGTATCCGATCTTGCCCAAGCACTTTCCCTTCCACCAATCCGGGTCTGTAGTGTCGATCACGGTCACCTTGTAACCAGCTTTGAGGTCGAGCTCGTCGGCGTGGCGCGACTTGAAGTTGTACAGGACCACGTACAGATTGGTCGGGAGGAGGCGTTGGTGCTTCTGAAAAGTGTTTTAGTAGCATTATGAGTCTCGTTTTCCAATATGAAGTAGGAACGGTTAAAACTCTGACGTGATCTTTAACTACAAACTATTTTTGCTTTAAAAGTAATTCAAAGGTTACCTTAATATTTTAAAAATTGAAGCAGCATGTCCTATATTTAAAAATTATGAAGCCTGTTCTCAAGGTTGTATAATGATAGATATTATGGATCTGAAATACAGCTGCAAACCGGGTCGTACAACCGAGTCACACCTTTCAATCGAGGAATGGGAAAACATAAAACCAAACGTAGTACGTAGTAAAAACGCACTATGATAGGAGATAACAAAAAATATAAACAACACTAATAGTAATAAAAAATGGTAATAACATGACATAACTATAGTATTGCTAACGCAGTTACTGCAATCTTAGTACGATTTAACTTTAATTGAATAATAAAGTACGTAAAAGCCATCGTGCAGCTTAAGAATAATGTCCTAACTTTATCAGAAGCTGTAACAATTATTGGCAGCAATATAAATAATATTCACGGAGGTTGGTGTCTTTATTATTTTTATTTATTCAATCTTTAATGCAAAAAATTACATTAGACGGACTTAATGCTAAAAGCATTCTTTACGAGTCAACCATCGGATGAGACAGAAATGCTGCTGGCGGTGCAAAATGTTAAATTAGAAAAGGAAATAAATACAAAGTTTTAATAAATTCTTAAAAACGACAGATACAAGTACAACCTAATTAATATAAATTATACGTCTATACATACATAGAAATACATAATATACTAATATAATGTATAATAACAATAAAATAGACGGTGAACAGTGGGAACTACAAAGTTTTTTTAAAAAAATCACGGGTTGCTGTCTTTCAAGTAAGTACCAAATTAGGTGGATACTACATTTCATTAGTTTTCTTAGCCATAGTCTTATACTCGTATAAGTAGATAGTCTCGCCAGTCGGTAAGCGGTGACACGATCAAAGATAAAGCATGCTCCCCCAAGTTGCCTATATCGTCTTTGGCTTCAAATAGTGCGCACGTGTACACGACAATCTATCACATTTCAATATCTACATATAATAATGCAGGTAGTTCACAACGCGAAGCAGAAACCACTGAGATAATCATAAATCAGTCAGTAGAACGGAATAGCTTCATTTTGAGGGCTGATTGGCTATGAGCGACGTTTAGACTTTCGATTATTAAAATTATAAAACTCTGAAGTTATCCTAAGCCGCTTGTGATAGCAACCAACAACTTCATTCACGTAAAATGCCACGAAGTCCTTAAAATCAAGTTCTGGGGACCAAATGGGTTTTGGTTTCGTAGCCAATTTTTTTGGTAAATTGGCTTGATCACTTGCCAAATGAGGATTAGCGCTGGCAAACAGGGGCAACAAACAAATAATATTTAGTACCTACATAAAAACGGGATGCCACGTGATTCAGAGTGGAGTAATCCACTACAATTTAATAACCACTCAGAAACCTAGACAGTAGAACAACAGTACCTACATGTCCGTTATAAGCCGCTGGAGTCAAGGATTAGCAAAAACAGTGACTTATACACGAATAAAATGAAAATAAGATCATCAACTCACACTCGGCTGCTTGACAGGCGAAGGGCACGGGCTCGTGCTGTTGGACGACACGCTCTTATCGGGCTCGTCTGGTAGCTCGACGCTGCTCATCCGTCCCATGCGCGCCGTCAGCAGCCTCCTGCTGTGCACCGGCGAAGATGGCGCTGCGCATATCAAGCTCCTCTAGCACTTAAACGCTAATACCGTGGTAAACCTCCAGAGTGGAGCTCACTAGTAAAGTCTACCAGAAAGCTTAAGTTTTGACTAAAACTTCCACTGAAATGCGCTTTAGTCATTTGTTTTTGTCAAGTCAAGCTTTTTGTCTGGTTGAGTTTACAAATGTGTGGATTAAGCTTCAAAGAAGATGTCATATGTAGCCAAAGTGACGATGAAAGAAAACTGCAGTCTCTTTCCTTGACACGTGTAGTGCACCAACCTGGGTTGAGATCTAAAAGCGTATTTCCTTTGATTAAAAATAATTACAGTTCAGTCTTTGACGCATTGTGTCATATAGTGTCTCCGTGCCAAAGCCAAAACAATTAATTTTAGTTCACACATTTTCTAAAGGAATCAATAAAAAACATCAGACATTTTCTTTGAAAGCTTACTCTTTGGAAGTTTATCACGAAAGATTTGTTTTGGAGATCTTAAGATGTTTAGTGAAACACAGTTGCACATTCACACAAGTGCTAGAAGACAAACATTGTGCAAAGGAAAACAAAAGAAAGTACTCGTGCCGCCATTCATATCGTCTAATTATTGAAGAATAAATTACATTGATCAAGTAGGTCATAAGGCTTGCATTCATTAGGTTTCTAAAGATCCAATTAATTTAATCCTGCTTCCATTCGTACCTTCAAAATGAAGAAGAGCTGATTAAATTGGTTAAATTTGACTGCGATTAGTGATACAGTTAGTATTACATTCAAACCTTTTATCTTAATTCTTTCGCAACAAATCGTTGAATTAGTGAGTAGTGTGAATTCATAAATTTTGTTTCATAAACACACTGTAGTACTAGATAGTATGCTAACAGTTACAATAAAAGACGATAAGAAAATTACAACAATATTTTAGTTAAACTTACAAAACGAAAAAAAAATGCACTGTCCTAAGATTATTTTCTTTAGTACTTGATGATTTCTGTACATATTCGTAGTTTATATATTGAACTTAACAATCTTGTAACAAAATATTATTTCCTACCAACATGAGCATTAATACATACATGTTTGCTTATTATAACAAGCCATCAAAACACTTCAGTACGTGTAAGGTAATAGATAACTTAAAGCCTACTAGTTTAATTAATACCTAACATAACAAACAATAAAATCGATAGGTCGTATGTTGTTCCACGTTACGTAAATCTTATGAAATGTATAATATCAATAGTTAAACGACAAAAACAACTTGTTATCGTAGCTTTCAAAGCTCTTGTTTACGAAAGCAATATATGGTCATCGGAAAATAGTATTTTGTAACAAGCACTATTAACAACGATATCGAAATCATGAATTTAATATTAACGTACATGAACGTGTGTATTTATGAACCGAGTGGTTATTTCTATCAAAGCCATGTCTCATGCAAAGTGCTCTGGAACCTAGAAAGACAAGAAAACAAAACATAAATGCATGCCACAAAAAATAAGTAAGTACACTACATTCATTAAAATATTAAACAAGTAGTATCATAAAAATATATGGATTTTGATTGGTGGTGATGAAACTTTCAATTGAAGATCTCCATCGCCAGCAAAACCAATTTTGAACCAATCAATTTAAACGTCATCAACTCAACCTTCAAAAATAACTAACACCAATTCGCAGATATGCAGTTCGGGTTATCTCTGGAAAATCAATAGCGGACGAGAAGGAGATTGGAAACGGATAAAACACAACGAGTAAAACCTATTTCTATACACACAAGCTAAGCCAAGAGACGATCTTGAAGGTGAACATCGCGTGTGCTGACAACATTGCCTACATTAATTCACCGGATAACAAACAACCAAACGTGAGGAAAAAGATTACTCTACAGCAGTACGAGAGTAAAGTGACAGATATCTTATAGCATGACGATCGAAATGTATTTCGTATAAATGATTCAGGTTTTTGTACTATTTAAAATCCATTTTTTTCAGTCCTGTGGTCATTTGTTAATATGCTGATGATGCTGATGATGACAGCGAAAACAAAAGACAGTCAAGAAATTAAATTTCGATCGTCTTGAGAAGCGATAAGCAGGGTAGCAAATACGGAAGCAGTGTTTGGTTGAAGGTTGTTTGAACCCGGCGATGTTGTTACTGGCGACCCGTACAGAGAACTCTGCTGCCTTGAGAAGGAGTCTGGTCGCGAGGGCGCCTCCGAAGCTCTCCGCACTCCGGCGAGTCCAGCGAAAGGCTCTTCATCCTAAGGTTCAACTTTTGACGTCTCGGCGAATGCGGCGCTATAACATTTCATTATGAGCATCACTCACCTACTCATTGAATATTTCGACACCCATAAACTTTATGATATTGATGGTCATGTTAATGCAATATGTGAACAAAAACCAAACTCCTCCTTGGAGATCAACTGAAAACAAAATCAGTTACCTTTGGACTGTATGAGTAGCGAATTGATGATGCAACAAGGCTTGAAATGGTAAATAATTTTGTTTCCAGACAAGATAGTTAAAAAAGATCAAAATTTTATAAGTTCAAAAATATGTGGGAAAATGTTATGTTATATGTACTGGAGTTCAGTGAGTGGATTTTTTATTATGTAATTATTGTCTTTACACATGAAAACCTTAAATCACACAAGCTGATGGAGTTCAAAAAATATGCGAGGTAAAATTAGACCATTTTTAAGGTGTTCACCGTGAATAAGGTCTTCATCATTCATTTCTTTGTACAAACTACATACAGGCAAACCATTGATAATTAGTAAACCAAATATATGGCAATAAATGTGCTAAAGCGTTGCAAATTAAAAAATACACACTAAAATTAAACAAGAATAAGAAAATGGAAAGAGAAATACCTAAATATTAAACTGATCGAGGCAGATTCAAAATGGCTACGATTGATCTACAGCCTACGCTACTTTAGTGAAGTCATGAGTTATCGTCAGTGACTACGTATTAACAATGACTATTTAATATCAGATTCAGCCCGTCATCAGCAGCGTTCGTTGGGTACACTAGTAAGGTGACATGTACGAATGAGGTTATGACAAAATTCTCCTTAATGCAATGAACATTTGAAAAAACAGAAGATCTACGGGGAATCGATTAGAATAGTTGTCTTTTGGTACCAGGAGAGGGACTGGTGCGGTCTGCCTGCCTCAACATTTGGGCACTCTTCGAGTTCTTCATTGACCCTGTGAGGACAAGTAAACAGGTACGAGTCTATTATTACTTTTTTACAGAAGCCAGTCGCGAAAGAGCCCTGTGGTAGCCTAAATAAAACACTCAAGTGAAGTCAGGCGTTCGAAGAAAGCGAAATCAAATAAAAGGTTAGACTGTGAAATGACGTAGAAACACAATTGACGTGTTGTCTGTGACGTATTTGCTCAACGTGAGTGAGGCCTTCAGGAAATCAGTGAATCAAATCGTGAGACAAGCGAAGTTCAGTTAAGTGATATTGGGGTTATGGCTGCGAGTGATTAAGGCGTTTATTTATATTTTATATTAGAAGTGTATTTAATTATTGATCGATCAAAAACGCATGCAGTCATCAAACCCGCGTCAAGCCATGCACCACTTACTTTGGACTGCAGAAAAAACGCTTCCGATCGAATTAAATTTAGAAAACTGTGCAAGTTGAGGATAAATGAGAAAAAAAGAAAACTCGTTTCTGAATTTTATTTTAACAGTAACAATATACATATCACAGTACGCGGGGCGCTTCGGGGTGATTCTAAACAACGCATCCGAGTGGCGACCTAGGACTGCCCGCGCTGAGTCAGTGCTCTGGCCTACGAGGCGATAATATCAGTAATGGTTTCATTCCCGTGAAGTGAAATATTTGCTAATCATTTTTTCTTGCGAACGCTGGCCGTGGACTTGAGAATTGACGGCGGGGGATCCCCGTTCTCATTTACAAAACATAGGGGCTGCCCGAACGGTCGCGTCGTCGTCACCTCCGACTCTGTAAAATAATGAGTTGACGAAAGAAAATAAATAAAAAGAAAACAAACACAACACAATAAAATAAAAATGTTTAACAAAAGGATTACATTGGATTCGGGAATGAAAATTCGCAATGTTCGTCGAAGCCTATCATATGAGGTGACAAACCCTGTGAGAGGACAGGATAAAGCAACTAAGGTGTATCTGCCGAGCTGGTCTAGTTTTAGTCCTATGTCTAATCTAACACTGCAATCGCGAAATAAAAAAATAAAAAACAAAAATCACGGAACACACAAAGTAACGAGGCACCGAAACCGAGGAATAAGACGGGACAAACAAAGCTTTGATCACAGCTGTGAGATTGTGGGCGTTGCGCTACGGCAGCGTCTGGCGCGTACTTTCTGGTAGAGAAATGGACCGGTGCTGCGGCGAGCCACGGCGTGACCGGGAGCCCCACATGGACAAACTCTTGACTCCTGCGAAGAGTCGCCGCCGCACGCCGCCGTCGGGCCGCGTCGCCCCGCCTACCGACAAGCACCGCTCAGTACGAACCACTCTTCGCTCACTCTTCGACCGCACCCCGCCCCCGCCCTGCGCCCGCGACTTTAAAGGCGTGCAAAGAACTCGACTACTGAAAACGAGTGATCTGAGTGAAGCTGCCGGACGGCCGCCGCCAACTCGCGTCAACACGAGACGCCCACTCTTGTCTCACCGCCTCGATGATGCGTGCATCCCATTAACGACAGTTCCTTTTATGGTTTTCTAATAAGCTAATTCAGCTAAGACAAAATAAGTTTACTTTAAGAAAAAAGCTACTATTTATAAAAAAAGAACTGTCCTAAGCACTTCGATTTGATCGCAGGCTGGCCAGATAAGAATACAAAATCTTCGTACAGGGAAGTTTTTTTTATGGAGTATTTTCCTAAATGTCTTTTAATGGGAGTAGAAATTAACCCTTAATTATTTTTTTAAGGTAGTAAATTATAGGATTTGACATTGTCATGTCATGTGTCATCCCAATACATTTTTTTTACGCGAACGATAAGGTAAATTTAAAATGGCAACTCGTGGTAGACGTACAGGTCTTTTGGAATATTTGTCCATAAATACCACAGTCCATCAAGACATCGCAACGCTATCCTGTTTGACCAGTTATCATTTCTGATTAGCTAAATGAGGCTTTAACAGCCTTACCGAACTGGAGGATCAGATCTGCTGAGAGCACCGACCTCGGCTATGTAAAATACTTGAAGAGGTTAGGTAATCGGACAAAAACTAATCTGGCAAGCCTAGCAACCCGATAGGCAACAAGCATGCGCGTCCCATGTGCGGCGACGACCTAGGCCTACGCCACCGAATAGATAGGTACACACCGCTAGCTCCATACAATCCTCGGTCACACAGCCACATGCGTACGATGATTTCGGTTCGAGTCGGTCGAATGCCTGTATTGCTGATGATTCGTCGTCCACACGAGTCCACTATCGAGTCACAAAGCCGGCGTTGTGTACGTATCTAGTGGGTACGCGGTACGCGGTCAAGCTGGTCGCCCGGGTGCGGAGCACACCTGAGCTCGAGGCGATAGGCTGAGGCGCGACCACCAGCCCGCTGGTGGGACGTGCGGGAGAGCGCGCCGGTGGGACGTCCTCCGGCGCCGACACGCGCACCACCGGACCCCCCGGCTTCGATATTTCGTTGGCGCGCTTCAGAACTTGGTAGGTCTGATCCACTTCCTCCTCTGAGCATCAAATGCGGTTAGATCAACGGCTATGTATACGCGGGTATTGGAACACCTATTGATGCTGATCATAAGATCACTATCGGTAGTCTATTTAATGATGAGAGTAGGATAATCCAAATATCGACAAGAATACGTATAAATAGGATCAATACATTGATAGTATCAATCAAGGAATAGAATTAAACCTTAACAGCGCGTGCAGCGGTGACGAAGACAAGTTTATCATAAATACTAGATTGTTTAGCGACAGATTCCAATATTAAATATCTAGATGGAAAGTTAATGCTAATTATTTAAAAATAAAAATTGTTACGTTGACGACATTATTCATCATACGAAGCTCGCTCGGAGGTGATCCCACTCCACTTTATTTTGAGTAGAAAGTGCAGTTCATTAGTGAATCATGAAAAGGCTTTTTTGAACTATATGGGTTCAAAAAATTTATTCACATAATTTTAAAATTAGAGTATATATATTGATTATTATCTATGCTTTAGGCAGTTGGTATAAATCTACCATAGCATGTAACTCGAATTATATTATTAGCTAGCTTCAATTACCCATGGGGTGTGTGACACTATCAAAATATAGATCAATAGTCCTGTCGTTATTCGTGAGTTCTAAGATTAATTCTCGATAGCCCGGCAACACTAAACTCTACTGTTATTATGTGCGCGAAGTTGGGATGTGATTGTTAGTCAGTGCCCCATTAAATATCTGCATGGTCTGTGAAGGTAATGTTATCGAATTGGAGCATGGAGGGTTCACTTCTGAGTGGCTAATACTGTACCCTCATTGAAGCTATCGAAATCATCATCGAACTCGAGTCCTTTGAAAGAAATCTTGGTGAGTCTCTGTCCTGGCAGCCAGCCGTCCTGCACCCCTGGACAGGCGAATTAGCTTTTGATTGTGTCTAGCTTTTGCATGACCGTGCAAAGTTATGTGTATTGTAATTGAAAACTAAATGAGAGAGCTGTGTTTGTAAAATATTCGTAATAACTCGACAGCGTGTCTTTAAAGCCAATTGTTTAAATATCACATTATAATGATATAAAATATGTGTATCTTTTATAAAAATCACGAAATCCTGTCTCTACGTTCCATCAATAACCACATCTTACATTGCGCCTAAATTTGAGTAAATTTTCAATCACGAAATTAAGACTTACCACAGCTTCTGTTAGCATGGTCTATACGTAAGTAATAACAAGGTCTTGAATAATTAATATTAGTAAGTCCTTCATAAATACATAGAAAACAAGTTCAGTGTTACTTCGAGGATTAAAAGCAGAATGTGCTTTTGTTAAAAGTAAGTTTTCTTTTGAATTTTAAATATGAGTCATAGCAAAACATTAGTGATCGGTGATTTGGAGGCTGTAACTCGTTTCTTTTACTTTATGATAGGGGTATATTCATGGTACAGTCATGAGTAGCAAGAGTAAAGTATTACCTGCAAGCCCTGCAGGCATGCACTGTGCTGTTGTTGCAAAGAACTCGCATACTACGCAACTATAGTACGAAGGCAAATCTCCTACACCAAATCTTTTTCATATTCTTCATCAGTTTAATAAACTACTACTAACTAGGAGATCAACTTGAGTGTCCAGAAAAATACAATCCTTCCTCTGATGTTATAGTTTTCTAAAGCCCCTATTCAGGCTTCTTACATCTCTTTTGACAAATAAAACTCAACGATTTCGTTTGAGCAGTATCAAAGTTGCGACAGACAACGCCCCATTTATTTTCTAAATCGGAAAAACCAGTACAGATTTACGATCATTTATAAAAAAATTATCAAATCGCCGATCACAAATGTTCGCTTCGCCCTAAGTGTAAGAGTTAACCTTGAAGTGCAAGAATGAGCTTACTTTCATCATCGAAGGCGGTCTCTTGGATTCTTGGTGACTCGATCTCGGAGGTGCTCTTCTGTCTGCGCAAGAGTCGTGACTTAGTCTGGCACCTGCCGACCTGGGGCATGCAGTCGGTGTGCACATTCATCTTGCACAGGCGACATCTGAGGCCCTGTCTGGTGTGCCCTGGGGGATGTAATCATTCGATAAGTTGCATGTTCAAAAATTGTACGTTACTTACGATTCTCCATACGTTGCGTCGTCTCAACGCGCTAACGCACTGTTTGCCACACGTGCCCTGTGATGTCGTACAAAAATCCATAGACAAACCAACCTTCAAACCCTACTAGCAAATGTACATCATTATGGAAATTAATACATTTTAACGTAATAACAAGTGATGACGCAACGCGACGCCCTAAGACCACGGAAAGTAGTCATTGAAATATCTATATTTCTGACATATGTAAAAATATAGTGTTCAAACAAGCGATACTAGTCCTACTCCCTTATTCATAAAATTAAAACCTGATCAGTTCACAACAATACACAAAACAATACAAACCTCTTCGAACTATTATGCAAAATAATTTGGGAATAAGAGGATTACTTTGATTGGCTGAGTCGATCTATCAACTAATAATAACATACTTTAGTTCATGTCAAAGAACCTAGATAGAGTCGTTAACTCTTATTGTAGAGCGTCCTGAATTACCTACCTATGCGAGTGTGGTTTAGGCTCAATAGAATGAGGCATGAAAACAGTAAGGAAATACATCAAGATATCATATCCTGCACTTCAGCAGATGAAATCTGATACGAAACGGAAGGTGGACATTGTTGACGATGTAGATGGTTCACATGACCTTAAACAAACGTGTCGGCAAGAGCAAACACAAAGATCGATTATATTGAAGAATGGTGGCGTCCCTTACTTCGTGCAGAAGCCCGATAGTATTGTTTTTTATTTTGTTGAAGCTAGTTATTACTGTTTCAAGTTTTATTGCTCTATGAGAAGTTGGAAAACTCTGACACCATGTTAACCATAAAAAAGAACTCGTAAGTTGCAATAGTTTCATACGAGTAGCAGCTTTGGCATACGAACTAAGCAGCACGAACGTGAGGAACAAGGTTTACTGCCTGTGACTGAGAAACAATGGTTATTCGCAATACGAAGAAATAATAATTAAAGTTACTTTCATATTTCTATCAATTAGTGTTCTAGAGGAGTTATATTTTTGGTCAGACCTAATTAATCAAATTGTTGAGTTGGCGTGCTTCTGTTCCGCAGGGCACGCCCGCTGACCCGAAACTTTCGGTACGTTCTCGTTGGTTGGATTATCGCTTCGGAGTTCAACGGCATGGGACAAAAGGTTTGTCGTGCGAATATGCCTGACTCAGCTTTGATTTTTCATACAATGAAACCTTTTGAATGTAACCAATAGTATAAACCTGCTATCCACAAGCTGAGTCATGTGAAAGCAGGTAAATTTTCGGTTAAAACGATAAATTGAAGTAGAGTTCAGGAAATCTACATTATCTAAAAAAGTTAAGATAACTTTGATTACTGTACTTTTTACGGTTTTAATGAAAAAAGCCGCCTTGTTATTCATATTGTAAAAGTAAAATGACAACAATTGAGTGATGTTTTTATGTGTTGGTTCTCACCCCATAAGAGCACTAAGTAAGACATGTCTGAAGCGCCGAAGTTCGAAGGTGTAAGCCGTACCAAAGACAAACATTCAGATGTCGGACATTTTGTGATTATTTATGAACCCTATCTTTGTCTGAGTCTGAGGGCCCCGTATGCTTTTACAGACGGAACTGGCCTTACAGTTAGCTGAATTTCTTGGAAAATACAGCAAGTAAAAGGTGAAAGCGCTTGAACCTAAGAAAACAGCTTTTCTATTTGTTATCACAACCTTTGTAGAGTTTTCTCTAGTATACATAGAAAAGTGGCTCTATGTTAACCACCGAGTCGTAGAAAAACAGGTACTGAGGTTAATAGGAGGACATCCTAATCCAAAAATGAATAGCTACAGTTGACAAGATTAAGCTAAATCTATCCCTATACTAAAATCAAATATCACTCTTGAGCTGTGAGTGACTGACTGTACATGTTAATCTAATGACCCAATCACAGACTAGTAATTGAGAAATAGGACCAAAATTGGTCTAATTAACGATCGTGCTAGACATTTGCAGCCATTAGTTATACCTACCTATTGTTTATTCAATTCCAGTCGCCACGTACCAGGCACTGAGGGTGGTGAATTCAGTTTTACTTAGGGTTAGAAGCCTTCAGTTCGTTCGCTTTTGAAAGTCATGCTATAAAGCATTTATAAACCCATTAGGTAAGAACCGACAGACACTTATTAAGTGTAACATAGCTGTTGGGAAATGAACTTTATTTTACAACCCAATGCGACCACTATACAATATCAGCTAATTGTTTCTACTGTAAGGAAAATCATCTGGCATACACTATCTTTATAAACTAGTCAAATAATTTTCCTGATAATCGCCCGGTAATCCGGTCAATTTCGACATCCGAGGTTACAATAATTCAAACCCAGCTCAAATTTGGTAGGATTGTTCTGTTCAATGTTCCAACTCCAAAATCTCCAAAAACTCCAATGTTCCAACCTCTTCCAACTTTTTGAATCATTATATCTCAGAAGCAGCGGCTCTCAAAAAAAAAAGTCAATTTTTATAGATGATTATCTGATCTACAATTTTGCCTTAGCTCATTTTATGATAAAACTTACCATTTAGCTGAAAATCACTAAAAACTCGTTTTTGTAACCTTTGACCCAGAATATATTTTTTCGCAGGTGTCGGATCGATGAGGACTTTTTAGATTTTATTTATGATAGTGTTATGAACAATCCTACCAAATTTGAGCTGGGTGCGAATTATTGCAACCTCACCATTATTTTTTTGGTCAAATTTGACCGGGCTACGGTACATAAAAGAACTAATCTATAAACAAAACGTCCCAGCCTTTCTAATAATTTCTATAATGAAGTATCATTTCGACTCGTGTAAATAAATATAATTTGTATTTGATGAAGACTTGACTAGAACCAAACTCGTGTCATCCCAATAAAACCAAAAAAATTAAACTGACCAACTTTTGAGTATCATTCACCGATAGTTAAAGTTTCCACAAGAGGTTTGTTTACTGACCGCCTAGCTTTGTTAGTGTAGTATATTTCTTTTAGTATTCATCAGAATTACTGCACTCCAGCATCACTTCTGCATCCACCAAAGTCCCGCGATCTTTAGATGATGATCCCGCGATGATAGGGTTATCATCCATTTTCTTGGCAAGCATCCATTTTCTTGGCAAGTGAGCGTCCTACGTTTTGTTTGTCATGCAATGAGTCAAAACTCCAGAACTTTCCTGACTTAAGTTTAGGTTGGGTGACGTCCGTCACTGGTTTTCTTCTAAGGATGTCCTAAATTCTGATTCGATCACCCGGCAAAACACTGAGCTAGATGGGGTTGGGTATATTTATGGAGTATTTAGGTAAAAAAACAATCTTACCTCTAAGTACTTGCGAGCACACATCACATGGAGTGATTTTCTTGTAAGTGTACTCCTGGAAGTTATGAGCCTCAGAATCGGTTCCACGCATAGCATCCCTGGCCGCACCATTCCTCCTAAAAGTATAAAAAGCATCACCTCTACTTTCTTCATTATCCCAGTACGCCGAAGAGATTATAGATTTGACTTTGAAATTTTCAATAAAATCAAGTTACAAGAATTAAAAAACCATTAGCGTACGACTTGAACAATCAATGAATTCCAAGCGGATCGGGTTCGTATAGTGAGTCATTTATCACCACATCGTATACATATACTAGATACGGCTGTCACAAGCAGAATAGGTAATACATTTCATATAATATTGATCTGTGACAATCAAGGTCAAGGGTTTGGATATATCTGTGATGTGATGACGGTTGTCATTCCTTCTAACATTGATGAAATACCTTCAGACCTTGCGTTGAGTAATAACAGCACAAAATAACTGTTCAGTAAAAACGATACATCGAAGAATAATGATTAACCTCGTTTAAAAGCAAAATACATCAATTCTTGTACAGTATAGTGATACATGCAAAGTTTTATTATAGTGTAAGCTGTAGCAAGGAAGAATATTCATAAAGCGGGATTTTTCTTAAAACTGTGCTGTAAGGGTTCCAGGGTATACTACTAGTAAGCTGTTGAATTTTACATATAATTACGTACGATCACAGAAGATGTTCTCACACTATCTAGTCATGCCAAGTGTTGATATTGTACTACATGGAAGTATATGAGCAAAAGACGGAGTATCGTCAAGTTATAGGGGGTCACATTTACCAACATAGGCGCATACCTACAGGGCACAATTACCTCATCGCCATTACCGTCGACACCGCGTGGTACATTTGATTTTTTCTTTATTGATGCAAGAAGAGAGAAACATCAAAATGAACATGACATGTGTGATAATTCGTGAATCTGTGATGTACCCAACGGAATCTCGTTCAACAAAGAATCCGAGTAGCAATTAATTAATTAGGTCATCACAGATTACATTATAGCAGGTGTAAGTGATCCAATTAAATATTAAAATATCATTATTGCTTTGACGCGAACTTATTTATGTGATGAAAAACTTACACCCAAAGCAATAAAAAAAATTGTATCTATAAAAATAAAACGATATCTTTCAAAATCAAAGCTTTTCACATAAATGAAGAAATAGTAGTCATTGTGATTAATAATACAGGTATTGTTGAACCTACCCTACATTTTAATGCTGCAAATCGAGGCTCGTTTAAACTTTGACAAAAAACACCTTAATTTTTATTCTGTCAACGTTAAATGGAACGAAGTAAGAATTGTTTTATTTCTTAGAAAGCTTTTCAAATGTGACTTTCGCTTAATTGAACACTGAATCAGTTTGCTTCTGTATTTTTTGTATGCATCTCGTTATCCCGTACTCTTATTTACGAAAAGTGCTTGAGTTCCCGGATACGAATGCAGTTCTTGTAAAGATATAATATTACGAAAAACATTTTTCATGGACTGTTTTAGGTCAAGATTCTGGCACGAAACTTACAAGATGGTGTGATTTAAAACTTACAGTTCTTTTTATACGTTCGATAACACGCAGAATCGTTTCTTTTATATTATTTTGCTTTTACGATCCGAGAAGGTCACACGAGTATCGGAAAGATTATACACGGATAAGAAAGCAAACAAACAGTGATAGTAGTCACTTACAGAATTGACTACACTTTCTTAACTAGTAGCTTGTCAACAAAACAATCAGTTGCAAGCGAAATGAAAAGCTTATATGAAATAATAATAATAATAAATATCTGGGACAATTCACACCAAGATCATCTGACCCCAGACTAAGCAGAGCTTGTAATATGGGCGTCAGAGACTGATAAACATACTTAAATATTTCTAAATATATACCTAAATAGATAATAACACCCAGACACACAACAAATACAAATTCGTCACACAAATATTTGTCATGAGTGGGGATCGAACCCACGACCTCCGGCGCTAAAGGCAGGATCGCTGCCATTGCGCCAATAGGCCTGTCATATTAAGTAATAGTTCAATGTGATACCACAAGTGACTTGTGTTAAAACCACTTGTTTTATTTATAATATTATTGCAATATATCTAAGTGTGCAGAATTAACTGTTAAACTATATCGCAGAAAACATTGATTTTTATTGCCATTCCTCGTTTTTCTTTAGTACATTTTCTGACAACCCTTAGTGGTTGAGTACTAGGTTACGAGGGTACAATCAATATGCCATGTTAGCATTTTGATGTTTGATGTGGAAATTACCTGTTTTCACATACTCAAAATAAACTTCTTTGACCATCATATGTTTTTTTAAGCAACAAGATACAACAAGTAATACATACACTTAAACATACATACATACATACCATCACGCCTTTTACCTAACGGGGTAGGCAGAGACCAAATATTTCCAATGACTACGGTCCTGACTCACCTCTTGCGCTTCTTCCACTCTCATTATTCCTTTAGTACATGCTCGTTGATTATGAGTACCTACTCCTGACCTGACCTTTTCTAAGTACGTCTTGGACTTGTCCAACAGCTCCATCCACCCTCGCCTTGTAAATTTGTTTCGTAACAAGGAAATATGAAACGGAATTACTGTGTAAAACTGTTAAGAACAATAAGTTACTCTGGAGGAATATTAAAAATATAACATAAACTAACAATAAAAAAGGAACAAACGCAGAATTACCTACTCAATTTAAAGGCTTTTCCTACCGCATCAGCAAATTTTGCGAAAGATTTTTTTTGCCAATATCGACAAACAGCTTGCCCAAAGTAACATATTTGAGACTGTTGATCCGGGTACATACCGCCGCAACTAACTCGAAAGTTCCCACTCCTTTGTACTATTACGCACTGACCACGACGAAGTGAAAAATACCCTAATGAGTCTGAAATCGGATAGTGCCCCTAGGTGGGACAAGATTACTATTAATTTCCTAAAACTGATTTCTATTAACATCATAACTCATCTTCCTAACTTGTGCTTTGAGAAGGGCATCTTCCCAGGTCCTCTGAAGCAATCCGTTATCACACCGGTTTACAAGGGTGGGGACAGAGATGACATTAACAATTACAGGCCTATTTCGGTGTTACCAGCGATTTCTAAAATATTAGAAAAGAAAATAAATATACTATCTCCCTCCCAATTTGGCTTCGGACAGGGAAAATTAACCGCCCCCTATGAGCCTTCGCCTTGTCGTGGCAGGAGGACTTAGTACTAGTGGCAGGTGGAACCACTGGGAAGGTAAGAGGGCTAAGCACTGGCGGCGGGGCGTTGCGAAACTTTTGAGGGACCCCGCCTTGCCGCTGAAGTGTTGAGATCGAGTACCGTGGGGTTTGAGTCGGTAGAAGTCCGACATAACCTCGTCGTTCCCGCGTGCGGCGAGGTATACATGAGGATTTCCCCACGATAGTAAAAAAAGGGAAAATTAACCGAGGATGCAGTGCCTGCGTTGAGTTCTCTGGTGACTGAACAGCTTGACAGCCGAAATAAATGTCTATCAGTGTTTTCATATCATGATGAAAAAGGCATTCGATACTGACTCCCCCTCTATCCTAGTTCATAAGCTAGAAAAAGTTGGCATACCCCTTATACCACGCTCTGTCTGTTCAGAGACTTTTTGTCAAATAGGGAACAACTCTTTACTTTCTTCCTTTCTTTCTTTTTACTTTTTTCTACATACGAGTATGTGAAGGTGTTGTACGGCGTCCCTCAAGGCAGTGTGCTTGGACCTACCTTGTTTCTGATATAATATATCAATGTGCTATGTAATATGCATATTCAAAATGCTAGAATGTTCACGTACGCGGATGATACTGCCATGTTTTTCATGGGCAATTCTTGGGAAGCTGTTAAAAAAAGTACTGAGTTAGGATTGGAACAGGTTGACCAATGGCTACGTTATAACATTCTCACGTTGAACACTGCAAAAACGAACTACGTATGCTTCAGTATTTATAACGACTCTCAACCAACTTCGGATTTTACCATCAAGATTCATAACCCCAATGCAAACAATAGTAACTGTATCTGTCCCATCATCCAGAAAACTACTCAAACTACGGGTACTTGGGCGACGTGGTGAATCAGCGACTCTCTTGGTATGCACATCTCGATCATGTTATATTTAGAATTAGAAAGCTTACCTTATTCAAATCATTGAGACATGTGTTGCCAAGACCAGTGGTGGACTCGCAGGAGTCCAATAGAAATATAATAGGAGAGATTTATGTATTCCTCGTGCAGTCTATCTTATCCTGGTCTATTGCATCCATCTGGAGCGGAGCGGCGAAAACGCGTTTCATTGTGGTTGAACGTGTACAACGTAATCTGATCAAGATGATGTACTTCAAATGTATGAGGTTTTCTACAAAAACACTTTAAGACATATCTAAGCTACTTTCGGTCAGGAAACTGTACATCAATCACGTAGTCTTAAAAACACAATCCTTGCCTTTTGACCCTAGTCTAGGAAATAAAAGGAGGAAGGACACTGTTGCTGGAGTACCTAGAACGAATACCACATTCACAAGCGGGTAGTATAACTGGCGATCGGCACATCTGTATAATCTGATAAACAAAGAGCTGAAGTTTCACAATAAGTTGCACTACGTATGCAAGAAAATAATACCAGTATGGCTGGAAAACAAAACTTACGAGGCAACCGAGAAACTAATAGAATATATGATCAAATCATGGAATTAACGTACAACAAAACCAAAATTAATGGAGGCTGTGGTCGCAGCCTCCGATCCCAAGATACGTCGGAGGGCTAATACAAAAAACATAAATAGGCAAATAAATAAATTAAATATTACAAAATAAAAGGATAACTAATAAATATGTACTGGCCTGTTGTAGCAATGGCAGCGATCCTGCCTTTAGCACCAGAGGTCGTGGGTTCGATCCCCACCTATGACAAACATTTATGTGACGAACATTTGTGTTTGTTGTGTGTCTGGGTGTTATTATCTATATAAGTATGTATTTAGAAATATTAAAGTATGTTTATTAGTCTCTGACACCCATAGTACAAGCTCTGCTTAGTTTGGGGTCAGATGATCTTGGTGTAAATTGTCCCAGATATTTATTTATTTATATGTATACACACTTGCTTCTATACACATATCTCACATACATTGTATACATTTACACACATACACACACGCAAACACACACGCGCGCACACACATACATACACACACACTGCCACAAGCTTTCATAAGCATAAAAGAAGGCTCCTTCACAGTGTTAAGAATTTGTTTAAATTAATAAAGAATTATATTTTAAATTTGTATTTATTTTATTTTATACAACCTTATTATTTTACAAGGCACAATTGAAGAAGCCTCACTAAAACGGATAGTTGGAGTTACTTACTAGTTAATCTCATTAGTGGTGGGGCTTGAGTCATAATGTGCCACTTCGACGTATTTTAGTTATAATACGCCTCTAACTACTAATGTTATCTGAGATGTTTATGGTTTAAAAGACATTATCGATTTTTAACTTATTGTATTATCCTGCATTTCTATACAGAAACAGCCTTGAGACTTTTTTGAGAGATAATAAAAAAAAACTGGCTCGACTTGAACTTTGCCATTACTATTCAAAACACAACATTGATTTCGGTTTTTACAGTTGAATATGACTTTGAATATAACTTTGAATATACTATAAAAACGAATGCATAAAACGATTCTTTTAGTAAAAATATTAAATGGGACATGAAAGATAATGTTTTCAGTGTCTAAACAAAAGACGTTTTGGACAATTTACAAATATGAGCCTTAAGATGAAGTTTATGAGGATCGGGGATGCTATATATAAAAAAGCTGTTTAAGAGTATGCAAAAGATATATCTCGTGAAGATATTATGGCCAGTATAATGTATTTGAATAATCATTTTTGCAAATTGACTAACGCCATTGCTTTTATTGCCCATGGTCCATAAGTATCGATTGGCAAACTCAACACTAACTCATTTTCTCACTAGGTATCGATAACTATAGTTCTCGTAGTTGGCTAGTCCTGGTAAATCAATCTTGTCCAATCACGAGTTACAAGCTTTGATGCCGTCAGTTACGTGCAAGACTGACTACAAAATTAGTCTCTCGATACTTTGGACCTGTCGTGTAAAAGAAGCCAGTATTAAAGGGAACTGCCTGTAAATAAATCCAATCGAACTGAAAGCTTTTTTAATTAGAGACATTAGAATAGATTGATTTCTTTGAAATCATTTTTAGTAAATTAAAACGTTACTCCATTAGACACGGATTTATGTAGGCAGTCAATCATGGGTACTATTTGATAAACATTAAGGTAATGTAAACTCTTAGGTACGTTAAATTATAATTCATTCAATAAAAACTTGAAAGAGGGTTTTTTTAACCGACATCAAAAAGGAGGAGGTTTCTTAATTCGACCGTATATATGCTTTTTAACTGACTTCAAAAAGTAGGAGGTTTTTCAATTCGACCGTATACGAGTACATGCTTTTACATGTGTGTTCGCGGATAACTTCGACGTTTATGAACCGATCTTAATGATTCTTTTTTGTTAGAAAGGTTCTCTTAATGATTCTTTTTTGTTAGAAAGGTTCTAAGTGGTCTCATGATAAGGAAACCAGGACCTGATCATAGTAGTGATATCGAGTAGAATTTTCGAAAATTGTAGACGCGACTAGTGCGTTGTTAATTTTTTCATTAAGTTTTTTAAAGCACTAAATTTTTTTGAAGGTCTGGAGTCGATCTGATGATGGAGCCGAAAGACAGTCGCGAGAACTTCCTAATGATTTACAGCAGTTACACTGTGTTTGGGCTTGATCAATTTGTATTGATGGGAACTTTACACCTAGATGGCTGTCATTAAGGGTCTGATGATGAAGAAGTAGGACAGTTAAGGGAACTCCTCAACGGTTTACAGTTGGTCAGTAGCATTGTTGGAATTTCCTCAGTAAGCCCCAATTGAAACTAAAGAAATCATTGTATTAATTTTAGCTGTAATTTTTCATTTTTAATACAGCCTCTTCATTGCGGCCATGTGTCAAGCAAGGCCGCCAGTCAGGATGTAATCACGTTCCATCAAAATAATGATGTGCGCATGTGTGTCGGTAATCGGGAATCTTGTTAGATAGTTACTCATTAAGATAGGTACACTTCTATAAACAAACGCGCGGTTTGACCAATGCATATAGTCTGCTGTAATTTATTGTCAGTTTTGGACGCGTTGCACGAAACCAACGAAAAAAAAGAACTACTTACATTTGTAAGAGAACTATTTTATTTCGGTTATGCGATGCTGATACTAAATCTAATCGATGTTAATTAGAACGGACAGCCTGTGTTATCTGGAAGATAGATACCAATTTAAATTTTAATCTTACTATGTAAATATATCTTAATATATAATATTATAATGCGAAAGTTTGTGAGGATGTATGCATGTATGTATATTTGTTACTCTTTCACGCAAAAACTACAAAACGGATTTAGATGAAACTTAACAGTAATACAGCTCATTCATCAGAATAACACATGGGCTACAATTTATAAAGATTTTATGTAATTTGGCTATAATATATAACGAAAACGCGGGCGAAGCCGCTGGCGGAAAGCTAATATAATATCATATAATAATATTATAGATGCAAAAGTTTGTGAGGATGTACGAGTATGAGTGTGTGTGTGTATGTTTGTTACTCTTTCACGCAGAAAGTACAGAATGTATTTGGATGAAACGTTACAGTAATACAGCTTAAATATCAGAATAACACATAAGCTACAGTTTATCGAGATTTAACGTAATTTGGCCATATTATATATTGATACGGCGGGCGAAGTCGCGAGGGAACGCTAGTATACTGATGAAGTGAAAGCCGCGCGTATTTTACAGAGAACCATCATAGTATAGCATAGTATCTCGTGAATATCCCAAAAAGGATAGTCAGAGGCAAGTGACTGATGAGTTTTAATAGTGTATCCGTTTGTTAGCAGTTCGTTACGAGGTATAATAACTATTAAAAAATCAAACATAACATTGACAGATTGACTTTGTAAACTCAATTTGCATTAAATTATTGTGTTTGCTAATATTCAGTTTCTATCGATAAAAAAACATTTTTTTTACATTGAATGATTATGTTATAAGTGAATACCTGTTCTACGATTATGTGTTGAACTTTAATTTTGTTGTTATAATCAATACATATTGATTTACCCGTTTTTGGACTTGATGGCTTTTTAAATATATTTAAAGGAAGTTCACAGTGCACTTACGAGTACGTTATCGCTTAAATATTATTTCATAATATATCCATAAGTACGATACCTAATTAGATGCTCTAGCCATTGTAAACATCACTATTTCCTAGTAACGAAGGAAATTCCATGTTCCATTATCATCTACAAAAAGGTTGCCGCAGAATGAGGTTAACTTATAAAACGTGCCACGGGACTTGCATAGCCGGCTTTAAACTTAGTTTGCGCAGAAAGTGCAACCTCCTTACCCTAAATATCTACACAACTTTGTAAGTTTAAAATACAACTTCTATATTTTGATTATACCTAAAGTCTAGCTGAAAACTGGTAGCGACGTTAGTGTGACCTTCAGATCGATTGGCGTCTGGTTTGTACATAATTTGACACTCATTTTTCAAGTGAATTCTTCGAACAGCACGAGCTAGCGTAATAGCTAAATTTCGTAATTTGTCTTTACTATTAAATCAGAAAAGTGTCGATGTGAAAGTAAAAATACGGCGTAAAAAGACACCTGACTCTATTTCTTCATTTTCTTTATGATTAGGAAAAAGGCGGGTAACTTACTTGTCTGGCGGAGCAGCGTGAGGCGGAGGAGCACTGGGCGGCTTTAGGCTCCGGAAAGCCTTCAGCCACTTGTTCTTCATACTACCGGCTGATGACGTCGATAGCTTCCTATCAGCTGCAGCACTGCCACTATCAGCTTTTGCTGCAAACAGCTCTCTCTGCGAAAAAACATTTTGACTTTAACAAAAAAACATGGAACACGTGAAATTAATTAGTACCGAACCACGTCGAGTTCGTTACAAGTTGTCACCTCTCAACTACAGTCCAATTTGTATGTTACGGTATTAATCCAATGCTCACGACAGATTGAAGTGCCACGAGCGTGGTTGAACGGGTGTGGTATTGATTTTGTTTTAAATCCATCTTTCAGAACAAAAATAAGAATATAACCTTAGTAACAAGGTTCAGGAATGGAGACTCTTTGTTGGCAAACAACTTGCAACACGTACGTCTCAAGGGCGGGTGAATCTACAAGGTGATCGAAGAAAGGCAGCAAGATACAGACCGCCTTACAACCGACCATTCCAGTCGCCTGACTCTTGACTCCAATTTTGCCAGACTGGCATAAAGGTGCTATCACCTGGAGCATTTTCCTGTAATGTAATGTTTCAGAGTCGAGCATTAAGGCGGGAATACACATGACTGTAGCTTGCACACTTGCATACCAGCTCCTTGCACGTGCCGTTTACTTCTATGTGCATACGCTAGCTGGCATGCTTTTATCTAGCAAGCGAGTAGATCGCACAACATTAGACTTTTTAACATTAACTGGCATGCAATGTGAGGCAAGGGACGCGGGGAGCTGCAAAACCAGCACGTGTAGACGTAGCGACAGGCACAGGCATGCCAGAAGCTGACAAGTTGTGCATATTTTTTAAAAACGCACTAGACACGCAATCCAAAATTCACATTTTACTATCCACAGAGAGGTCTCAATTGTCCGCTTCATTTTCTCAACCTTCCACTCCGTATTCTAACATATCTATACAGTCTGAAGATACAACAGCGTCCTCTGCCAGTTATCAATTGATAAAGCAGAGATACAAGAGCATCTTCTGCCAGTTATCAATTGACACTACCACACTACTCTGATGCAACAGCAGACAGATAGACAAACAGCGTGGAAACGACACTTACTGTCTCGTGAACTGGCTTGTGTATACGTCTTGGAAATATAGGCATGCAAGGATGCAAATTGCATGCAAGCTTAGCTTGCAAATGTATCCCCATTGCGCCAGTTACTTCCACTTGCCACAAGCATGTAAGCTAATGTTACGTTTTACAGGCATGTGTATGCCGCCTTTACATCAGTGAGGGCGGAGAACCGAGCATTACAGTGCGCTAACTGTAATGTTACAAATTCGAGCATTACGTTGGTAGACAAAAGCAACGAGCACTACAGTGCGCAACTTGATGATACAAAGTGTAATATTTATTATACTATTATACTTCCATGAGGTTTGGTAGGCAGCATTGTAATATGTAAATCTCGAAATCGATTTAGAAATGTACATCACGGGCCAATGTTCGTCATGTCAGGGAGACAGTTCTGTACGTCTACCACGAGTTGCCACTTTAAGTTTACATTTAGTAACGTTCGTGTAAAAAAATGTATTGTGTGATTTGACTTTCGTCATGTGTCATCCCAATACAATTTTTTTACGCGAACGATAACGTAAATTGAAAGTGTCATCTCGTGGTAGACGTACTGTAATGTAATGCTCAAAATCTGGAACGTTACATTACCACCTTAAGACTAACATATTTATAAAAAAACCTTATTGCTTATAAAAATAAGGTTTTTTAATTGACATTTGTTTAATACTGATCCAATGAAATTCAAGAGTAAGGCCAAAATGCAGCACTGGAGCTTGTGACTGCTCAAGAAAGTACAGTTATTACATATTTTTGAAGAATATAGTACCAGAAACATTCTACTTCTCTCTTGTGAGTATAGGTGCTATGTTGCTTGTCTGAATTGCTAATTACAAAACCACCACCGACTCAACGTTTTTATTAAGCTTTTATTTCTGCTGATAATCCAGGTGCTATTTGGAGTAAGTATTTACTTATCCCGTTGAGTCCCTAGGAACAGGTCGAATTTTTCTAGTTTCTATCTTTGAGTATAAAATAATGCATTCTTAAATGCTAAAAATAAAAAAAAAACATTTATGTTTACCTATTTATTTTTTAACAATGACTAATAGGACACTGGTAAGGATGCATTACTGTTAATACAATGATAAGAGTAAGAAAAACAAATAGTAAACAGACAAACAACAACAACAACAAATACAGCCATATACGTCCCACTGCTGGGCACAGGCCTCACCTCAACTATGAGGTGGTACAAGCCATACTCCAACACGCGGGCTCAGTGCGGATTGTTGGAGAGGTGAATGTAAGGCCAGTGATAAACCTTACCGTCAGATGTTATCAAGCCGCCTTTTTAAGCCTCTGACTAGGCTTCACGACTGATATCTTGCGACGTCAGCCGGGACCAACTGTTTAACGTGCCTTCCGAAGCACGGAGATGCCCGAAAAACGCATCACTTAATTTCGGTCGGGATGGTCACCCATCCATAACCCGACCTGTCTGGCGTTGCTTAACATCGGATCGTTGCCGATCCGCTGCCGTCACTTAGCCACGGGCACCTCAAGCCACGGGCACCTCAGTAAACAGACATTAATTGTAAAACACGTTCTCATTTTAACGTTTCTCACCTCACTACATAAAAACTTTTATGAATCCGGATTTTCTATTGAGTAGCAAACTAAACCACTCAGGCTCATGACAAAACCGACTGACGACACGAAGACGGGGAGTCAGCATATTTTAATGGTAGTTTTAGCTGCTAACAGAGAATAATTGTTAGTAAATTTTTCATGGCATTGTTACACACCAAAATAAGTAGGAGTTGGGAAGAAGAATCTTCTATTCGCTATAAGAATAGTTATTTATCCAAAAGTATATTCATAACCCCTTTATGTTTAATGTGGTTAAGACCTCGCATAGCCTACTTAGTTCGTGATGAAACAAAACTCTGCGTAAACAGTACTTGATCGTCCGATGATGTGTTCGGAAATTACAAATTGTTTTTTATTAAACAAAGTTTTGATCTATTTAGGCTTCCTACATTTATCCGCAACCCATTTCTGAAGAAACCTTCCCTACCAACGGCTCCACTTACGCTTATAAGATTGTACTTTACGCAGAAATAAAAACTGGACTTAGTTAACTTGCAAATCAGTTTTGGCTAGCCAAGTTCCCTCTCTTTATGCTTCAAAGTGCAATAGCACAAGTTGTTAAAACGAAGTTGCATACTAATAACTACTTACTGCATAATGCTTACAACACAATCATTTATTCAGAAAACACAAATGTATTCAAACTATGTTTGTCTCGTACATACTTGTACACAATCAGGGATATATTTGCTTGAACCACAAAACGGAATCGAAGTAAACAGAAATAATAAAGGTTAAATATAATTTATTCCCATTAGAGATACTTTCTTATAAATTGACCGTTGAAAGAAAAACGATCCCGATGGCAGGTAATGGTATGACAAGCTTTATTACTGTAAAAATGAGGGGATGGTAGATAAATTCCAGGTAAATTGCTTGATTGGCGTGAAATTCTAAGAGCCTCACGTCACTTAATATTATTCCTTTGAAATCACCTCAAATTCTCAAGCAATTTCGCTTCTGAAATTCAGTAAAGTGACTATAATTTTTGTAGCTTCTCTACCCCGCAAAAAAACTTTATTTTTCGTTTTCAAACCAATAGTTCTTACAACTTTTGTTTTGTATAAGTCACTGTTCGAACAGGTTTTTGCCTTACTATGTATTTATAAAGGAATGTATAGCTAAACTGTTAATAAAGGCAGTTAACTGGCGAATAAGCAGTTTTCCAAGTGTACACATGTGATTAATGATGTTTACATAATGAATTGAAATGAAATTGATTTTTTTATTTATTTATAACCAAAGACATTTGATAACAAATACTATAGAGTTGGGCTCTTTATTTTAAGTGCTACAGCACCTGTGTTAGAATGAGCCTCTCTTTCATAACCAGTCGACTGTGGAAAAATAATTGTCAGAAAAGGCATCTCTGTGGTGGATGAAATCCTCCATCTCACAGACAGGGCTTTTTTGGTTTTTTGGTTTTTTAAAACTGCAATAAATCCATTTCTATTATGAATTGTGGCTTTCTTTTATATATTCCTAATTGACTTACATTTCTTAACAAGTGTGTGTGTGTGTGTGTGTGTGTGTGTGTGTGTGTGTGTGTGTGTGATATTTAAGTTGGTTCTCTGTTTCATTGTATTCTAACTGATTTAACCAAGTACTGACGATTAATTTACTAAGGATCTGTGTTAATAAAATGACGTGTAATATTTAGAGTTTCCTAACCGTAAAGAAATCAGCTAAAGAGGACAGTGCTTTGGTGCAGAACCTGCGCTCCTTAAAGAACATAACTTTGAATAGCCCCCTTTGCGGTCGTTCTGCGTCCAAGAATTTAGTTTTTAAAGCCCCTACTTATACAGTTATGCAAAAAAACTACCAAATCAATATGCGAATGCCACGAAAGTTGCTGATCAACCATGATGCCAAGATATTTTACACTGTTTACTCTTTGTATTACAGGGCAGTTACAAGTATGTAGTTAGAATTTGTGTACAGTTATGTATTTTTATTTCATAGGAGTCATCTGGTTGTGTGTTTTAGAGTGTCTAATGTTAATAAATTGACTTTTAGCTACTCACTGATTTTTACAAGACCATGCTCAGCTCCTGTCTTGATTTCGTTCCACGAGTCACAGGCAAAGATCCTATGGCATGTTGCATAAATTTAGCTTCGTTAATGGATGCAGGTTTGAGCAATTCATTCCTCGGTTAAAAAGGGATTTATTTGAAAAACTTCAAGTCGTTGTCCATGCCAATGCCGTTTACAATAAAATTGATTGTGGATCCTTGCCAGCATTTTATTTTTAGCAGTGCAGCTGTCTGATCTCTTCGCATTTTCAACCGACTTCAAAAAAAGGAGGAGGTTCTCAATTCGACTGTCTTTTTTTATGTTTGTTAACTCATAACTTTCGACTGGGTGAACCGATTTTGATCATTCTTTTTTTATTTGAAAGCTGGTGCTTCCCGAATGGTCCCATTTTAATTTGGTCTAGTTCTGACAGTGGCATCCATGAGAAAACCATATAAGTCTTAAATCTAAATAGACAAAATGCGCGACAAATGGACGAATAACTCAATATTACGCCAACTGATTTTGATAATTCTTTATTTATTTGAAAGTTGATGATGCGCGTGTGGTCTCATTTTAATTTGGTCCAGTTCTGACAGTGGCATCTATGGGAAATCCATATAAGTCTTAAATCTAGATGGACAAAATGCGCGACAAATGGACGAATAACTCATTATCACGCCAACCGATTTCGATGCTTCTTTTTTTATTGGAAAGGATATACTTCAAGGATAGTTTGATGAGTGTTTGGTTAGGTTCTGATTATGGGATCCATGACAAAGTAACGGAACTCTTCAATTCTTAGGAGCAAATTGGAAGATACTTTTTCGATGTATAAAATAAATACGAACTATTCACTGAAAATCAAGAAATTAACAAAAAATTTAACAAAAAAAGAACCAACTTCTAAAAAAACTATTATATTCCAAAACAAAGCACTAAAAAGTAAAGAAATAATTGCGTATTCTTCTAAAACTTATACGATAATACAATTTAGGTACAATTATTGTTATTGTTGGAGTCGGTGTCAGCCAATGTAGGTTCGTAACTACCTACATACATACGTAAACGTGATATGTAAGAAATAGGTATATTGCTAGGTATATTGTAGTGTTTCCTTGGCTGACACCGACTCCAACAATAACAATAATTGTACCTAAATTATATTATCGTATAAGTTTTAGAAGAATACGCAATTATTTCTTTACTTTTTAGTGCTTTGTTTTGGAATAGTTTTTTTTGAAGTTGTTTTTTTTTTGTAAGTAAAAGTGGAGGAATGAGTTATTATCAATTTGAGTCGCCATCACTGGTGACCCGAGAGCTGGTACATTCCTCCCACAACGAGGGAGTGCCAGCCATCCAACAGGTACACTACTACAGATGCTTGTGTATGTAGGAGTTTTTATCTTCATTAATTAGCATGAATTTATATGGAATTATTTTGTTTATTTCATTTATCTGTTTTCATTTAATTAATTTTACATATGGACAAAATTTAGTAAATGCTAGTAAGTTCAACAGGAAATACCAGCATTTTACAGCGTAATAAGGCTCTTATTCTGATCTAACGCAGGCAACTAGGTACGTACGGGCAACCACAAGCGGGAATGTGGGAGGGCATGAAGGCGTCCTGCCAAAGTAGCAACTGTTAAATACCGGAAGGCGAGAAATTGTTATGACATAACACGATAATGTGGAAGTATTTCAGCCATTTCATAATTGCTCGGCTTTTCAGATGTTTCGCCCGTACATTTATCTCGTGCGTTACTTAAAGATCCAGGTAAAGCTTAATAACTCAATCTAACGATTATAGTAGGCACAAGCTTAGTACTAGCTTTAGAGAAAATAAATTGATAAATATGAATACTTACTGAAAACTAAAAAGGGATATCAATAGCACAATCTAAAAATTTCTACCTGCAACAGATTGAAATCTAATCAACAGATTGAGCTCTAATCTTTAGTTATCCTCTAAAATTATCCTCTGTAATTCACAATTATGACTGCCAGAATAACAGTCGTAGTATCTTATAGATCATCATTCTCCAAGATTATGGGGTAGATTAAAAATCTTCGGCTAGAGTTTTAAGACGTTCATAAATTCACGAAAAGCTCTCGCTTCGGCGAAGCGATAAACTAAGTTCACGACCGATCCGAAATGCTCGAGAATGCAAAAATCCGTGCCTTGTAGAAAAAGTACTGCATGAGGGTCTGGTGGAAGAAGTATACATAGTAATACATAGTAATACTCACAAAAGCAATAAATAAAACCTTCTGGTTAAAAACCATAGGCGACATAACTAGTAACAATACAACCAAATATTATGTGAGACAACATAAAATTTAACCACCAGACAAGGCTGTCAGTCACAATGTCTAAAAATAAAATGAACCTCGCTCAGCCTGCCTGGGCTTGATGGCTGACGCTAATTTTCTATACGCACTTCCCAGATATCGCCTGTCCCAAAACTAGGCAGAACCCGTAATATAGGTGACATAACATAACATAACATACCATCCCGACTTTATCCCAAGCGGGGTAGTCAGAGGCAAGTCACTGCGGCCGTCATGGTGAAAAAAACACTCAGAAGCCCACTTTTCCCCAATGGTAGATATTAGAACCCAACGTGGTAGGTGGTGAGCCTTCCGCCGCTATCCGGGTTTATTTGGTTTTATATCGATGTTTTCCATCACCGGAGAGTTAGTCTGAAGTTAAACAATGAACACAAAGATTTTGGTTCTGGCCAGATTTGAACTCGGGACCCGGGACACGATCCGCGATCCGAGTTGGAGTGCTTAACCAAGACTGAAAACTTGCATTGTTCAACATACTTAGTATATTCAATAAGTATTCAAATGTTCAAGGTCCATAATCAGATCTCATTACTCGAGATTACAGTTGGGCTGTGTAACATACTCGTCCAACATCACGAGCGACATGAAGAATAAGAATAACTACCTACACAATATAGATACTACTTAACAATATTAATTTTTTGTAACACTCGTAAGCTTGTATTATGCAAACATTTATCTTTGACAAGGGGGCCTAGCCAAGAGCAACACGCCACGACGATTTCTACAATAGAAATCGCTTATATGTATGGGGATGACATAAGTGCCAGTGACAATATATACTACTACTACGATTTCTATTGTAGAAATCGTCGTGGCGTGTTACTCTTGGCTAGCCCCTACGGACTGTACTTAACTGATGCGTGATTTCAGTGATTTTTAACCAAAACAGACTAGACAACAGAAGATACATACTTTTCCATAACCTCATCACAAATCTATAGGTAGTAGTCGATCAATGACAAGCTAGTATATCTACTAAATTTTATCGATGTAACTACTGCTGCTAGATTTTCAGTATCCGTTGGTAGCCGTAGGAAACGAAAATTTATTTACGCTGAGGCATGAAACTGTGTGATGCAAATTAAGTCATTTACATGCCTTTCGTTCGGCAAAACCTCTCATAACTTTCGAGAAACTTTTATTTTCCGGAATACCCTTTCATAATCAAGAAAATCGATAACACCTGTAACGATGACTGGCCTATTGGCGCAATGGTAGCGAGCCTGCCTTTAGCGCCGGAGGTTGTGGGTTCGCTCCCCACCCATGACAAACATTTATGTGACGAACGTTTGCGTTTGTGGTGTGTCTATCTTTGCGCAAGTTATTATCTTTTTAAGTATGTAGTTAGAATTATATAAATATGTTTATCAGACTCTGACGCCCATAATACAGGCTCTGCTTAGTTTGGGGTCAGACGATCTTGGTGTGAATTGTCCCAGATATTCATTTTTGTTTTATTTTATTTATTTTACCTCGGAAAACGGAGTTGCAAATTTCAATGTCAGCTGACTTGAAAAGAAAGAATTGAAAACAAAATAAACAAAACAAAAATGATCGTTATAATATTGATTTTGTATTTTTTTATTAAGTCAATAAACCCTGTTTCGTTGAAAAAATAACTGCAAAAAATCAGGAATTTAACAATATTAAATTCGGATAAAATTTAGTTGTCAAACAAATTGTCTTAAATTACCTTACAAAATAGAGTAGGTAATCATAATTAAGATTGCTCGTTCAATCAATCTCAAATGATTAATTTAATCTGATTAAAATGATTCAATTCACTAGTTTAATTAATAATATATATTTGATGCATGCCAAGACTGTACTAAACCAAGTGATTACAGTGATGAAATTATTCGGGCGTAGGGTCAGCATTAAGTTTAAACGCATGTTACCCTGTGCAAGTCCAGCATTTTTTCTCATGAGGCAGTTGTTTTTTAAGGTGACAGTTATCCTTTTAGACCCAGCGTGCTTTTATATAACAACAGACAAGGTGGAGTTTTAACGCCTTTTACCCCTATTGCAGAAATCAATCTCTTCTTGGAAATGTTCCTCATGAAAATAACACGACCTGAGTTATTTTCCAGAGCGTGAGTTTATTATTTTCCGAACAAATATGTAGCTATTACCACGATGTTGTTCACACTACTCGGGCGGCTCCAGCCCGGTGGAAGCGAAATCAAACTGTGCAGTCACGTGTAATATAAATCAAAGTCAACGATTAGAGCCTAACCAACCGATTGCGTGAGCTCCCAGTCCAGTTCGATATTTCACGCTAGCATTTTTGATGAGTTCAGTATCAAACTGTATATGAAGCATGATAGCTCATTTGGTAGTGACGTCGCGACGGCTGGTTTGTTTCGGTACTATTGATTCCGGAAAGAATGGGGAGATTGCCATAACGTGGTGATGGCGTTCTCGCGTGGGGTCGTCTCCATAGCATCCTTGCTCAAGTGTAACAGCTGACAGTATCTTCTAAGAGACACTTATTCAGACTTTGCGATTCGTCTGCGCTATTTCCCGGCGAGAGCGAGCCCGACTAAGAAATCGTGCGTAGTGAGAAAAGGCTTTAACGCCTCCAGAAACGACAATAAAAGTAAAACAAACCTCAAATATATACCTGCCCTTTTCCGGACAGCAACAATTTGAAGTGATGAAATTATTCGGGCGTAGGGTCAGCATTAAGTTTAAACGCATATTACCCTGTGCAAGTCCAACATTTTTTCTCATGCGGCAGTGGTTTTTTAAGGTGACAGTTATCCTTTTAGACCCAGCGTGCTTTCATATAACAACAGACAAGGTGGAGTTTTAACGCCTTTACCCCTATTGCAGAAAAAGGCTGATTATAGTGAGATTGTAGCGCTCACAGACGAGTTAAACAGCGCAAAGCGAGATACAACTTGAGATTTCGTGTCAAGCCCAAATAAAAGAGGGACTATAAAGCTGCTTATCATACCGGATGGACGGTGGCACCTATCTACAGTATTACTTATCTCGCGTTGCGGTACAATCTGCATAACTATTCTTGAGATAGAACTCTTTAAGATAGGGGCCTTCTGTTAACTGATTCCTCGGGGTAATTGCTTTGGCCTTTGAGTTTTTAAGTGGCATATCAAACTACGAAGTTGTTACGTAGAATACAAATAGGGAAGTGCAAATGTACTTCTTTAGTTTTTGTATTCTTTTCTGAAATCATGTTTAATTTTATATGGGCTTCTTTACCTTAGATGAAATAAAGTTTTATTTTGTTTTATGTTTTGGGGATTGATTTAAATTTATTTTATTTCGAATTTAAATGCATCATTGCGAAATCTTTTCAGCAATCGTGATCGTGTCCCAAAGAAGTTGAATGTCAAAAAGTGACATCATTTATTATTGCTACGAATCAACCGTCACCTTCACTGTTAGTTCCAAACAATCCTATCCGACCAATTAGAGCTAACTGCATCTGTCTAACAGTATTGTTTTGTCCCTTGGGCTTGGTGCATTACTACTCTAGATCCTTAACAAGTCAGTAAATTCAATTTAGAATGCCTATCTTGATTTAGATGTCTTTTACTTTCATTGAAAACTATACTTCATTCATTATAAGATTAGAAATGAGAGGCAGGAGTGCTTAACGAATGACGATGACATACCTGAGTATAACCTGGCGAAATTGAAAACCCCTTTCGCCACAACGTATTCCGTAAGGGATTATGTAACATTTTAGATTTGGTAGAGTTATAGTGACGGTCAAAATGTGTTCGGATAAAAACCCCTGCTTCTTTTAGGTTTTTACATTGACAATATAGTTAGATGCAAGACAAAATAATCTATTTAGGCAAAAGCCTCATAAATTCTGAAGTTACCTTTCTTTAATTGAAAACAGTTATGTGTGACAGCTGCTTTAAAAGTAGATTTTAATAAATTCGGCATAAATTTTAAATGTAATAATGTTTATTGTACTTTTACCACAAAGTGTGCCCTAAAAAGAATGCTATAATGAATAAAGTATATTTCGAAACAGTTTCCATGTAAATGCTTTCAGTACTTTTTAAATTTACTTCATAAATTAATAAGCTGTCTATTTTTATACCTTTAAATTGAAAAGAAGAAGAACGAAAAAGAAAACCAGGTCTCGAGACTGTTACTTAAAATAACGTTGTTGAAACATTTCGAACGGTTCCTTACATAGAAGTTAGTTCCGTACTAATCAAAACGAGAAGTTTGTTGCGAATGACACACAATGCATGATAAGAAACGGTTAATAACGGTTAGTGACGTTATATTGACCAAGAACGATTACAATTTCGTTCCTCTTCAAAACCGTTTTTATTAGGTTCCCGTTCGAACGTAAACAAAACCAAAAGGCTTTTAGGTATTTCAGCAGAAAATTCCGGATCCGTGCCTCGGTTAAAACAGCGCAATGTCACAATACACCCCATAGCTATTCTCATGTGTTCTATGTGTCCAGTAGTTAGGTAGCCTATGAAGACGGCCAGAGCACTAGATCTGAGTGGGACACGGATGGCGAAATAAGATAACCTCAGATATGTATTATACAATAGCAAGTTGTAGGGACCTCTAACGTAGGCACAGTGAACTAACTTTTCTAGTTTGTTAAGTCAATTTTCCAACTTACGGGTACCTAATCCTAACAGTCCAGACATGTTTTTCCTTTCAAACAACTATATTTTTGTAGGGGAATTGTTTTTACCTCCGTACGTTGTATCGCCTGACCATAATTGCTTTGCGGGTTGTGGCTGAGTTGGACATGTTCTGGAAGTTACTTATCTGCGCGTCGATGTCACAGTGAAGGCCATTTAAGTTTGCTTGCTCCACCGATAGTTAGTCGAATGTAATTAACTAGCTATATGTATACCCAGCAGTTGATTACCTCATTTTGTGAAAAGATTGCCAATATTACTTAGAGGTGGTCCCTCACCCAGAGCATTTTCCTGTATTGTAACGTTACAGTACAGAGTCGAGCATTATATCAGTGAGGTGGAGAACCGCGCATTACAGTGCGCGAAGTGAAATGTTACAGATTCGAGCATTACGTTGGTGAGGGAAATGCACCGAGTATTATAGTGCGCAACTTGATGATACAATCCATTATCACTACATAGTATAAAACAAAGTCGCTTGCGCTGTCTGTCCCTATGTAGGTATGCTTAAATCTTTAAAACTACGCAACGGATTTTGATGCGGTTTTTTTTAATAGATAGAGTGATTCTTAAGGAAGGTTTATATGTATAATACATGCATATATAGTCCACGCGGGCGAAGCCGCGGGCGGGTCGCTAGTAATATTATAAAGAGGTAAGCGTTTGTGAGTTTGTGAGATTGTCAGTTTGTATGTTTGGGACAGGTAATCTCCGAAATCACCGAATCAATTTCAAAGATTTTTTCACTATTAAAAAGCTACATTATCCTTGATTGCTATAGGCCTAATATATTTATTTTGAAATAATTCGTTTTTAGCCAGATCAATTGACACTTATTAAGTAATCCTGAAAAAAAGCGCCACCGTAAATCTTATCGTGCGTGCGCTGGCCCCACTCTTGATTATACATGCATACAATATACTACAAAAATATATGTTTTCAGTAGATCAATAAAAAAGTCCGCGACACAATACATCTATATTTTATATATAAGTAGCTATAAGGCGTGTTATGTGTTAAATAATGTAAATTAAAAGGTAGCTATTGATAATTATTACTACACAAGCACATCAATCCTTATGATTAAAAGTTATTTCATCATAAAGAGAATTTTACGGAGATAGATTTCGTCTATTAGACCACATTTATTGGATCAATAGAATCTGATATATCGTGATATTAAAAAATACGCACGCAAAATTATTAAAACATATAAAGCTAAAGATCACGAAATTTCATAACTACAAGTGCTAGGAGTTAAAAATGTAGCATGGGGGTTCTTTTGAGGACGTGCTCACTAAGACGGATTTTAAATAACAAATAACAAGTATAGTAAGTCGGAAAAAAAATCTCTGTCATAAAAATGAAGTTCACGCGGGCGAGCCGCGGGCGGAAAGCCAGTGTGTAATATTTTGATACAACTTCCCTGAAGTTTTGTAAGGCTAGGTAGTATTGTAATGTAATGCTCAAAATCGAATCTGAAATGTACACATAACAGGCGCATGTTTTCATGTCATGTCAGAGAGGTAGTGCGCTGTAGCACGGTTTCACGCCTCGATTTCCGTAGTGTCCCGGGTTCGATTCCCGGTGGGGTCAATTCAGGTCATTCACGATCTTTTCTGAATTGACTCGGGTCTGGGTGTGCTGGGAGACGCCCCTGGCTTATTTCCTTGTGTGGTACCTCGTAAAACAGGAATATTTATCCCTACTTCGAGACCATTACAAGAGGTGTGTTGTCTGGCGCATATTTATATTTATTTAATTTAATCCTCAAAATCCAATCTGAATCGTTACATACCAACCAATGCTCTAAGTGACGGAGTACCATAAGAGGAAAACAAAGTTCATGCTGGTTATCAAACTACTTGTAGGCATCGTTACTCTTAAGTTTTTCATTAAATATTAAAACTCGTCTTAAGAATATGATCGGATTGACACTGCCCTTAATACAATAGAAATAATAAAAAGTAATAAGTATGTTGAAGAGCTTCGAGTACTTCTGGTATTCATACCTACTAATCTTGATGTTTCGTAAATTTCTAACCTCTAGACTGCAAAAGAAGGCACCTACCAAAGGTCAATATAAGCGCCTAAAATATCGAATTAAATGAATTTGGGCCCCTAATCCCGTTAGATAATTTATACCGCCGACGCCTTTTTACCGATGGGTAACGTGCTCTTTTGCCGTGGGCCTTATACGAAAGCTCAAGGCAATCGCTTTGGTTTTTTCAAATAGATGTACCTACATATGTATGTATGTTTATTTTTGTTATAGTAAATTAGTTATTGCATCTCTTATTTACGAGTCATCTTGCATCGCCACTTAATTTTCTTCCTGATTCTCTACCTGAAGGTTGCCTGGAAGAGATCGCTACTAGCGATAAGGCCGCCTACATTGTACAACTTATTTATTTAAATGAAACTGTAATATTTTGTGTGTGCAATAAAGTTTATCTTTTCTTTTCTTGACGAACATTTGTATTTGTTGTGTGTTTGGGTGTTATTATCTATTTAAGTATGTATTTAGAAATATTTAAGTATGTTTATCAGTCTCTGACGCCCATATTACAAGCTCAGCTTAGTTTGGGGTTAGATGATCTTGGTGTGAATTGTCCCAGATATTTGTATTTATTTATTTATTTATCTTATAGATTTGGTTAATTCTAGCCAAAAAAACAATCTTGTGACCTCATGAGTCATAAGTCATAATTTATACAATGTATGATGTGGGTTCCGTTATACAGGCCTAATTTGGCCATTTTTTAAATGCGTTGAGTATTATGAAAACTTAATCAGGCTACACAAATACTTCAACTACACACATCAAAAGTGTCTAGGGATCAACATATATTTTTGCAATAACTTTTCTCCTGATTGATATTAATTAAAATTTTCTCTACGGATTCATCAAATAAAGTGTTTTTGTTTGTCTACAGTAACGATAAACCAAGTCACCTTTGCATTAATAAAGAAATTTGCCATTTTCCTAATAAAGGGATTTTTGACATTTGAACCACTTACATTAAAGTTCGAAAAAAAGACTGAAATAACAGTTTTCTTTAAAATTTTATTGAGTAACTTAAACAATTAATAATCCGTGTTTCTACCGCGAACACTAACAACACAAGAACATCGGTTTGGCATACTCAAAATGAGTTCATCCAAATCACGCTGTGGAATGGCCGCCCATGTTCGTTGCAACAACAAAAAAAGGTCTTCTTGCGACTGGATACCCTCCATATTCGGCAGAGCTTTTCTCTGTAGCATATCCCATGCATGCTCAATCGGGTTCAAGTCTGGCGACTGAGCAGGCCAGGGCAGGACATTGATGTTAGCTGCGGCGAGAGTCTGTCTTACAACTCTTGCGGTGTGCGGTCGTGCATTATCATGCATTAACTGAAATAAGGGACCGATTTGCACTTGTAGAGGAACGATGACGTCTGATACAATCGTCTCAGCATAAATTTGAGCGTTGAGGTTGCCTCTGATCCAAATCAACTCAGTTCTTCCGCCGATCCAAATACCCGCCCATACCATGATGGTTCCACCACTATAAGGATGGACTTCCTGGCAGGAGTTTAATCGCTGTTGGCGTCCAGGGGTTCTCCAGTGTCGTATACGTCTTGTATCCGGTCTCATACCAAAACGAGACTCATCAGAAAAGCACACGAAACGCCATTGTTCTTCTGCCCAATTTCTGTGTTCAAGAGCCCATTGATATCGAATCCTACGATTGTGCATTGCTATAGGTGGTACCCTTAGCGGTCTTCGGGAATGAAGGTTCACTTCATGCAAGCGGTTTCTGACTGTTTGGTCGCTAATTAAGTTCCCTGAAGAGTGATGAAGCCTCACGGCTCACATCATGGCGGTTATTGTTGGAGCTCTTCGAGTTGTGATTTGAATGTATCGGTCTTGTCTCCGTGTGGTGCAGCGATACCGTCCTCCATGGCGCTCAGCCACGGTACCAGTGCTTCGGTAACGTGTCCAAAGTCGACTGATAACACTCTGACTTGTATTCAGAGCTAAAGCCACAGTACGTTGCCGGGAACCAGCTTCTATCATTCCCACGGCTCTGAGCATTTCTTCCCTGCTTAAATGACGTCGCCGCTCCATAATAACGTTGGTTTTAATCAGTAGTAGGGAAACAGTAGCACTAATAAATGTCTTCAATGCGTTGTATGTTTTTATAGGGAAAATATTGACAGCTGATTTTCATCTTTTACTCGAATTTGATTGACAGTTCCTGTTTCAAATTATGAAATGCACCAAAAAGGATCCATATAAATTTATAAAATCATAAATTTATTACAAAGCCACATCTCAATCTCAAGAAATCCGCATAAAAATGCTTGATCCCTAGACACTTTTGATGTGTGTATTATTTAAAAAAATATGAACGCGCCAGACAACACACCACTTGGTCAGCTTGTCATGGTCTCGAATTAATGATAAATATCCCTTTGTTACGAGGCACTAGACAGCGAATGAAGCCACGGGCGTCTCCCAGCTCACTGAGACTAGAGTCAATTTAAAAAAAATGGTTTCCTAAATTGACCTGAACTGTAATCGAACCCGTGACACTGTAATGTCTCGTGGTTGTCAGCGTCATTGCTAGAACATCTTATGAATTAGCTTAGGTAGAGGTAAAGTAAGATTTGAGTCATTGGGATGCAATGGACTCGTAAGAAAGAGTATCATTGAATAAAACAAGAAACTTGAGTTTCCAGTTGTCTTGTTTGAGGAGCCATCAGCAGAACTTAAATAAGTACTTGATTGCTTCTCAAAGTTATTACTTTGACCCAAGACGCGAATTAATTAACTCTAATTTGCTATCCGACTCTGCATTTCGTCTACAAGTAGCCAGTATTTCGTTCTCGTGATGAAACGTTTATTTGTGTATAAATATTATAGGCATTTAGAAATTAACAAAAGCTCATAAAACTCAAACATGCTTTACCAACAAGTGTTTGTAATTTTAATACTTTTGACTGGCCCGTTGGCCTAATGGTAGCGCTCCTGCCTTTAGTGCCAGAGGTCGTGGGTGCGATCCCCACCCATGACAAACATTTATGTGAAGAACTTTGTGTTTGTGGTGTGTCTGGGTGTCATTTTCTGTGTAAGTATGTATTTAAAAATATTAAGGTATGTTTATCAGTCTCTGACACCCATAGTACAAGCTCTGCTTAGTTTGAGATTAGGTGCAGATAATACTGGTGTAGGTAATTTGTCACAGATATTTTTATTTTTACAGAACTGAAATATAGAAAGAGAATAAAATATGTTTACTTATTCATGTTAACTTATGGTGGCGAGACGAACTAGATGTGTACCTACTCGTACTGCAACGATTGGCCAACATTGGCTTTGAATCGTGTTGGATGGAAATTGCATTTTGCCCAGCAGTGGGACGGACTGGGCTTATTTAAATGAGATTAGCTTAGATCTAAGCTTATAAAAAACACATAAAATAATGACTAAAAAAATGAAATAATTAAAAAACTATCACTTCCTTCGTATTTTTGGTGAAAACTTATACCAGAAGGCGACGAATTAAAAAACTTACATCATTAAAATATGCCTGTTCCATCTTCTGTCTAGTTTTATTCGCTTTGCTGTACTCGGGTAAACTAGACTGCCGCCGTACGCGCAGCCTCTGCTCCCGTTCCATGGTCATCAGGTCTGACTTTTGGGACAACACTAGGTAGTGCAAGCGGTGTACTATATCCATTGTCTCGACTGATCACTCACTGACGCCTAAAGGTCAAGTTCACGAGATTATTTTTTAATCATAGGTTGTATTTTTTTAAGTGGGATTCAATTGATGTTATTTATTTACGCGGTTTCGGTTTTTTGTCGCTCGCAATCCGCCCCGTACCTCTGGGCGGGCGGGCCGTGACTGCCGCGTGCTGCCGGATGGCCGGATGTGTCGTGGCGCGCCGTTTCTCGACAGTCGCCTGGCAACCGTTTGCAAACAACACGCAACTTTACACTCACCTATCGCCCTGGCCATTAAGATTACTTTTTAGTTTTTGAACCAAGTTGAAATTGTTAGAATAGTCTCAACCGTGAATACCAACGTAACTTCGTTTACATGTATAATAAGCAGGCATGTAAATTTTTGCGCAGTAGGAGCGAAGTATATGCAGCCTATTTAAATCATTTAAAAATGTTAATGAGTTTTTCATTTGTATGAATAATTTATTTGAACAAAGTTTTTAATCAATTGTTTTACGAGAATACCTCACTTGTAGTATTTTATGTAAATCAAGGTATTTACTTACTCGTATTTGCTATCACTGACCGAATTGAACAAAAGAAATAAAAAAAAAAACATCGACTATTAGAGAAGGTTAAAAGTCTCACAATCAAAAAGATATAATACGTTTATAAGAATATACTTTCATGAAACGACTTTATTCTGTTTGTAGCTAACACCTGCTGTGATCTGATTGAGTAATAATGACTGAAACACTTATCGAAAATCAGTCAATATTTTGTGTTACGGCTGCTTTTTACGCTACGAGTTACGGTTATTTATCTACGAAACGTCGTAGCACGGGTAAAGTGCATGTGGCTGAAATTCGTAGCAGGCCATTGATACGTAAAATATATGAAAAGGTAGATTTATTTATTTATTTTATTTATTTATTTATTTATTTTATTTATTTATTTATGCATGATCATTGAAAACATTTTTCCATCCATACAGTCTATAAAGTCAGACCACGCAGAAGACTACCCAAAATTGTGTCGTGCTTGGTATCATAAATATACTGAACATTAATTTGAGAATGTGTGTAGGTTACAAACAAATAGCCGGCCAAGTTTTGCTGTAATAGCTAACTCCATGGGAGGTCAGTTCATTCTTGGCAAAAACTCCGGCTATAGGCGCCAGTACGCCACTGATCCGGCAGATTTTCCTTGACCTTGTTGTCAGAAACTACCTACATCCTATGCAAAGGTCTCTTTTTGCAGTCTGAATGCAGGTCTACATACACTCATATCGCTGACGTGAACCGTTGACGATGGGACTGACTTAGAAGGATATTAGGAATGAAACCGATATTGCTAAGGTAACAAAAAAGGTAAGGTTCCTTAAAAGGTGCTTGCAACTTAGGCCGAGATCTATAGCCGTTAAGTACTTAGCTAAGCATAGACTTATCACATTAATTATTATCTTACTTATTGAGTATTGTTATAATTATTCCTAACGAATATTTAAGTTGACGTAAGTATAATGACTGGCCTGTTGGCGCAATGGCAGCGATCCTGCCTTTAGCGCCGGAGGTCGTGGGTTCGATCCCCACCCATGACAAACATTTGTGTGACGAACATTAGTGTTTGTCATGTGTCTGGGTGTTATTATATATATATATGTATGTATGTACTTAGAAATATTTAAGTATGTTTATCAGTCTCTGACGCCCATAGTACAAGCTCTGCTTAGTTTGGGGTCAGATGATCTTGGTGTAAATTGTCCCAGATATGCATTTATTATTATTATTTATTTATAACTAAGAAATAAATTATTGAATATCGATAAGAATGAACTGACTTAAATAGATACAGCTGTTCTCAGTCTAAGATAAGTATAAGTTTAAGCTAAGCACGCTCTATAGATCTCGGGCTTAGAGCGAAGCCCTAACTCCACCGAGTATGGTAACTTTCTTAAGTCGTATTGTCACTTTTAATGTAACTTTCCAAACGCGAATATTTGTTTTTAGGGTTCCGTACCTCGAAAGGAAAAAACGTAACCCCTAAGGGATCACTTTGTTGTCCTTCCTTCCGTCTGTCTGTTTGTCAAGACCCTTTTTCTCAGGAACGCGTGGAGGTATCAAGCTGGAATTTTTATCAAATCTACTGTCCCTTGGAGCTGTGAAAAAATCAAACTTCTGAGCCAACGCAATCAAAAGATACAACCGTTTATGCCGCAAATTTTCGACTCGCAAGGGAATCAAAACCTACAGGGTACTTCCCGTGAAGTTCCTCCTCCTCCTTAAGTCGGTCCCTCAGTGCTGAGGATCGTGGCTCCGACGAAAGCGTTGCAATAAACTTCTCCATCTACTTCGGTCTTCAGCTTGATGGAGAGCCTGGGATATCGGCATCCGCAATTCCCGTGAACTTAGAATCTTGAAATTTGGTACGAAGCATTGTTTTATAGCACGGATAAAGAAAAAAATTCGAAAATCGTAAATTTATTACATCATACAATCAAATTATTTTTAATAAATATACCTACAGGTTTGTACGCAACCCTTGGTGCGTGAGTCCGACTCGCACTTGGCCGGCTTTTTATCTATATTCAAGAAAACATATAACAGGTTTGTTGGCGCAATTGACAGCTGAAGTCTTGCTTGTACCAAGTGGCTAGAGGACCAATATCCGTGTGATGAATATTTGTGTTAGTGGGTCTGGATGTTGTTATCTATTTAGGAATACATCAATATCAAGTAAAATTTAAGAGCACGTTAGTCACTTTTGTTTTTAATAAACTTTGCTTTGTTTGGGATAAAATCCCAAATCGGTTTGATTCAAGGCATAAAACAACTACACTGGTTCTACTCGTGGGTTTTATACTGACCCTTTGAGGGTGTTGCAAAGACATATCTACTTACAAAAATTCAAATTGAAATATAATTCAATATGACCTCAAAACTACAATAGTTACCAAGGTAATTAAATAGTAACCGTAAACACTCAAAAGACTGAATAATAATAAATCAACACAAAAAAAACAATGATTAAATTCACATTTGATCTTCAAAATTTTATTAAAATTATAGTTATGCATTGTCAATGAGAAATATTTTAAGCTAATCTTCAAATTTATCACGTTGGGGGGCTTTTAAGTATTATATTCAGCTAAGTTATTCGTGCCACAGTGATCAAAAAAGTGACTCAACCATGAAATTTTCGAGAGTAATTAAAAAAATAGAACATACATGGGGGTGATTCGGGTAGCCCTAGTGATGCTAGGACATCATCATTTTTGGGACATCCTGTATTTAGCCTGATGTTTGAAACTTTACTCTCGGCTATAGAGTAGGTATAGGTACTTAAAATTATTTTATATCCATAAACAATTTGCGTTAGTTTAATGAAACTCAGTCAAGAAATAAATAATCGATACTGGTGTGTGAACTTGAGGCAAAATCAATAGCATAATTTAATAATAGGTGTGAATTGTCAGGAGCGTTATAATATCTGTGTACTACTACTTCAGTTATCATCTATCTGGGACAGCTTAAATTAAGGTTAGCCGACGCCCTGCCCTGACTCAGCAGAGCTTACCAATTTACATGATGGTGGCCAGAGACTGGTAAATACTCGTATTCAAAATAGTAATTATAAATTCCTAAAACATCGCCAATTATATTTGTGTGCTCCGCTCCCCCTTTTTATTCACAGATAAAAAAGTAGAAAATGTTTAAGACAACTAGGCAATGATTCTTTTCACGCTGCAAGGTTTTTGGTGGAATTTGTTTACGCAACACAAATAAGCGATACCCTTTCTCAAAGTGTAAATTTATCTCTATTACAAATATTTACTTCAATTGGTTTAGCAGTTTAGGCAATGAAACGTGACACACCATTATAGTACTCTCACTTTCGCATTTATAATGTTAGTACATATTTATTGGATCGTAGAGTGTCGTGGCCTAGGGGTTAAGCACCCCAACTCGGATCGTAAATCGTGTGGTCCAGAGTTCAAAGCTGGCCAGAACCAAAATCTTTGTGTTCATTGTTAAATTTTCGACTAACTCTCCAGTGATGGAAAACGATAAAAACCAAATCAACCCGGATAACGGCGGAAGGCTCACCACCTACCACGTTGGATTCTAATACCATTGGTGAAAAGTGGGATTCTGAGTGCTCCGTTCACCATGACGGCAACGTGTATACGTGTAACGCGTATAGTCTTGATGGTATGTCATGTATTGGATTTCTACGAACCCAGCTCTAATTGGCTATACAAAATCAGAAACTAATAATAGGACAGCGATCGATATCGCACAGTTGGATTAACATAACAAAAGGCATGTTGACACTGTTCACTGTAAATCTTGAGATAGTTAAATAAAAGAGATCAATTCACCCCATAATGGTCTAATAGTGGTTTTTAATAAATATACTTGTTAAATGTTTGACGTCCCAAAAGTGTATTCACGAACAAAATCTATTTTTTCGTTTGCATAAACATGCCCACCAACAAGTCGGTCAAGTTGACTGTTGACGTAATGGTGAACGGAACACTCTGAAGCCTTTTCACCCAGCGTATTAGAACCCCAAATGGTAGGTGGTGGGTGAGCCTTCCGAAATATAATTGATTTGGGGATTTCCCATTCGTTGATGATGTAAATATCAATGAATGTTGCCAATATATTCATAAAATCTTGGTACTATTCGACCAGAAAAGTATAGGTATAGGTTCAAGAATAAACCTAAAATTCTATTATTTACTCGCAAGTATTAATCTTTAACGGTAACTGCCGTAACAGTTTTTGATTTCATACTCTTGAAAAAAAACATTTGTTCATACCAGAAAAAAAGGTTTCTTTGCAACACAAATGCTCTCGCATACCTGTGCAATCTGTAGTGAAAACGGAATAGCGCACGAAACTGCGACCGTAAGTTGAACGGGAGTAGGCCCTCAGATTTGAACTCTGAGCTGGTGAGCTTAACCACTAGGCCACGACACTCTCACTATTCGTTTAGACACCCTACAAAATGGTTGTCAATTTGGCAAGCAGACCATGTTCTTGCTTGTGGATAGCTGGGACCTGGGTAAATAATAATAAGCTTAGGGTAGATAGGTACAGCTAGAGGCTGGCAGAAGTCGCAGCTAGCCTCGTCATCGGTCGGATAGAGGCGCTAGGCCTACGGGTGGACCTCAACAAAACAGAGGCCCTTTTATTTCATGGGCCTCGGCAGGGACCTCTACCTGGCGCCTCTGTAAGCCTCAATGGGGCTCATGTGAGGGTAAAGGCCCAGATGAAATATCTGGGCCTTTTCTTGGACAGGAGATGGCGATTCGGGGAGCACTTCACCCGTCTCGCCCCACGCCTCATCCGCGCTGCGGGAGCTTCAAGCCGGCTGCTCCCCAACGAGCGCGGACCGGATGAAACGTGCCGGCGACTATATGGCATCATTAAAAGTATGGCGCTCTACGGAGCGCCAATATGGGCCGATGCTCTCACTCGCCAGAACAAAACCCTTTTGCGGGCCCCGGAAAGAGTTATAGCAGTGAGAGCAATTAGGGGATACCGCATTATCTCGGCGGGGGCTGCCTGCGTTCTCGCAAGTATGCCCCCGTGGGAGCTGGAGGCGCAGGTTCTCGCTGTTGTCCATGACCTAATGGCAGCGGCGAGAGCTAGGGACGAGTGCCTTTATTTGGATGAGGTGGAGGCCGTCAGGCACCGTGCAAGTGACGCGCTGATCCGGAGGTGGGCTAAGGACCTGGCCGACCCGCTCTATGGCCGCGACACCATAGAGGCGATAAGGCCGGTCCTCAAACAGTGGGTATGCCGAGAAAAGAGGCCCTTGACATACCGGCTGGTGCAGGTGCTTTCAGGACATGGCTGTTTCGGAAAGTACCTGCACAAAATTGCTCGGAGAGAGCCCACTCCGAGGTGCCACGAGTGTGGCGCTGATGTGGACTCTGCCCAGCACACACTAGCAGTGTGCCCGGCGTGGTCGGGTCAGCGTCGCACTTTGACGACAATGTAGGCCGACACCTATCGCTCCCGGCCTTAGTACAGGCCATGCTCGGGAGCGAGGAGGCCTATCCAGTAAATACCTATTTATTTACTCTCGTCTTGAAAAGACCCAGGCTGCAATTGTTTTGGAAAAACATGTGCGGGCAGAGTGTTCTCCTTTGCTGTTCGTATATATTAACTGGAATATCCACGTGAGGATGGAAAGCCAATGTTCGTCTAGTGCTCCGATGGTGAAAATGTGCCGCCGGAGCCAATTCGTGTAGCTGTTTCAACTTAGCCGTGGCTCACTGAACGTAGGTAGGTATTCAATGTGTTGATGAATAAGTTGTAATGGCCTATCAGCAACACTACTGTATGAAACAAATGAAAATATGATCATTCGGAATTTCGCCATGTAGTACAGTTGCTATAAATAATAAATAGCACAGACTCCAAACGAAATCAGTTTTACTAACAGACTAATAAATATCTGGGACAACATACCTACGAGTACCAAGTTCTGGTCCCAAAGTAAGCAGAGCTTAATGTGCCTACTATGACTGTCTGCAACTGAAAAACATTGTTTACAACACAGAACGACCTAGCAAGCCCTTTTTCATTACTTATTTCATTTCATTGTTTATTAGATTTGACTGGCCTGTTGGCGCAATGGCAGCGATCCTGCCTTTAGCGCCAGAGGTCGTGGGTTCGATCCCCACCCATGACAAATATTTGTGTGACGAACATTTGTATTTGTTGTGTGTCTGGGTGTTATTATCTATTTAGGTATATATTTAGAAATATTTAAGTATGTTTATCAGTCTCTGACGCCCATATTACAAGCTCTGCTTAGTCTGGGGTCAGATGATCTTGGTGTGAATTGTCCCAGATATTTATTTATTTATTTATTAACAAAATGATTTTATGAATAAGACAGAAACATTGATATAAACTTAATTGTTTTGTCATTAAAACATCATGGTTCAAATTTTGCCTGTGCAGTTTTTACATTATTTTATCTACATAAGTTCTAAAAACTCTTTCCACGGGAGCTTTTGAAATAACTTGCATTAAAAATGTCACAGCCGATAGATAGGGGTAGTTCCATAACGTAGGTAGACAATCATCTTGTCATGAAACAGTAATGGATCCGTAACAAAATACACAACGTACCTACTAAATGTATTGCATGGTCCATTCCCCAAAATCCCTTTATTTGAACTTTCTACGCGCTACCTCCCATTCCCCGCAAATCTGGGAATTCCTCGCCAATTGGCAGCACTAATTACCTGATCCATCAGACATTCCGTGCAAAACGGGTCAGTCTCCTGGTACTTGCAAATTCAACCAGCATCCTTGAATGTGAATCAATTAGTGAGATTGATTATTAAACAAATTAAAATTAAACTCTGCCCCAGCAGAAAAAGATAACCGAATAAATAGTCATGCGCCACACTCATTAATCTTCCCAAATGGGCACACGCCCCGTTATAACCCTGCCTAAGGTTATCTGATAACAGATTTCATTAACATAAGGTACTATTTGCATCTTTGATAGGCTCGAGTACTAGTTTTGGTTACTACTATCTATCGCAGTCTAATACACTGCCATATCCTGATGAATAGAACCTACCTAGCTAGTCTTTCGAATTATTTTCATTTAAACTCTTATCATCATTTCATACATACATATATTACATAACATCACGCCTTTTTCCAAAGGGGTAGGCAGAGACCACATCTTTCCACTTCCTAAAGTCATGACACACCTCTCCCGCTCCTTCCACTTTCATTAATAATTTCACACTGTATTATTAAGTCTTAACCTGGCACATGATCAGTCATTATCATCATGAACCGCAGTTACATGATTTTGTACATATTTGCCAAGACAGTATTTTTCTAATATAATCTCGATTCTATTTTATCAACGGCCTATGCATTCGCGAATATATTATACATAGTAAATATGTACTATTGGCGATGAACATGTGCTTGAACGTTTAATTTCCATCAGAGATGTGCTATGTTACATCGCTATCGATGAGTTTGATATCCACCAATCATATTCATTGATTCACATAGCATAGCACAGGACCAATGAATATGATTGGTGGATATCAAACGCATCCACAGCAACGTAGCATAGCACATCTCTGGTGGAAAAGCACCCCAACGCCACCTAATGGATGTTACTTGCATGTCCGTTAAGTGATAGAGTTCACTGGCATCAAACCTTACACGATAAACTTATTACTAATAGTGTATACTTGGTAAAGTGAACACTAATATAATAATAATAGGTTTATCGTCAACTTGATGATTATACTTTAAAGCGCAATACACACTGAGTCCGCCTGCCGCCGACACAACCCGGCGGCCTATAAGAAAATAACCATTGCCTACATGTTAGCGGCTTGATTGAGTACGCGGAGTACGCCGCTCAGCTCAGTTGGCCGGCGACACTAGAGCTGTAGTAACTCATCTCAAGCCGCCGAAAAAAATTTCCGACTTGCAATGAGTGAAGCTGCCGACATAGGTAGGTGGCTCGGCGGGCCCAGTGTGTATTGCGCTTAAGAAGTGTAGTTGCGGGTTAGAAATTAAAAGTCTTGTTTAATAATAAGTATATTTTTTTATTAGTAAGGCAGGACGCGACCGCATACCATTTCAAATATAAATAAACCTGTGTTGAATATAGACAAAAGACAAATACAGATGGGTAGAGTTAGAAAAACCACAATATTTGAGCTTTTAACATGTGTGTAAATATGTAAACATTTTATTTTACTACAAACAACAACAATAATAAATTGCTTTTAGGACCTTAATCATTACATATTTACATTCATTGTGTACCAAAATAATATTGTGCGTGTAACAGTTCATAAAAACAAACAGCAAACCCGAAGAAAATAAAATATATAGGGTTAGATATTAATAAGGAAACTGCAACAAATTACACCAATTATTAAATTGAATCAGACTTACACTACTTTTTATTAAATCAGATACCTTGTGTTTCAAGTAAAAGTTGCAAAATAATAGTGCATTCGTTGTACATAGCGATAATATGATAAGAATAATTTAGTAACAAATATACACACACCAATCCTATTGGAAATATAAGGCCACTGTATTTTATATAAAATAGATTATGCATTTGCCTAATTATATAAATAAATGATTTAGCCTTCAATGCTCTGAATGAAAATTGACCTACATTGAATGCATAATAAAGATACTGCAATAACTGTACTTATCTGTCCAAATGTAAACAAGCAATATACCCAGATAGTCAAACATCATCAACTTTTTAATATACTTAGAGACCAATACAGCCTTGCTGATAAAAGTCAATTGGTTAAGAATATAAATTCAATAGCCTGGTGGTACAAAAATAATCTTAAGTTAACTCTGAATTATACTGGTTGGTTCAACATTCATGTAACACAATGTAACTAACTTAGTTAACTTACACAAGCAAAAATGTCATGTGTTATTTATTATAATATAATAAAATTACAAACTTTTCAAATCTTGAAAAATAAAGAATTGCAGTAAGGTTAATAATGATTTCACAAAATTATTTAATATCTAAATCAAAATTTTGTACATCTCGTTCAAGAAGTAACAAGTCCGCCAAGCTGACAAAACAACAGCTTCTTGATGAGCTCTGGGCTATCGTTTCATGTACTTATAATATGTCAAATTAATGTTTTTACTTAGTAAATAATGAACAAGGAATTGTTTTACACTGCATAAAATATTTCTAAATGCCTACTAGTCTCATAGCAGCAACAAACAATTACAGCTTTAGTTCAGAATTCATCCACCACTATGTTGATATTTCTAAAAGAATAAAACTCAGAGCTTCTGTGAGCGACTGTACTATCAATAAACCCAATAGCACATGGAAAAAACAATATTGATTCATAAAAATCAATTTCTTGGTGATGAGGAGTGCTGCAGTTCTGATTAAAAACCAAGTTATTCTCAACAGTGGGTTGATTGCACTTTCAAACTGACAATACCATAGACATTATCCACATGAAATTCAAGAAACATTGGCAGTGGCAATGATAACACAAGTGAAGTACCTACTCTGTAGTTTATATTAACCTTCAAAAAATACTCTAACACTATAGGAATGGGTTTTCCTTGATTGAGAGGCGTTCACAGTAACCTTTACATCACCCTAAGCTGCTGACTTAAGACCCAATGCAATGGTTTTGTTCAGGTTGATGTGAAATGTCTGTTAAGTGAAAAATTACTTAATAATGGAAAGAAATAATGAGTCATAATAATAAATAATAATGAATTTAAGTCAACTTAACACAAAATCTTTTAAAACAACCCAAAAACATAGCATGCTTATTATATCAAGGCAGCAAACAAAATTGTATCTATTTCATTCTCATTACAACAGTATACCACAATATAAGGTACAAAAGTGTACTTATGATTGCTTATTGTACTAAAGAAACAAAAGGTGTCTCTTAGAAAAAATATTATGCCTCTGCTATCTTCGATTTACCATTTAATTTCCCAAGTTGACCCAACATGAGTACAGTATTGATTAAATTTTCAGAGTATATGCGTTGGTTAGTTTCCATTCTCCGTAGCTTCTGGACTACATATTTAGAAAAAAATTCTAGTTCATTTTCATTCCCTAGAACTCTTGTATCCGAATATTCAAAGCTGCGTTTGCGGCTGTTGCTTTTTGGACTGGTTTGGGTAGTTGAAGTTTTGGCTTTGCGTTTCACACCTTCATTAGCACTGTTGTTGACAAATGCCGAATTAAGATCCTCTTCTAAGTCATTAGCCTCTTCTTCATTCAGTTGTATGGTCAATGCATCGGGTACTGTTACCATAGGAACATGGTTGTCAGAAAACAATGGGGAAGGTAGAAAAGATACACGTTTCCTAACTTTAACACCAGGATTTTTTGGTTTAGATGAAACAGGGACCTCAGCCACTGCAGCTACAGTGTGTCTGCGATTATGTTTTTCTTTGTTTACATCATTGCTGTGTAGGCGGCTTCCTGTTTGTTTACTGCTCCAAAAGTTTACTTTTATCTTAGGCTTTGGCTTAGGTTTCTGTTCAACTTTAGGCTTTGTAAGTACTGTTGGGAATTTATACCGTATGTCATCTTCATCATTTAGCACCTTTTCTGTATTTTTAACAACATTTGGTGACTTGTAGTTCTTGTTAAAATATTCAGCATTCAGTTTGTAGCGGACATTGTCATCATCTGATTGGTATCCATTTTTTCTAATGGATGCTTTATCTGCAATTGTCTTCATTTTAGCACCTGAAAAAAGAAGATAAAAATTGATAACACAACACAAGGCCGAACCACAAACATAATGTAGCAATAATGCTACCTAGGTACATACTCAAAACATAAACAACATACTTTGGTTGCTTGATGTTTTCTGTTCTTGAAACAATTCAAAAAGTGGATGAAAAATAAACTGAGGCTGTTGTCTGATTTCCCGCCTAAACAGCGTCTTATAAATAAAGTCACCGAATCTTCCAAATGATGACTTTGATAATTTAAGTATTGTAGATTGATGTTCATTTAAACAATAGACGAATGTAGTAAGTTTTTTTTTTAATGATGTCCTTCATCATCGTAAAAAATCAAGATAAATAGTTTGAGGTTATGTGACTCTAAAGAAGATATCCTAACAAATATTTCTGATAAATTCGATCTAAAGCTCTAAATTTACAATAATAATGGTTTGAGAAACCTTAGCATCCAGGTTAATTACATAAACCGAAAGCTTAAATGGATTATTCCAATCAATAGGGACTGCTTCATTAAAACAATTTTGCAGTTACATAATCATGTTTTTTCCATAGTATTTAACTTACCTTCATTCACTTTCGATAGTAGATAATCCGTATATAATCACATAACACAACACAGAAACTCAAAATAAATAAAACCACGACTACAAACACGACACGCACCACTCTGTTTCCATGACGCAAAAATAGTTTTGTGATTATCCGCAAGTGGCGCTGTACACGCGCGGGAAAACATTACAGAATAGAAGCGTTCACGAATAGAACAGTAGAACGGAACGTGTAGGTACATAGCATAGCAAGATTTAGTTAAAAATGTAACTTGTAAAATTTTAATTGTACCTTTAATTTTTAATTTTTAGGATAAATATAGAGGCAAAAGGAAAAAAAACCACTAGTTAGGTATATACCTAACTAGTGGTTTTTTTTCCCCTAAATAGGTGCGTCTATAAATCATAATCTGCCTATTTTTATCTAGCTTTCCGCCCGCGGCTTCGCCCGCGTGAACTTTATTTTTATAACATAGGGATTTTTTCCGGCTTACGATACTTAATAATCACAAAATCCCGTCTTAGCATCTACGTCCTCAAAAGAACCCCACTGCAAAATTTATTTTACACTCTTATCACTCGTAGTTTCTGCAATTTCGTGATGAGTGACCTTTCGCTTTTATATATTTTAATAATTTTGGGGCCGTATTTTTAATACGCACGTAATTTAAAATTAATGTGTTTTATAGGACAAAATTTAACTTATCACTTGATGATGAAATAACATTTAATCATAAGGATTGATATATGCTAGTGTAGTAATAATTCGCAAAATCTACCTTTTAATTTAAGTACATGATTTTTTAACACATAACATACACATAGAGTAATTGTGTCGCGGACTTTTTTATGGATCTACTTACTATAAAATTATATTTTTATAGTAAGTAGAACCATAAAAAATGTAGGTACCTACTATACAAATTATATTTTTATAGTAGGTACCTACATTGATATGCATGATTGATATGATTATTCAATCATCAGTAGGGCCAGCGCACGCACGAAAAGATTTACGGTGGTGCTTTTTTCCGGATTACTTATTATGTGTTGATGATCTGGCTGAAAACGAATTATATCTAATATATGCCTATAGCAATCAGGCACTATAGAAATAGCTTTTTGACAGTGAAGGAATTGATTTAGTCGCAAAATGTTAAACTCAAATTTAGTCGATGATAAAAAAGATTTTTTGAAATTGATTCGGTAGTTTCGGAGATTACCTGCCCCAAACATACGAACTCACAAACTCTTACCTCTTTATAATATTATTAGTATTAGTATAGATAAACTACCTTCTACACTACCTTTATGAAACAAACGTGTAGGAACATAATACCTAGTTAGTTTTGTATCACTTCTGGAAAAAGAGAATAATTATACAAGTGCACACTGCACATAATGTTTTCTTTTAATGTCTTCTATTTTATCAAATTCTCGGCACAGCAGAAATCTGGATTCAAGGCAAAAAAATACCTGATTATTGGCAAAGGACATCCGCCAAATCGCATACAAAGAAAACCGCAAGCCCGGCGCAGAAGAAATGTATCTCAGATTGTAAAGTAATAGTAGGAGAAATATTGGAAAGTATCACTAATGGCCAGATTCGGTGACTAACATAGTTTGTTTGCTATAATTCATAGAAAATAAAATTTGATGCGAATAAGCGCCATAGACGCCATTGATTAAGATTGATGTGAGACGATTTTTGGCATTTTCACGTGTTTATGAGTTGAGAGTAGGTACTATCTAATTTTTGATTTGGTTTATTTTAATTTTTGTTTTCAATAATACAATTAAAACAAAATATACATATACAGGGTGTTTGGTAAGTACCAAAAACTAGAAATTGTAGTTTTTTTAGACTAACCTGGTCAGCTGACCGGTCATTTTTTATGGAGAGTTCAATATATTTTTTTATTTTTTTTCCTACACCCTTACACAGGTTATCAACATAGGTTAAGCACAGAACACAGAAAGAGGCATTCTTTTTTAAAAAGTGTTATTTTTACATCTAGCGCCTTTAAAACTTCACCGGGCAAAAAAACTATGTTAGTCACCGAATTCGGAAATAGCGATACTATACTATACAATATTGCTACTCATAATACTCTATAATCTGAGATACATTTTTTTTTGCGCCGGGCCTAGGGTAATTTAGGGGGATCCCCTTTGTGCTTAATGCTTTTACGAATCCTACGTCCATGATGCTTATTACTATTGTTTTTAGATAAAACAACAAAACAAGAACTTGATTAGGAGTTTTCGTCGAAGTATTTAGAATTTTTGAAACCACCATCACAGATTACATTCGTGATATAGCACGAGGCTCGGTAGCAAGTATCAATCAGGCGTTGAGAGGAATACGCCGGGAAAGATGATTAAGTGTTCAATGTCGCTAATGTCATTCTGACAGTTTTCGCAAGGATATGCGCGTTTAAATGCCAAATATTTTTCTACAATCAGTATGACGTCAGAACATGGCGGACAGCGTTTTCGCTCGTTTAGGAAAAATATTATTTTAAATTATAGTTTTGCGGCATTCATTAAATAGTTGTCAAAAAATATAATATTTTTTTGGTAAAGTAGAACAAATATCAACTATTTGGGCCCTACCTTAGAACAATTCTAAGGGCCCTACTTAAAAAAGAGTCAACTGGCCTTTTACTTATATCGATTTACATTATTTTGTTTTCCTAAGCCAAATACTCCAGGAAATACTCATTAATTGAATGAAAGATATAAGTCAAGTAGAGTCAATCCTAATGAGTTAATTTAAATTAATTGGAATAAGGGTTTTCTGTCCAAAAATAATCTTCATCTAGATGTCTTGTATGTATGCATCGTTACATTTCGCTCATTTTGTTGAACAACTGTAGAGCCTTTCAGAATTCCCTTTCAGCAGAGATGTGTGTTTTACTACGGGTAGCAATGTCAGACCACCTGCTCATTCATTCTGCAAGGGAGTATCTAGCGAGGCTCTATTCAGGAAATGTAGCCCGGAGTGAGTCAGGCTGTCCGATTAATTTCTTGGAGACAATTATATAAAATTAATATATATCTAGGAATTGGGCAAGACTCCAACCAAAAAGTAGTGTCAGTGATAGAACATACCTTATAAGAAAAATCCAAATCACCCTCGTGTATGTTCCGCATTTTGTGGTAGTTTACGAGTTATGATTTTTATACGAATATTCCAGTTTGTATCGATTCTTTGTTCACTGTAGCGCGAAAAGTTAGATGCTCTATTTTTAATTATAAGTTCAATACTAGGCCTATCTGATACGGAAGCATTTGCATCCATAGAACTGAACATCATTTAGAAAAAAAATAGTTACTGAAAAAGCGAGATATCTTTCGTTTAGGCCGGGCACAAACACTGGACACTTTTGTATCTTGTGTCAGATACAAGCTACCTATGAATATTTGATTTCTATATAACCAGTATGAAATCATCCACGCCTTGCGCATACGTAAACATTTTTTGTGTCCAGTTGCTTCCACTTATCACAACTCATGACGATCAAAAATTGTTCGTTGTCGGTAACTGGAAACTGGATTGCAAAGCGCTTTAGTTTTTGAAGTTCATTTAACAAAATAACCTTACAACGGTATTGCCGATCATAAAATAAACAGCTATATTTTCGTGAAGGTATGCATGTTCGAATCACGTTAAAAAAACGTGGTCTTCTTCGAAAATTCCGTTAGTGTAGTAGTTTCAATTGCAATAACACAAAGCAAAAATTCAATATTTTTATTAAATCAGTTTAACATAAATATTGACAATGTTACCTCATTTACTAGACACAGTTATTAGCAATCAAATAGAGACTTTTTCATACATCGTTGAAATGAGTTTAAAAATATTTCTTAAAATGACGCTGTCGCTGAAATAATGATGTTTATCTATTGAATTAGTGTAAGTACTAACAATTAGGTAAGTTTAAGTACTTGCCTTTTAGTGATACTTAAAAAGCTTGTGCCCAGCTTGATGCCATAAATGTATCTCATGGAATTTTACATGATTAATAGTGTATAGAATAGGGCCTTCAAAACTCTGGGAAACTGTCGTTTTAACGTTTTCAGTTTCCTCGAAAACTTCCAAAAATCGCGGAACATACATAGAGGTTCAGGTGATTCGAGCAGCTCTTGTGATGTTTTTTTGCCTACCTCTGGCATTCGCCCGATAAGTAGGTATTTTAATTTGTACTTTTTGCCCACTTAGAGACTGGTTGCAATTAAGTAACAGAAGAATTAAAAATAACTAACGTTGTTTTTTGAAGGCCATCGATACGTAAATATACATTCTATGCTGGCCTTTACCTATATGCTAGATAAACTTTATGCGGGTGAAAAGTAATTAATTTCATTTGAGTGAAAACTTTCATCAATTAAAATATCTAAATTAAAGTTTTCGATCATTGGTCAGGTTATATTAAACACATCTTAGGAATACAACCTAACCTATCTGTTCCCATTAAATTTATACTCAAAGGCAATGGTGAAGAAACTAGAGTAATAATAGTGCAACATAATACCTACATGATACTCGTATTTAAAAAGTCATGTGTTTAAACTTCCAATCTTCTATATTTAAAAAACATGACTTTTAAAAATATTCATAATCATTTTTATCATAACCTTGCAGCACGTGCCTTAAGAAAGTGAAGGTGCCTACTTATCTATATTTAATAATGGAGTACTCACCATATGATTCTTCATAGATATCCAGCCCATCTTGGCACGAAACTTAATTTTTCTTTTGTTATCCGTTTTAAAGTCTTTCAGTTTGATAACAGTGTTTATAACGGACGGATATAGTTCGAAAATATGGTATTTCCTGTTATTTGTGTTTTAAAAGCGAGATAATTGAGATCAGATAGGCCGTAGGTTATGTCGGTCCGCGAGATCTTCTCTCAGACTGAATGGGAGGCTGTGCGCAATGCGACACTGCTCACTCGAAAACATTAATACTATTTCGGTACTACTTCAAGTTGTTGTGAAATAAAACGCAATAAGTTTTTAAACTGATATTCAGTTTATTTAATGCATTTATCGCTTAATATTTGTGTATATGCATTTCAATTTAGGTAGGTACTAATCAAATTTTATTTCATGATTTCGTACAAATAAAGATTGATACTAAGGAAACGTTAAACGTGTGCCTCCAAATAAAGAAAAAACAATAGTTTAAAATAGGTTCTATTAGCATTCATTTTGTTTTTTTTGTCTATTAGCTCTGTGGCGGGAAAATTGTAACTATTGATTGAAGTGCCAGAGGCTAGATTCGCATGTGCAGAAGTGTCCGTAGCAGGCGTGCGCAATGAGGGCCATTCAGACAGGTGCCCGTGAGCCCACAACCGATTGTTTACGAGTTAATCGCTTTCACTATTATTGAAAGTATCAGTTTTATCTTGACACCTCATTTTCTGAGCTCACTCATAAAGCTGTAAAATTCTAAACTACTCTACTAAAATCAATTTACCTACTCTACTGTTGTAGCTTGAATTTTGTACGAATCTGAATGAATTAGCTTTCCCGCGACTTTGTCCGCGTGTATAGAAAGAAAATAAACTCTTTTCAAAAGATAGTTTGTGTCCTTCCCCTATAGGGCAGGGCTCATCTAACATTCCATAATCTAGGTAGATGGGTTTAATCCCAAAAGCTCTTTAAATTAGAATAATCTAAATCAAATACCTACTTAAGTTCCTTAATTAAAAATATAAAATAAATAAACAAGAAGGTAGGGTCTGGACACTCTGGACCCAAATGTTGATAGCCGGTGTCTGATACCGGGCTAGCGTTGCCTTTTAAACAACAGGGACTTACCTGAGCTCTAACTGCAGCTAGATGTAACTGTGTTGCCCTGTACTCATACTTCTTCACAGATATGTCCTCCTGTGGAGAGATAAATTATATTAGCATATAATATATTGTTTTTCGATGTTGAATGAAATATGAGGAAACTGGAATTTTAACTTTTATGACCACATAAAAATAACAAAACACCATCTACTTTCGTGTTATAACTTTTGCCACAAAATTCATTTGTTTTCTTTGTAAAGGTTTATAAATACTTTTCGCATTTCACCCATTCTTCGATATAAAATATTTCGTTGCTTTTCAGCGCCATCTTGTGTCATTTGTTATTAACTACTTATTCGGAGTTTCACTCTGCCATGTGCTGTCTCACTTGGGTTCTAGTTTTATTGTAAGCTTATTTAGTTTATCTTTGCTCCGGTAGATGGCCAGTTAATGGCACGGCGTTTTCCTACTCCTTCCGCCACTTCGTATTCATCCAATATCTATTTAACACAGACATGATCCAAATCATATTGTAACACTAACTAAGATCACCTAGAAGTCTACGCCGCCGATGCTTTACAAAGTGTCGTGGAACCAGCAAGCACATAAAATTACAACAATTCGTTAAGGTACCTACTTGTAATATAATATATCAACCAAATTACCACTGGGTATCTATTACATACATACTAGATTTTGTGTGTCAATAGATAATAAAAACCTACGGTACCTAAGGTTAGAGAAACGAGATAAAGAATGTAAACATACTGTCAGGGGTTGAAAACATTTTAATGTGAAGAACACACACAATTTTCACTGTAGGAACACAATTATAATGTTTGCCAAAATTTTCCTGGTTGGTAATCAAACCTACGCTTTCAAATTAAATGGGTCATCGGAATTTGCTTCGAATCCACTTTATTAAGCATAACAGGCTAAGCATGAATTTTTAATGAGGTTGAATCAGCGATGCCTCCTAGGTATTTATTTGTGACTTTATAAACCATTTAAATTTTTCTTTGTGATGATTAGTACTATGGTTTTTGGGAAAGATCGGAAAGGATACATAATATCAGCCAAGTTAGCCTTATCTATAGCGTGGTTCACACTATTAAGAAGCGGTGTGAACGGTCAATGTGTCGTGTCGACAGTTTTATAGGGTCGTTATAGTGTGAACAATGGTATGGAAAAATGGGAAATACATACAACAACATATTCGTCACATTCTTAATGGTTCCTATAAAATAAAAGACACAAGAGATTCCTGCCGTAAAACCATAAGCCGAAAAGAAGAAAATAAGATGATCAATAGCTTCTAAAACGACCACATGGCCAATACTTAGTGTGTCTGCTTATGACGACATTCCTTTGTAAACAAATAATTCAATTTGCAAAAAAAAATTTTCCGGCGGCTTATTCAGAGCGCAATCCGCACTTACAAAGTAAATCTGAAAATGGAATCCTTTTGTGAAATGGAACGTTCGGATGTGGTGTTCCGGTCAGCATAATTATTAAAAATACTTGGAAATTTTTTCATGTTTGCAGGAAATTGAATGTCCCAGTCTGAATGGATATTTATGAATTGGCCGTAATAAACGTATTTTGTTCGAGTGAATGAGCCTTGAGGACACGGATTAATTTTTGATGGCTACGTGTAACTGGCACTTTTGTTCGATTAGGTTTACAACACCGTGAAGTAGTAGCAATCAACCACTTTGAAACATTGGTAGGTCAGAAACGTTAGGTACCTACCTACTAATAAAGCAGTTCGTACTCATATTCATGCATTTGGGGAGTTCTAATGAAATTACTAACAAAATCATGCATGAGTTTTGCATTCGTTTCGTGTATTCTATATGCAAATGAATTCACATGTAACGAACTTACTCTTTCGGAACCTTTCGAAATTGTTCCCTTGCTTTGCTTTTGACTTCGGCTCACTTAGATGCAAATCTGCGAAGGCAGTTGAGTAAACCGTCACGTACCTGAATTTCGTTCACTTTGCCGTAGATGCTGTTTTCCAGGCTCCTGTTCTGATGGCGTATCAGCCCGTCGAGGCTGTCCTGTAAACAAATTGCTGGTTTAACTTTGTAAAGCTTACAGAAGGAGGTATATTTTAACCGGCTTCTAAAATAAATCCTGGTTTAGGCATTAATGATAATTAATCCCATTTCCCTTAGCATAGCCACTACTAACTTACGTACTTGGTTTACCGTATTAACTAATGTTGGCTCTATCAAAGGAATATTTTATTAGTTTGTTCAAAGCAAACGGCATATCATTAAAGTAGTTAATTTGTTCATCTATAACTAACGCCGTGCAATAATAATAATAATATTTAATAGTAATTAGCCTTATTAGCCTGCTTGGGAAAGGCCTCCGATATCAAATTAAGTCATCGCTACAATTACTGGGTAGGGTGGGTATCAATACCATTCTTTGTTAATGTGGGTGGGCGATCTTAACTATAGCTTACTTTGTTCCGAAAAACTAGAAACATCCGAGATTGAAACCCAAGATTACTGGATTCTTTAATAAACAAGATGATTTTGAAATTCCCGAGGACGCATAAGAGTTTATGCGAGTACACATCGCCGGATTTTCCTCCGAACTGGAAACTAACTTATTTCAATTTAAAACTAGGCATTCCTAAGGAAAATATTCACAATCGCTCGAAATAAAAACAGTGAGATACGAAGTCCTCGCGAGAATTCAAAAATGTCTCCTGTCGCAGGAGAGTGAAAGCTGCCATTTCCAATTGCAAAAACTGTAAATCTACCACGAGTTGCCACTTTAAATTTAAGGTATCGTTCGCGTAATGACAATGTCACATCCCAATACATTTTTTTACGCGAACGATAGTGTACATTTAAAGTGGCAACTCGTGGTAGACGTAATATTCGACTTCCAATGCTCGCTTAAGAGGACTTGTTGCTCACATTCGATCTTTTTTTAAACAAAGTTTTTTGAAGTAGGTGAGTTTTTTATTGTAGGTAGTTGAGTTTGCCACTTAATGTTACCCCTAAGATATTAATCTTTTTTGGCCCGAATTAAGGTAAGTACTTGAACACTAAAGGGGTTTTTCGGAGTGTTTTTCAAAGTGTCATCATTTTGCACCTTAAACAAAAGGAATGTTCAAATCCAAGTTCAAAAACCATTTTGTACAAAAATATTGCATAAACGTAAAAAACGTGTACCTACCGAACTTAGGTTGATCGGATAATCGGAAGCGAGTAAAAATTCGATTACAAGATTGTCAGCCAGCAGCGAAAAGTAAAACAAGTTTGAAATATTAACTTTGATAACCAAAACGGGAAAATATACGTATTTTACATACATTATGTTGTATCTCAAAACATATGAATGCAAGCTTAACTAACAGTGCCATTATTGTCATCGACACTCCGTTGAAGTTGTCGTAGAATTTTTCAATATACAGTGAAATCAGAAACCATGATATGGTAAATTTTGAGCATTTCTTCATACGGAAGACAGTGCCACGCTGTGGTTGTTGTATGTACTTACGTACAATAGTCGAACTTCGACATCCACTACCATCACTGCGCGCAGGTTTTTTTTCTCATGTTCTCGACATTACAGTAATTTCTGAAGAAACCGTTTTGAGGCTTCTTGTACGATTGTTTCCTAAGCAAACCCTCATTGTAAGAGAAGAGAGTGAATAAATAAATATTTGCTAGTTTAGAGTCTGTGGACTCTAATTGCAAATCGCAGGCTTTTATGTCGACAGTTTGTCAAAATATCAAAACCAGAAGTCGCTAACAAGTGTTTCTTATGCCTGATGTCAAACATCAACCTATACTTAATGTTCGGTGAAATGTTACATCGACTAAATAAAGTGTCGGTTAAATGTATTGTCGCTGAAATAAATTTCGGTAAAAGGTTTACCGGTGAATAGTTTCCAGTGAAATGTAAATCGATCAAATCGTTTTCAGCATTACATAGCGAACACGCAATAGCGATACTTGAGATCACATCATCACTTCTGGTGAGCTTGTGGTCAAACGTTTGCCTCATCATCATTATCCGTGCAGTACCTATATCCCGGTTGTGAACCCACACTGATGGGGTGCCCTTCGGATGGCTAAAATTAATACTACTGATTTCATTTGGCCAAACCTTATTGGCCTAAACTTGTTACGCAGAATTGTTGATTCGCCTAATAGATGTTTTCGCACTATTATAGATTGGCCTAAATATTAAAAGCCCTAATTTCATAATTCTAATATTCAATGTCCTAAAACCTATTTGTATACGTTACTTTTAGCATAACAAATGACTAATTTTCTACCCTACTTTAATCAAGATTAATATCAGTATAAGTAATTTCATTTAATTATCTAGACATAAATCTTTTTTATTTCATTTATTTACAAATTTTATGAGGTACCTAAAATGTCGGCTATGTCTAGAAATAGTATTTTAAACCGAACTGGCCGTGGTCTTTCGCCGTAATACTACACTTGAGTTTAATTCAAGAGCCGGAGAAGAGGCAAACGAAATGCATGCAAAGCAGCAAGCACACATGCCTGCTGTTTTGCATGCATATTTAATGCTTGCTTGTTTGCATGCATGCTTGCACGCACGCATGATTGCTTGCTTGCTTGCATGCATGCTGACAGTACTTGCTTTCATTTTCATGCTTGCCTGAACTTTTTCAATGATAATTTAGCGCTTGTGAATAATAGTAGGGATTATGCATCGTTCGGCCTGATGACGAATTTGGGAAGTGATAATACAGCGATAAAACTTTAGGCGAAATGAAATAGACCAAACTTGTTTAGGACATGTTATAATTGTGCGAAAAAAATAAAGGCCAATAGTTTGTGTGCCAATGACAATTAGGTATAGAAAAAATCAGGCGTTCCAATATAGACACCACTGTTGTGTGGGGTCCCAGGGTGCGCCTTTCTTATTTATTGGCCCATTTCGCGCGGTCTTGGACGTTCGCCTATCCGGCAATAAATACAAATATTTATTTACATAGCACCTACCTACTACGAAATAACAATTATCTCTTACCGGATTATCTTTGTTTGATTTGAATCCGATTTCCTACTGAAATCTTTATGAATGGTTTCGTATTATGCTGTAGACCACTAGGTTTAAGATATGGATTCAATACCATGGGCCTCTAAAGGATTATTCTTTGAATATTATACAGAATCCTAATTCCGCAGAAGACTGAATTTGAAGATTACTGATAATTCCTTCAAGGCTGTTTGTTTGATTACGGTAATTAGGTAGGAATCTCATAAAAGCCTTTCCACTGCCAAGTCGCTTTCTAATCCTATTTGAACAGAGTTGGTAACAAAATGCCAGCGTTTAATAGAAATTAAATTGGTTTAGCTATAGAAAAGACATTGATAAATGTGGATGGAATGTATTTAACTAATTATTTAACATAGGTTTTACTTGCAAAAATCTGTATACCTGCAGCTGCTTAATCTCAACTTCCAGGTCAATTGCATCCTTCCGAAGTTGCTCGTAGTTGAGCCGCGCCTGCCCACCCATCCGGTCTAGCAGCATCTCCCCTCGAAGAACTGGAGGCATGCTTTCCTGGATTAAAATCACGATTCAAGTATCATAATACCGAAAACGTAACAATGAAATGAGTGTGTACCTACAAATTTTATTTTCTTAGACAGAATTTCAGTCTTCATACTGTCCTATAGCCTGATGAGAAGCCTTCATCATTGGAATAAAGTCATCTGCACAATTAATGCGCATTGGCACTATGCTTTGTGAATACGGGTTAGTGATCACAATCCTGGGTTATGTTACAAGAAATCCGTAAACACACTTTGCCTGACGTAGAATTTGAATATCTAATTTTACCACTCAGCCACACAAAATGGCGGTTATTGGCCTTGCTAAGAAAGTAGTTATTGCAGGCTATGGATAATTGCAAAGCTTGTTGCTAAATCTTATAAACATCAACAAACAATAGCCAAGTATAAAGAAGTTCCAAGTATACAAATTCCTTATACCGCAGGAACATCAAGCGGCGGGTCCTCCGGTTCGGGCGGGTAGGGCGGCATGAAGGCCCGCTTGGGCGCCTTCATGGACGGCGCCGACGTCATCAGCGTCCGCGCAAGATGAGCCAGGTCAGCCGTGCTGGAGACCGCGCGCGCCTGCGCACAGAGCGACTCGTACCGCCGGAGCTGGTTGTTTGTCTGTAAGCAATTTACAGTATTAGGGCAAGTAATTAAACCACACAGGGCTTCAACAAACTGCGCTGTTGGTGACACTACTACTCATGCGCGCGTGAGCACTGGCGGCGTCGTCGCGTACGGAGAGAAACCGGTTCATACCGGATTGGCCAGTGGTCAAGCTAGGGCTCACGCGCCACATGCGCATATTGTACCTGTCACAGCCACTAGTATCAAGTCACTAAATAATCAACTATTGGACTAAAAACTAACTAATACGAGGGAGGGATGACCTGGAGAGAGGCTTAACTATCTAACAACTAACTAAGATGACGCAGTGAGCCAAAGTAAGCCGTGGTCTTCGATAACAAGTTCAGTACGTCTACCACAAGTTGCCACTTCAAATTTACATTATCGTTCGCGTAGAAAAATGACATTGTCATGTCATGTCATGTGTCATCCCAATGACTGGCCTGTTGGCACAATGGCAGCAATCCTGCCTTCAGCGCCCGAGGTCGTGGGTTCGATCACCACCCATGACAAATATTTGTGTGACAAACATTTATATTTGTTGTGGGTCTGGGTGTTTTTATCTATTTAAGTATGTATTTAGAAATATTTAAGTATGTTTATCAGTCTCTGACGCCAGTATTACAAGCTCTGCTTAGTTTGGGGTCAGATGATCTTGGTGTGAATTGTCCCAGATATTTATTTATTTAATTTATTTTAATACATTTTTTTTACACGAACGATAACGTAAATTTAAAGCGACAACTCGTGGTAGACGTACTGTTCTTTCACCGTGTTTTGTTTCGTCAGAACTCATTTCACTACCTGCTTATGAAGTCATTCTTTGATAGAATGACCTTCATTGAGTACTTTTTTCCTCATTTACACGAATCCTTTATTTTTATACCCCGTATATTTTATATCATCAAATAAGAGTTACGATCCGCGATGCAGGCTTTAACTGTCAAACTTCTTCTACACAATATCTCGAGTAAAAGTTAGACACAGCACAGGAATCCACAGAAAGTTCTATTAAAAACTGTGTAATAAACTAGACGTTTAGAAGCAAACTACTTAGGTAATCTTATTTGCAGTACAATATAACTTAAGGCCTGCGTACCTAAGTATAATACTTGCGCTGTATAGTGTATTATATGCGCAAAGCTTAGAGTAATAACATATAGAAAGATAGTTTTCATACAATCGCCCCGTCAAAAATGAAGCACTAATCCGATCCACACTTTCGTGACTATTACTTGCTTACGTACGGCGCGCTTTGACATTGAACATTGCGGAGCTGTAATGAACACTGCGATGCGGTCCAAAAAAATTAGGGTGCTTCAAAAAGGCGCGCGGACTTGGTTTCTATAAGTAGTTTTTCTAAGGCGCAAAGTCTATTATTATACTGTTTTTTAACTGTATGGCATACCTACTTAGCGAATGATGTAAAAATGAAGTGTAAGATATTTTGTTTTAATTTATATTTTACCATACTAAACGCAATATGTACGAGTATGTATCTATCTATAATCCCAATACCATCCAAAATCCATGTATGATCGCTGTCACTACAATTCTAAGACATAAATTCTTTATATTTGAGGCACATTATTATATTACTCTATTTTATAGGGCTTTAAGAACATACTATTCAATTTTGTTAAAATTGCTCATCCTGGCGAAAGTTTAACATGATTGTTTCGCTTAATCTTAATTATTTTCACGTTCATTATTATAATTTTTTGGGTTCCTTCATTTAATCCAGGCAAGGGCGAGGGTGAGCCGCGGTCACGCAGGCAACGTAATATTATACAGAAGCCCGTGATATAATAATTTAAGTAATTGGCAGATTTTTTAAAAGTAATCCTGAATTTTGGTATTTTTATTTATACTCATTACGAGTATCTATGTACGCTGAAATCTACTTACCATCCCAAGCTTTTTCATAGTATGACAAAAATATTCAATTCTGCTTAAGAAAAAAGAAAGTCGAAGAAAAGACTGACTAACTGTGCACTAAACGTCCCTCTAAAGCACGTTGAGTGCTTTCACCACTCTCTCAGCTCACTAGGAAAGGGGTCTTTATATCAAATAAAATGGCGAAATCAAGGAAAAAGCGATATTTGGGTCCACCAGATGTGTTTACCTTATCTGTGATGATTTCACCCTCCTGACAAATGGCCTCGCTGACAGCTGTCGTGACGTCAGTGAGGATTTCCTCCAATTCCTGAAAGCAAACAGAACGTGTCACTACAAACACAAATTTCGTCATTTTTTATGCAATTGTATCTCTGTAGTTTCAATAGTTCATTTTGGGTGGTTCATTGGCGCCCATCGTGCTTAAGTTTTGATTACAAGATAATTATTGACGAATATCTATCAGTCTAGTACGGAGGAAGACAGGTCAGTCAATAAATAATTATGCAACCATTTGAAAAAGGGGTCTTAAGTTAGCATAGAACATAAAGTGTATGTAAAGTTTGACGTGAACGTAGAACAGTCCACAAACAGCCGATGTGTTACAAAGTGGACTTCGTAGTTCGTACCCGCACATATCATGCGAATCTTTTGTCAAAATACAATAATAATTACCTACAGGACTTATTAAAACCAATGTAACGTTGAGAGGCGACCCACAGAACTTGCAGGAAGATATAGATTAAAAAAGGGTAAGAAATCAAAGATTTTTTTTTATATTGCCCGTCAAGATGACCTCACTCCACCTGATGGAAAGCGGTGGTGAGGTCCAGATATAAGGTTGACAAGCCCAGTTATTCAAACGAATCACTGGGCTGGCCATCCTCACCTTGAGGGCCTGCAGAAATGACTTTTCACGCCCCGCTTGAAGAACCCGGGACTATACGAGGAAGGAAACACATGTGCTGGAAGAGCGTTCCACGTCTGGATGGTACGACAAAGAAACGAGTCACCGAACCTTTTAGTTCGGGCCAACAAATGTTGCATTGTGTGTGGGTGACGCCGTAGTCCAGCACGCGTGGTACGGGAGTGGAAAGGTAAGGGGGGAAAAAGCTGGAATAACTCGTCAGAGCATTCCCCATTGTAGAAGCGATAGAGAACACTTAGCCTGGCAATGTCTCTACGCAATCGGAGAGGCTCAAGGGTCAAATTTGCTTTTGTTTGTTATCTCTTTTAGCAGATTACCTAAAACAAACATTTAAGTGATTGATTGAATCAGTCCTGTTTATACAGAAATTAAAAAAACAAAAGCACAAAATGAATACAAGCAATTCATATTTTAGGTTAACTCATCGCAGTGATACATATGGCCCTAGCCAAGAGCAACACGCTTCTTTCGTGTCGACATTTCAAATGTGAAAAATATACGGATATGACATAAGCACTCGTCTAATCGAGATGACATTTGAAGTCAGTTCCATACATTTTTAAATTTGACATGTCGAAACGAAAGTAGCGTGCTGCTCTTTACTGGCCCTCCTATAGTAACAAAAACGTATGATGTAATTTTCGTGTAAAAGTTTAAAACAGACGGTCTTTCTTGAACGGTCTACGAACAGCTAGATGAAGAATATTTTAACTTTGTGAGGTAAATATTAAATTATTTACTGCAAGAAGAAAGTTATTGAACAAAGGACAGCTGATAATTGATTCTACAATAGGTCTCGTGTCAGCTGCAACTACTCACAAGTCAGTTTAATTAAAGTCTGAGCTGCTTTCGATCTAGTTGGAGCCGAAGCTTCTTGAACGCGGGATTTGTATTTAGGGATAACAAATTTGAGAAATTAAAGAATTGATTAATTATGACGTATTATTTAATAAGACGTCATACGTCAAGTTTAGGCAAAATTCATCATCCAGATTCATAAGAAAAAACATTACATAAAAAAAAAATTGTCTCTCAATCTATACTTGATATTCAAAATGCCATAAGGACAGTCAGTAACTCTGCGGAATCACCCGAATCAGGTAGATTCGGGTGACCAGACTGTTTAAAAAAGTATCTCTCTCTCTCTTTATCGTCAGTCCCTCATGGCGGAGGATCGTATTATCAAGATCGTTAGCTTCAAGGTTGCATCTGGAGCGGATGGTCTGTCTCCACCGGTTTCTGTCCTGCGCGTCTCTTACAACTATGCAGAATTCGCAGGACGATGAGCTTTTCGCTCATAATCAAAAAGTACATAAACGCTTAAATACAGCAGAAAATCTTATATTTTGCCAGTGTAAAATTTCATTATACCAAAGGTGTCCGAAGGGTCAATTAAATATTTTATATGGCTTGAATCAAAATTAAGGAGACTGCATCACATAAGAATGTTGGGTTTGCCCGTGTTTTATAGAAACTAAACTAGTAGCTTTCCGTCCGTGGCTTCGCCCGCGTGAAATTAATTTTTATGACATGAAAACGAATTATTTCAAAACAAATATGCCTATAGCAATCAGGAATAATGTAGCTTTTTCACAGTCACAAAATCTTTAGGTCGGTTCACTAGTTTCGCAGATTACCTACCTCAAACATGCAAACTCACAAACACTTACCTACCTCTTCATAATATTAGTGTAGATTAACAACGGAGGTACGGTCACCAACGAAAGTCGATACTTGTAAACACTCGTCACACTAACTGTTTTGACACTGTCATAACTTTACACGGGACGCTGCACCGAAATGGAACAAGTGATCAGAAATGAGGCCAAAATATAATTCGAAATTTCTGAAGTCACCTATCGTAGTTTACTTGACTGAAACTCGTGGTACATATACTGGTGCGGGAATTGAAGCTGCGATAGATTAGATTCGATTTATTCATCTCATAATACAAAATTACAATAAATATTACATTCGATATCACATACTTATAAGAATTTGCATTATGATCGTCAAAATTATTATAAAAAATTAAATACAAAATAAATTCACATGCCAATAAGAAGTAATACAATTCAGTCAAAAATAAAAATAAAATAGTTTATAAGTCATCCAAAGTTATAATTCAGATACACCCGAGATATGGTCTTGACAATGATAAGAAAATAATAGTTCAAGTTTCTTAAGAAAATGCCCAACTTATTGCCCATCAGAGGTTACGCAACGTGTCAAGCGCCATCCGCGGGGAGTCGTTCAATTTCGTTTTCGAGATATTTTATTTGTTCTCCAGCCTTCGACCAAGCTTATTGCAATATAAGATACTTACGAAGTTTAAGAAAGGATTTATGTGATCACGTTTTTCGGTCAAAAGCTAAGTTTAGAGGACAGTTTGTACATTTATGTCTACAACTGCAGTTACGTGAGCGAAGATTTTACATGGAATTCACCAAGTGATATTTAAGAGTTTTGGTTTGGTTCCGTACATCCGATCCCCAAAAAGTCTTCAATCTGATGCTGCCTATTTATGTCAGGAGGAATTAGCGGTCTCTATAATCATTGAAAGGGCTGTCTTCACTCTGACGTTTCCATTCGAGTCTAAACTATAGAATTTTTTTTTTTTTTTATATTGCCCGTCAAGATGACCTCACTCCACCTGATGGAAAGCGGTCGTGAGGTCCAGATATGAGGTTGACAAGCCCAGTCATTCAAACGAATCACAATGGTCTAGACAACAAATATTTGCGTGTGAAAACATATCATCCAATAAACGATGAAGCATTTTACTTGAAACTGATGAAAACTGAACACTAAACGGACAATACCTCATCAAGTCGTCAGTGCAATTATACACCACAGAAGCTATCAGAAAACAGCTAGGTAATACTTTCAGGTTCATTATCATCATTCGCAACTACCAGAACACCATCGTTTTCCAGCAGCCCAGTAATCATTTATACTTTATCAGGACGTACATTAAAATAACTGCTACCTATCAGAATACCGCAGACAATCAAACTTGGGAATTTCAGGCAACTACAACTTTCGCAAACTGCATGATTTTGTGGCTTACAGTATTCCACAGATTCCATTTCCAGATAAAGTTTTAATGTGAAAATCAAATCCATTTCAGATCTGTACAAAAGTTATTATACAGTCAACCGCATTTAGAGCTCAGCTAGGCCGGCATAAACTGATCTCTCGTTGCTAGAAACTCGCATACTACGCGGAGATGCTACGATGTCTACAATGTTACAGTTGTACTGTTGCTGACTGTACCTGCAAAATCGCGTCTAAACCTAGTCAGTCAAACTTTGCTGGCTTTAATGGGATTATGACTGGTTCGAAACTTGCTGCTGAACCTGAGAAGGGTCTAAGCATGCGGAATGCATTAGGATTTAAAGAATTATTGCCACAATTGATGGGCGTTGGGTTGATTACTATACTTGCCAAATGCAGGTTGTTGATCACAATACCGGGCTAAATCACGAAATATCTAAAATCACTTTGCCCGACCTGGTATTTGAACCCATGACCTCCTAATTTCGGGCCAAGCTAACCACTCGGCACCGTAAACGTTTTAATGATAAAACATGTAGAATAGATTACAATGAAAAGATGCACGACGTTATTGAGTTTAGCGAGGTCTGGCTTACACTTGAACTTCTGAACAGCCATTCTAAATTGAAATTGGAACCTCATTTACAAGTTGATATATGAACTTCTTGAAACTGGTTTACTCAAGTTCAGTCTCTAAAGTTACTTAAATTAGACTAATAATTTTCAAGTAAAACTTCGAGTTCTGATGTGTAGAATTTGGATTTGTTAGTTATTACTAAATTGCATTGCTAGGGCTTCTTTTCGAAATGAGTATATCTCCCTATTCGCGACTTCTTAAAAGTTGGTGGTGAAGTCACATTACGGGGTCCGGCCGTTATGGTCCCAGTCCGGTTCGCCCCCTGCCGGTATGCACCAACATTTAAAAAGTTGTTATTCCGGTATGCACCCGGCCGTTGCCCCTATAGTTTCTCTTTTTGTCATGATATTCGAATCAGTACGGTTAAGTAAACAATTGTTAAAAAATATATGAAAATTAAGATCAAAATCATGACTGATGTGTGTAGCTAATATGTAAGCTAGTATCTAAGCTAGTATGTAACAGTAGATCATTCATATCATGACAAAAAGAGAAAATATGGGGGCAACGCGGCCGGGTGCATACCGGAATAACAACTTTTTAAATGTGGGTGCATAGCGGCCGAGGGCAAACCGTACTGGGACCATAACGGCCGGACCCACATTACGTACCTACTCGTAGATCTAGTATTTGCCGATTCAAAAGTACTGTACTTGAACATGTTATTATTTATTAAAATAAAACTAATTTACGGATACGATTCTGAGGCCCGCATTCTGAAACAAAATCTGATCTTGAGTATAGATTTGAGTGACGTTTTTGTATGAACTGACGTTTTCAAATCTTTACTCAAGTACAGATTAATGCTTGAGTATGTTTCTAGAATACGGGCCTTACAGATCATAATAAAAAAAAATATTCAAAAAAAAAGTGATAGAACAAAGCGCTACAACAAAATTACTCGTTTGCAGGTCAGGTCGCAGATAAACTTTATCTAAAAATGTATTCTGTGAATGAAAGTAAAGTTTCACATGACACGGGAAATTGTATTTCAATATCATGTAGTCGCATGCAGCAGTTCCAATGTTTTGTTGTTTATCTTGCGATGTTCCGTGAGCTGGTTGCCGTCTCAAAGTTGGTTATTTATTTAGTTGTCAGTTTTGCCTGTAGTCACCTGTCTGTATGCTGGCTTAGACCGACCATCCACATTTGTAGCTGACCTAGGCTTAAGCGGTGAACAGATGTGTCCTAGCTTGAGTATGCAAATTCATTTATATTATCCAAACTGATAGAATGCGGTTGTGACATTATCTGTTTGTTAAGTCTAAATTGCGAGATTCATTTCAATGGAGTTTGGTTCAGAGATAGATAGGACCTTGAATAAGAACATAGGCTATGTTTAGTGTCCATAAAATCATGTACAGTTGACCAAAAATGTGGTCTATTGCCTACAGTTAAGATTCATCAGAATGTCATGAAACAACAACCTATTCTAACAACCTCTGTCAAAACTGGTTGACCATTTTCTTGGTCAACTCAACCGTACACAGCATCTCTGTATTACTTAGTTTGCAAGTAATAACTATGAACTTTAAAAATAAAACTAAGAGTTTGGGAAACCCATCATTTCTCAAATTAAAATAGTGTTACGGATGGTGAATTTTGAATGGAAAACAAGAAATACGCAACTTGAAATAATTATTCTATACAGATAAGCCATGGGCATCAGTTAGTTGAATATTAATTAATGCATGCTTTAATTATTGACATGGGGATCCCTTACGCCCAGCAGGCATTGCGCCTATGATTTCATTCAGTGCTACCTGTGTTTTGCTAACCAAATAATAATTTTACTGGCTCTTTTATTACTTAGATAGTCAAAATATTACTAGATCCAAAAATAATTTAGTTCACCTAAAGCCCACACAACTGGTGTCTAATAGGGCATGATTTACACGTAGTAAATATTCAGCTTCAAGCAACGATCATTAATAATACATTACTTACAATTATCTGAAACAGATAGATAATTTAGGTTGGTTTTCGCCGTTGCCTCTTATCAAGGTTGCAAACCCTAAAAACTACACCATAACATGACCGACGTTCAGGACTATCCTAAATAGCGTAATCAGAGGCGATTGAGTTGTTGCTGTCGCAGTGAACGAACCAACCACACGTGTTGGACTACGGCGTCATCCACATACAATCTAGCATTTGTTGGACCGCATTAAACGGTTCGGTCACTCAATCTTCTGTCGCACCATCCAGACGTAGACGTGGAACGCTCTTCCATGTTTCCTTCCTCCTACAGTCCCGGAGTCGTCAAGTGAGCGTGAAAAGGCGATTTTGCGGGCTTTCAATATGACGCTGACCAGCTTAGCGATTGTTTTGCATTACTGTGCTTGAGGTGGAATTAGGTCACCGTGGGGCAAAGAAGACTCAAAATGCCAACCTGCAGTATAGTCGGAAGCACATGCTTGTGGTACTGGTCCAGCATGGCGTTGGTTGCGGTGAGCTGCTGCACGTAGCAGTTGTGCGAGTCGTAGTACGTGGCCAGTGCAGCTGGGCTCGGGTTGTTGCAGTAGTTCAGGAACGCTAGCCGGTAATCGTGACGACTCTGAAAAATGTAAAGAAGGAGGTTAGTTTTTTGAGTTTGACGACCGACTTGGTGTAATGGTTAAGAAGTTGGCTACTACACCAGAGGTCGCGGGTTCGATCCCCGCACAGTACAAACATTTGTGTGCATGAACATGTCTGTTTGTACTGGTCTGGGTGTCTCCTATGTATAATAAGTATGTATTTACAAAAGAAAATGTATTTAAGTATGTTTATCCGTTGTCTAGTATCCCATAACACAAGCTTTAATTAGCTTACTTTGGGGCTAGATGGCGCTGTGTGGAATAATGTCCAGGGATATTTATTATTATTATTATTATTAGTTTTTATTTACGCTTCTGTACTTATTTGTTCCTTTATTTCCAGCGTGATCATTTACTATTACAAACACTAAATGTGGTAGTTTTTTAAATACAGAGACACCGAAGTAGCCTGTCTTTTTTGGATTAAAGCAAATGGTTATGTTGATCACTAACTTTGTTATTATTATATTTTTGACTGGGCTAGTTTCTGGTAAGATTCCGGCTGGGCTAGGTAGCTGGACTAAGGTGTTATCAGATAATCATGATATTGCATTGGTACGAGTAGCCACCCTGCGTCTAAGCCACAGTTCGGGTAGACGATCAATTACTCGTATAAAAAACATCCATATTTATTTCTGGCCATACTGTTCAAAACTAATCCCCATGTAAGTTTTGTGTTTGATCATTATAACTACATATTTGGCCTCATTTACCAGTAAGCTTCCATGATTTCTTAAATAATCAGACAGCGTGAATATTGGTTCAAAATACCGCACAAGTAAATGTACACAATACTTTGATTGACGTGTGCTAACAAGCAACCGATATTATACCGTATCAGCGAATGAAAGACGCCAATACCTCGCTACATCAGCAAAATAATTGATTTCACTATAGGTGGTAAGCATAACGTTTCTGGGATAGTAAATACAGTAAAAGTAGTACATAATATTGATAGACAATTTATAAATAAATATGCGCCAGACAACACACCACTTGTTATCGCAGTAAGGATCAATATCCTTGTGTTACGAGGTACCAGACACGGATTTAAGTCAAGGGCGTCTCCCAGCACATCAAGACCCGAGTTAATTCAGAAAAGGTCGTTTCCTAAATTGACCCGACCGGGACTTGAACCCGGGACATCATGTATGACGAGGCGAGAAACCACGCTACAGCGCACTACACCAATCGTGTCGTCAAACGAAGGGTTCTGAAGGAGAAACGTAGGTCTAACTCTAAAATATTTCTAAACTTCTGGATGATTCGTTTCACGCTGTGGATAGGAGCGGTTGGTTAAATGCGTACAATTAGACAAATGCCCCAGAGAGGGAGAAGTGGGTTTGTTTCCCGCACAAGCATTCGTAGGCAATTATTTCTTCACTCTAAGAGAAAAAAATATTTAGGTACTAGATATTTTTTATTTGAACAGTGCGATTTTTAAAGTTTAAGAGGAGACTGCTGTTCCGCCCGAAGGCAATATCTCATATTTTATTCTTATTGTACATTATAATCTATCAATTTTAAACCATACTTACTATATTAAGCCAAGTAAATCCTCATAACGTATTATTATACTGTAAATTGAAATATATTTTTATATATTTCAAAAGCTCTTTCAGAGAGCAGATTATTCCAGATTGCACCGGTAGGTAGAGATTATACAGGATTATTTGTTCACCAGCGAGTGGACTGAAAGGCTACGCAGATTACGTAATACAGGCTAGGTTTCCGTTTACATTCTATAAGTTGGATATTGGAAATCCAACAAAGTCCCACACAACCTATTAGAAAATGTTTTACACAAAATTTAACAAAGAGATAACTTCGGCTAATTAATATTCCCTTACCAGGTGTTAATAAAACCAAAATCTACAAATTTGTTATTAATAAAAATGTTTACGAATCTTCAAGCCATCACGATTACACAGCTATTTATTTCAAGACCAGCGATATATTTAGATACCATGACACTGATCAATATTATGCGCCAGACAACACGCCACTTGCCATGGTCTCGAATTAGGGATAAATTTCATTTTGTCACGAGTGTACCAGACCAGGAATTAAGCCAAGGGCATCTCCTAGTACACACAGACTCGAGCCCGAGCATCTTCTGCACAAATAACTTAAGAGCTAGTGTGCTTATATGGTGTACGTGTGCTGTAGACGGCCACTTTATAATATTAATTTCCTTTCTCATGGCAAGCTACTCAGTGATGAAACACGTTGCGTTATTCCACTAAACCGTCTTCGACCTACGCATGGAGTGCTGCAGACATCGCTTAGTACAGTCAACAGCAGATATAATGCGACCAAAAAATTCTTGCTAGTGTGTATCTAATTATAACTAAAGTAACTAGTTGCTTAGTGCTGACAACAACCAGAACGCTTTTGTTTGATAGCTAACTATGCTTATTTTGAAAATAACTTTAAATTATTTCATTAAGTACATTTTTCTCGTTCCCGTAGGATTTTTGGTATATCATCTTTTAGTGCTTCCCTACACTTCTCAAGAAACCTTTCTAACCAAGGAAAAGTTTCGGTGTTGTCATTCACTCAGTCAGTCAGTGAGTACCGGAAGAAGTGTAAATATTGTTTTACTTAAATTTACGCGAACATTACTCAGTACACATTGAAATTAAACCACTTTACGGATTCTACTCACGGAATTTATATTTTTAAAATTTCTAACCCGACGTTTCGACTCCTTTACAGCAGTCGGGGAAGATAGATGGAATCTACCACCTGCTTGGGATCCGGTAGTTAAACTCATTAAGCCTAGGGGGCAGCGCAATATTGTAAGACTTCAAGATACGGTTAGTTCGTTCTGCGTGGATAGGAACGTTCCCGGAGATGATAGTGAAAATGACGGTAGTTGAGTGACGATTGCTATGTAAATAATTACTTTCTTGACATATAACATCTGAGTCATCCCGTGATCACGACTGCTGTAAAGGAGTCGAAACGTCGGGTTTGAAAATGTAAAATATAAATTCAGCGAGTAGAATTTTAAATGTTGACATGACATCTGAATTGCTTAACTGCTTTTGATGCTGAGTTGCTTACAGTCAGTCATTCAGACAAGTGGATAAATGGGATCGTTTAGGATCCTTTATGGATATTGGTAAATTAATTATATTATGGTTGGTAATAGATGGACTAATGAGAGGCTGCCCGTAGGCGGGTTCATTTCAGCCCATCGATTATTGGCCAATTAGAGGCTTACAACATTATTATATTCTCTATACCTTCGTGTGTAACGTATATTGTGTATTGCAATTTGATATTAGTTTGATGGGTAAACGTTAACAAATATCATTTCATCACACGCCTACATGGCCTGAAACCCAAAAATGTTCCCTTGTTTTATGGAAATCAGATCCAATGGAGAGACCACAAACATCCAAATCCAACATGAACATTGGATACATCAACAGATGTTTGCAATGCCAGTAATTTACACGTAGATCCAGATAAAAAACAAGGTTCTTTCGTCAAAAAAACAGCGGAAAGTTCACACGTGTTTAGTTATTCTAGTAGCGAAAGGAAAGATTGTTCAGTATTAATAAGATTGGAATCTCAAACAAAGAGACGAAAGTAATATCACGGAGATATTCAATCGTTTGATACGAAAAGAAGAGAAAGAATCACGAGTTGAAAATGAAATGTGACTGGAATTCTAGAAAACTTAAATATGTTGCAGAAGTACCTAGTTACTTTAAATTGCTTCTATGAAGATTTATTTATTTCAGAAACAAGTACATCTATTTTTACAGGAACTATCCTAATACAATAATGTAGCCAGCCTTATACTAATATTATTACTTATTAAATCTAATCATGCATTTAATTTAGTTCCCATATTAAAATTTACTTTATTAAATAAACTCAGTCTCAAATTTAGCTATTGATTACATTATATTATCTATTAAATAATTTCCTCTTACTATTACTATGTCAATAAAATAAATTAAAAAACAACCATAAGGGCGAAATCATTACCAGCACAACACTTTTAAAGTTACTTTATTGAACTGAGGCTGAGGGAGTAGCGGCGTCCCGATCCGCACAGTTACGACGAGAGGTGGGTGATAATTACTCGTATCTGCCGGCGCTAGGGCCTCGTCCGCCTCGCACACGCTAATCCCACCCGCTATGCATTCCGAGCACAACACTAAATCCAGCTGCCTATTGTAACAATGCGCTGCGCTATTCATCTGAGCGAGCTCACAGAAAGGAACAAAATAATCAAAATAGTTTTAAAATAATCAAATACATTTTCATTAGTTGAATGTAAGTTAAAATCACCCAGAACTATCATTGCCTTATATTTAACAGACCATTGTTCAATTATTCATTTTTTTTTTTAATATTGCCCGTCAAGATGACCTCACTCCACCTGATGGAATGCGGCCGTGAGGTCCAGATATGATAAAGTCGGTTTCTGTACTACCTGGCGGTACGAGTATATAAACCACGCAACAAAAGAATAAATGCCTATTATTTAAGATGAGTAAGACTGGTCAAGCAAAAGTTTTTTCTCAAATTTTTAGCGCCAAAAGTTTGTAATGACCATGCTTGGCGTTGGCCATGGTTTGGCATGTTGGGCGTGGTCCATTAAATGCACCAATTTGATTAAAACGATGGAGGGCGTTACGGTTTTCAGTTGTTGATACCTTCTAATTATCATTCAATTTCTTTTGAAGCAAGATTGTCGTCATTGGACGTTGTCCATTTTATTACTGGTTATTTGATCGCTCACGCACATGAAGTTTCGTATTGTTTACGTTAGAATTTCAAACAATTACCCTACTTCATGGAGGGGTACCGCCCCTTTAGTGATGTGCCACCACACGAGAGTGTCGTGGCCTAGGGGTTAAGCACCCCAACTCGGATCGAGGATCGCGTGGTCCCGAGTTTAAATCTGGCCAGAACCAAAATCTTTGTGTTCATTTTTGAATTTCCGACTAACTCTCCGGTGATGTAAAACATCGTTAAAAAACAAAATTAACCCGGATAACAAGGCTCACTACATACCATGATGGGTTCTAATACCATTGGGGAAAAATGGGCTTCTGAGTGTTCCGTTTACCATGACGGCAACCGTCACTTGCCTCTGACTACCCAGTTTGGGATCGTGATGGTATGTATGTGTGTTTGTATGGGTGTATACGCCAAAAGCTAGTGTCTTTATAAGCCTCTCACACACGAACGGCAGTTGGGTGGGGTAATAACAAAGAGTAAGAGCTTCAAAAGTGTTTGCTGGAAGCTTCAACAAAACAAGTTAGAGATACACTGACCGTAACATGGAATTCGTTTGACTATCAAGAAGGCCCGCTTTAAGCACGCCTGTGCCTGCTTCTGAAGGCAAATACAAACATACAAACATAAAATGGAGTAGATGACGCAAGAGCACGCTCACAGGTTAAGACAATTGATGTCAAAATCAAATAGATAGATAAAGGGGTAATGTTGGCGTCATTTTTAAAATTTCGCCAAACCACTATTATTATGAAAGTATATATCAAGGGGAACAAACTTTATCATGAAGCACATATAGCTAAAGTATATCGAAGCTGAGATATTAGGTATTTTATTTTTAGCTAACAACTCAATTGAATTTCATCTATACCAAGGAAAAGGATAAACGCGGCATTGTTTATAATAGTTTAAACTGGTTTTAAACATCCAAGGCCAGTTTTTAATGACCAGGTCAAATATTAGGCCAATATTGTTCTTGTATTGTAGGTAAAAAGACTTTCAGGTGTTTTTCCCAAGTAATGTCGCTAATATCGACGGTTAAGAACCAATAGTTGACCATGTCCATGTTAGGGGGGTCGTTTTTCGTGATAGCTTGCTTTCCACTTCCTAATGCCAAATACTTAACATCTACTGCTAAATAGACAATATTATCGTTAAGGATATTTACTTGATGTATTGCTGGATGTACTTTTATGTGAGAAATATACCCAACAGGTACATCTTATTTCTTTGCCTTTCTCCCATTTTTGCATCCTTTTTAAAAGCTGTTAGATGAGATTAGCTCCTTATAGTACTCATATCATTTCAGAACTAATATTTTTGTGGAACCAAGGCAAAAAATATCATATAAATCATATCTCAACTCCGATATCACTTATAACAATTCTAACCACTCAGATATGTTTCTTTTTTTGGGTGTTATGAAACAGTGATAAAATTATTGCTGGCCGCCAATAAAAAAAATTACACCACCGGTCCGCCCTTTACACGGTCTAGTTATAACTTCTTTCTGAATCCAAATTTAAAATTATTTGATAAAATTATTGGTCTATAGTTGCAATCCATCAACAATTATAGAAGTGGAGAATGTCTGAAATGAGGAAACAGCATTCAGTACCTATTGTCTATTTTTTGCTCTTCCGCTCAATGATTTTTCTGATTGCAAATATAATTAGGCTTTTGCTAAATGAGGGATATGATAGGCCTTTATCAGTTTATACTTCAATTGACTTTAGTTGGTACACAATTGGTTCTTGGTGCACAACTTTCCCTTTGGTCTTGAATTGGACAACAGTTATGGTATATTTAAAAGTTAACATTTTATAATTTTTAGTGTTGTAAATCTATATTGTCATGACTTCGTAGGAAGAGCGAGGTTTTTCCAAAACAAATATCTTTTGTGTATTTTCTGGGAAGCCCCGCCAACTTTTTTGTAAAAGGTTTACTGACAGAAAAAGCTTTTTAAGTCTTTATATTTTTTTATATTTGATAAAAATGGAGGTTTACTTCCGCAAAAACGCCATTTTGACTTGACGTCACAATAAGCGTTTTAAAGTGGCACACTTGGTTTTTATTCAGATCGCCTTCAGATATTTATTTATGTTCATGTAGCCAATACCTAGTAGATGGAATGAAACGTAAAGGAGTGCCAATAGTGCTTTTTGGCAAGCGCGAAAATTGTGGCTGTATAATGGGTTTATTTTCATAGCGGGCCGTGAAAGTCAAAAAATAATAATATTAATTTTATTAGAAACTTTGATGATGTGAAATGTGAACCTACTGACTTCACGTTTGTCAAATTGCATTTGTTAAATTGACTTTACCCAGCTGTAATTATGAAAAACACAACCGTTGAATGTACAGCAGAAAAACATAAGATACGCCATAATTACTGTACAGGCTACCAACATACTGCTGGGACACGAAGTCACTGAAATCAAGTCATTCCTGCCACTGGTGGGTTATATGATTATTAAACCGATATTCTCGCTAAATACAGGTTGAAGATAACATACCCGGGGGGGTTGGCTAAGAGCAACACGGCACGACGATTTCTACAATAGAAATCTTTCAAATGTATGGAGATGACATAAGCTGTCAGTGGCGCTAATGTCATCCCCACACATTTGAAAGATTTCTATTGTAGAAATCGTCGTGCCGTGTTGCTCTTGGCCAGCCCCCCAGTACCTATGCCGTTACTTTACATAAGTAGCGTTTATTGTAGGTCTTCTCCTTCTTGCAGTGCCTCTCCACTACTGGAGGTTGGCTTTCAGCTTCAGTTATAGTATGTACCTTAATCATTTGTATGGTATTTTGGTGCAGCGCCTCCCTGAATTGTAATGGAAAGAAAAATAACATACAAGTTGCTGTTGTTTTCTATCGTAGTTTACGTAGTGTAATAAAATCATGGTAGAGGCGCTGAGCTGTGTTCAAAACTATACTTGATCTACTTGGGCATTAGACCGCTTTACATTAGCGCGACAGCAGCGGATGCCTTCACAGGGAAAGCGTAGCTCCTTCGAATCCAATGACGAGACCAAGATGGAAAGACCGGATTGTACGATAGGATCAACGCCTTGAAGAAAGCCAACCCCAAGTTGAAGACTTTGCTCGCTATTGATAAGATCTTTATAAAAATAGCGGCGCTGCCGTCATGCGACAGTGGCGTGCTGCTGCCCCGTGGCCTGGATTATTAGTATGTACTTTGTGTCTGTACACTCGCGTCATCTATTTCAGTTTATTTTTGTGTGCGGTCCGAACTCACTGAAGCGCGCTTTGCTGTGATATTGCCTGTCATCGCTTTTTAGCGGTCACTTGATCCTACGTCCGGCTCCGTTTGTTTATAAGATCAAACGCTTTTGTGGATAACTAAATATTGAAGTACTATAGTACCATAGCTGTGATAACTAATAACACCAATACTACGGGATTGACCCGCTAGTGCAATGTTAGATTCTCCCTATAGCGTCGGCTCCCCTAAACTAGATATTAAGGATTAACGAGTTGAAGTATATAGACATGTGAGTCGTAGAATTGAAAGAAGGTGGTGGAGAAGTGTTCTAGAGTGAAAACCGCAGTCCAGCACAGCTACCACTCGCTAGGTGGGCCGTAGACCTGGAATAAATGTCAGGAAGCGGTTGGATGCAAAAAGACGAGGACCGCGTGTGGTGGCGCTCTTTTGATGTGATGTCTAGTGGACGCTTAGAGGCTTAAAATTGATGACGACGACCCTAAAACTGCCATGGTCTTCTAACTATAAATCCTACTCATATGGTGTGCCTATACAAATGAATGCTTAACTTTCATACTGAAGTTGTCTAAGTTTTGTTATACATCAAATAAATAAACAGATAAGATTCGTAGTGTTACTAAACCAACAGAGCTTGTCAAAATTTTTTAACCCAGTAAAAGTTACCTATACCTATAACCAAATCATGCTAAATAATTCAAACCTCTCAAATAAAATTCGTATCTTTGTTTAGGAGGTACGACAGAAAATGCTACCTATTCTCGCTGTGGTACGAATTTTCCTTCCTGCATTCGTTCTCGAATTATTTACACGGTTGACATTCGCAAACATTGTTGGAGACAGCACTAGATGAATCTTGTAGAAGAATGAGTTCTGCAAACATTACTAGTAACCAAAAAAAGGTAAAAGTGAACTTGCATACACAGAGACCATTTTGTTAATATACCGTATGTAGTGGTGGTATTTTGGTAGCGAAACCAAAAAGTGGCGTGACACTACTACGACACTGCTGATATTTCTACTCCCTAGGAAAATAATAATTAAATTAAATTCATTACCTTATTTTCTTATTTCAATTTAAACGAAATTCAACTTATGACATCCATTGTTTACGTAATGTTTACTGATGATTTTGAAATAAGTGATTTTTTTTCAGGATGAATGGGAGGAGGGTAAGAGGATTTAACACTTAACTATTTTCTATACAAAAATATAAATATAAATAAATATGCGCCAGACTACACACCACTTGTCACGGTCTCGAAGTAAGGATAAATATCCTTGTGTTACCAGGAATTAAGCCAGGGGCGTCTACCAGCACACCCAGTCCCGAATAAATACAGAAAAGATCGTTTCCTGAATATACCCAACCGGGAATCGAACCCGGGACACGAGAGAAGTCAAGGCGCGAAACCGTGCTACCGCGCACTACATGTTTCTAAATACATACTTAAATAGATAATAACACCCAGACACACAACAAATACAAATGTTCGTCACACAAATATTTGTCATGGGTGGAGATCGAACCCACGACCTCCGGCGCTAAAGGCAGGATCGCTGCCATTGCGCCAACAGGCCAGTCAATTTGAAATTGTATTTCAAGTGTTTCTGAATATCTAAGAGTCATGTTGTATGAATGCTCTTTCTTCGTTATAGAGTATGTAATAGAGATACACTTTTTTGTTGGCTGCTTGATTGCCAAGTAACTCGTCGCTGCCATAATCTTGCCAATATCGCGTTTCGTTCGTTTTACAAGGGCAATGACCTTTAGAAAACCTACGGTGTTGAATTCTTTCTATTACACATGTTGCTGAGACACAGTAATTGAAAAATTGGCAACACTCTAAATTGGCTTTGTTATAAAGTTTTGTTATTTAGAATTCGCTGTTTTGTTTATCAAAAGAAAACAATACTAAAGAAAACCAACCTATCGCTAACCAGGGGCCATATTACAATTCCTTAAATCTTGCCAAGTTCACATCCTAAACTGAGCGTAGCGAGCAAATTCGTTATATTGTGATCTTTCATTTCCAGCCAGTCAGAGGTTACCTGGCTCTAACGCATTTCTCAAGCTAGATTATAGCCTTATTATTATTGATTGGTTCTTACACAAAATTACAGTTAAAAAAGATAAATTAAGGCAAGCCTGTACTTTACAGGTAAACTTATCTCTTGAGAGAGATATTAGGTATAGAGGAATCAAAACTCACTGTTCTCGTCCTGATAAACTTCTCTAATGCTTTCAATGCCGTGAATCATGATATTCTGCTTTCGATTTTCTCCCACCTGCGTGTTTCTCCACCGGCCTTGAAGTGGTTTGCTTCGTATCTTCGTGACAGGCAACAGGTTGTCCGTGTTAAACAAGCATTTTCCGACTGGTGTGTCCTCAACTCTGGGGTCCCACAAGTAGGTAGGAGCAACACCAACCAATCGCTTATGTTTCTGAATATCCAAGAAGTTTTTTCAGAATTCAGATGAAGCATATTTTTAGGCACAAGCTGTTTGTAATCCGGGTCATTATCATCTCTCCGTTACTTTTCTCCGTCTTAATTAAATTTGTTACGCTCCATCTGCGCTGCTCGTACCACCTTTATGCTAACGACCTGCAGCTCTATAAACGATGTTGTGCTGATCAATTTGAGAAGACCGTTTATGCTCTGAACGAGGATTTAAACCGCTTGTATGACTGGGCCAACAATTTTGGAATAGCATTAAACCCCTCAAAATGCCAAGCCATTATTATAGGTACTCTGCATTTCCTGGCAAAGGTTAACAGTGGGGCTAATGCCTTGCTTAAATGTGATTCCCTATTCTGAAAATGTAAAAAACTTAGACCTATTTATAGATAGGGAACAAACATATAACTGAAATCAGCAGAAAGGTGACAGCAGGTTGTACATACACAATTATCAAAATTATACATAAACATATAGGTTAAGATAAATAAACACAATAGATACTAAAAACATATGTTTATGCTAAAAAAATACATTTTAGACGAGTCGTTGTTAAGATAATGTTTTAATCGTGTTAGATAAAAATGTCTTTTTCAGTTATTTTTGAAACAACATATGACTTTTCACTCTAAAAATTATACAGTAGCGACATACAGACAAAGGTAAATTTTGGTATCTGTAATTGCAGCCTTTGAAGCTGAATGCGCGGAAATGGAAAAATAATGCGATTACTTTAACACGTTTCGCGAATATATTTCCCGGTACGGGAACGTAGTTACATTGCGACAGGGACGGAGTCAGGTCGCTAGAGCCCAGGAGAAATAGAGCTGGGATAGCAAGCTTTTCCACCAATTTCAAAATAAAAACATATCGACGGGTCGCGGACTATTTGCTTTAAGCGGCACCTTGGGCGATATTGAGTTATATATAATAATCGGAAACAACGGATGTTTTTGCGTCGTTCGAGCCGGGTTTCATGAAGATCTGAGCACTTTGACCAAACCTTCTTTCCAATTTTTTTACTAAATAAGCTACTAAATCCATACCGTATTTATAATGTATGATAAGTATATTATTTTGCTTAAGTATTGTATGTGTGTGTATTTTATATTTTAGTTATTAAGTTTTTGTACAGTCTTTTATCATCTTGCACCACCACTTAATTTTTCCAACCTGATTCTCTCCCCGAAGGTTGTCTGCCGCCTAAATTATACATCCAATTTAATTACTTGAATCTGTAAAATTTTGTTTGTGCAACAAAGTTTATGAGATAAGATAAGATAAGATACTCTTTATTGCACAAAAACAGAGGAAAAAAAAACAAGGATTACAAAGAAAGTTGATGTACAATTAAGGCGGTCTTATTGCTAAAAGTAATCTCTTCCAGACAACCTACTACAGGTAGAGGAAGGATGACAGAAAGGTGCAACAAGTGCAGAGATATAAAAGGATTGAAATATATTTTAACTAATAAATAAATTACATAATTGTATATATAATAAATACAAAATATCATATAACCATATAATATATATATATATATATATAATACAGGACAGGACATTGTAATAATAACAACGAAATAACTAAAGTAGACACAGGATAACACTAACAACAAGAGGAAAATAGAAAGAAACAAGAAGACGAGGAGATAATTTAAGTAAGAGTAAAAAAATGTGCTTTCACTCTAGTTTTAAAGACAGGAAGGGACTGTGACTGTCTGATGGACAAAGGTAAGGAGTTCCATAAACGTATGGATTTCACAGTAAAGGAGTTTGTATAGGTGTGAGAGGAATGAGGAGGAAATTTAAGATGAAGTTTTCTATCTGATCGCATCATACTATGATCCCGAGTCGGTTGCAGAAACTCAAAGCGCTCTTTGAGGTAGGGCGGGGACAATGGGTTAAACGAGATGGTGTAGAGAAGAGATAGGACATGTAAATTGCGACGAAGACGTATAGGGAGTCAGTTAAGCTGAGCTCGGTACCCTGAGACATGGTCATACTTTCGTAGACCGAAAATTATGCGAATGAGGAAGTTCTGAAGTCGCTCAAGCTTATTCAGGAGATTCTCATTGAAATCCAAGTTACAGCAGTCTGCATAATCAAGTAACGGCAAAAGCAATGCCTGTACAAGCGCAATTTTGGTGGGTATCGGCAAGAAATTACGAAGTCTGCTTAAACAGTTTGCTGATGCAAATATTCTTCCGCTGACCTCGCCAACCTGCTTTGCCCAAGTTAGAGAATTATGAATATGAATGCCTATATATCTTTTTGACAACCTTACTGAAAGGTATTTAAACACCGTCAAATATAATTGATGGCAGTTCCCTCCAATCAACTCTGGAAATCATCCACGAAATGCCGACAATTATTGCCTGTGTTTTTGCAGGGTTAACCATAAGGCCAAACGACCTACTCCAGTTCAAAATACGGTTCAAATCTGCGTTAACAACTTGAACGACACTGGTAAGGTCACCTAAGCTACCCTGAGAATATATTTGGAGATCGTCTGCTTAAAGGTGATATGAAGAAGAAAGACTAAGAGTAATAGAGTTAATAAAAATAGCAAAGAGGAGAGGAGACAGAACGCCACCTTGCGGTACACCGGCATTAATACTGCACCATGAGGAGAAAGAATCCTTGACACGGATGCGTTGCCGGCACCCATGCAAGTAACTATGAAACCAATCAATTACTGTTGGGTTTATCTTATCTTATCACTTTTATGGCGCTTCATACAATGTGAAAAGTAGGCCCAATTTAAGAGTGCTCTGTATGAACCGTCACGAAATTTGTACAATTTCACAAAAGGTGAACTTTAGTCATACATTTTTTTCTGCGTCCAACCTATTTTTTTTCCTTTCGTAAAATAATCAACAACGGGCGTTTGAACCGTTCCGATCTTTAACCTGTTACTGAATTAAGCTTTTCCTAGCTCTTGAATTGAACAGCCATCGTGTATTCTTTTGCTTACATGGTAGTTGATACATTTAGGTAGTTGATGAGTTATGCACTCAAGGGGTTAAAGGGTTTTGCTTGGACCTTATTATTTTTTACACAGGCGTTTAAATAACTTTGCTCTGCTCTAAAAAAAGGAAGTGTTTTGCCATTTTGTTTCCGGCGACATTTATTTCTTGTATTAGTAGCTTTTATGAAATTAAACTAATCAAACATGTTGTTATTTATATTATAGAAATAGCTAATGTTACTTTTCCCTGAATGTAATGAAGATTTTTTTGTTATAGTTTTTTTTCCGAAAGCAATAACTTTAAATCGCTCCCCTGTAAAGTTCAATAAGTGTCCCTTAAAGCAAATAGCCCGTGAAACGTCGATATTATCGAGCACAGAAAGAAACAACATATCTCCAAAACCTCTGATCCTGCTTGACACACATTTTGTGCTTCTTCCACTCTCATTTATCTTTAAGAAAAAAAATACATGTACCTACAAGAAGGTCACGTCATTTATTAATGTTTTCTCTTACAGATTCACAGACGTGGCCTAGTAAATTATAAAAAGCAGTAGTTTTTCACTCCTTACTTAAATACCTACAATCCTATACAGATTAAACATGTTTTTGGGTGGTCCTTAGAGAACTGTCATAGTATAAAAAAAAACAAGAAAAACACTTGGGGTCCTGAATCAGGTTTCCTGGGTATTGCCTTTTTGCAACGGTATTTATCATTACAATATTATTGTGAGAAAAGTATTTGGTTTCCTCGCCCCGGGTAGTTACGGCTCTGGTGTCTGGGGACTTCTTTCGGGAATTGAAATTCTTGAATCGAATTACCCTTTTTCCGATTTCACTACGCTAGTACGAACGAACTTAGTTTCACTATTGGGAAAACAGAAATATGAGATACTTTGTACTAGGCTAGATAATATTTCAATATCGACTTTTATCCCAGCTGAAATATTGACTTTAACTAGTAGCAATTTATGGTTTCATTTAAAATAGTACTTCTTTGACTGTACTTTGGTAAGTTAAGGAAGGGTATCTTAGTTAGAGTGAACTTTTTCATTTTAAAATAAAAACACGCCGGCTAAAGTTCGGTTTCAGAGATGTTTCTTTCCAAGGACGCTTAAATTGTGGAATGAACTCCCTGCCGAGGTTTTCCCGATGAGTTATAGTATGGAGTTCTTCAAGAGGGGTTTGAAAAGGTTTTTGCAGGGTCGACAACGCGCGAGTGATACCCCTGGTGTTGCACGTGACCATAGGCTGCGGTAACCGCTTACCATCAGGTGGTCCGCATGCTTGATTGTCACCGAAGTGGTATAAAAAACACGTATTTTATGAGAAAGGTATGATATTTCTATGTAACTGTGAGGAAGAAATGTTACGATTTAGTATGGAAGAAAATATCCGGCAAATGCCCCACGGCTCTGATGACAGGCTTTTGCTTTTTCATGAAATTTTCCATGACTTTTCACAGAGATGTTGCTGTATCTCACAGATGCCGCGTTGGATCTCTGATTTGAGCTCAGCAATTGTTTTTGGTTTATTCGCATACCTACATCCAAGATTACCTACACAAAACCGTAAAGAAGAAAAGCACGTGGCGATTATAAAAACGGCGGGATTTATCTTTAAATAAGCCTTCATAAGCTAAGCCTATTTAGTTTAAATTATCTCATTAATATAATTGATTATTCCCGTGTTCTGTAGCAATAATTGGCCTTTCACGTGACTTGCGTTATTTTGCTCAGCTCCAGTAACGAGGTAACATGGCCGGTAATGCGAGACACATTTAAAAAAGTGAGTGAAAAAGTTGGTTACGAACTGAAAATAAAGTAATATTAATCGGGATTTTCCTGACGAGCGGATTTTTAATGAAGGTACTCATTTTACCACAATCTTAATGATGGCAATTGATGGCGCGGACAAAATAATAAGGACTGCCGCCATCATTAACTTAAACATTGAGCTTCACAATTATTTTGGAGCTCCAGTTATTTTATGTTTTGTTGTTTATATTTATTTACGGGCTTTCGGGGCGAGCAATTTAAGAAACCTCAATCAAATGTAGACCGCTTGATGGAAAGCGGTTACCACAGGCTAAAAACACGAGTCACACTAGCACCCGATTCCAGACACGACAATAAAAAGTTGAGCACCTTTCAGGTTGATGCTATTCTGTCACATGCCAGTAGATGTGAAAGGGACAGGTAAACATTTAAGGTTTGCTCAACTTTAATTGTCGATTCTGGATTAGGACGACATTGTAACTACATAGTTAAGTTACTTTGTACTGTAAGTCTAAGGGCAACTTTTACAACAGCACCCTTTTTAGCCAGTGATGATTTATTTTTATCTATACTATAGTATTTATGATACTTATATGTTTATGCACACACGTATGTCCGACGCAAATGGCCGTGCGTCATCTCAGTCTGGGCCTACTGAAATTCATCGCTTGGGCCTATAAAGCCCAGGCTATATGCTGAGTGAGGTCCATTTGTCTTTTTGGGCATCGGGACACCGCTGTCTGATGGTATGATATTTTTTTTCCTGTTACCTATATGTTTTGTTGTTAATGCCTACTTCTTTTGTGTTTACTTTATAAATGTAACGATTTCCATAAAGTTAATAAATGTTTTTCTATTTCTATTTCTATATATTTACCTAACACTTCTCTGCAGACAGTCATCATTCATTTTTCGCAGCCATAAGACGTCCCCTGTAGGGCTAAGATGCGCGCCTGCGGAAACTTTTGTCACGTGTTATCACGTGCAATTAGAGGGTGCGAGTAAAAGCGCGAGATAATTTTATCATGATACACATCTTGAGCCTGCTGCTGATTAAATGCAGCGACCTTATTAGGCTGGTTACGAACCTGGCGGCGTTCTAGCATCGTAAATTTCAAATTGGCCTTGGTATCAGACTGGAGTTAACCCGCGACCCGCTGTTTATGAGAGGTCACGGGTTCGAGTCACGAATTGCGTAGATTTTTCCTACCACTCGTATTCAATCTTTAGATGGAAATTATGTCCTTGTTAAATGCTAATTAGTACAATATACTCGTATTTGATACCGTTTTATAATGCAACAACATAAACGTAGGTAAGTTGGTGATAAATATTTTTACCTTGTTTTCTTTCCTTATTTATTACTTAAAAATAAAAGTTTTCTCACATTATGGCCGGCTAATTATACAAGTGTGAGGACTTTTTTCTGTTTGCTGCTTTTGTAACATATTTTGGAGTTTTGTGTAAAGAATATCTCATCTTACCTTATTCAGTTGATCGTCGGCTTTGCTCAGCACCACCTCGCAGCCCTCTCTGTGCGCGAAGAGTTTCCTTGCCTGGACCTTCATGTGGAAGGTTTTCTCCACCAGCGGCGTGGCCACCACTCTCTCTAACGACGCGGCCGCGTTGCCGTACCCCAACACGTCTGCCTCCACTTCTTGGAGTAAGGTATCCCATGTGTGGAAGAGTGATGATGGACAGGCAGCCCTGGTGACAATAAAGTTAAATAAATAATCAATATGCGCCAGACAACATACCAACTGTCATGGTCTCGAAATAAGGATAGACATCCTTATGCTTAGAGGTGCCAGACAAAGCTTTAAGCCAGCACAGCACAACCAGACCCGAGCGAATTCGGTGCCTGAATTCCTCTGTCTTTTGTATTATATAATCTGGCGTAGCGTGTGGAAATTATCAATAGTGGATATCCACTCGCTGTCGCGTTCTATTGGGGAGGCCTATGTCCAGCATTGGACTTCTTAAGGCTGTGAATGTTGTCTGAATTAACCTGACTGGGGATTAGACCTCGGACACCAAGCAATTGAAGGCGATAAGCCCACAGCGCTTGAAGTAAATAGCATAGCTCATGAGTTTGCAACTAAAATCAAGCTTAAATTACTTAATTAGACGGCCATGTACCCACATGGCCCAAACGCCACCTGTATGAGCATCACGAGCAGATTCAGAATCTACATAGTCACGTCAGCATCCTATCAGTTTTAGCTTAGTAATGAAAATGTTATCTCTGTACGTCTACCGCGAGTTGCTACTTTAAATTTACGTTATCGTTTGCGTAAAAAATTGTATTGGGATTTCACATGACATGACAATGTCAAACCCCAATACAATTTTTTACGCGAATGATAACGTAAGTTTAAAGTGGCAACTCGTGGTAGACGTACAGAGCAAAGTTATTTTGATATTGTCAGAGTAAAGTCATGTTGTTGTCAGAGCAAAGTAATGTTATATAAAGGTTACCCCAATTTTATCATATTCGGGGTCCTCAGGGACGGGTGCCTCGGAGATCGGGGCCTTAGGGGCTAACCTGAAAGCCTACAACCCCTTGGTTTTTTATGTGGCAGCCCATACTCGTAGTTTAAAATAAAGTCAGCAGTCTCGTTAAAGAAAGATAAAATTTCACTTGGCGGTTACCCGGCTAGCAAGTGTAAAGGTGGCGGTTGATATAACTATTTTTTTAGCGACATTTTACGAGCGTGGCCAAGACCGGAGATTAGAGACGCGAGGCGAGCCCGAGACAGTTACTGCCTACTGGGTCTCCGCGTTTAAATATATCATAATTATGTAGCACTAACTTTAATCCTTACAATGTTCGGAACTGTTGGTACGCGAGTCGAACTTATACTCCATCGCTTTCCTTTAACAAATCAGAATTCAAAATGCTGATTTCTATCGAGCACTCAGTTAAATAAAGTTGAGGCAGCCTTAAAGTTGGCCTAGTCATAACTGAAACTAGATATAGCAAATCAAAGTGTTAGATAACACGGATGAAATTTCTAGAGCACTTTACTATTCTAGAACAGTCTATTGTGGAATCTTCGAAGATTCGAAATAGGTTATTTCGCGAAGCGAGCACGCTCCATCCCCGCTTCACCGTGCAGTTTAATAAAAATATGTAGGTAAGTAACTCAGTTTCTTGCTAAATGTATATTGCTGAGATACGGGGTCTGGAACTACAGTTTGAAACTGTTGTGAGGTTATATAAAAGCAGGAAATGAGGTCAAGTACGTACATTGGTTTTGGCAGAAGAAACTACCAAACTTTAAAAATGCTGTAATCATTTTTAGATACTTTCATATTTATTGTATTTTTAACTAATAGTGACACAAAGGATCTTAATAATGTATTAAAATATTAATTTAAACAGCCGACGCTCTTACCTTGATTTCGCTCAAGGTAAGTCCTCCCAATCTCTGTCGAATAATTTATTTACGCCTTTAAACTCAAAACTAATCTAAAATGAATCAATCATTTTAGTGAGCCTTGTAGCTGCAAAAATCTCTCTTCTTAACCGACTTCAAAAAAAGGAAGAGGTTCTCAATACGACTGTGATTTTTATGTTTGTTGCCTCAGGACTTTCTTTTAAATCATAAATCATAAATCATGCTTTATTGTGGAACACAGGTATATACAGATTACAGATGTTAACAAAAGTGTCTTAATTGTTCATCTGTGACCTACCTCTATGAGCGTACAATAATTATTCAACAGAGTTGAAGGTGCAAACATGCTACACACACACTAAAGAAGAGTTTCGAGTGGGTGAACCGACTTTGATGATTATTTTTTTATCTGAAAGCTGGAGCTTCCGTGTGGTCAAATTTGGTTTCCAGTTCTAACAGTGGCATTCATAAGATAACCATAATAGCCTTAGTATCTAAACACACTATGCCGAAGTTACGCGAAGTTCGGCATGATTACGCCTGCAATGCTATTTGAATTACTGATGACACATTATGCTTTAATTAGGTTGCGTTATAGCGTACAGCGTATCTTCGGTCGGGCGTAAGTTAATCGGCAACTTGTTTTGTAGAGCATGCAATAATAGACTCTGAATACACACACAAAGTTGAGCATTTGAGTTTCTGCCGCGTAAGTTCGGCACTTATGGTGTGTCATATCAGTCGAATACGCCGAAACGTAAAATCAGCCGCGGAACTTCGGTCGCGTACCTTCCGCATAGTGTGTATAACACTAAAATTTTGATAAAGTATAGGCGCGACAAATGAAGGAATAACTTAATATCACGCCAACCGATTTTGATTACTCTTTTTTTATTGGAAGGGATGTACTTCAAGGGTAGTTTAGTGAGAGTTTGGTTAGGTTCTGAATATGGGATCCATGACAAAGTAACGGAACTATTCAACTCTACGGAGCAAATGAATTATACTTTCTGAATTATAAAATGAACAAGAACCGATTCACTAAAAATCAAGAAAATAACAAAAAAAATACAACTTTAAAAAAACAAGTGTAGGTTTGTATGACTTCACACATACTTAAACATGAGATGTAAAAAAATATTTCTTAAAGTATTCTCGTATTTTAATTACTAGGTACGAGTTTATTGTAGTGTTTCCTTGACTGACACCGACTCCAACAATAAAAATAATTGTACTTACACTATAATATCGTATAAGTTTTAGAAGAATATTCAATTATTTTATTACATTTTAATGCAAATTAATTTGTTTTAGAACAGTTTTTTTGTAAGTTGTTTTTTTTTCACTATTAAAGTTGTAAAATAGTTACTTAGAGTAGTAGTAGTTAGTGGTATTTATGCGGTAATTGCAAAAGTATTTCTCACAGTTTTATAAAAGACAGAAGTTTTATAATAAAATGACATTTATTCCTAATATTATGTTTATTGTTCAAATTCCTAAAGATTGATTAGTTGAGGACTGGTTTTGAATATAATTGAATTTTTTAGCAAAATTAATTGTTTTTCAGACTGTGAACACGAAATACAATTTGCAGCTTTTAAAATGACTGCTCTACCTTCTAGTTGATTGAGATAATACAAGATTAAACGATATGCCAGTAAAACACAGTGTGAGCCTCTATAAAGTGCACATAATAAAAAATAGGAAACTATAGTCAATTTTACTGACGGAAATACATATTATAAAAAAATGCAGTTAAATTTTTAATGGACATTTTAAAAAAGTATTATAGTTTGGTACTCTATGCAGAAATATTGTTATTACTTTTGAACTAAATTAAGTGATTTTTGCAGAAAATTAAAAAAAAATCCTTTGATTTGTTATTAATAACAAATCACCCGCATTTGGCAAGCGTGGTGATTAAGCCAATACCCATCGATTGTAGCGATGACTTGATTTCAATGATGGAGGCCTTTGCCCAGCAGTGGGACAGTATATAGGCTATTACTACTACTACTTTTATTTTATGAGCATGGCCTGTTATTAGTAATCATCAGCAACTGTGTTACATTGCGATGAGGCATTTAGTTAAAAAGTTATAACATTATTTCTGCATAGAGTACCCAACTACAAATATTATTTTTAAAATGTCTATTAAAAATTGAAAAATAAGCTGGATTTTTTATTATTTTTCCGGCCATAAAATTGACTATACTTTTCTACTTTTCAGTATGTGCACTTTATAGAGACTCACACTGTATATAAAGTGGAATTACCGTGTCTCTTTACCTAGCATATTCGGCATGGCAATCCGATATAAATTTAATGTCTATTAATGGTACACAAATAGTGCACAAAAGATTAAAATATAATCCCTTACAAAGTTATATCCCTAGTTCGGTGGGTATGCCAGGAAAAGTGCACGACTAAGAAGAGAGGCTTATCTATTGCTTCAATATATATTTTTAGATTAAATTTTAAACTTTAAAGTTTTTGTTGGTAACTGTAAGCTGTTATCAGAGAGTTCATTCGTGTAAACTTTATTTTGGAACTTTTTACCCTGTACATACTCGTAAATTTAAATCATGCAAGTATTTCAATAAATCTTTTAAGTTTAAGTTCACAAAACTTTATTAAAATCAAAACAGGTTGTTCCCACCTGATGCTGGAACATAAAAACAGACACGATTTCTTTTGATTATTGGCACGAGTAATATGGACAACGCAGCCTTTTTGAAAAAATATCAAATGTACCGATTGATATTGGTGATTTACCTACCTACCTTTATACTTAGTCCGGCCATAAGTTCTGTTACAAATGAAAATGCATTTATTTTTATTAAGTGATGTAATATTACTAAAACTTATATGTACATATTTATTAAAGTCTCAGCAAAAATAAATTCTAATCGAAATGGCCACCTTTAGCTTTTATACAGGCCTATCTGTCTGGCCACGAATCTATGGATTTACGCACTGTTTCCATGGGAAATTTCGCCACTGCTTGCTCCATAGATTTTCTAAGAGACTCAATGTGGTCGTGTTGTTTAGAGCAGGCCCTGACCATAATTTGTTGTCTAAAGGGTTGAGGCCTGGGCTAGATGAGGGCCAATCTTCAGCTCTTGTAAAGTCCGGAACGCTGGTTTCAAGCCAGACTTGGGTAGTTTGTGCCTTGTGACCAGGTGAGTCCTTTTGGAAAGACCACAGTACATTTTTAAAAAGTGTATTGCTGAGAGTTTTTACAACACGATCCAAGACTGTCTCTTGATACACTTTGGCTGAAGTTTTTACTCCTTTTTCACAAAAATGTAGCTTTGTGACTTCTTGATAAGACACGCCCCACCAAACCACCACTGACGCAGGATGATGACCACGTTGTACCTTTCCGACCACTTGAGCAGCTTTTTTAGAACTGTGAGCGTATAATTTATCATTTTGCTAAGTATAGTGCTCTTCAATCGTGCAGTTTTTTTCATCGGTACAGAGGATATTTCCGTGCCTTTCGCCTGCTTATCGCGAGAGAAGGCGTTTTGATCGATCTACTCTCCGAAATCGAAAGAAGTTTTTAAAATAATAGACGCGTTCCAAATTCAAAATAATTAAAAAGTTGAAAAAAAGAAACTTTTTAGGTAACAGTATTCATGGCCAGACTAGTTATATGAATAAAAATAAAAACATCTTAATAGGTACAAAGATACGGATTTTTGAAATAAATAACTTAATCATCACCATGAAGCACTGCTTGCTGCCGTCTGTCGCGGCCACGTTAAGTGAATACACTCCGCCCTGCTGCCTTATACGGCCCCAGGGGCAACATTAAGTCGCCTTTTACAATAAATTGTACAAATACGTACCTAAAATACGTTAACTTTGAATTTAGTCAGTGAGCTGATAAATGTTGGTAGCAAAGAAAGCAAATGAAATCTTGTGTGTTCAATACTGAATACTATATTGATAACTAGCGGCCCTGACAAACTTCGTTCTGTCAAAAGTTATCGGCAAATGCTTGAGAGCTGTGAACATTCAGTACGTTTTTTTTTCGTCAATTTCCTAATGTGTTTAATACTTATCATCATCCTATTCCCAATGTCGACAAATCCAAAAACACAAAAATCATAAATATCAGTCCACCCGTTTTTGAGTTAAAAGTGGTGTAACAAACACGACTTTCTTTTATATATATATATATAGATAATGTTGGTAGGTACAAAGTGAGTTGTTTTTCCGAGGAGCAAATTTACATTGTAGATATTGAGCCAACTTACATTCACTTGGCGATGTCAAGTTCCTAAGCATTAAATAAAGTTGACACAAAATAGCCTAAGCTAAGCAGAGTTGTTAGACAGTTTTGAATGGAAGCTGGCATTAGCCAATGTTACCGCGCACGATTAAAGTCATATATTTGTAAGGAGGACACATGAACAAATAAAAATGTTAGAATTAAAAAATGTAGAGCCAGGTGCTATCCCCTTTTATCGTGATTTTCGACCACAGTTTCTGTCGAAGAAACTGAGCTACTTCATGTAATTCGTTTTGAATAATAAATAGGTACAATCAAGCAAGATTATAACAGTAATTCCTTATGCGCAATGGGTAGTTATGTAGGTACGCCCCTGCAGTTACTTTTCAACAGACTTCAAAAAAAGGAGGAGGTTCTCAATTCGACTGTATGTTTTTTTTTATGTTTCTTACCTCATAACTTTCGACTGGGTGAACCGATTTTGATCATTCTCTTTTTATTTGAAAGCTGGTGCTTCCCGAATGGTCCCATTTTAATTTGGTCTAGTTCTGACAGTGGTATCTATGAGAAAACCATATAAGTCTTAAATCTAGATAGACAAAATGCGCGACAAATGGACGACAACTGGACGAATAACTCAATATTACACCAACCGATTTTGATAATTCTTTATTGATCTGAAAGGTGATGGTGCCCGTGTGGTCCCATTTTTATTTGGTCCAGTTCTGACAGTGGCATCCATGGGAAATCCATATAAGTCTTAAATCTAGATAGACAAAATGCGCGACAAATGGACAGGTAACTCAATTTTACGCCAACCGAATTTGATAATTCTTTTTTTATTTGAAAGCTGATGCTGTCCGTGTGGTCCCATTTTAATTTAGTCCAGTTCTGACAGTGGAATCCATGGGAAATCCATATAAGTCTTAAATCTAGATAAACCATATGCGCGACAAATGGACGAATAACTCATTATCACGCCAACCGATTTCGATGCTTCTTTTTTATTGGAAAGTATATACTTCAAGGGTAGTTTGATGAGAGTTTGGTTAGGTTCTGATTATGGGATCCATGATAAAGTAACGGAACTCTTTAATTCTTAGGAGCAATTGGACGATACTTTTTCGATGTATAAAATAAATAAGAACTATTCACTGAAAATCAAGAAATAAACAAAAATTTTAACAAAAAAAAAACCAATTTCAAAAATAACTATTCCAAAACAAAGAACTAAAAAGTAAAGAAATAATTGCGTATTCTTCTAAAACTTATACGATAGTATAATGTAGGTACAATTATTGTTATTGTTGGAGTCGGTGTCAGCCAATGTAGGTTTGTAACTACCTACATACATACGTAAACGTGATATGTAAGAAATAGGTATATTGTAGTGTTTCCTTGGCTGACACCGACTCCAACAATAACAATAATTGTACCTACATTATATTATCGTATAAGTTTTAGAAGAATACGCAATTATTTCTTTACTTTTTAGTTCTTTGTTTTGGAATAGTTTTTTTTGAAGTTGGTTTTTTTTTTGTTAAATTTTTTAGATGTAAGGCTTATAATTGTAATTATTTTTAAATATATACATATGTAGGTAAGCTGGTTTCGTATCATGTCAAGAACCAGTATTAACTCGGTCTTCCACTTCCGGTACCTCGCTTCATTCATTGAAATCAAGTCATGGATTGATGTTTCCAAAACCACAATATCTGTTTCTAAAATTGAACGTATGGCAAGTACGTAGAAGAACGTTCAGTTTCTAGCTTACTGGCCAATACTTACTCATTCAAATAAAACTGGCAGAATAATAAGGGGATCATAAATAATCAAATTAATTTAATCCTTTATCATTTATGAGTGCTTCACCACTCGACACCGACCACAAAAGCCAGTTCGGCTGGTGAATAAATTAAATAACACTTCACGCGGCAAGTCATAAAGTGAAATATCAATAAAGTTAAAAGCTTTCGCGTAGCCGACCGCAGCGCGCGTCCAGCTTACATAGCTCCACTATTACACAGGATAAGCCCCGCTTCACCTGCGAAAATATACATGTGCAACACGAAATTCTCGCTTCAATTGTGAAATGCACATGTAGGTATGTAACAAGTATTCCAAATGATGCATACCCGTCAAAGGAAAGGCCTAGTTGAAACTGGGGGCTTACTCTGAATCATCGTAGCATGAATAGTTGCGCGAACCCTGTGCCACCCAAAAAACGAATCGAAGACTTTCCTTTTCAATTCGTTCAATTCGTCATAGAATGCATAAAACGGATAAAGAAGCTGTCTTTGTTGCACCTTGCGTCAGATTTATTTATTTATTTATTTATTCTTTATTGCACAAAGAAAAGTACAATTTGCGGAGTTAATGCCTAATGGCATTTTCTACCAGTCAACCACTGGGCGAAGCAGAAATCGTGTTGGCGGCGTTTTATAAAACGTAGATTGGTAAACGTAAACAATATGCTCAACCCAAAATAAATGTAATGTTAATACAAAATACATATATTAGAAACATAATTGTGATATATAAATATATACTTAAACTAAATATCGTACCCAAATCTTAAAACACTGACTTCTCAACAACTTGTTGTCAAGGTTTCTATAAAAAGAAGTAGTGGATTGCCGTTTTGAAGTAAAACTTACTGGTGGACAATTTTATTTTATTAGGCAGCGAGTTACGTAGCCTAATGGCAGCCAATATGAATGAATTTGACACATGAGTAGACGTATGCAGAGGAGTGTGAAGTAGTTAATGAGTTATGCGAGCGATGGTCGCGCGTGCTGCACTCGCCCCTATATTTGAAATTGCATTTGAGGTATCTGGGGGAATTTGGATTATTAAGGATATTAAATACTAAGCAAAGCGTTCGAAAATTCCTACGGTGATGAATTTTAAGCCAGTTTAATTGAGAACGAAACTGAGAAATATGGTCGTGTTTTCGTATACCACAGATAAACTTTATCAAACTGTTAACCAGACGTTCGAGTTTATCGAGGAGACCAAGACCTTGGGACAGATTGGAAGTGCAAACGTCTGCATAATCAAATTAGGGCATCAGGAGTGCTTGCACTAGAAGAATTTTGGTGCCGAGGGGGGCAAAGTTTTTGCATTTATACAAAAAGCGTAAGGAAGCAATGACTCTTCTGCTCGTTTCGATATCGATTTAATATAGGAAACTCTTATTCCCCACGTTATATTGTTTTGGCAAGTGGTAAGTTAGACAGCCGTTCGATGTCAGCGGGTGTTGATTAACTTATAGATTAATTTGTGGAACAATCAACGATGATTTACCTGCACCTGCAATCACACTGCAATCTCTTAAAGCTATTCTACAACTATTATTATTATCTGTCATCTCGTATTGGTCTCAGAGAATGGATAATGCCAGTCAATATTAGTAGATTAAATTAAATATTCAAACAATTAAAGTAATTTTTACTGTATTCTACAAAAATAATGGTTTATTTTCATCAGGCAGAAAGTAATATAATTATTTGCTTTCTGTTAACTAACACGAAACACGAATTCAGTGGAACCTATTCACAAAGTTAAAAGCTTTTACTCCAGCCCTGTACTAAAAGGAGATTCTCATACGTACTAATTTCGTTTCACTATATTACACGGGATGAACCAGCCTTTCCATATATTGCTGGCAAGTTAATAATTAATTTGGTAACATAATCCCAATAATATTTGTAAACGTTTTCCCAATTATGTTGTTAGTGTATTAAATACCTGTATCAATATTTTGTTCGTACTACATTACATAATTTGCGGTTAAAGTTCGCGTAGAAAAACAAATGTGTTAGTACTTTTGTTGCAAAATTATAGTCTTTTTTTGGTGTATAAAATATATAAACGAAATCGTTACCAATCTTAAACACTTAACAGTTTTTGGAAAGAGCTACTGCGGCTTATCTATAATACGAACAGGCACCTCGTCAAAACTTGACCTTGGGGAAAAAATCGGCCAAGTGCAAGTCGGACTCGCGCACAGAAGGTTCCGTACAAACCTTTAGGTATATAAGTAAAAGTTCACCCATCACGACAATCGAGTCATTCAAAATTATTAAAATATTTTTAATATAGGTATGATGTAACTAAAAATTTACGGGTTTCGCAATTTTTCCTTTATCTGTGCTATAAGATATGGCTTCGTACCAAATTTTGATTCTGAGTTCACGGTAAGTAACCTGTAGGTTTTGATTCCCTTGCGAGTGTCGAAAATTTGCGGAAATTTGCGGCATTAACGGCTGTATATTTTGATTGCGTTGGCTTAGAAGTTTGATTTTTTCACAGCTCCAAGGGACAGTAGACTTGAATATTTGATATAAATTCCAGCTTGATATCTTTCCGCGTTCTTGAGAAAAATGGTCTTGTCAGACAGACAGACGGAAAACAAAGTGTGGGTTTTGTTTTTTCCTTTCGAGGTGCGGAACCGTAAAAATCACTTTGTTCTGTTAGGATTTGTCTGGTTTTGTGCTCTGCTGATATTATTTTAGGCACCTAACTGTCAATACAATAGGCCATCCCCAAATTGAAATGGAAGTTAACCAGTAGTGTACAAGCAATACAGTTAAGGTCAGCAAGAATTCACAACGAACAAAAAGGAAATCCCCTGAAAGCCAATAGTGAACAAGAGCAATTAGCAATAGCAGAAAATAGTCGTCAGATAGAAAATGAGGTATTTTTATACCGGTCACCCATATATCCGGCCCAAACAGGGCTGCTTATCGGCACGGCGTACTCGTAGCAAGACCGACATGCTACGGCGCTACGAAACACAAAATGTTGCGTTACGGGGATTCACAATAGATGACATCGAGAAACGCTAGACGCAATCAAGCGATTGACGTGAACGCGTAGCACGGTTTCTCGCCTCAATTTCCGTGGTGTCCCTTAACTTCACAGATTCTGTAATCCGTCTATACTCCATTCAGTATAGCATTAGGCAGAAGTAAAAAAGGTTCTTTTTAGGGCACACATTGTGGTAAAAGTACAATAAACATTTTTACTTTTAAGATTTATGCCGAATTTATTAAAAACGACTTATGAAGCAGCTGTCGCACTTATTTGTTCTCATTCAAAGTGAAGTAACTTCAGAATTCATGAGGCTTTTGCTAAAATAAATTATTTTGTCTTGCATCAAACTATATTGTCGATGTAAAAACCTAAACGGAGCAGGGGTTTTTATCCGAACACATTTTCACTGTCACCATAACTCTACCAAATCAAAAATGTTATCTAATCCCTTCATACGTTGTGTGTATACTCAGGTATGTTATCCCCATGGCAACGTCACATAAAAATTGTCATTCAATTTAGCACCCCTGCTACTCATTTCTAATGTTATAATGAATGAAGTATAGTTGACTTTAATACGAGTACAAAGCGCAGAAATAAAAGCATAATTGTACTTCAGAGCCTTTACGGCTAAGAGTAGTGATGTACATACCTCGAGGCGTTGAGTTCTACTTTTGACGCTTCGAGGCGGATTGGTCGGACTCAGTGAGCTCGGTAGGCTCGTAGGCCAGAGCCCAGCCAAGACGAGAGCTCCCTGAGCAACGCCTCGAGATTTCAAAAGGGTTCGAGCCTTCAAAAGAGCTCGAAACTATCACAAGAGCAGCCTTCAAAAGAACTCGAGTCTTAAAAGAGCTCCAGTCTTCTTAAACCTTTTCACTTTAATATTTTTCAATGTCTTCTTCTGATAATTAAAGCTCTATTTTTCAAAATACCCTTTTGGTCACATATGTTCCCACAAACACATATTTTATTGCCTGCTTTAAAAAGGAAGACTACAAACGGAAAACAAACTTAAACACGACTCGCTATGTAAAAACGTCTCGAGCGCTAAAAAAGACTCGAGCCCTGAAAAAGCCTCAAGATCGATTGGGCTCTAAAGAAGCCTCGAATTTTTGGAAAAGAGTCTTCGTGTTTTAAACAAAAGAGGCTAGCCCTGTAAAACGACACCGAGATCTAGACAAATGGACTCAGAAGCCTCGAGCCTTGTACATCACTAGCTAAGAGTGCCTCCAAATTAACACCTCATCAACGTTTTGTTATCGCTAACATATCGCTTTAACAACATATAAAGCTTTCTTGTGTAATATTCCGAACATACAGGAGGCCTACTTCCGTTCGTCAAACACGAAGTAACGTGAATTTTCAGTCGTTATATAACATACTTATCGTTCGCAATGGATGTTGCGTTTTTGGTATCCTAATAACCATATTTTGTTGTACTAAATACATGAAACCATACTACGTACATACATATCGTTACGTACATATTACGTTTACATACTACGTTTCGTGTCCTTATTACTCCTCCCACGAAATGATATTACCGGTAAATTTGTATCGTAGTAGGCCACCTATTTAGATGACATTGACGTGTCCTTAATAGCGCTGCTAAATAAAATATTGCCATAGGGGAAAGTTTTATCAATATCCGATAGCCAATAAGTATAGTACTTCTGGCTTTTGATATGAACGGTGTCGGGGAACAAAATAGGTAGATAGTGGAGACTGTGGCGAAAATGGGGTCAGGCCGAGATATAACCGATTTAGGGCACATAGACGATATAAAGCGATAAAATATTAGCCAACTTGTCTGTGGCAACGCTACATGCAATTATTTTTTATTCAATATTAATTCTTCATTGCATAGTATTTACAGTACAAATGGCATACCTAATTCCCAGAGGCATTTTTTCATCAGTCAAATACACGGACAGATTCTGATAGAGATATTACAGGCAGTGCGAAAGATAATACCTAGTTAGTTTAAAATTACGTTTACAATTAGTTTTGAAAAATAATAAGAAAATTATAAAATAATGAAACAAAATAGAGAATAATAGCATAGCAATACACATACATAGAATAATTGTATAAAAATATCAGATGTTCAGTTATCTGTTCGTTAGTCAGATTGGCCCGTTGTAGCAAGGGGTAAAGATCCTGGAGGATCCTGGAGGTACAAATTTACGAAGGTTCCTGAAACTTTGTAAGGTTAAATCGGATACAAAAACTAGATAAGTAGTAGTGTGTTATGAATGGGTTTCATGTATTTCGTACATTAAAAAGGTTATATCAGAATACCAAAATACCAACATCAATTTCGACCTTTAAGTATGTTTTTTTTATCGACTGAAAATCCACGTTACTACGTGTTCGACGAACGGGAGTAGGGGCCTTGCTTATAGCGCTGAAGGTCGTGCGTTTAATCACAGGACAAACATAATTGTGATTGTTATTTGTCTGAGTATTGTTTTATATTTAAGTATGTATTCAGTTTTTTTAGGATGTTTAAATGTCTTTGTCACTAACATTCCTTCAGATGATGATGAAGTGCTACGATTGCAATCATTTACAAAAAATGGTCATTCACATTATTCGAGTTTTTTGGGACATTCTAACGAAATTAAGATCAGATTAAAGAAATTACAGATAAGATAAGATAAGATATCATTTATTTGCAAGAATATGGTTACAATGATCTTAGCAGCTATGAAAAGTCCCACATATTCTGCCACCGTTTGTTGGCGTAGAAATATAATAACTAGAATTCAGTTTAAATTATTAGGTCACAAACACACACAATTTAAATTATCAGATTATATGTTAACTATTAGGTCACAATTTAATAATATAGTTCAACATACACAATCAAATAAAATTAACATTAAAAATCGTCATATTATTTATATATATATATTTCCCTCCTGAGTCATCCATCAGCTAATAGTTGAACATTGTTTCATCTAATTTTATGTCAAGGTATTCATTAATGGAATAGAACTAAACACTTTTGCTTAAGCCAGTTATTTAAGGTTTATCTAAATTTATTTAACGGCAATGACTCTAGCGGGAAGCCTGGAATATATTTTATTAGCTTTACAGTAAACATTGTTGGAGAATATTTCCAGTCTTTGAAAAGGTATGTATACATTAGTTTACTCTTGTCTCTGCTATTACATTTATTACAACTCAAAAGCTTTGATTGATTTTGGGGTCAGATTTTAATTTCATAAACCTACAAAGGATCATACCTGTGTGCACCTTTTTCTATTGACATAAACATAGCTTAATGTCAACTGATTTACTCGTAATTAGCTCGCCCCACTACACAGGAGGTCTGAAGTGTTCGCCGGTGGGTGATTTGCTATCGAGCACGTTTGCGCCCCTAAGGCTTTCTATCCTCCCTGTGTGCATACCGCTTTTTATGCTAAATCATGGTAGCTAGGGTGGGATATACACTTTTGAAATTTTCTAATCTGTTTTTTGATTAAGTTAAACATTGATATTTTAATACAATCCTCTGAATTTGCAGGACATTGCTTCAATATCAGTCTCTGGAAATCGTCATACAAATGCGAGAGTAGAGTCATATGACTTGTATGTTTTTATGTGATTGTTAAATTAAGTGTAAATTGTATATTTTAGGAAATTGTAATAACAACTGTGTGACATAACTTCATAAGAAAGTACATTTTGGAAATTTAAACAAATTCCTTTTTTTAAGAACTTAGTTTTATTTAAAAAATCAAAGTTATGTAAACTTTGTTTTTTTTAAATAAAACTAGGTTTGTTTATGGTGTGCGATTTGTGCAGTACCAATCCATCAGAATGTCTAACATCAAAAGAACAGTAAAATAACTCGCCGTATTCAACAGCAAACGCCGTTACAATGATGAAATGGCGTCTGAACTAGTAACTACAAAAACCAAACTGCCTGCCTGCGGCGGACATACAGCAATCTGCATTTGTGATTTTAAAATTTGGTTGTGTTTGAATAGTTTTACTAACACGTTCGTATATTACCTGGGGGCCCGCACCGATGTGATTAAAAAACACACGCAAAATGTTGGTTTCATGTAATTTAAAGAACAATAATAAATACACACATCAAAAGTGTCTAGGGATCAACATATATTTTTGCAATAACTTTTCTCCTGATTGATATTAATTAAAATTTTCTTTAAGGATTCATCAAATAAAGTGTTTTCGTTTGTCTACAGTAACGATAAACCAAGTCACCTTTGCATTAATAAAGAAATTTGCCATTTTCCTAATAAAGGGATTTTAGACATTTGAACCACTAACATTAAAGTTCGAAAAAAAGACTGAAATAACAGTTTTCTTTAAAATTTTATTACTAACTTAAACAATTAATAATCCGTGTTTCTACCCCGAACACTAACAACACAAGAACATCGGTTTGGCATACTCAAAATGAGTTCATCCAAATCACGCTGTGGAATGGCCGCCCATGTTCGTTGCAACAACAAAAATAGGTCTTCTTGTGACTAGATACCCTCCATATTCGGCAGAGCTCTTCTCTGTAGCATATCCCATGCATGCTCAATCGGGTTCAAGTCTGGCGACTGAGCAGGCCAGGGCAGGACATTGATGTTAGCTGCGGCGAAAGTCTGTCTTACAACTCTTGCGGTGTGCGGTCGTGCATTATCATGCATTAACTGAAATAAGGGACCGATTTGTACTTGTAGAGGAACGATGACGTCTGATACAATCGTCTCAGCATAAATTTGAGCGTTGAGGTTGCCTCTGATCCAAATCAACTCAGTTCTTCCGCCGATCCAAATACCCGCCCATACCATGATGGTTCCACCACTATAAGGATGGACTTCCTGGCAAGATTTTAATCGCTGTTGGCGTCCAGGGGTTCTCCAGTGTCGTATACGTCTTGTATCCGGTCTCATACCAAAACGAGGCTCATCAGAAAAGCACACGAAACGCCATTGTTCTTCTGCCCAATTTCTGTGTTCAAGAGCCCATTGATATCGAATCCTACGATTGTGCATTGCTATAGGTGGTACCCTTAGCGGTCTTCGGGAATGAAGCTTCACTTCATGCAAGCGGTTTCTGACTGTTTGGTCGCTAATTAAGTTCCCTGAAGAGTGATGAAGCCTTACGGCTAACATCATGGCGGTTATTGTTGGAGCTCTTTGAGTTGTGATTTGAATGTATCGGTCTTGTCTCCGTGTGGTGCAGCGATACCGTCCTCCATGGCGCTCAGCCACGGTACCAGTGCTTCGGTAACGTGTCCAAAGTCGACTGATAACACTCTGACTTGTATTCAGAGCTAAAGCCACAGTACGTTGCCGGGAACCAGCTTCTATCATTCCCACGGCTCTGAGCATTTCTTGCCTGCTTAAATGACGTCGCCGCTCCATAATAACGTTGGTTTTAATCAGTAGTAGGGAAACAGTAGCACTAATAATGTCTTCAATGCGTTGTATGTTTTTATAGGGAAAATATTGACAGCTGATTTTCATCTTTTACTCGAATTTGATTGACAGTTCCTGTTTCAAATTATGAAATGCACCAAAAAGGATCCATATAAATTTATAAAATCATAAATTTATTACAAAGCCACATCTCAATCTCAAGAAATCCGCATAAAAATGCTTGATCCCTAGACACTTTTGATGTGTGTAATATGATTGCAAAACTCAACATCAAATTGGAATAGTTTAAAATCTTTTTTGAACGCTTATACATTCACGCTACTACACGTGTTCTAACGAACGGTATCTGCTACCGTTTAGTAATAAATAATAATATTTGTTTTTATGTAATCTATGGTTATTATTTACCGTTTATACAGTACTTCGGTGCACTACACTTGCACTTTGTTGATTCAACCAAATTAAACTGAAACCCATTGAACATCTAACCATCAACTCATGTTCGTTTTTTTAAAACTTTCATTTGTAATTAGGCAGAATAGAATGTAAGAATATTTTTGAATCAGTTCATTGGCAGAATGAACATCTACGAGACACAATATGATATTTTGGGAACACATTTTCCTCATGATATTGATGCAGACGAATGTAACTATCCCGCATCGTACAAACATGTGCATTTACGAGTATATACAGGTTCCCCGTTATGTTCGATTCCGTAGGTTTTGCCTAACGAAGTGTGAAGTGTACTGTAGCTATGGCAATTGTATTTCGTAGCTTGTTTGAAAATACTTTCCGCCACAAGTAAAATACTCGTATACAGCAGTTGAAATTACAAATAGAAAGCATTCGACCAATTTTCCTAAAATAATTTTGTGGGCAATGGGTTGATAATTATCTTAGCACGTTGCTGAGGACACGACACAAATCAATAAGCATATTTATCTTATTGACGTTTATTTTTACAGATTATAGGTAACCGTTCCGGTTGTAAACCCAACCTATGTTTGCTTCAAAATGTGGTAGCTAAGTGAACCCCATAGGAATTAGAAGCCCCACACGAACCTTTGTTGTGCTAATTATGTACTTTCAAGGGTCTCCTACACATTAGGGAAATGTCCAACTTTCTCGTTTTCTTCAGAGGCTGTTTAAATAGCCATTTGTCTTCTCAAGTGTCCGTCATTTAGACGGAGGTCCACTTTTTAGACTCTGACTCTAAGAGTGTAATGGATCTGAACTTGTGTCCTATTTTACGCGAATAAGAAATCGAATATGTCGCTTTTACTTAAGAAGCTTTGAAAATTATAAGTATTTGAAATTACTACATTTTTGTAGTTGCTAAGATTTATTTTCTGTTATGTTCGATTAAATGTTTTAGGGGTATTTTACTAAAACTAATAAATTATTACTAAAACCTATTGACACATTGCTTCTAGGAACATTTCTGGGAACTGCTTCATCGAAAAAAACACGAAAGGGCATTGAACACATGACTGTCTTATAGTATTTTCTTGTATTGCTATCAATCATCTCTCTAAACGTACTATTTTTGAAAGCAGGATTTTAAGGCTAATAAATTTCATTTGCTTAAAATACTCGGAGTTGCTAAAATAGATTTAACTCCACACATCAGGTGATTGCCGAACGTAAAGCTAATTCATGGCTTTTAGGATAGCATCGGGGTCATCAATCAACGTTTGGCAGGTACTTAAAAGGAATAGGCGTAGGCTTGTTGGTGGGAAAGCCGCTAATCGTATCGCGTCTTGCTGAAAGGAACATGTTAGAGTCAGGAAACCATAAAAACAAATAAACAAAAATCTTAACAAAAAAAAAAACAACTTCAAAAACAACTTCCAAAACAAAGCACTAAAAAGTAAAGAAATAATTGCTTATTCTTCTAAAACTTATACGATATTATAATGTAGGTACAATTATTGTTATTGTTGGAGTCGGTGTCAGCCAAGGAAACACCACAATATACCTATTTCTTACATGTCACGTTTACGTATGTATGTAGGTAGTTACAAACCTACATTGGATGACACCGACTCCAACAATAACAATAATTGTACCTATGAGTACATTATATTATCGTATAAGTTTTAGAAGAATACGCAATTATTTCTTTACTTTTTAGTGCTTTGTTTTGGAATAGTTTTTTTTGAAGTTGGTTTCTTTTTGTTAAAATTTTTGTTTATTTTTTGATTTTCAGTGAATACATAGTTCTTATTTATTTTATACATCGAAAAAGAATCGTCCAATTGCTACTAAGAATTGAAGAGTTCTGTTACTTTGTCATGAATCCCATGATCAGAACCTAACCAAACTCTCATCAAACTACCCTTAAAGATTATCCTTTCCAATAAAAAAAGAAGCATCAAAATCGGTTGTCGTGATAATGAGTTAATCGTCCACTTGTCGCGCATATGGTTTATCTAGATTTATTAAGACTTATATGGATTTCCCATGGATGCCACTGTCAGAACTGGACTAAATTAAAATGGGACCACACGGACAGCATCAGCTTTCAAATAAAAAAAGAATTATCAAATCGGTTGGCGTAATATTGAGTTATTCGTCCATTTGTCGCGCATTTTGTCTATTTAGATTTAAGACTTATATGGATTTCGGATGGATGCCACTGTCAGAACTGGACCAAATTTAAAATGGGACCACACATGCAGCATCAGCTTTCAAATAAAAAAAGAATTATCAAAATCGGTTGGCGTAATATTGAGTTAATCGTCCATTTGTCGTGCCTTTTGTCTATCTAGATTTAAGACTCATATGGTTTTCTCATGGATGCCACTGTCAGAACTAGACCAAATTAAAGTGGGACCATTCGGGAAGCACCAGCTTTCAAAAAAAGAATGATTGAAGATTACTATACTCTGTGTTCCCACAGTTATTATGTAAGTAAAAAAGTCGATCACCACGTAGGCTTTTCATGCTTTCAGACAGATATACATTACAGAAAAAATTTACACTTCATTTTTGTATTGGAGATCTAAATAAGATTCAAGTTTGTTCTGTTTATGAGAAAAGGTTTTATTGTATTGTCTTTTCCTAATTGGAAAGAGTAGATTCGCACCATTTCTCAAGAGAACAAAAATTGTAAGAATAGAGATAAGAAATCACAACCGTCTCGGAGTTTCTTGCCAATTTGAGCTGAGACACCATTGTGGAAATGTAGCCAATTTGTTGTTAATTTACCAGGAGTTATAATTTAAATTGTACTTGTAAGGTAAGCTTGTGTTTTCCATTTTGTCTCAAAAATTTATTTATATATTTGACCTTTCCTTGCTCGTGATATCACACGAATTGTAGACTCTGCCTCCCATTTTCTTACCCAAAAGAGCTTTCTTGCGTAATATTTAACATACGTCATCATGACGAGAGTACTCATGTTTTCAAGAATATTAATGAGTAGGTAGCATTTTCCAGCAATTGCGTTCGTGTGAACTCAACTTCAAAAGAATTCATGTTTGAAAATAAAGTACCCTATATGTTAATCTAGCTTGTTTATAATAATATAAAGTCCTTTAGTAGTTATCTTGTGATGCTTCATACAAACAGACAGCCACCAATAAGGAATCAGTTTCTTTTATATCAGGGATAGATGTAGAGACAAAAGCATAAATATCTATACGTTACGAGTTACGTTATCAATACGTATACCTAAGAGAGGTCGTTTAGACTCTTTGTTGACTTGCATAGATATTTGTGGCTTATGTGTTGCTCAGATATATTTTTGCTTTTGAATGTACAGCACAGTAGGTACCTAGTATCTTACTTGCATCCACTTTAATTCTTCTGGGCAGCCCGACCACTTTTGTATGAGCGTTTTACGAAACGTTTGCTATTTAATAACAGATGCCAGATTAGCGTTATTCGTAATTGAGATTGATTGCTTTATTTTGGGCGAATGTCGTATTTTTATGCATATTCAGTTTTAAACACCTGGACTTTACTAAAACCGTGGAATAAAGTTATAGTCGATCTAATACTCATGTTTTCTCTAACTAACATTATAGTATGTGACAGGAACAGCGTCTGAGATGCGGACCAGACGTTGAGGGTTCAATAAAATGTATTTCACCCGACCGCCTTCAATAGTCTATGTTTAGAATCATACCCGTTTAATTCACTCCTGTCTATTTAATATCTTCACTGTAAGGAAGAATGGCTCCCAAAATAGTCAAACGATTCAACACTTTCAATGCACGCACCGGTGGGTTTTAACATTCGATTTCCTATTGTTTTTTATTCGGCATTGAATGGGTTAAGCAGATATATTTACATGGTTACAGTAATTAACTGAGTGCCACTGAGTTGACTGGCCTGTTGGTGCAATGGCAGTGATTAGCACCGTAGGTTGTAGGCTCGATCCCCACCTATAACTAACATTCATGTTACGAATATTTGTGTTTGTTGGGTGACTAGGTGTAATTATTTATTTAATTAAGTATTTACAAACATTTAGATATATTTATCAATTTCTGACATCCTTAGTACAAGTTCTGCTTAGTTTGGGTCTGATGATCTTGGTGTAATTTGTCCGGATATTGATCTTTTTTTTTTTATACTACGTTGGTGACAATCAAGCACGCGGACCGCCTGATGGTAAGCGGTTATCGCGGCCTATGGACGCGTGCAACACCAGGGGTATCACTCGCGCGTTGTCGACCCTGTAAAAACCTTTTCAAACCCCTCTTGAAGAACTCCATACTATAACTCATCGGGAAAACCTCGGCAGGGAGTTCATTCCACAATTTAAGCGTCCTCGGAAGGAAACATCTCTGAAACCGAAGTACGAGACCATTGCGGATTCAGAGTGTGATCTATTTTTGTTGTAATATTGCTTTTTAATAGCAATAGTTTTATTAAATTTAGTCGAAGATAGCCAGAGTTGAACACAGTTAAGTAACGGTGCTACGCTCGGAGGTCACTTCGGCCACTCCATTAGACCCACACTCGATACTCAGCTCGTTTATTATCGCCTCAAAACTTTTACGGGTTGAATTCGATTCGCAGGCATTGACGTGGGCGGTGGCGTTGCGTGGAATGGCCTAATTTCGTAACTCGATTACGATTGCACCCGCTTTTCGATCGCTGGATTGATGTCGGGTATGGCATCGGCAGGTAAGTAACGCGAAAAGTAATTAGAACGGATGTCGGTGGGCAGGTGCGTTTTTGTTGTATAACTACACGTTCCATGAGTTTACACCGACGAGAGTCGCTAGCGCTTATCGTTTTCGTACGGTATTTCGGTATAAAAGAGGCATACAAGTAGGATTCGCTCAGGACCTCGGAGCCGTGTAGACGCTTGTTCGCGTACACGATATATATGTTGTTATAAACTGTCCCACTGCTGGGCGACGGCCTCCTTAAAAAGCTTAATTGAAATCAAGTTATCGCTACAATGGATGGGTATTGACTTCATATAAATCCATACTATTCCATACTATTTTGGTGGGTGTGAGGAACAGGGTGTAAAGTTCCTCATCCACCATTGAAAAGGGAGGATCCTCCGACCAGATGGGTTTTGTGTCTGGTGGGCTACTGCCCGACGGCTGTTGTCGGGTTCTTGTATTTATATTCATCGCTCGGATAACTTGCAGGATACATCAGTTCTTAGTTCGTGTGTGGCGAGATAGATGTCGCTACACTAAATAAAAAAAACTCTGTCTGTCTGTCTAGCTTTCACGCCAAAACTACTGAACCGATTCAAATGAAATTGAGTAGGTACACAGACAGTCTAAACTTCTAAAGCCTGAGAAAGGACATAGGCTACTTTTTAATTAGAAAAAAGTGTTGTAAAGGGTTGAAAAGGGGGATGAATGGTTGTATGATAGTATTGTCATTTTCAGAACTAGAAGCGTAAAACTTATATTTATGGCTGTCGATCGGATATAAATAAATATGTCATTCAAAGTTTGTAAATAATTTACCCTTAAAAATTTGCAAAACTCGACCTTTAAGGGGTTGTTTTTGGGGTTGATAGTTTGTTTGTATGATACTTCGTTACTTCAAGTGCTAGGAGTCTCAAACTTTGCATAGGTGTTCTTTTTAGGACGTAGGTGCCAACTAAGACGGGATTTTGTGAATAACAAGTATCGTAAGTCTGAAAAAATCCCACATATCATAAAAATTAAGTTCACGCGGGCGAAGCCGCGGCCGAAAAGCTAGTTTTAAATATAGACGCTTTAAAAAAGTAGTGTTGTCATTTCTAGTCAGACAAGTTCTTTCTTACCCTCATTATGAGTTAACACCGATGACAGTCGCAAGCGTCAGTGTTGACGTTTTTGAATGGGATTTCGGCACAGGCGCCTAAAGGTCACATCATACTATCACAGCGCGGCAACAGCACCGTTCCAAACTGTCATCGCCTTGTATTAAAAAGGTGGGCGCCGCCCTGCTCGCTTTTTCATATTGACATACATACATACATGTAAGAATCACGATAATTTTAGTAATATGAAGGAATATTTACAAATTATTATTAGATCATGTTTGATATTGATTAATTATTTAAAATTGAAATTTACAGTTGGTATCGATTACTCGTTAAATTGGCAACATCGTATGATTGGTAACACTCGGCAAGTTTGGCTGTTCGTGACGGATAGTCGTAGTGAACGGTCGTAAAGGGAACTTAATTTTGAAGTGCGGTGGAAGTTAATAAATGAGCATAGTCCAAGAGCATCGTTGTTTTATTTAAGTATTTTACATACATATATACCATCACGCTTTTCCTCAACGGGGTAGGCAGAGACCACATCTTTCCACTTGCTACGGTCCTGACACACCTCTTGCGCTTGTTCCACTCTCATTAATCCTTTCATACATGCTCGTCAATTATGGGTACTCCTGACCTGACCGTTTCTGAGCGCGTCTTGGACTTGTCCTAAGTACGTCCGTCTAGGCCTTCCCCTTACAACAGCTCCATCCACCCTCGCCTTGTAAATTTGTTTCGTTAATTGCCTTTCATCCATCCTTTCCATATGCCCTAACCATCTCAGCATTCTCATCTCAATTTCATCCATATTGACAATGTTGTAAAATAAACTATAGTGGAAACAATTCAATGCTCTAATTTGAATGGCAAGTTGATTGCCGGGTTGGAGCAGTGCTGTTGCCGCGCTGTGATAGATATGGGACTAAAAATGGCATCCAAAGTGTTGTACTATTCCTCAACTGTAACTATTCGTCAACTATATAAGAGCGTTAGCTGGGGGTGGATCAAAAACGTTGCATTTTTGTAAGATTTTCGTGATTATTTCATTGAATTTAAATAAAACTTGAATTTTTGCTCTATTATTGTGTGCATAATACTATTTAAAAACGGATTGAATTGTCTAAAATTAGGTCGTCGCCAATTATTTGCTAAATTAAATAAAAAACCGCTTTTAAAAAAAAAAATTATAAGACGCTTAAAAATTTACTGTACACAGTTAAAGTTATAATTATGAAATAAAATGGTGCATTCAATGATAGAAAGATATTTTATACTAACTTTGAATTCAGCTAAATAATCGCGAAAACCTTAAAAAATGAGGCGTTCACGCTCTACCCCAAACGCACAAAGCAAAAACTCTTAAGCATTGTAATAGTGACTTGTTTAATGAATAAAGATTTTTGTATTTTGTAAAAATGACGGATACTCATGGTAGACGTTATAGAACGTGTTAGTAAACAGTTTTTGCATACTATATCGGCTTCATTCCAGCGTTTTTCCAACCATTCGTTCCTTAATGAAATAAAAATATTCAAATTGCATTTGCTTTCATTCAACCGTTTGTGACATTAATTCGCTTCAGTTCACTGGGGAAGGCTTTAGAAAGGCGAAATTGTTAAGCCGTAAAAACGTTTTGAGGACAACAATAGAATTACTTTTCATCGCGTTGATAAGGGTGGTGGGTATTTAAATAAATTGGAGCATCTGTGCTGCATAATGATCGTGTTTGGAAGTATTTACAGAAATTATGCGATGGAGATGAACTTTTGATTGAGATCGTCTAAATATAAATCACTTTGAATGATGATAAATGGCAAAACCTTTGTCTGTTTACTAAAAGAGAACGAATAAACTACAGGGAGGGCAATGGTTTTGGCCGTATTTTGACGTTAATTATTATCATTATTTTAGAATAATGTTTTTAAATCGGTAAGTACTTAATTCTTATGCATATTCACCGCAGTTAACGCAGCGTGACAAACTCAATATGCCAGTTTTTACTAACAACTTTCTATTTACAAAAAACTAAATCAGTCTTAAAACACTGTTTAACACACTATGGTCTTGTAGTCCTAAAGCCCTGTTTCACTTTTGATTACCAGATGGTTTTATCCCTACTTTAGGGAGAGCAGGAAAATTTGAATGTTCATAATGTCTAAGAGCGCCCCAAAGTGTGGCACGACTATTCAAATTTAAATCAATGTCTTTTTCAAGAGATTTATGCCCGTGTGTTATATGCATGAATTGGGGGCAAGGGAGCAATAGGAATTTGATTTTCAGTATCACGTTGCCTGCGAATCGAATATGCAAAACCTTGTTGCAATATGAATGTGCACTCGCACTAGTGCGCATGAGACATTAAACTTTGTATGAACAATACAATTCGTCATATAGGTTTCACATATCCTTTTGAATAACGTTACTACATGTGATAACTTTGACGACACGATTGGCGTAGCACGGTTTCTCGACGTGACTTGCGTGGTGCCCCGGGTTCGATTCCCGGTCGGGTCAATTTATAAAACGGCCTTTTCTTAATTGAATCAGGACTGCGTGTGCTGGGAGACACCCCTGGCTTAAATCCCTGTAAAGTCCATTCATTTACATATTTCATTTTTTAACATATTCAATAGCATTCAAATTCAGCGGACTGCCTGATTGTAAGTGGTAACCGCAGCCATTGTAAAACAGCGACCTTCAGAGAGATCAAATCGCTGCTCAAGACAAATGAGAAACTTTTCAAAATAATCAAAAACCTAATTGACCTCGTAACTAACTTTGAACAGTTCAAAAGTTCTTCAAAATTGATCACAATAGACATAAAATTGGAAAAGTTTGTCAAATAAAATATAATGGCGAGCCTGTATAAATTTCGAACATTCGAATATTAGTGCAAGTGAAAGTTATAAGAAATGTGTTATGAGAAGTGATTTTCGGACAAAAAAAAATCGGAGATAAAAGTCCCATGAAATACCTATACTTGGTCCAAAAATGAAGTACCTACCGGTTAATAGAATGTGACTCATTCGTAATGTTCTAAACTTAAAGGATATTCATAACTAAACAAGGACTAAATTCATCAACAAAAACAACTAAAAGCATAAATTAAGAATCGGCAACCTAATATCGTACAAGTTTAGTTTTTCTAATAATAAATTAAAATACTTTTTGAAAGATTTTTTAAATATTATTTAAGAGGACAACAACTTCATATAGTACCTACCTAGTATTTAACGCTTTGCTACTGTTTGTATAATTAAGAAAAAAATATTTTTTTGTTTGTTACTTGTCGTTTTTTTAAGGTACATAAATATGTAATACTAGCACGAATAACAAATGTTTTACTCGTATGTACTTGCAGTACGAATAATTTGCACGCCTGCCTGCAGGCCGAATATACCGTCCAGACATTCTTTCACCATCGTTTTTTGTCAAATGTATTCTTAGCAAATAAATGATTCACTTACTTACTTACTTAAATTTATTTAAAAGTTAATGAAGGTGGAATTTACTAAAAGTAAAAAAATGTTTGTACCTAATATTTCATCAAGATCGAATGATCTGCGGAATGATGAATGATGAGCGGAATCGCCAAAAAACTGCATTCGCATTAGCGAAGAATGAACCGTTGGGCTTTTGCCCCGCATGAAGAAAATGGGAGTCCGGCACCGATCAGCGCTGGTGAAAGGGAAAGCGCTTGTCACCTCAGGTAGACAGGGACGGTTTTCCATACTTCTTAGACAAGAAAGCATCAGCAAAGCACAAGGACGGTTTTCCATACTTTTTTGACAAGCCAGCATCGGCAAGCTTCAAATATCGCTGGCATTTCTCAAAGAAATGACAAGTAGCAATGACAGCACCGATAAAGGCTGCCAAATCAGCGCAACCCGGTGTCTTGTAATTACGCCCTAGGGCTAAGAATATTAAAATTCGCAGAACAGCCAGAATTCTGGGCTACTTACATAGTCGTTTATTATTTGATAAATTCATTTTATTCCTTTTCTATACTAATTGCTATCTATAGTGATAAGTTTGTTTATCTGATTATTTCTTTAATACGAAATAAGAAACAGATTTTAATAAAGAAGGACATGTTTTATGTTCCCGTTGTTGTTTGTCCCGCTGTAAAGTAAATTGAAATAAACGTCGGTTTTATCAAGTTAAAATAAGGGTCATATTAGATCGTTATCTGATTTCGATTTCGGCCGTTCTTCCTACGGGAGCTCATCAGTTATTCAGACGAGCAATTTTTGCCTGATTGATGATTCTTTATGCGAAGCTCTGACGAATTGACAATGAGGAAGACGAAAATGGCAATTTGTGTAAAGAATATTGCTACGTTAGGGGAATGACACCGTTTCCACAATGACTTTGTCATTAAACGGTCTTAAATCTCAAATTTGGGACAAATGTGAAATGTTATAGTTTACACCAGTTTAAAACCACAAAATTTGGCCTTTAAGTCCTACGACTAGCTGTGAATGATAATCATAGAGTAAACTACTTACGCCGTAAGAAGAAATGCTGATCATCTCGATTATTTTTAATGTGTCTGTTTCAGCTAAAATGGAAAGACGGCGTTTCCGAAACTGATTAGCCCACTAAAATATTATAAATTGTATTTGGTATTGATAATTTTTATACTAGTATTATGACAAAATTATGTGTCAGCTTGACTAAGGTCCTATCTTAGATCCGGAAACAATATTTGAAAAATGAGCACACCTCATATTATATATTATCTCCACGGAAGGAACGTGTGCCTTTTTAATAGCTAAAGTTTACGTATTTGACGTAGGTATATTTTCTAACATAACTTCGGTGACAAACAGTCTCTTCAGTATTATAGAAAAAGGTGAATAAATTGAGAATCGACCCTTTGGATTTAGGAAAAGTTTTTAATTTTCATGAGAATAAACAACCTTTGAGTGCGCTTGTATATTATAAGTACTCTATTCTGCGTCTAAGGCGGGTATCAAGCTGAGAAACCTTTTGTTAGACAATCCTTTTCATTGCACTGACGAATACGTATTTAAATTGTAGTAAATTTTAATTGATTCATATTATTTTGTATAAAAAAATCAGTTATTTGACATTGTTATTGATTTGACCTGTTTTAATGTTCATATACACCTGTCACATGTCAATAGAAACGAAAGGGACAGCTGTACATGTAAGGGCTCCTCAACTTTGATTATCGTTTCTGATGGATTCGGGTGTTAGGTAGTCAACTAATGAGAGGTGATGTCGTGCCGATCGCCTTGTCGAATATGCCACCACGAGCTATCGCACTCCCACTCTCTTTCTCGCTCTATTAAAGACGGTTCTAAGTGATAAAAAAGAATAGAAGCATAGGAAAGTGCGATTTGGTGATGCCAGACGTAGCTCAACTCTAAACGTCACCGTTCAATTGCTGTATGGGTAATATTCGAAACTAATGAAAAGATCTTCACCAAATCGGTTGACCAAGAGCTTTTCAATCTGGGGCTGATTCAAAATCGCAAATACTCAATCTACATTTTGACGAGTGCTTTTCAGACCAGCTCACGACCAGATTATTTCTAGGAATCGAAGTGCTCTCTAATCCAATCTGAGTACCTACAAACTCAGAATCCAAAACAGTATTCCAGTCGCAGAGCTTTAAATGCCGTCTTAACCCTGTTACTGCTCGCACACTCACCCTACAGTTGGGTCCAGACCAGGAATGCTATACTCCTTGAGAGATATATACTATCGGATATTGAGCCTAGAAAATTAACCTGAAACCATAACCGAATTTGCTACAAAGAGTCAAATTTCAGATCGAGACTGTGTCTAAGTTTTAGAACTTATTTTCTTGCTTTTTATTATGATTATAAGATATATTTAGTTGTTTTTATTTCTTTGTCACATAGTTAGTCAGTCGTTCTCATGGTATACCCAAAGATAACCACTAAGTAAAGACAATTATTCTTTACCTATAAAATGTGATATTCGCATCTAAACTATCCGAAACTATCGTATAATACCAACTAATACGGATAAAAATCCGCAACCGTATCTGAATCTCGTATACCTAATATAATTTTTATTTACGGCTCAGACTCCCTAGTACAGACTACAATTACAATTTGAAAATGAGCTGTATTGCATTGACATAAGGTGTCACTAGCAGCTAGGCTTTGTGTGTTACCCAGCTGGGTACTAGCTGTGAATTTGTGTGTAATCGGGAGCAAGAACCCGTTAGTAATTATGTGTGTAATTTGAACATGGCCTCTGAAATTAACAGGGAATTGCCGTGTCAAGAGCACAAGACCCAAATCGCTAACTGTAATTGTTACAATATCAATGTATTAGTAAATGTATTAACCCACAAATGGCTGAGTAACTATTACTAATTCCTTTCAAGATCTCTTGAAACGCAGAACTTGACGTTTTTTATCATTGCGACAGCTGGCTAGTGAAAAAAGTAATATACAGCTCACCAAAGTAATATAAGCCATTATAAAGAATAAATAAGGCCCTGGATTTTATAGGTAAATACAAAGTTATTATAACATTTTTTCTCTTTCCTTTATAAATGTTCATCGAATATGTAAAATGTAAAACGACCAGCTTCAATATTTATTAACCAAAATAATACAATAATGATTTGTTTATATTAAGATTGTAATATTAATCACTTTGAAATAATTATCTTTATAATTAATCCTCTCTCATAAACATCAGCTATAAAAGCAATTAACATACTGTTTTTCCGCGGTATTAACTACTTCAGGTTTAAACCAAATTTCAGATTTAATTAAGGTAGCAAATTCGGTGAAATTTGGAAAGTTTCGGGCAATGCCTATTCTACATAGCATTATATGGGTTAAATAGTGTTGCAAGCAATAGTATATCGATACTAACGTTACTTTTGTAAATAGTGAGGATTTCGATAGGTCTATTATAGTAGACTATTAAATAAAATAAAATAAATTATGCGCCAGACAACAAACCTCTTGTAATGGTCTCGAAATAGGGATTAATATCCCTGTGTTACGAGGTACCACACAAGGAAATAAGCTAGGGGCGTCTCCCAGCACACCCATACCCGAGTCAATTCAGAAAAGTTCGTTTCCTGAATTGACCCGACCGGGAATCGAACCCGGGACACTGCGGTAATCGAGGCGAGAAACCGTGCTACAGCGCACTACGCCAATCGTGTCGTCCAAATATAGTATTAATATGCAAAATTAAATGATCATTGATAGTATTTTAATATTTATTTAAAATACTATCGGCTACATGCTCTAGGATAATAAATGACGAGGTAAGTAAGCAACTGTGATAACCAATAATATTGCCTTTAATTACTAATACGTAGCATGAGTATTTATTGAAAAACACAGTACCTATGTCAAATCTATCATTGTATCTCAGAACAATGCTATTGCTTTTAACCAAATATAAAATTATAATAGATACCAATTGACAGTTATGTATTTTATTAACAAACTAACAGCTGTTGATACTATCGATAGCATCCAGATCTATCGGTATCATTGATAGACCTATCGATAACATCACAATTATTCAAAGTCTTCATAATTATATATGCAGCATTAGGGTGAAATCGTATTATCAGAACAATGGCGATAATTAATCTCTAGGAAAACTTTATTCCCTTGTTATGGACACTTCCACCCCGAGACGGCGATTGCATCGTCTGTCAGAGTCCAGTTTGTTGACAGCCGCCATATTTCCCGAGTAGAATAGCCCTGGTTGATTCAACGGCTGTCAAGCGAACGGGAATTATAGTTCTTTATACCGGTAAATTAATAGACGCAGATTTTTTTGAGGCAAAGGTTTATTTATTTCACCTAAAACTTTAAGCCAAAACACCTAAATTTTATTCTCGTATTAGTCTTAACTGACTCTTTGAAACTTAAAAGATAGATAGATAGAAAGATATGCTTTATTGTACTATAAACAGTATCAGTAATATTTAATAATATAAACAATGTGTACAATTTAGGCGGCCTTATCGCTAGAGAGCAATTTCTTCCAGGCAACCTTTGGGTAGAGGAACTTTACAGCTCAATTTTCACATCAAAAGTGGAGAGTTAAGAGGTTCTTTACATAATACGATTATTTATTGAAGCGCCAAGGTATCGCTTTTTTTACCCTTTTGCCGTCGCAAAACACTCTTCGAATAGAATGGAAACAAAGTGAAATTTTAGACACATGCCATAATTGACATTTTATATTGTTACAAAGTGACTTCATTTTAGTATATGATTAATGATTTATCTACGATTGTCAGCGTAAAAGGATGATATCAAATATTTAACCAAACAAACCTTTTAACTGCGATAGCTTTAGATTTTCGTATTTACGTATAACATTATGTTGCCTCCATTCCATTAATTTTCATCTACTTGCTCTCTTCTGTTGATATTCAAAGTACTTACATTATGTGTGTAATGTGTTCTCATACCGTGAAGTCATAAAAATATTTTCTTGCTATTTTGGGGCCAAGACAAATTTATTTAATAGGGATAAATACAACAGCACTCAACAGCCCCAATGCTGACCAACATCCCCTTCGATTGAGATGGTATTCTTTAATAATAAAGAGAACTAATGTGATTCGTTGCTGATTGGACCTCCTTAAGCAATAAATTTAACGATATCAAATTATTACAAGCTCTGCTTAGTTTGGGGTTAGAAGATATTGGTGTAAATTGTCCTAGATATTTATTTATTTATTGCTATTCTATTTATTATACATACACATAACACACTCGTATCTATATCCCATAAGAAATAGTAGTGTATGTAATCACAGTATGTTTCCATGAGTTTACATCGATGACAGCCGCTAGCTAACGTTTTTATATGGGATTTAGGTACAACGCTCCTAGTAATTGAAAATGGAACCAAAACGCCATACAAATCTGAGCGCAACGATCGCCGCTTACTCGTACGTGACGGAAACCCCTGTACCTTGATGCTATTGTTACGTTTAGGTACCGTTTTTAAGTTCCAGTTCGACCCAACAGAGGCGTTGTACGAAATCCCAATACAAATATTTACGCAAACGATGACGTACATTTAAATTGGCAACTCATGGTAGGCGTACAGGGGTCTCCTACGACGTAGGGCCCTCACTCACAATACGTTTTCGAAAGACACTTTCTTTTCACATGGTAGGGTATACAATGTCTTTAGTAAGAATAGTTGCAGAATGATGAAGTAACTTTCCATGGTTACTGATTTGACAACCTTTTAACATTTTAAGGACGTATAATAGAACAAAGTTCAGTTCATTCATATACGTGGCCGTACCTTTACACATCATAAGCTCGTAGCTACACCAAGTCTGGATAGTCGAAGCGCGTAAGTAGCGCATCTAATTACCACAGAGGTGACTTACGACGAAGGGCCCTTTCCCACTTATGCGAGGCACCCAATTAACAGGCTGCTGACTTGGCAAGACTCACTTAAGCCTCAGCTAAACAGAATTTAAGGCGCTAACTATAGCGCCTTAAATTCTGTTAAATTCTGTGTCATACTAATGACAAAGTTGATAACCACGTAATGGCCGCGCGTGTTCAGCAAAGGCCGAATTTTGTAACAAAATGCGGTCGCACCTGTGCTGATTGTTTATAAGTTTGAAATAGTCTCAAAACTAGGACGCATCGGAACTGCCCTCCTACTCCCGTTCAACTTACGGCCGAACTTTCGTTCGCTATCCTGCTCTCGCATACCTGTGCAATCTGTAGTGAAAACGGAATAGTGCACGAAACTTCGGCCAGTTGTACGGCAGTAGGCCCTCTGACCACAAACTGCACAAACATTTTCGATAAATACGATGCTGCTTTTTATGTGTCAATACTTGTAAATGCCTTCAGCTATTGCAGCCAGGAAGTAAAGCCATCAAATATTGAAGTTCTTTCCGAGGTAAAGGTAGGGTTAATTTGGCAGGACTTTCAACATTTTGAGGACATTCCAACATTTTAAGGACAAATTAAGCTCGTAGACAAATAAATTACACCTGGTTAGTATTTACAGTACGAGTATTAACTCTTCAGCCCCCCGATTCTGAACAAAGTTATCGACCGATTCGGTTTTTTATTTTTATTTATATATTTTTTTAGAATAGCTAGTTTTTATATAATTTATTTTATGAAAATTTAAGTCCTTTGGCTTTAACATACAAAAAAATTGATTGCCATCGTTATGCGGTTCATTTACTATAATTAAAACAAACTTACCGAATCGGTCGATAACTTCGTTCTGAATCCCGATTCATGAATGATGTTGAAATATTAAAATACCTACGTTCTTGTGACAAACAGTTCATGTAATCTCATCAAGAGAAAGATTACCAAAGTGAAATCCCCAAGCTCTTGTTATATCTTATTAGTTTTCTTCACCAAGATTCTGGTGTAATCATTAGGGAGAAAACATCACATGTCTCATGTTGTACAAAGTTAGTCGGGTTCCGCCTAATTAAATTAGTACTCCAACTTCGGTAAGACAACGCCGATGTGGTTTTTACAGAGCAAAATACTACGGATATGTTATTCTTATATTAAAATAAATAAATAAATAAATATAAATAAATATGCGCCAGACAACACACCTCTTGTATTGGTCTCGAAGTAGGGATTAATATCCCTGTGTTACGAGGTACCACACAAGGAAATAAGCCAGGGGCGTCTCCCAGCACACCCAGACCCGAGTCAATTCAGAAAAGATCGTTTCCTGAATTGACCCGACCGGGAATCGAACCCGGGACACTACGGAAACGGAGTCGAGAAACCATGCTACAGCACACTACGCCAATGGTGTCGTCAAAATTAAAAATAGTGACTTTAAAGGTGCAAGTTCACACAGCAGCAGCAAACGTGTAGAGTTACATAGCAACCAGTAGGTAGGGTCGCAACGACACGTCGATTCTATATGAAAGCTTCGTGTCGCTGATCACGGATGTTATTCTCAACGTGTTCCTAACACAGGTTTTGCCATGGTAAAGGCCTGTGCAAACGAAGGACTTTTGTCCGCGGAGGAGAAAAAAGTCCGGTGAGGACTTGCCATGGACTCAGCGCTCACAGTGTGCTTTTATTGTTGTCCAGAAATTTAGTAAAGCGCACGTTAAGCAGGCAATTATTTTGAAATTACGTTGTGATGTTATTTACATAAAGTTTAAGAAAAACAGAAGACTTTTTGAAAGAGAATACTGGGTCCCTCCTCAAATCAAAACAGATCAAAGTGGACCTCATAATTCGGTAGTTCCATTTTTTTGCGAACTCCCCCGTACTTTTGTCAGCTCCGGTCTGTCGACTTCCGCGGACTTTTTGTACGGCGTACTTTTAGTCCTCCGTGTGCATTGTTCGATACAGTTTCTAAGGGATCTATATTGACGGACAAAAAAGTACATTGCGGGCCTTTAAATATGATTTATTATGAAAGTTCAACTTTATTTTCGCAAAAAAAAATTGTAAGTATTTAAAGAAGAATATCCATTTGCATTAAGTTAAGTTTTCACAAAATGAATGTGTAATTTAAAAGAATAGTTTTTTTTACCTTTTTTGTTCTTTGTTATACCGTTTTGAGTAAGAAATTCGCATCGATTGAACAACAGTTTTCGTCTCTGTAAGCATTGCTCCTGTAATTGTTTTGCTTGTACAATAAAGTATCATTGATCTTATCAAAGAGTTTTCAATACGGTTTACTGGTTTTATTTACTGGTTTTACACCATAGATCTTCTATGCAGCTATGCTGCGAGGATGTGCAAGCTAAGCTTCCAAACTGATAGCGGGAGTTAGATGTGTAGCTGTCAGTGTGTTAGGAAGTGGCGCAGCTCGAACTATGCGATGTATCGACAGTAAGGCTCGCGCAGCACGCATCCACAGCACGCATATCCATAGCACGCATCCATGTGTCATATTTGATTAGGCCAAATTATGCAGTCAAATTACATAGGTGAGTAGTTAATCCGAATTAGTTTAGAATATCGCAGTAACTATTCCTTTCCCTTGCACACATAGTGCGTTCCTTGTACCTACTCCCGTCCCTTTCCCCCCTTTTTCATAGCTCGCCAATCAGCGCGCGCAATCTATGCTGCGCGCCCTCTGGACAAAAGTGAAATTATTAAGAAGAAAAAATATGAAGGCGTAACTAACACCTGCTAGTGCGCGCAATTTTGTTAATTAACAAATCCGTTGTCCGAATTGTTTCAAATAAACTGCAAATAGCTGGTGAAAGTGTGATTGTGCCGTGACAATGGGTGGCCACCCTCCTCACGTAATAAGCGAGATCTTCATTGGCTTACCAGTGAGTTCCTTCCACTCATGTTCAAAATTCTAACGGTTGCTGCGATTTAGAGATTTTGGGGTACATATTAGAATAAACCTATCTAGTTAATCTTTCCGAATTTAGTCAATATTAAAAACAGCTTAGTAGATCCCGTTTCCACCAGGGCTATGCAATGTGGTCCAATATATGTGATTGGTGGATATCAAAGGCATCCACAGTAATGTAGCAGAGCGCATCTCTAGTGGAAAGCAGCCTCAGACAGTGACAAAACATTATAAATACTTTGTTTTACTTTTGTTGCTAAGTGACTAAACACTTAGCAACAAAAACACACCAAAAAGGTCAAATAAACTTACCCTTTGTATAGTTTTGCAACATACTGTTATTCTAGTCAATTCAAATAAGGTCGTAACATTTCTTTAGCGCCAATTGTTAGAGTTAATGGCTAGCCAAATTTCACGAATCTACCCACTTGGTTTATTGTATAGAAATAACTAGACCCCGCAATGCGGTAGTACGAATAATTTAGTTGAATACCTTGTAATGTTTGTCTTTGCATAATAAATGCGTAAATGGAAGCCTGACAGGAGAAAGACACAGCAAACAGAAGTGGGCAGAACAACTTTTGTACGACTTGAACAAAACGTTTTTCAATAGTTGCTTAATTGGTTTTAATGCGTTATTTTTGAACGAATTTCATTAAACTAATGGTTATATTTAAGAAATTTATAACTCCTATGGCTTCGATTGATATTTCGCTCGTTTAGTTGGTGGTTGGATGTGGTAAGGCCTCATGGCGCGAATAATAAAGTGAATTCGAACTCACTCCTCACTCAGGTGACCGAATACACATAAGTATGATTTAGAATGTGGCTGGGTATTGAGTGGTTGTCCGGCTGAAAATCATGACACCGGAAGGGCCTTAACGTGAATGTATTTGCATTCTTATTATCTCATAACCAAAATTGCACACACACAACACACGACGAACCTTTGGCGTAGTGCACTGTAGCTCGGTTTCTCGCTTTAACACATTCGATTCCCGGTAGAGTAAATTTAGGAAACGCACTTTTTTAAATTGACTCGGTTCTGGGTGAGCTGCGAGACGCCCCTTGCTGAAATCCTTGCTCTCCTGGTATTTCGTAACACAAGTATAATTATCCTTCCTTCGAGACCATGACAATTGTGTTGTCAGGCTTATAAAAATGGGTCAGAAAATAATCTTATTTTTTTTTTAGTGCCCGTCAAGATGACCTCACTCCACCTGATGAAAGGCGGTCGTGAGGTCCTGACATGAGGCTGACAAGCACAGTAATGCAAAGATATCACTGAGCTGGTCACACTCATCTGGAAGGCCTTTTCACGCCCGTTTGAAGACCCCGGGACTATAACAGGAAGGAAACACATGCCCTGGGTGAAAAGAAATTAGTTTTTTAATTTCCTTCATGTGACGCAGACAAACTCAAACAAATATACTATTATCTGTGGAGTGTGGACCATTTTCATTGCGAAAACGTTGAGAGTTTTAGTTCCAGGATTTGTTCGCAAAGAAGGTGGCGTCATGCGTTTTAAATTGTTATTCTGTGTCTGGTTCAGTTCGGAAAGAAAAACTGACCGCGAAAATTTCAGAACTTTTATCGAGTGTAAATTTGTTCGGTTTTAAATGTGTTCGTACTAAATTGACTATTTTTCTCGCACTCAAAATGAAAAGTACAGTTTGCACCTAGACACTAAACGCCAACTTAATATACCCTCGGTTTCATTGACTCCCTCGCACGCTCGGGAGTCAAACCACCTCTGGTATATTATGGCTTCGTTTAGTCCCTCGATATAAAATAGACTATTACCGAACAAGTGAACTAATGAAGTTTCCATTCAGTAGTTTTGTACCGGGAAAAAAAATCGTATTGTTTATCATACATACTTAAACCGCAATTGTTAATCATTGGTTTCTGTTCTTATTATTTAAGTATTAACAAAAGTAAAATTTTATGAACGTTCCGGTCAACTGGGATGAAAAGTATTTGACTCGGTTGTAAACATCAACAGCACATCCGAACTCTATGCGTCCTTGGTTCGCTTGTAAAATAATCGCGTTTGTGCTATTGTTTATGGCTCTTGTACAACAATTTACTGTTATAGCTTAAACCTAAGATACTTCCAGAACAATGACGGCACACACAGCATGTAATGGCCTAAATTTGTTAAGCATATTGTATTTCTGCATTAAATTTTATACTAAATCGAACAACTAACGATTTTTGCAACGAACAATTACGGCAAATTGCTTTTTACCTATTCATCTCGACGTTTCGGTGACTGTTGCATGTCACCAATGAGTAGTCAAAATGCAACAAGAATGTTAAAAATGTTAATACATTTCATATTGTCTATTATTATCGCAAAATATTCATAAGTGATGCGTGGGAGTATCATCATTTGTTTCAGCAGTTTATTTCTCTTTGCAAAGTCTTTCTTCTTTCTTAAACTCAATTTGCAGATTATGAATCAAATGTTTTTCTCTCTTTTTTGTCCATTGCAGCTAATACCCAACCAGTGACGAATAATCCTAGCCATTTTCCATGTAATTTACATGACGTCACCCCATTTCGAAAGCAAGGTTCGTCCCTCGTCTCGCCTGGAGCCTCACAAATGGAGCGTAGAAGCCTTTCAACCACTGACAACTTTTTTCTTTATTTAAAATGCTCGGTACTAAGCGACCGTTAAGCGATTTCATTCGGAATCTTTTGATATTTAATTTAATGTTGCCTCAAATTATTTACTGCTAGTTATTGCCCACAACTGTGCCACAACTTCCTGCACCTATGTTTGGATATTTTACACAGTATGAAAATGATTTTGCGTTATTACTCTACTTCATATGAATCCTAATTAGTGCAAATATTAGCAAGACCTTTTATAGAATGACTAAGCTTTCCGCCCGCAGCTTCTCACGCGTGAACTTGATACTTGATCCGCTAAAATCCCGTCTAAGTTACGTCCTAAAAAGAACCGCTTTGCAGAATTTGAGCCTCCTAGAACTTGTAGTAACGAAATTTCATACAAACAAACGATCAACCCCTTAGTGGTCGAATTTTGCAAAATTCCGTCTTAGTAAGAAACTACGTCCCAAAACGAACCCCCATGCAAAATTTGAAACTTCTACCACTTGTAGTTTCTGAGATTTCGTGATGAGTGACCTTTTGCTTTTATATAATTATTTAGATAGTACGCTTCATTTAACCATCTAGATTTAACGTGATGCTGGAACAGAAAACCTTCTAAAAATTTCCCATGTTTACGTTCTTGAGACTGTGAAATAGGATGCTTGAAGTTATACAAAGATATACTAACGCGTGGAAAGCATCATCATCCTGCAAAGCTGAACTTTATCAGTCAATACTAGCGTTTCGTTTACACGAATCGATACGTTACGTGTAAAACAACAGCCTGAGGTCGACGAACCGGCTATCGTCCGTTCAGTTACAAATTGAATATGGCCGCCAAACGGTAAAATATTCATAAACGTTCACGTCCGGGAACTACAGTTGTTATTGATTGCTCTACCAACCTTTGCGCTATCGTGACGTCTCTTCCCACTGTTTAGATTTAATTAACTCATGATTAACCCACGCGAGAGCTGCCGGGTGCGTTTTTAATTAATAGAATGACTGTGCAAAGGGTTTTGGTTTCAATCCTTCACGCTGGTGAACTCGTTTTGTACCTTTACTTGAACAGTCATGTATGAACATCGCTAAAAACAATACATTACTTTTGAAGAATGGATAGGTGCGTTTTCTCATCACTTCACTGATTTTTAAAATACTTAGTAATTATTCGTTACTTAAAGAAAGTGGTACAATATACACAAAAGACAATACGATATGCTGGGTCGGAGCGGTGCTGCTGCAGAGCCTGGATAATGTGCTGCGACCTCATGTTTTGAGTCTACGTATGTTTAAAATACGAATGTTTTTCCGCTTTGTGTGAGATACATAAAAGCGACTTACAATTCCACTATAAAAGTTTCTTTATACCCTACTGGGTACCTATGTCATGACATCATTCTACTTACGTTATTACCCTTACCTATAGTCACCCTGTATTACAAAACGGCGTAAGTGTCAGAGCCTTATAATTGCCAAAGAGCTAAAACATACAAGCAAATTCTGTTTAATCTATACATAGTGAAAAACTAATTGATCCTCAACAATAATTAACAAAAATATCTTTAGTATTCCTATTTTTATGCTTCCAATACGTTGCAAAAACTTTCTATAGGTACTAAAAGGTATTACAATTTGTTATTTACTGAACTAAATAATCAATTAAACATAAGAGCTACTACCTGAGCTCCCAACAGGGATTAATTTGTATCAATTAGCATGACAAGTAATTAAAACTAAACAGGGACTAAATTCCAATGCTTACATTATAAATTGGAAATTTCACTCTGATTAATTAGCTTCATTCAAATGGGTCTGGGTATTGTAAGTTTACATGGGCCGCTAATATTTAAAAGAGCATAAAAGTAAGGGTTGGCTTAATTCTGATGAGCAAAAATTATACTACAAAAGTACTCGTAAGTTTAAATACTATTCGTACACCGTATCGTCGCTGACTTAGTAGTTGAAGTCGTTGGCATGACAGCTTTCAACGAGATCCCTAACTGGTTCAAGGCACTTGCCAAAGTTGTGTGTTTTGTAATGATGTGTTATACACTTGTGATCCAAACAAAGGCCTAAAAAATCGCTAGTTGACGCTAGGGCACCACTTTTGGGGCACCCAAAATCCGTGTTATTTTTTAGCCTGCAAACTCTCTTTACCAACTAGGGCTAATCAGTAAAAGTCATTTATTTTAATGAAACCTGGTTCGCAGAAGCCTACGTGCAGGAAATACTCATAATAAGTAATGTTAAATAAGTAAATGAACTTATCTTCAAAAGCGAGTGGCAGATCCCAGACCTAAAACATCTACGGCAGACCACCAGCGTCCCGGCATCTCTGTGATACCATTCACGCTTTTTTGGTGCTACAACTGTTTTAAATTTTAATCTTTGTTATTTATGTTTTTGAAACATTTTTCTTTACAAAGTATGAAACCCAACCTTTACCACTTAATTTGATCGATAACGTTTGAACAGCGCTCTTCCTAACAACGTTATACGATTTGTTCGTCGTCGCGAATAGCGATTGTGCTCAATTCAATTGGATTTGACCAGCTCTAGGAGATTTTCAGATGTAGTTTATGGATTTCCCAAATAACACAGTTACCGTTATTTTAGTTCGGTATCAAATTAGATACTAAAATCAGTCGTGAAAAAAATGTCGTTAGCGACCTGCATCACCATTTTAGGTACAAAATCTCAACTTCTAATTTTCAATACCCTTCAATCATATCAGTACGTGATAAATGAAGGAATATGAGAGCTGGGAAGTATGAGTTTCAAATGTTACATTTTACTATTGTGTTTGCTAACAGCGGTTGTACTCAACTTGAATATTCTACTATGTAATATACATATATGTACTGAGAATATTTCAGTTAGTGCACTGACAGATTAGAATCAAGACATAGTTATTAAAGAACGACTCTACGACATCTGTATCTCAACACATTCTGCAGGCCTTCAAGGTGAGGGTGGCCAGCCCAGTGATTCGTTCGCATGACTGGGCTTGTCAGCTCCATATCTGGACTTCACGACCACTTTCCATCAGAGTGGAGTGAAATCATCTTGACGATTAATAAAAAAAAATGCCATCTGACCAATCGGCAGATGTCTGTGTATGTTCTGAGGCTGATGAACATATCTACTGAGTAATCGAAAATGTTACCCAGTTATGGAATCAAACCACAGATCGCTTAATAGTTTCTCTCAGACCACACACATCAGTTTTATAGGCTATTCCGAAACGAAAAACGAGAGGGTGCATTATAATGGCCGTTTGTTCTGTGCTAACCCTGTGTACACATCGGCTATTTATCAAGGAGAGTTACTGTTGAGGCTTGAGGCATCTAATAAAGAATCAAATAGGTACTGATAAAGGATCTAGCATGGCTAGGGTTACCAACTTCTAAGCAATGAAATGAAACACATACCAAAATGTATGTTTGAAAAATAGGCAGGTTATAAAAATATTTTACCTTCCTGCATGAAACGGGCAAAGATAAATGCGGTGGATTTACCTTTGCCCGTTTCATAAACTGTGACTTGTCTGAAGGATATTGTTCAAAAGCGGTTTTTTATGCATTGTTTCCGACATAATGTCACTGAGAATTTTTTAAAGGCATTCAACCGAAAAACATAGATAAACCGTCTTACTAATTACTCATAGTCTGCACGGTGAAAAAGTTGTATAAGTTATACCAAAATGTTTCCCGAAAATCCCAACTCAAACTTTTTAAAGAAAAGAGTGAATAAGCATTCCTATATCTTCTTGTCCTCTTAAATATGGAGATGATCGATTTGGTGGCTACTTTATAGTAGTATTTTGTTGTTTAGTGTTATTCATAAATGTAACCGCCAGGTTCTGGAAACTAGTTAAACCTTTGAAACCCCTTCATGAATCTGTCTAAACCGTTTGTAAGCACTGCTTTAATTTGAATGAGTTTTGAAGAGAATTTGGGAGTAAGCGAAGTGAAAAGCAGAGATGATAACTTGATTAAAAATTTAAATGATGCAGGCCTCTGTCCAGTCCATTTACTTTACTTTCCGAATTAAAGGGTTTCGTTTAAAATTAGAATACGATTTCGCTGTAGCTTAGAAAATCGCGTAGCAGTTCCATCCAGAAAAAGTCCACATTGTTTACCAACCCTAGAGGCAGCTTAGTAAATTACGTTCGGCACTCGTCCACTCAAATTAAGCCCGCTAATGGCCTTCTATTGCCCTGATCAACTTTACAGCCAAAGGGTTGCTATAAATCACCCGAAAATACCATGGTTCAAATGAAAACGAACATTGCAGGTTAAAGAGGGTAAGAAAATTGTAGCTTCCAAGCATGTAACGGAGGACAAAGACCGGTACTTTCTCAGTTCAGGGATCTTCTGCGCGCAAAGTAGAGGTTTGCTTGAAGACTGAACGTGTGATGAGATGCACAATGAGGGGGGGATACTCTAATTTTGCAAAATAACCAAAAAAGCGACGTAGCATTTCGGGTATTGTTCAGCTTTGAGTCCACTCCGAAGTTGACCCGAGCTTCGCATTCCAAATTTTTACAATAAAAAATAGGTTCTACGCATGCGCGAAACAACTTCAGAGTGGACTAGAAGGTCTGATGGAACAATGGACTGTGTGCGGGATACGAGCAATCGTTGAAAGCCAACGGTCTAAAGCCATTCGCAGTGGACTTCCAGACGCTCTTGATGATGGTGAAATATTAGTAATACGGCATACGCAGAGGTCTCTTGCTATGAACGTGCATTTTAGGTACTCGCAGACGTCACAAAGCCCCATTAATTACCGACGCGTTAGTATAATGTACTAAACTAATCTTAATAATCTTCCACAGCGGATTATAATTAAAATGGGTTACGTGTCAAAACTTTGTAGAAAGGCTCATTCCACTTGCAGTTTACAACTTTGTCCGCAGACTTCGGCGTAAGTGAGTCGAGTTTCTTTGTTAGGGCCAATTAGTAAAATTACAGGTGTTCGTTCCCACGATACTTCACTTTGCAGCTGACTACGTACAGCTATTACATTTAACTACAAGCTCAATAGCACGTTCGTGCTTGATGTAACTTTGGCTTAGGAGTTAGGATAGCAATTAGCAAGGAACTTTTATAATATGGAATATTAATGAAACCCTAAAATTTGTCGTAGTTATTTTTGTAATAGTACTTTTAAACAATTTCAATTCAGATCTTGAGGTGTTGTTTATCTGTATGTCCTGGAATCAGATGGTATCTTTATTCGATTTCAGCAATTACCCAACTAGAAAATAAATCCGTTTTCTTTGATTATTAAAAGACTTATGACAATTGTGTTTGTGTATGTTATGCGCCTGTGTGTGTTTAAGTTAAACTTTGACAATTTTACAGTTATGTGTGTTAGTTTGTGTAACGGAGGCAACATACAATTATACAACCTAGCCAAACTTGCACTTCGGAGATAAGTTCTTTTTACCCCATTTCCTCGTCATAACGTTCGAATTTTGACGGCACGGTTAGCGTAGTGCGCTGTAGCACGGTTTCTCGCCTCGATTTCCGTAGTGTCCCGGGTTCGATTCCCGGTCGGGTCAATTCAGGAAACGATCTTTTCTGAATTGACTCGGGTCTGGGATGGGAGACGCCCCTGGCTTAGTTCCTTGTGTGGTACCTCGTAACACAGGGATATTAATCCCTACTTCGAGACCATTACAAGAGGTGTGTTGTCTGGCGCATATTTATTTATTTATTTTATTTTATTTATAGTAGTGGTGCAGATTCATGTATTTTTATTAATCTTGCCAACAAAAAACGAACGGCACAATTACAAGGTCGTTACCACAGCTATTTCTTACATGACTTCGACGACGAGACAGTATTCGCTCGAACACTTTTTCGAGACAATCGCGCCACCTGATTAATGGTCTTTCTTGCAACTGGTGTCCTATCAGGTCCCCTAGCGGCTAATCAAGATAATCTTCTGTCACTTTGTTGGCAACTAAGAAAAATGATGTGTCAAATATTGATCAAATCAGTATCCTTAAATGAGATGCCCTCCGTGCCTATGTGCAGCGGCATGAGGCCCAATTACAATCCCGTTTAATTGGTCAAGTTCATTACCTTAACTAAGTGAAGCGAGCAATTTTGTAATATGATCTCTCATTTCCAGCCAGCGGCGGTTATTCAATTGAGGGTTATTAAACAAGGGTTATTCAATTGAGGGTTATTAAACAAACAAGCGTGTTATTTAGAGCCAATATGACTTGATTTCAATATTGAAGATTGAAAGAAAGAAAGAAGAAAGAAAGAAAAACCATTTATAGACCCAAACACAATTTTAGCTTAGAACTAGAGGGTACAATTATACAAAGAAACAAAACAGGGAATAAAAACTAACAAAGAGTAGTGGGCCAATCAGGACCCTGCCTCAGCATGTGCCACTGCAGTGCAAGCACGGCAGAGACGCTGGTATTCTGGCTGGGCCTGCTGATGTGGTCGTCCGTCCTTAAGTCAATAAATAAAATTGTATGTACTTAATGCGCACTAGCGCAGTGTACAATAAGAAGACAAGAAGAACATAGAATGAAGTGTGTGCATCATTTTTTGACTGATTTATGATACCATACGATGTGAAGTAATATTACTATTACTAGTGGATATTTTTGCATGTTATTGTACTGAATAGAGAACTACCTATTCATTGCAAATAAATATGTTAAACTAAAAAATATTTATGAGTTATCCGTGGCCATGTATCGCATTTAAAAAAATAATATAGACATTTGAGTTAATCTGTGGTAGGTCAGCTGTCAGTCTCACTGACATAGTAGATTGCTCAGCAGTGGGGCAGTATAAAGACTATACCTTACTTAATTATTATATGCTAGCAAGAGTATTTCACATACATAATTCTTTTTTATACCACGTTCTGTATAAGTGGTGATATCAATAATATTAAGTAAATAATTGTATATCCTCCTATTTGTTGGAATCCGCTGTTTTCATAAAAATAGTCAGTTAGCCTTACTTTTGCGAGTACAAAGCTTTTGAAAGCTATATATTTTTAACTCTTTCAGTTAAGCGGTTTTAAATTGCACTCACATGCATGCTTAATTAATAGTAAACATTTCATTGAGAATCGTATTCGCGTAAAATGTATTTTCGCTGTAAAAACCATTATAAAGTCAGTAAAGGGGAATGATTTTGTGCTGCTAAAATTAATAAAGTACTTTCTTAGGCCATGATTAGAGACTAGTCCACAAACAGACGTTCGCAATTCATAATCCATAAATCAGAATACACCAAACAGAAGGTCAGCTGTCGCCCTGATGTGATCCGAGGTGATCCTAGACAGTTATCGGCTAATGACATTTGGGGCAGCCAATTTGAGAGGCTGAGTGGTAAGCTGTCTCAATCCGGATTTGATAACGCCCCCCACCTCCCATTATACAGCTAACAACATCTCCCTTGGAAGTAAATTGAAATAGAGGACGCGAGGATCCGTACTTCGCGTATCAAAATAGTGCACAAGAGTTTGACGGTGCTTTATTTAGTCTACGCTCAACCGTTACGCCCGATATACTAAAATCAGAAGCCAATCAAATGGTTAACAGTGTAGAATGTTGTACTTAATAATAAGATTCTACAGATTTTAAACCATTTGGTTGGTTCCTGCTGTCAAATAACTGATTCTGGCAGGCCTGCTGTATTTCGTGTTTTATGGCAACGAAATGATCACTTTTCTATGAACTGAATTGAAACTGAGAAACGACTCCTTGGGATCCTTCACACTAAATCGCAATCGTACAGTCACGTTAAGCAGCTTAAGTTAAGCTTCATAAAAGTAACTTGGTGTCCAGAGCGCTTATCGTTGTCTGTTAAGGCTTATATCTGTGGCGCCCCTGAGGCCGGACGGCATAATTAGTGAAATCGTACAACCTACTAAATGAATTTCCGACCTCTGCTGAAATAATTAACGCGTCTCTCGACCGTCTCAAGTGTGCTGAAGGTTTTGGGGGTTATTTTATGTCTGTAATTATAAACGAACTTTTTAATAACTGCGGCAATTAAAATAATTACATCTCCAATTACAAAAGCCACGTTAGTGCGTGCAACTAATAACATTTTCTTTCTAGCAAATAATACAACTGAAATGTACAGTATTTGTTTAATTATAACAGTAACACTGGTTATTCCTTCATGCCTATTTACGACACTGAATTTGTTTTTTAAATGAAGTAACAAATTGAATAGAGGTGGTTTTCAACTTGACTTCAAAGTATGGCTCGTAAGGAGGACGACGAGTTTAACGTTTACAAAACTATAGCAAAATGGGTCTTACTCGTATGTTAGCAGCAGATACCTACATTGTAAGCCAATAAGCTTGTAAAGTGACGTGATTTTGTGGGTAAGTACCTATATACTGAGGTGTTTAATTAATAATCTTCTCTCTGTTCTGGAAGCTGTTTAAATTCGTTATTATTGTAACTGTAATAAACATATATTGCGTATCTCGAGTGATTATAAATAAACTTACATAAACGATATGACCTTTTTGGTATAGATGTTATTAAATTGTAATTTGTATTTTTTTTTTTTTAAATTGTATGTTATTACCTGTACCAAATAAATATTTTACTTACTTACTTACTTACATACACTGAGTAGGTGGTTAAAACTATTTGAGTGAAAATTAAATTTACTTAACTAACTTTCATTTCAGGGTCACTATACAAATGAGTCTAACAGTCAGTTTTTTTTGTATGAAAACCTTACAATTAAAATCAATTATATGAATATCATCACCTTCTAAACCAATAAACCCAATTTTATACGTTAATCCTTACTTCAGTGTTCGGAAATTACGAGGCCTAAATCCATTTAGTCTTGGATCTGGCAATTATGTCATGGCATTGTCCCATGCCAGGCACTGAAAGGACTACTTAATTACTGAATATTACGAGTACTTCACCAGTAAAAGGTGCTTGCAGTAAAGGTGATTTGAGCTATAACTTGTACATTGAGCATTCGTCGTTTTTGAATTTTCTCGAACCACATTGCGAACATGACGCTTGATGGTTTGTTATAACTTGATTTTAAAAAACAAAGAATAACGTTACACTTCATGGAAATGTTTAAAAAAAAACTGAGCATTTGCCGTATTGCACCATTCGTAAAAACGGAACATTACAATGGAACGTAATGTTCACGTTACATTGTAAAGTTAAATCTCTACCTTAAAAGTTCGTATGTGTAAAATCATCGTAATTGTATAAAACTATTGAATTTCTCTGATCTGAAAAGCATTTCAATAACACGCCATTGTTAAATTGCTATTCAAAGTGGATGAAAAATCACCGTTTAAAGTGGCAATATGGAATTCTTTTCTACATTTATCCGACCGAGCTCCCTTTGAGGGGTTTCTGGTGAGAAAATAGCATCTTCCAAGCTGTTGGCTTCCAGGCTAGCGGTCGAGCCTGAATTCAAAGAAAATATGCATAAACATTACCCCGAAGGAAATACAGGTGAAAGAAAATTTATAGCGTACTCATTTCATGGCTTTATAACCATAACTAACCACAAACACATTAAAAGATGAATGATTAAGGTTAGGAAAACATGAAAAATGGAGATGTCAACTTTCAAACTTCAGTTAAATAACATAACTATTATTCTTATTAATTACTAGCGACACACGCTTCACACGGGTGTTACCATGTCAGAAAAATTATATTCGTGTTTTTTTATTTTTCTCTCATACGAACCTTGTACAAGTGCATAAAATAACTTACACGAACAAAAAAAATGAGCACAATTGGTAGAGGTCCGTTTTCGAGTTTTGCGCTTAGCAACACATTTGGCGATTCATTTTTATTTATAGAAGAATAACTTTGAGACAGTTCAATACTTAGTAAATAAAGAGTTACCTATTAATCTGAGTATACTCAGATTAAGACTAAATAAAAAAACTAGAATGAATTTTTTTGCAGGTAAGTATGTTTTTTTTTATATCAGACTAGATTCAGACAGTCATTTGATCGCAATCGCACCTGATGGTAAGTGACGATGCGATCTATGGTGCTACATGTCTGCCTAGTAAATGCCTATTCACTCTTGTCTTGAAGAGACCCAGGTTGTATTGGATTGGAAACACATGAGCGGGCAGCGAGTTCCAGAAGTCCGCAAAACGTTTTGTGGATGGCTGGAATATCCACAACGTGCGGGAAGGTTAATGTGCGTCATGTGCTCCGATGGTGAAAAGGAGATGGCGGAACCAGCTGATACAGTTCGCTCGCACACTTCCCGAAATAAAGCCCATAAAACACGGCTAGCAACTCTGCGCCCTTGTTCTAGATCCTGCAGACCGGCAGAGAGAGCCAGATCACTAATGAGCCTCACAGCACGTGACTAAAAAATTGTGGTATAAAGTTGATGATTTTTTGTTAAAAACAAAGATTTTTAAACGCTCATAACTTCAAACATGTTCTTTATTACGAACACTTTTTCAATAACCTCGTTCACGAACAGAAGTAATGATGTTTAGATACACACATAATACTGAGAAGGCTTGAAAATGATGTCAAGAATCACAACGCGATACCAAACACTTTTCACCAACAGGTGAAAGCCGAAGCATTTCTCAAATGTTACGAAACACGGTTTTAAGTGTCGAATGGCCGGGCTATAAATTATCGGCTACAAACATAAAGCAAGGAAATGCTAAAATACCGCTTGTCGACGATTTATAACCAGAGGAGGTGCTCGTCAGATTTCTGCTTCCCATCTGGGCGAGTGCCAGATGTTGCGTCGGCCGCGAGCCGCGACACTGTCCGAACAAGATGTCGATGTTCGAAACTTTGAACTAGATGTGATCTGTGTAGCCGTGGTCTATTGTAAGTTTTGCTGACTCATTCAGACATAGTGGACATCTGTCTTTTGTGACAACGATTTTGTCTAGGGCTAACTAAAGGGTATACAAGTTTGTATCTCAGTCTAAGTCTGAAACTTTACTTCCTAAACAAATATTCGAGAGCTACATTAGTTTGCTATTTTTGAGAGTTCGTATTATGACGTTAAACGTATTAGCTATATGTAAAATACAAATCTTTGTCAATGATACTTTGACTCTGGGTGAGCATAACCTATGCTCAAGGGTTCTTACAGGAAGGATCCATCAAAAACTGAGCAAAAGCGCTTATCGAACAGTTTTAGTTTTAAATTGATAGGTTTAATATCGTCACTTCTAGTAGTCGTTTGTCTACTCCCTGGACTGTTGCGTTGTCAAGATCATGATCAAGTGCTAAGACGAGGTTAATTTGACGGGAGCTATCCGGCACAAGGAACGATTAATATTTTTAGTTTTCACCTTAGACTACGCTTGCTCAGGGTTGCGATGAAATCTGTCATGTCACTTCAAAGGAAAGCTTTTAGATCAGGAAATATGACATCTCTTTGGAGGCTTGACGTTGATGGGTTAATAAAATGAGCTTTAAAGATTCATGTTTTATTAAACGGTTTCATCAATTTAATATTGCAAATTGATAGTTATTTAATAAATTACATCATAATGAAAAATTATAAGCGGAACTCATTAAATCTTAATAATATTTAAAATGCGAAAGTTTGTGAGGATGTTTGTTACTCTTTCACGCAAAAACTACTGAACGGATTTTGATGAAACTTTACAGTAATAAATAAATACAAATAAATAAATATGCGCTAGACAACACACCCCTTGTAATGGTCTCGAAATGGGGATTAATATCCCTGTGTTACGAGGTACCACCCAAGGAAATAAGCTAGGGGCGTCTTCCAGCACACCCACAGGCGAGTCAATTCAGAAAAGATCGTTTCCTGAATTGACCCGACCGGGAGCCGAACCCGGGACACTACGGAAATCGAGGCGAGAAACCGTGTTACAGCGCACTACGCCAATCGTGTTGTCAATGTAGCTTATACATTAGAATAACACATGGGCTACCATTTATAAAGATTTTATGTAATTAAGCCATCACATATAACGATAACGCGGGGGAAGCCGCGGGCGGAAAGCTAGTATTTTCATAATTTTGACATAGCCATGCGACGAAATAAGGTTTGGGGGGGCTAGCCAAAAGCAACACGCTACTATCGTTGCGACATTATCAAAGTCAAAAATACATGGAATTACATCAAAATTCACTTCGATAAGACGAATGCTAGTTCAAGTCATTCCAATACATTTTTAAATTTGACACGTCGAAACGAAAGTAGCGTTTTGCTCTTGGCTAGGGCTTCAGGTATTGGTCCGGTCTATAGCGACAACGGTCGATTGATTTCATCAACAATTTATGTGAGCCATGTGTCATTTGAGTTTTTTCTGTATCTATCGAAGTATGAATTATAAAATAGTTTTGTTTATTCATTTAACTCCAACGCCCATTGAAGCTCTGTTTACTTTGAGGTCAGTTAATCCCGCTAAAAGCACTCCTAGATATTTATTTTTATTCAAAGTTACATTATTTCATGCTTAAAAAGGACTTCAACAGTACTTTAGCTAAAGCTCTGTTATCTCACCTTCTCACGAATGTTGGCCACGCTAGTAATGACAAAGTGGTAGTGGTGATAGTTCTACCGAGCGATTAAGTGACATAAGGAAAATTATATGTCATACTCAGTAGGTGAAGTGAAACTTTTTCGCCGAACATTTTTTAAATAAAATTAATTTTCTCTCAGACAGTTTGCACATCAACAAACATAAATAATCACCCTGTATACAAGACTGTATAGTTTGTGAGCAACAAACCCGTAATCGATTCTATAGACAAGTAGTGAATTGATAGATTAATCAGGCTAACCGATCGTCATTGTTACCTCTCCGCGTCAGCAAACAATGTCAATCTTATTGAAAGTTTAATTCACGATTACGCTTGGCAGATGTTCAATGTAATAACGTTCGTGCATCTATACAACGGATTCTGACACAATTCTGTCGTCTGGGAACGCAACATTTTATTTCAACTTTAAATTCACCTACTACCCACTGCAGGGCAAAGGCCTCCCCCCTAATCATGTTTGTTAAGGGGGTTTCCACTTTTAACCTACCACGCTAGTCTATTGCGGGTTAGTAAGTACACCTCTAGCTATAGTTATTAGAACTAAAACTTCAAACAAATCCTATTATTAAAAGTCCTATTATTTACTGTTTGAATATGCATGAAAATATACTATTCTACCTACCCTCTTATGCAAAAAAACGTAAACAGCATTAAGCATTACGTGCAAGGCTTTGTTCCTTTTTCGCAAATTAAGTCGGCGCTGGAACTTTTTTTTTTATATTGCCCGTCAAGATGACCTCACTCCACCTGATGGAAAGCGATCGTGAGGTCCAGATATGAGGCTGACAAGCCCTGTCATTCAAACGAATCACTGGGCTGGCCATCCTCACCTTGAAGGCCTGCAGAAATGCCTTTTCACGCCCTGCTTAAAGAACCCGGGACTATGTATAAGAGGAAGGAAACACATGTGCTGGAAGTGCGTTCCACGAGAAAAAAAACTGAGAGAGATAAAACATTTCACTAGTTAATACACTTTTATAAGATATGGGGACAAGCCAAATTTATTACCATGAAATACCGGGTGATTATCAGAAAACTTCCTAAAAGATATGGCAAACTCAGCGAGTGACGTAGTAAGATAAAAATTGTTTTTTTCAATTGACTTTAATTTTAGAGTTTTACAAAAAATACTGTCGACTGGATTTATATTTATTTATCATTTTTACTCAGATAGTTTCTACATCACTGAGTATGCGATATTGCGTTATACTTTTATAAATGTAAGTCTTTTGATAATCACCCAGTTATGATTGTATTAATATAACGTCCCTATCCATTACAAACATTTAGATATTCACCCACTACGTTTACCAAAACGACTACTGATAGCGTATTATTAATACTCGGTATTAATAATAGGCTATCATCAAAATGTGTCCTATATCGTCCTTTACCGTGTTTACCGTTTTCACCACAATATTCAATAGGGTTCGTGCCACGATTGCATGTGCTCTCGTCATTCCATAAATATCTTATCATTGTGTGACCACAATCGTGCTCGGTGTCGTGTGTCCACTAACCGCTTCGCCTAGTTTATTTCAAGACTAGCTGGTGCCAGCGACTTCGTCTACGTAGATGACTACGTTATTCAACTTTTCACACTATATAAGAATATAAAGTATTCTTATTTAATCTTGCATAGAATAAGTATACAAGTTTTAAAGGCCATCAAGTATTTTCACGTTATAGCTCACACAAAAAGGCCTATGCAAATTAAATAATAATAATTCAGTACCGTTATTTGTATAGTACATGATGATTAAATGTTACAAAATCAATTGATCAATAATATTTTTTTCCTTAAACATGTTAAATGTGTAATTTAACATCGGTTACCTCTTTTTATACACATTAATATGAACGCAATCGCACCTGGTGGTAATAACGATGCGATCTATGATGGAACATGACTGCCTAGTAAATGCCTATTTACTCTTAAAGAGACCCAGATTGTATTGACATGCGGGGGCAGCGAGTTCCACTCCTTTGCTGTTCGCATTATGAAGCAGTCTGCAAAACGTTTTGTGCGTATGCCTGAAATTTTCACAACGTGGGGGTGGAAGGACAATGTGCGTCTTGTGCTCCGATGGTGAAAGGGCGCCGCCGGAACTAACTCATGCAGTTTAATATATGTTAAGGAGTCGTCACCAAAATGACGCGCGGTCGTAGCGCGCGTAGTATCGTCATTTATTGCAAATTTTGGGGTTTTCTCATTTAGGGTATTCACCACACTATTTAATGGTTACTTCTCTTATTGACGTTCAGTCAAACCCACACACTCACAGATACACTCAATTCTACACAAACCTCACCTAAACATACACTCACTCACGCACACAGATCTGCAAGGAACTATACTTTAGTACTTTTTTATTCGTTGTTTTTCTGTATTATTTCTAATCTCTTACTTTACATTCACACAGCTTAACTGTGCTGGCCACGAGTAGGGGGCCCTGGTGACCTGTAGGACAGGTTTCTATTTTGAACCTATTTCAGGCACCAGTCCCTCACAAATTATAGGCTATATTCATTGTCTAGACCTAAGATTAGCCTTATATACCAATAATTGTGAAGGGATAATAAATATATTCGAATTGAATTGAATCGGGTTTAATTTACTGATTGGATTGTGAATAAAATTTTATATTGCGATTAAATAAAGATCATAGGCGACACTATTTAAAAAAAATAATTATGCATTATTCAAAACAAAAATCTGTCATAAACTTCGGCTATTATTCGGGAAAATTGAGAAATATAAAACTTTTTTTCACAGTTAATGTGATTAATTGGTTAAGCAAAACTATATGACGTTGACGTTTGGTCTCTTCTTTCTGCAACAATAGTAAGCTTTAATCAGAGATTTAGCCACTTGAAGTTGACACGATAAGGCTTTTTCGTAAATCGAGGTAGCGAGATTGATCATGTAATAATAGAAAAAAAAAACATTTACAAATGTGTTCAATGTGGCAATACGAAAGGGTTGACTATGTTTTGTATGTAATTGAACAGTATTTTTTTTTCGAAGGTCGTAAATTGGGCGCTTGAAAAGTTGGATCATGCGCTCAGAAAACTTCAGTTAGAGCGAAGTGCTTTTAGGGGTATCCGACAACCATTTTATGCTTCACTTTGTAGTAAAAACCATTCGGGCTTCATCTAATATCGGTTGGGCTTTGAGTAGGTTTGGAGGCTAGTTGAACCAGTGCAGCAGTGTGGCGTGATGCTTTTCGAAGTTTGAGGCAATGCTTTCACATACTAGTTAATTTTTATTCGAATATAATTTGGCCGTGAAGTAGGCAAAGCTCGTACTAGAATGTAGACTATGTATATGGCTAAAGATTGCTATACACACTTACATATTTATAAATATATACCTCTATATATATATATATATATATATAACAAATCGAAAACACAGAACAAACACAAATGTTCGTCAGATTAAAGTTTGTCCTGGGCCCCTGTATCGAACCATCAACCCTTGCTGCTATAGACATAAACTCTACCAATTTCACTAACAGGTTAGTTTCATCATAAATATGGTGCTTAAGTTTATGTATTTCCTAAACATTATTTGCATATTCTAAATCATAATTACTAAACATACAACCACAGTTGCTTGGTGCAGTAAAAGCTGAAAGTAATCAAAACCCGAGTAATATTCGGGTCATTATAACAATTTTGTATCTCGCAAAGGTAGCTTGGTCCCAGAGATGGAATTTGCTGGAATGAAATAGGATTTCTAACAAAATAACGATGGTCCCGAGTCACTTCAGCCACGCCAGAGCTCATCTTTGGGGGCTTACTGAAATGTTTTCTATGTTCCACCTGTCTGATGAGCGTGGTTTTTCAAATACAAGTAAGTACTTACATTAAAATGTTAACAATGGTTAGCAATATGGTATCAAATACGAGTACCTAGGTGCTCTAAAGCATTAATACGAAAAATTAACTTAATCAATGTATCATATTGGATTTGAACCTGCAGCTTTCCTGGTTTCAACCAATTGTAAGGTCATCTTACGCTTTATCTAGAAGATCATTCAAAAAAATCTGACCAGTTTGATTCGTAACTTGTATAAAACATCATAATTTAAATGACTACCTAAAGCTCAGCTTGATCGAATGGTCGCTACAATGAAAAGAAAGAGAGGGCACAAATAATACCATTTCAACTATAAGTCTCAACTCAGTGCCATACCTATGTTGAAATAGAATAAATTAAAGTGATATGAACGAAATCATAAAAGTTACATTTCTTTCGCATAACCGATATAGTATATCGTGACAACAAAACCACTGAGTACACGGGGCAGAAGTACGTTTGTACTCGCATTCGAATTTTGACAACAGGAAAAACAGGTCGTTATGCTCGTGATATCACTGCTCATGATACAAGTACTCGTAGACGAGCAGACGAAGCGAATAAGCTGATGTAAGCAGAATCTCGCTTTTTATATTTGTTTTTTAGCATTTGTCCCGAAGCTTCTGTTTTAAGGAAACATTGAAATAAGAAAAGGGTTTTAGGTTGTGTCTTAGTTCAAAACACAGTTCATACGAATAACTAAGTCAGAAGATTACATAAAGTTGATAAGTATGAATGCAAAAATGCATGTCCTTTTGTCATTATATTATCTCTACTGACTTAGAGCAGCATCAAATTACTAGCACACTATTAAAAAACTTCTATCAGACCCGGTACATCCAGAAGTGTTCTGTGCTGCTGTGACATATTTACAACATAATTACAAGTCATGATTTATGATGACCTGAATGACTGAAATATGAACCAGTTTATTAATTAGCATCAAAACAAATCTTATTTTTCGTAAACAGTAAACGTAGATACGAGAATAAGCTAAACTGTTCAATTTTCCGTAATATTGGCGATAATTGCTTCGCTCAACACAAAAATATGTTCGTATTACCTTTTACTATCGAACCAATTGTTCCAAAGCCGCTAGTCTTGCGATTCAAAGGCAGCCTAACCCTAGTCCCCGGTGCGACTTCCCAAATTTGGGTCTTGACCTCATCCATAATGCACAGCAAATACTTCGAACATACGTTGCCGAACCTCTTTGAAGCACTAAAGAACAATAACATGCCTTCAGCTTATGTATTGGATGGGATAAAGGAAATATTTCCCGGATCCAGCATTGATGTCAGATTCACATCCGTTTTTTGTTCTTTTTCAGTATTTGTTCGCCTCGCTTATCACGTTGTGAGTTTCGTGCTCATCGTTAACTGAGTAAAAGGTATAGGGATATTGTGACGACCGTTATTGAATACATAAACGCGCCTATTCAATGTTTTTTTTTTAATTCTGTTATTAATCTGCAATAGGGTATTAGAGAACATCATCGGATTTTCTGATTAATATCATGAAAAAATCAAAAAATGGCAATTTGAAAAGTACTGTATAATTTATTTTATGGCCCTCCAAACTTGGATGGGGAAGCCCATTTTTTAAAAGTGTAAAGTGATTGATAATATGTAATAATAGATACCATTAGATAATACATTTGATCTTATCTTACAGAATACACACAATTCATGGTCACTTTTGTTAAGAAACCATTTTCTTAAACGCAAAACTTAAACAAGCTGCTGAACAAAATACATAGTAATACTCTTAGAACCGTAGAGATGCTGCGATGAGACGTCACTAGCTTGCGTCCGTTTGTAGGGACGAATTTAAGTGCTATCGGAATATTTTTCTTACCAATGTTTCAATTAATGAGAACTCTTTCGATAGCAAATTAAATAAATTAGTCAAATACCCAGTAGTTTCTAAAAGCAAGGATTTATAAAAAAAAGCGTTTAGGGTTAGCTTAGCTTAGAGGAATAAAATTAGTAGTTACGAGTACCTATCAATTTTAGTACAAATGTACATAATTGATTTGCCTGGAATTAATAACACTATACTCGTACGAAGAAAATATTGAAAGAAACTCGTAACACTCAAGTTTACCCTGCTAACCTGAATGCTGAAAACTATATACATATACTTACTTTGAGTAAGCCATAAGTCTGGTTGTTATGATCGTAGTAAACTGAACTATCGTCGGCCAAAGTGTCAGACCTCGTGAGTCCATTTTTATTTTCAAAATAAATTCTATGCTTTTCATAACTAATTTCTGACCGCATACAATAGCATAGCTCTCAAATACTAAAAAAAGCAGTTTCAGTTTAAAACCCTAAATAGAAAACCACGTAACTTCGGGCTGCAAAATTTGCAGAAATGCAAAATTTTTCGTGGTGAAGTTTTTTGCGTCTCCTTTAAAATTTGATCTGATGGAGTAACGAGGCTTTACCCGATGCTATGCTTCTAAATTCCTGACATTATCAATAACATATGTTTACATTTGTTGTTCTTTATAGGTACATATATCTAGTGAGCAAAAAACCTTTAATGAAAAATCTACAGACGAATAAAATGAAGTTTACATGTTACGCAAACTTTTATCATTCTTAAGAAGAAGTTTGCTTTTTGCAAACTTCAACTAATCTAGCTTCAACTGAAGTTCTTATGAGATAATAAATTAGAAGTATAATCGAAAAGCTGAGTTTAATTCCAGTTCAATTATTTTCTAAACTTTTAATTTGTTTTAATGTTTTTTTTTATTAGTTCATTTTAATATGTTTATCAGCGTTTTGTCAAACAGCTTTTTTCTGTGGTCCAATATACTTTGTAAGCTATACATACAGCTATCCAAGTTTTCTCAATCAATTCATAAACGCCTACGCTGCAATAATTCATCGTTATCTCATCGATAACGCTCAAGTAGGCTGATAGGCGATAATATGGGCTGTTACTGAGTGCGCACACATACATTACATTACACTCGTACATTTTTTACATGTAACACTCACATTAAGCATGAGAAGGGTCCTTCAAGTTCGCTACCCTTGAGCCCTTTATGGGCACTAACAGTAAGAGCATCAAGAATTTCGTACTAGCCTGCAGCCAAATGACTTTTTTAGTAGCTGGGAATATTCGGGGTCTACGTTTGGGTACACTTATTTCAGATCAAAGCCAGTTATTTGCAAGAAAACTTAAACGTATTCACTTTGGGTGGCACGAAAATCATTTGATTCCCAAGAGAAATACAATAAACTATTTTGCAGCTGCGAGATCACATTGAAAAATGTTTTTTTGTGAGTTTCTAGCAACTAAGATGCTGATTATCGGTATGATGCAATCCTACATTTTTGGCAAACCTTTCTCATCTTTGCAACACCCCTGTTGTAGAGCGTTGCGCATTTTGAGAAGTCCTAGAATGAAAAATCAGGTCGTACTTTTTATACATTCCGAATAATAGAGGAGGCCTTTAGAGATTTTGCAACGACAAATTTTATATATACGGCTTAAAGTATCTCTGAACTTACCAACGTCATAAGTGCAGGCCGTTTGCTGTTACATGGTGGTATATATGCCATGGATAAAAAATAAACCATCCGGGAGTTACCAGACGCAATCGGCTCTCTACTGATACAAGTTATCGTCAAATCGTGACAGCTTTAGTTCCTTCAAAATATTGCGAAGAATATAAAAGATAAAATATTCTTGTCATGTTCCAGAAAGGACTAAAATTGTATTCATTGTTTAAGGAAATGATTAAACTTCTTACTGACTGCTTGTAATTTAGACAACAGAACTCAATTACTCGGTCGATTCTTGTTTTAGACTATCTTCTACCTTCTACCTTCTACTTGAACGACAAAAGTTTGTGGTCATAGTAGGAATAATCTGCTCCTCTGCTCAATATTGTGTTCTTTTTTCTACTCGTATTGACTGTACTCTGAATTTATTTTTTGTAAAACAAACAAAGTTGAAAAGAGTAACTATCGAGTTTCTGGCCGGAGTCTTCTCGATAAGAAGCAACGTCCGAACCGGTGGTAGATTCACATTATGTATATTCACGATGTGTACTAATATTGTACTATTTTATTTACGTTTATTATTATTATTTCTGTATACTTTTTTTGACATGTCATAAATGCTTTGTACAAGCTTAAATGAATAAAGGATTTTTTACTTACTTTACTTACTTACTTCTTCCTGCGACTTCGTCCGCGTGGAATGATGATATTTAGCCAATAGCCTTCCTCGATAAATGGGCTATCTAACACTGAAATAATTTTCCAAATCGGACCAGTAGTTCCTGAGATTAGCGCGTTCAAGCAAACAAACAAACAAACTCCTCAGCTTAATAATAATAATATAGGAGACGTCAAGCAATCGGTGAGGGAGCGCTTCTTTAGTCGCCTTACAAAGGTACTCAAGAGTTCTTTGTCAGGTGGCAATAAGGTGCGCGCTTCAACGGTTGGGTGATGCCTTTATTGATATACTCCTTTGGCATACTAAGATGGACTCAAACCAAGCTGGACGGCCTGGGTGTACGGGTTGGCAAATTGCTCACAACATTTCGCATGTTACACCCACGCTCGTCTGTCATGAGACTGTATATCCCGCGGAAGGTGGGGGGTCGTGGCTTTTTAAAAGCCAAGAACCTTCATAACCGCGAGGTGTGCAGCCTTAGGAGGTTTTTCCTCAGCAACGAGTGTGGGATACACCGCGATGTTGTGGCAGTTGATAAGGGCCTCACGCCGCTATCCTTGGCGAATGAGAACTGGCGTCAACCCCCGGTGCTCATCACCGACGACCGCAAGGAAATATGGAAGAGCAAGGAGCTGCATGGGAGGTTCTATCAGGCCTTAACAGGGCCTGATGTGGATCTCTTAGCGTCGGTGAACTGGCTGCGCTTTGGGGACCTGTTTTGGGGAAACCAAGGGTTTTGTCTGTGCGATTGCTGACGAAGTTATCAAGGTGAATAACTACCGGAAATACATCATGAAGGACGGTACGGTCGACATTTGTCGGGCATGCCGCCGTCCTGGCGAGTCTATCCGCCATGTTATTTCCGGTTGTTTTGCCAACGGCCAGTACTTGCACAGGCACAACCTAGTAGCCAGGATCATCCACCAGCAACTTGCTCTTCGATATGGCCTTGTCTAGTTGGAGGTGCCGTACTTTAAGTACGCACCGGTGCCAGTTCTTGAAAATGGTCGTGCGTTGCTCTATTGGGATCGCTCTATCATCACGGACAAGACTATTGTAGCCAATAAGCCTGATATCGTGCTGGTGGACCGATCCCAACGCCGGGCAGTGCTCGTCGACATCCCGCATGATGGTAACCTCGTGAACGCCGAGAAGGACAAGCTCAGCAAGTACCTTGACTTGGCTCACGAGGTGACCGCCATGTGGGATGTAGATTCGACGATCATTGTCCCGATAGTGGTTTCGGCAAACGGCTTAATAGCAAAGAGCCTCGACCAACACCTCGAGAGACTCTTGCTTAGCGGCTGGATCAAGGGTCATATACAAAAGGCTGTACTTTTGGACACGGCACGTATTGTCAGGAGGTTCCTCTCTCCGCAGCCCTAACCACCGGTAGTTTGGGCCTTGTCTGCCCCGCTGCTTAAGGTTTTTATAGTATTTTTATAAATCACTGTTTTTATAACTTTTAGCTTATTTTTTATAATTGTAATTATTCCTATTTTTATAATTATAATTCATTAGTTGTTTTAAGTATTATAAATCTGTGTTTTGTAAGGATACGGTACAAATTTTAGATCTAAGATGTACGTTGAATAAAGAGAATAATATAGTACTTATAGATATCTCTGACTCTCTATTCTGTGTATTTTATTTGTGTAGGGTTGCCCTTTACGCTGTATCGACGATCGTAGTAAGTGCAAACAACCCTTGCTTGATCCACCCTTTGCACGGTCGTTGTGTAATCACATCAGAGTGTGTTTTATGTTGGTAATACTTTAAGCGAGGAATGTTAATTTATATTGTATCCCTTTTAGGTTTTATAGCAAAAGCTTTGTATTCTGGAACTTATTGAAGTTTTGAATATAATAGATAATAACACAAATACATAAAACAGACACAAATGTTGTCTCGTTTGATGGGTATCACTGCACCAACAGGCAGTACAAATATTATTCTAATAAAAAGCTTTTTTAAAGTTTACAATGTGTACACGAGACCAATTCGCCAGGCCTGTTAATGGCCTCGATAGCTCAGTTGGAAGAGCAGCCACATGGATTGTGGAAGACGTGTGTTCGATAGAATAATTAAGAACTGAATTGCTACCATGTCCTACCTTCTTTGGTTACGTTTCCGATATTGTGAACCAAAAATGGTAACATGGTAGCTATCCCGTTTTAGTAACCATGAAAGTTTAAAGAAATATAACGCGGGTTTGTTTGTTTGTTTGGCTCAAGTGGGACTTAATTCCGCGTTATGTCGCGTTATTGAATCAGGTAAAATTTTTCTAGTTTCTATCTTTAAAATGTATATTTTCAGAGCTTACCGCATCAGTGCCCTATTAACTACGTTTTGTTCTCTTGAATAAAAGATTCAGTGTCTGCAACGACGGCTTTAGGAGGTTCGGTTAGTAATTGTGTTGGATCAAGTGCTTTATCACCTGGCTCTGCTTTATATGCCTTATTACAAGAACGAGGATAGGTTAATGGCTTCCTTCAGCACTAGAGCATCTGTTTTACGTACTAAAGAGAAATCTATGTTTTAACAGTATCTATTTTAACAGTACTTTCATCTAGTTAGGTTAAATAATAATTTCATTTGGTCAGTACAATTTACAAACACCCGCACACAACACATTTACAAATGAATCTATCTAAAAAATAACGTGAAAAAACTTAACAACAGTTTAATGAATATTTATTACTCAATTATCTAATAAGTTAAAGATGACCGTGTTGGAACGTCTATTAGTAGATATTTAAATGATAGGATGAAGGTAGACGTATCATAGAAAAGTTTTGGTCTCCAGATACCATTTTCAATCAAAGTTAGTCGTTTATAGCGCAACTTTGCACATTCTCTAAATAATTCTGCAGCCAATATTGAACTTGTAGAGTTCAGTATGTTTGAATAGTAGCTTGAAATACGCATACAAATCTTTTATTTCAGTACACTGTTTATGTTACTTTCGCAAACTATGTTTGAGTCGTATTCATATATGTTTGTAAACCTGAAAACATTTTCGGTACGAAACTGTAATGTATTAACCAGTGAAGGTTTCTTCCCAGATTTTCCTATTCTGTCTTTTCATAACATTGCCTTTTTTATAATATCTCTTTTACTTAGTAAGTTAGTAAGTAAAGTAAAGTAACTAGCCTATTTACTCTCCCACTGCTGAGCACGCCTCCATCATTGAAATCAAGTAATCACTACAATTGATGGGTATTGGCCTCATCACCACTCTCGCCAAATGCGGGTTGGAGATCACAAACCCGGGTTGTGTTACGTAAAATCCGAAAACACACTTGGATCGACCTGTAATCTCAGACAACCACGAGTAATATTGGAGAGGCTATATTAATGTAGTAAGACGGAGGGAGTATGTTAATTTGAAGCAAGCACGGTGTTTCACCTCTCGGTTATGGCCGTTAAAGATCTATTAGGTTGGGGAAAAAGTCTTTCCGCATTAGAATGTATGAACTTGTAATAAAATCTCTTTGGCTATACTATTTTGTAGCTGGCTGGTTTTGGTATCATTAAAAGTTTAAATTTTAAAGAAGATAAGTCCAAATTCAAATTGGGAAAATATGTGATTTTCATTTGTTTTTCTTACTGTCAAGATGAGTGAATCTAATGAAGAAATTCGATGCATTTTAAAATGTTACTACACAGCAGGTAAAAATGCAACGCAAGCCGCGAAAAAAATTTGCGATGTTTATGGACCTAGTGCAGTGTCTGTGAGAGTAGCACAAATTTGGTATAAGCGTTTTTAATCCGAAAATTTTGATGTCAAAGATGCACGTCGCTCTGGTCGCCCTATTACGGGTAAAATGGATGCCATTTTTGAAAAAGTGGTGAAAGATCGGCATATCAGTAGTTACGACGTAGCTGAAGAACAGGGAATTGACACCACAAAACAGTTTTGGCGCATTTGAAAAAACTGGGTACACAAAAAAGCTCGATATTTGGGTACTTCACGAGCTCACTGAAAGAAACCATTTTGAAGAAACTGATAACTGGTGATGAAAAGTGGATCACGTACGACAAGAACGTGCGAAAAAAGTCGTGTTCAAAGGCCGGTCAGGCTTCACAGACTCTGGCGAAACACGGGTTAACTCGTAACAAGGTGATCCTGTGTGTGTGGTGGGACTGAAAGGGCATTATTCATTATGAGCTATTATACCAGGCAGGACCATTGATTTTGAACTGTACTGCGAACAACTGATGAGATTAAAGCAAGAAGTTGAGAGAAAGCAGCCAGAATTAATCAACAGAAAGGGTGTGGTTTTCATCATGATAACGCTAGACCTCACACATCTTTAGCCACTCAGCAAAAATTAAGAGTTTGGCTGGGAGGTGTTAATGCATCCGCCGTATAGTCCTGACCTTGCACCTTCAGATTTCCACCTGTTTCGGTCTCTTCAGAATTCTTTAGGCAGTGTAGGTTAACATTACGAGAGGACTCCCAAAACCACTTTGTGAATTGTCCCAGATATTTATTATTATTATTTATTCACGCGTTCGTAGATTGCGATTTCTCGTGATTAATTTCGGCAAGTATATCACCTAATCTGTGATTCAACATCTCGGCAGCCAAGTGGCAACAGCACTCAGTTTATAATCCGGAGGTCTAAATCTAAATCTCAGGTTGGGAAGAGAGTATTTTCGCATAGATCGAGCATAGCCCGTATTTATGATTACTAACGCGTATTTGGCAAGCGTGGTGATGAGGCCGTAACAATTTAATTGTAGCGATGAATTTATTTTATTGATAGAGGCTAAATAAACTATGTACTAGGTGTTGCCGAGTAGTGAGACAGTATAATATATTTTGTGTACCTCGTAAATGAGACCAACGAATTGAAGGATTTTATGCCACGTACTGATGGATCAATCTCACGATGAAAAATATGTTTTAACTTCTCATGCTCTAAAAGTACGCCAATATAGCCCTACGAAGCGGGCCTAAAGTGACTACTTTAGTACCTAGGGAGTAAAAAGTAATTAGTTTTTTTATTTTCTTCATGTGCCAAAGACAAACTCAAACAGCCAACAAAAATACACTATTATCTGTGGAGTGTGAACCGTCTTCATTGCGAAAATGTTGAGAGTTTTAGTTCCATGGTTTGTCTGCAAAGAAGGTGGCGCCATGTGTTTTAAATTGTTAATCTGTGGTTCAGTTCAGAAGAAAAAACTGACCACGAAAATTTCAGAACTTTTGTCTAGTGTAAAGTTCGGTTTTAAATGTTTTTGTACTAAATTGACTATTTTTCTCGCACTCAAAGTGAAAATACAGTTTTCACCTCGAGACTAAACGCCAACTTAATATACCCTCGGTTTCATTGACTCCCTCGCATGCTCGGGAGTCAAACCACCTCTGGTATATTATGGCTTCGTTTAGTCCCTCGATATAAAATATACTATAACATTGGGGTAGCTCCCTTCATAAAGTGAAGTACTAACAAAGCAGTGCAAATGCCTTTTATAGAAGTAATTTGATACAAAAATTGTATCTCATCCTTAATAAGTAAAAATGTTTTACTATCCAATCATTCAAAGTATATAAAAAATATTGCATGGATTGAATCTTTACATTTTGGATGTTCCTTACTTATCTCGGAAGTTGCGTTTGTGAATTCTTAAACATGGAAAGAAATTGGCATTATTTTCAACTGTTAAAAAAAGAGAGAAGGTAAGCCCAATCCCATTCCCAAGGGTAGTAAATATTATTTGAACAGACAGGAGCGTAAATCTCACAGGAAACTTTGTTGGTCGAATTCCTATAAAAGAGTTACTGTTTTTTTGTACGAGAATCTAGATACATCAATCTGACCCTTTTCTACTAGTAATTTATCTACTCTACGTGTTATTAGGTGCAATAACCTATGCATTGCAGCAGCGATAAAAGAACGGAAAGCCTATTATTACTTCTGTTTGAAAACCGAATAAAAACCAAAAGCACTACGAAGGAAAACATAATACTTCGAAGTAATTAGACTTGTACAATTTTTGAAATACTGCGGTGGATGTGGTTTTGATACTGAGTACCACTTTACTATAACTTAACCTGTATGTCTACCTTGAGTTTCTGTTACAATACCTAGTTGACTTCAGTGCCATTTTTAGTTCCATTTTTAATCACTAGGGGCGAAATCACGCGGTTGACTTTTTTTGGCGGTTGACGAAATAAATCAGATTTTATTTGATCCCGTCAGTCCAATTCCGACTGACGGAACGTCAAAAATACCCCTATCTGTCCAATTCCGACCTACGGAAATAATTTTGACGTACCACAGAGGTTTACGATGTTATTTTTGGCGATTAAGTTTCGTTGCCAGGTAGTTGCAAGTTGAATTTAATCGTAGGATGACAAAACAGGCTGTATGATTATAGTTTCCTTGGCAAGCTTCTACCTTAAGAAAGTATCGTAATTTGTCATTGAAATTGTGCATCTGTAGGCGGCCATGACAGCCTGTGACAGACGGGCATGTTTGTTTACGTTCTTTTTGTGAAAAGTGATTTGGTGTTTTTGTGACCTTCCCGTTATATAAAACAATGGAAACGTAAGTAATCATGCATTTTATAACTTTATTTAACGTGTTCTTTTGGTATTTTGAGAAATCTAGCTTTGTCAAAAAACCCTGTCTGTCGGGTGCCGCCGGGCGGCACGGATTCATTTTAAAATGTTTCTCATAGCTAGGAGTTAATATTTATTGGATGTAACATTGTCCCTGTGTTTTATTTGAGTAGTATATATCCTCAAGTTACTGTTTACATAAAATCATAGCCACTAAAGCTGTGCAATCACTATTTATTAACAAGAAACATGAGACCTTGGGTCGCTGACCTTGGCCGCGTGCTTGGGTGTGAAAATTTTAAACGAGTATTGTGAGGATTATGTGTAATGTAATCAATGGGTTTGTATTAAATTCATTGCGTAAACATTCGAAGATATGAATAAAAGGCATTAAAAGAAACAACAATACTTTTTAATACATTTTTATTGAAGTTTAGTTTTGACATGTAGTAAAATTATAGGTACCTTCCACTAAACTTATTATTTTAAAGTAATAGATCATTTGAATGGCAGAATTAATGTACAGAAATAGCTAGATAATTTCATTACGCATGTTATCGTACTATTACAAATACGCTAGTCCAATTAGTTTAGGAGAAAATCCAATTCTAGTAAACCCATATTTGGCTCAAACCCCTGTCATTCGAACGTCAAAAAACCCTTTGACAGATAGGGATATTTGCCAAAAAAGGCTGGACTGACTGGATAAAAATTACAGTTACAAAAGAGATAAGGATGGATTTACAAAAAAACCAATAAGAAAACACTGTCAGAGAGTACATACTGCTGTAATTTTGAGATTACTATTAAGTAGCTTACATGATAATAGTGACTGCTTCTTACTTCACAAGGACATTAAAATGTCTTCGGGAAGTCTAAGGATAGTACTTTGCAGCAAAAGGCGAAAAATTAGGAACACAAAGTTGAACATAAACGGTTCATGTCGTTTCTTCCTTCAAATCTAATTTTCTGTCATTCTCTTACAGAGCTTTGGCCTCGGGGCTTCACAAGTGGATCCTTATCTTCCTTAAATCCTCTGTATTTATTTGAGTTTCTGGTTGTTTGATGTTTTAACTAAGACAACGACGACAGGTTTCAATAAATCAAGCCATTTTATTAAATAGGTTGGGGTATACTGTATTACGTTTGGGATCTACTCGATAGAAAAAGGTTGGACCTATTTTTCATATTTTCTTGATTCATACTTATTACAGTGCTATTCCTAAGTAGACGGGTTTTAGTTTTTGAACTTACTTTTAGGTTGCAATACTTTATATGAGTTTTCCATTGTACCAACCACACTACAGATGCGTTCACATAAACTTTTATATAGGGCCACCTTATGCTGCTGACATAATACCCATTTCGCAATGATTTTGTAAAAGTTGATGTGAACGCCTCTGTAGAAAAATCGAATCGTTTAACTTTATAAAGCATAAAGAAATTAAAACATAACTTCAATCAGGTATTGATAAAACGACACGATTGGCGTAGTGTGCTGTATCACGGTGTCTCGCCTACATTTGCGCGGTGTCCCGGGTTCGATTCCCGGTCGGGTCAATGCAGGAAACGATCTTTTCTAAATTGACTTGCGTCTAGGTGCTGAGAGACGGCCCTGGCCCAATACCTTTTCTGGTACCTCGTATCGCGGGGATATTTGTCCTTATTTTGTTACCATGACAAGACCATGTTTTGTCTGGCTCACATTTTTTTATTTATTGGATTACTTAATTAACCTTTTTTAAATAGGCGAAAGAGATCATTCACTCGTCGAGACTGCCAATAACGGGAATTACTAACCTAGGTCTGATAGTTCCGAGGCATAGTAATTAAAGTGGGAGAGCAAGCGTAGATTGGTTTAATCACCAGGCTTGTCCCATTAAGCGTCCGACGGCTGTATTAATACTTTATCCTATCAATCTGCTGCAATTTACCCTCGATTGTCAGTTTTTACAACTATTCGAGTTTTTACTTTAAAATATATTTTTATTGACTGAATCGAATAAGTATTTTTTTATTTCTGTTAAATATTCGCTGTTAACATTCATTCACTATTTATATAAATCTAAAGAACCATTTATTTGAATTTAAATGAGCTTAAGTTGAAAAAAATATTGAAATCCATTCTGTAGTCTTCAACAGAGGGCCACAAAATTTGAAATATTTTTCTTATTCGGTCTCGTTTTATTATGCATCGCATTTCGCAATACATTTTACAGTAGTACATTTGACTTTTAGTGCTGAAACCAAATATTTCTTCACGTCATAATGTAGCTTGAAGGGTGAAGCTGTTTGTCCAGGCTGAGGACGTTTTCAATTTGACAGTCGCAAAAACCAACCCTTGATCACTGGGTGACCAGAATGAATGTTGTGGCTACGAGTATTTGGTGGCTTTGCTTTCCAGACGAGTTCGTCTCGAAATACATTTATGATTTGACCTGTGCTTGCTTAGATTCGCTTCAATAAACTGGACTAATAAGCTCATCCCTCGTTTACTGTGCCAGCGCGCATGTGCTTCACTGTGTGTGTGCAACGATTTGAATATTCTGCTTACTGATCGTTAGTGTTACAAGATCTTATTTCACAGTTTTTGAACACAGTGAATGGTGTTTTGATCGTTTATACTGCTTGGATACTTTTTTAAATTTTACATAAAGTTTAACTCCCTAGCAAAACACACTATAACTGGCAAAATAATTGCCAAAACACTAGAAGAAGTAAAAAAATATATTTGGTGTTAAATAAATTAATGAAGATTTGTTACTAGCTCTTGCCCGTGACCTCGTGCGGCCGAACCCGTTTTACTGTTCCCGTAAGTAATTTCTAAAAGTTTCGAAATTCTTACGGGAAGCACTAAGAATCGTAGTGCTTGTCACTCCCCAAGGAATCCAAATGCTAAGTTTCAGCTTTCTACGCCCAGTGTTTCTGCTATGCGTTGCCTGTCAGTCATTCAGTCAATAACTAACAGTTAAATTGCGGTTGACTGATAGAAAATGCCTCTAGGCATTAAGTCCGCCAGTTGTGCTTTATTTGTATTAGCAATAAAGAAAAAAAAAACTATATTCTTAATGATTGTTACGACGTAAAAGTGCGCTACCGAGGACCAGGCCAGAATTATTATGATTATCGTAAATCCCTGGTTATAGTAAATCCTCCTTAGCATTACCCCACCTGCTGCCGCAAAATTTATCGTTGTATTATGATGATGTGTTTTAGCCTGAAACACGGTAGGTGTTTTAGAGCATGAAAACAGCTAGAAGGTTAAATGCATTAAAACTTTGTTCAGGAGGTGGGTATGTTGTTTTTCGGAATCGCATATTATATGTGCGCCCTTTTCCACATGCGTAGTTCGTACGAGCGTTGACGCACTTTCAAGCTAGTATAATCCATTAGATACTGACTCACCCCTACCGGTTCGAGCGAACACGCCGGAAAAAGTTACGCGCGTGTAAGCACGTTTGCTAAAGCGACCGTATAAGCGAAAATAAACCGTTAGTCTGAAACCGCTTTTATGACTAAGCAGTAGCAGGCCTCTGTCACTGCATGTACTTGCGTGCGATAATTACCTTCCAGCCGCCGGGTGTTCCATGACTCATTTGGCAGTTGGTGGTCAACAGCCGCGTAAAGCATTTGTACGTGAATTTTGCGGTTGAACCGACGCGATGATGTACTGGAAGTACTGACTACTGACATCTACGAGTATATCGAAAGAGGTGGCCCCGACATTTTATGTCTGTCACATGACAGCACGCATTTAGGATTTTTTTATTTTTATGGATGTGATTTATTTGTTACGTAGTACTTAATAGGTAATTTGTGGCAGTTGTATTCGTCGTTTAAATCAAGTGACAGCAATGGACCCATCGAAAATCTTACATAGTTTACCAGATAGTGCCTTTGTTACAGAAACTGTTGGTCAATCCTAACCGCTGGAGAGATCTAAACAATTGCGAGCTAATGAAATATTAGCAGCCTCGGAAGAGCTACAAAGCAGTCTGCTCGATGGGCAATCTTAGATGGTTAGATCAATTACAGTTGGCGTTCATTCACTCACTAACTAAAGATGGAGTCAGCTAGCTTTCAGTGAAGGTGATGTGAATTAACTAAAGATTAAGATATTGTAAGTGGTTTTAGCAGATGATACTTTATACCGCACTTAAAATTATGTATGGCTTACTCAGTAGGTGATGTAGAAATTAACTAAGTTTAAACCATACGAGTATTATTTCAACTAATTTCTGTTATAAGTATTCAATACAGACAGACATTCTTTTTGTATTTATTTTTTCGTACACAAAAGTCTTTTGAAAAAGTAATTAGTCCGACTAACTATCCTATCACTAGAAAAATACTCTACAATTCAGTCCATCACCCTATTCTACCAGTGACCTTTTTCCTTCCCCGCATTATTGATACATTTGATTGTCTAATTACAATGTCAACAATAAGGACTACAAAAGTGCATGTGTGTTTATGTTTATAAAGAGATTTCTTCTGGCACACCATATATACTTAGTTTTTTTTATATATTTTTAACGATTGCTTATCTGCTAACGTATCTCACTCTTTTTATACTAGTAGCTATATTGCTTAACGTCTGTTCTATTTGCGATGTATCGACGCGCGAAGATAGAAGCTTGAAGCGCCAGGAGACTAGAATGCGCTCTACGATAACTACTAGAAGACGTAATGCACAAAAGTCTCAGGGGACCCAGGGTATCGCTTATTGCCGGTGTATTTTTAGATTGTACCTCACAAGTGGCTGTGCGAAAGCGTCTGTATGAGGATCTTCCTCTTTGAAAAATACGATTCAATTAAATAGACAAATGCACAAAAGATTTACAATTAATAGTAAAAAAACATTATCGTATGTTAATTTATTTATTGGAAAACGAAAGGAATTCCAGGTGTACTATCCGTTCCATTCATACCTTATTTGAGTGAACTTTTTGTGGGATGCTACGTCAGCTACGTTTAACATACTGCAGAGCTAAATTGTTTACTTTTCCAGGTGAATTGTGCTGCTGGGTTCGGCGATTTAAACGAAATTGCTTGCCAATATTATTTAAAATGCTTGAATCTTCCGTAAGTATTATTATTTGGATGTTCTTTGAGTACTGTTTGCTTGTTATTTCTCAAAATGCCTCAATTGTGGTTGAGTGTAGTTGTATTTTAACTTAAAGTGTGGAGTTCTTGGTGACGTACTCGTATTGCAAAGTACGTCTACCACAGGTTGCCACTTTACATTTACATTAACGTTCGCGTACACAAATGAATTGGAAATTTTACAATGTCATGTCATGTCATGTGATTTCCCAATACATTTTTTTTGTAAATTTATATTGGCAACTCGTGGTAGACGTACAGGTTACATACACCAGATAACAGTTTCTCAGAAATAAAATTATTACTTCAATATTTTTCTTTTTAATTTTTCCAAATAATTCTTTGCTACAAAATTGTCATTGTTTAATTTCATGACTATGACTAAAACCTAATGAAAAGGTCTTTTAGCTGAAAAATCCAATTTGCATTTAATTAAGCTGTGAAAGTAAAGCCTAATGGCTATATATTAATCAATCCTATTTTATCCCAGATTTTCGTCTTTTTATATTTAAGTTGTCTCTAATTCTTTAACGCAAGGTTCGGGAAGTCATTATTTTTCGTATTACTATTTATTGTGAGATGTTATTTTATAAACCGTAGAAATATCATCAAATCATCACTTGGTTATCAATAAAATAATCAAAAATAATTAATTACCTACCTTTCTTTCCTGAGATCGCTGCTGCGTTTACGGAAGTTGGCGACGAGGACCTGAAGCTCCGAAGAATGCCGCTCGTAGAGTTGGGACAGCTGCGTCGTGAAGTCGGACACTGCAGACAAATAACTGAATTGAGGCGGCGTAATTGCAGAATGCTCGGAAAACCCATTTTTTCAACTCAATGGTTTAGGTGTTTATTTTTTAAAAATGATCTTGAAAAAAATACATGATACGCTTAGGAATATTGTCTAGAAGCTGTGCTAATTTGTTACATGATAGGGACTTTACTCAGTCATAAAAAAACCCGAAACCAGACTTCAATGTAATTTTTAAATGAATTATTAGTGGCTAAAATGTGAAAAAAAAGCACATAATTTTTATAAAGAAATATTCGTCTTTGAATTCTTTAGTGACTGTGCTAAATTTTTATTTTCAACGGACGTCTTTCATTCAAATAAAATGATATTTATCCCGAAACTAGATTGTTGCCCAGCGAATGACGACACGACCGCCCGCGCCGCCCGTCATCCCGCCCGTCGCGCTCAGGCGCTTGCCAACGTTGGACTTGCGTCAAATTTTTGCCACGAAAACGTGTTTTTCTTTACCTTCGACACTTATCATTTGAATTAGAATATATTAGTTTTTCATTTTATTGAAAATTGCAGGAGACACATTATTTTTTAATGGTTTAGTTATTTTACAAATTAATTTTAAAGTTCCGCTATGCGACTGCCATCTAGCTTCGAATAGCCAAAAAGCAAACCAATGTGTTGTGTCAAAGTCATACTAACTTATATATTTATTTTATTTTATTGAAATATGATCCTTATGCCGATGTGTTTGAAAGTATGGTAAACGCTTGTATGTTTATCATGAAGGGACAATAGGATGTGACGCATTCTTGAACTTGCCACTGTCAGAGACTAATGCAGAGCCGACATACAGAGGGATACAAAACATAAGGATAGGATAGTTTCATACAAAAAGGCTCAAAAATGGTAACGTCGAAATCAACAGTGAAAATAACAGTATTTTATGGATATTACGTATATTATATTGTTCAATCAAATTTCATTTTGGAAGGTCCAGTATATCTTAAGATCTAAGGTTCGAATCTCACTCACATACGACTTTTTGCTCGAGTTATTTTTTTTATTCTTCTTTGTTTTATTTACTGTGTCCCTATTTAATAAAATTATTATTCTCACAAAAACATTATTTTAATTTTAATTTAAAGAGTTTTCTTCGCATATCTGCCAGTGGCTGACATTAACTTAGAAAAAGGGTATATTTTACAGCCATTCAGCATTTTTTTTTTATTGGTACATCTATATTATTGAAAACTTTAGCAAAAACTTCGTCTGGCTCTAATGATTTTCCAGAAATGGATAGTGCACGTCATACATTATGCGATGTGCTAACATTTTTTCACAATATGTCCATGCTCAATATATTTTAGTCAGTCCTGTTGATTCCCTCTTTGCAAGTTTAAATCTACAATCAAATCAAAATTGATGAAACATAAGGGTATTTATGAAGAGGATAACTTGAACAGCAAGAGTTTGTGGTGATAGTAGAAGTAATCTGCTCCTCTGCTCAGTAGGATTTTTTTGACTTTGCTCTGAATATATCGGCTGTAAAACAAAACAAAGAATTGAAGATTTGCATTAGGGTTTATGTATAATATGTACTACTCTAGTACCTATTGTTTAATCTACGTCTATATTATTTATATACTTTTACGTTGTTGACATGTAAGTCTCTCTTACGTCTCCACAAAGCATACATATATTTGTGCTTCCTTTCTTTCTTGCGAAGTCCTTGTAATTCAAATGTCATTGTCTGGATCTGCCCTGTTTCAATTACTCGTATTTCAAATGCTAATGATTGAACAGGTGTCAACAAAAGTCAATTTTTTCTGGCATAATACGTGCGCCATCTATTGTTGACTAGATTATTCAAGACCAAACATTAAAAAATAGTTGTAACTGCAATGTGGTAACGACTAAGAAGAAAATATTATGAAATAAATGGCGGCATTTCTTTAGAAAGGTATGTTGAATTTGACAGATTTTGACAGAAATTAAATTTGAAATCTCTCAAATTACCGCCTTAAACATGGGCCTGGTTTGTCATCACTAGCCCGCATTTGGCCAGCGTGGTGATTAAACACATACCCACTGTAGCAATGAGTTGATTACATTTAATGAAGGCCTTTTTCCAGCAGTGGGTCAGTGGGTAAGACTAAAGGCTCACTTACTTTTCATAATCCGAAGACAGGAAAATATACAACTAACAAATAAGGGACGCTTAAAATAACTCAAAGTTGGTTAGTTACCTACAAGTAACAGCTGTGTCTTCTTATTAGTTTCTAGTAGAAGAGCTGTGTTTCAATTCTCTAAAATTACTCAATTAGTTCTACTGTAGGACCTAGCTTGCTATGGCTTCTTTCTACATCTTTTTCTTTTCATAATGGCTTACTTTGCAAATCACTGCTTACAAGGTTTTATGAAACTTTTAAAGTAAAGTAAAAGTAATACCGGGTGATTATCGAAAGACTTTTACAAAAATGACATGGCATACGTACTCAGTAAGTGATGTAGTAACTATGTATACGTAGGTGAAAATTTATTTTTTTCAATTGACTTTAATTTCAGGACACAAAAAATACTGGTTTTATAGTGACCTTGTAATAAAAGGTAATTAAATAAATTTCAGTTTTACTTAGATTCTACATTGCCTACTGAGTATACCATATCGTTTTGTAAGTCTTTTGATAATCACCCGATATAAGCTGGTGCAAAACCAATCATCAAAATACGGGTTCTTCAAGCGGGGCGTGAAAAGGCATTTCTGCAGGCCTTCAAGGTGAGGATGGCCAGCCCAGTGATTCGTTTGAATGTCTGGGCTTGTCAACCTCATATCTGGACCTCACGACCGCTTTCCATCAGGTGGAGTGAGGTCATCTTGACAGGCAATATAAAAAAAAACACAAAACAGCATTTATCCAATCACCAATTGTCGATTTAGCAGATTCTTGAATCTTCTTAGATTGCATAGACCATTAAAACTTGCTATAACGCCTGTGATACACTAGAGTTCCCCTTTAAACAACGAAAGCGGCTCTTTTAATGAGCTATTAAAACTTCAGTGTAAAAAGTAAAGTCTATCGGTTCTGTTAAAGCGATACATTGGAAGCTCATTAGGGTTTCATCGCACGAGAACCTAATTAGCACTTTTACACTCTTATAAGCCACTTAGCGTTGTCTGCAACTTTTGATACTTTCAAGACCGGTTACGAAGAATTTCGTTCCTCGTTTTTTTAGTCAAGTACAATACATTTCTTCTTTGAATTTAAACTGAATTAGTTATTGTCAAGTATATTTGCATGGAAATAAACTATATTACAAAGTTACCTATATTTAAAACCTTATCGAGTAGTAACAAACTATTCGTTCGCGTGAAATCCAGCAAATGAATATTACGAATAAAGTATCTATGAAATAAATAAAACTGTGATATGACATGTATAGCTAAACCGCTTGACTCCTCGCCTGCCAGTAATGCTACTTGTAATGAAAAACTTTTAGGATCTGGCGCTTACACTAAGTTCTTAAGTTTCGATGACAATAATACCTAATCCATTGTTCGAAGCTTCAAATGATTAAAAGGGGCAATTTTGACAGATGTAAATACAAATTAGTCATTTGTCAGTTAACCTTGTAAAAAAAATACTTAAAGTGGTTTCCGACTACCTAGCGTATTATACGCCCGCATTAGCTCGTTTTTGGAAGCGCATGCAGGCGCATCTTTTGTCACATGCGTTACCCGTACGATCGTTGACATATAGATAGTGTCTCACTACTACCGGCTTGAGCGAGCACGCCGCAATAAGCCCGTGTACGCGAGTTTGAAGCGTGAAAACTAGCGCGCATGTAAGCGCGTACGCGACCGTGTTATACGCGCATAAACAATGTTAGTCAGAAACCGCTTTTATCTAATAATGACGTACTTTATTAGGTATTCGCTTACATTATTCAATCAATGACTACTCAATCATAATATTGATTACATTTTACGTAAGCAGATATAGCCTGTGTTCACAGCAGACAGGTGTTCATTGTTAACAGTTTTCTAAGTAGTTTGTAGAGTAAGATTCTAGACGTCGGTATTCTTAACGCAAAGGGTAACACATTGACGATTTCAGCATAATCTTTCTGGATTAAATTAAACAAGTGCGAGTCTACTCGCGTACCGTGGGTTCCGTACAATCCTGTAGTTAAATTTATTGAAAATATTTATATTATATGATGTAACTAAAAATATAAGGTTTTCGATTTTTTTCCTATATCTGTGCTATAAGACGTTGCTTACCAAATTTCAAGATTCTGAGTTCACGGGAAGTATCCTGTGGGTTTTGATTCCCTTGCGAGTGTCGAAAAACGGCTGTATCTTTTGATTGCGTTGGCTTAGGAGTTTGATTTTTTTCACAGCTCCAAGGGACAGTAGACTTGAGTATTTGAAATAAATTCCAGCTTGATACGAGGGGCATGCCAAAAGCAATTAAATACTCAAAAATTATATTACTTATTCTTTATTACAAGTATCGATCTTTTCGAAGTATTCACCCTGAGCACGTATACACTTTTCCATACGTTTGAATCAATTGTAAAATACCTGTGACCACTCTTTTTTAGACACCTCAGAAATCTCGAAATTATTGGCAGCCAGTGCATCTTCTTTGCTTTCAACCCTTTCGTTTTCCTTTAATTTTTGGAAACAGGTAAAAATCACAAGGCGCTAGGTGGGGAATAATGTGGGTGAGGAAGGATTGACACATTTATTGAGTTGAAAAAGTGAAGTGTTATGGCAGACGTGTGCTGCGCCGCATTGTCGTGGTGCCAGAGAAGGTGCCGGATTCCTGACTTCGGTCGCTTGTCACACCAAGCTGATATTACTGTTGGAGCACAAACTGTCACATACTATTCAGAGTTCACCGTTCTTTTATCCACTAGCACTACAGGAGCAATATGATCCGTTTTGCAGAAAAACGAGGTGACCATTTGTTTCTGTGTGCTTCGTGCACGGGGACATTTCGTTGGAGTTGGTTGGTTTATCTTCAAAACACCATACAGTAGACTGTCGGTTTATTTCGGGATCATAGTTATATAGCCATGTTTTGTCACCAGTCAGTATATCATACACGTTTTTTTCTCGCTATCATCGAATTTATCTACCATGAATGCACCCGACGGTCTTTCTGCTCATCGGTAAGTTTATGCGGCACCCATCTCGAGCAACGTTTACGGTAAGAAATGTGGTCGTGAATTATGGTTTGCATTGCTGCTGATCCAATTCCAACTCCCGCTCCAGCTTTACATACGTAATTCGTCGGTTTTCGCAAATAAGTTATTTGATTGCACGAACGTTTTCTTGTGTGACCGCGGTTGGCGGCCGACTTGTCTTCGCTTCATCTTCGAGACATTCCCGACCTCTTTTGAATTCAATTAAATACTGTTGTTCGTGAACAAGCAGACTCACCAAAAGTAGTAGCCAAAAGTTCAAAACATTCTTGAGGCTTTATACCTTTTTTATAGTCATAATAAATCATAGCGCGAAAATCACGTCGACTGAGCTCCATTGCTGCAAGCGAATTCCCGCCAGATTCTCGGAAAAATGATGCTCGTTCGAATAAAATATATGTATATATGTGTGTTCTATTTACAAATATATCAATAAACAACCAGCCTATAAGGTAGTGTATAACTTGCCAGTGTCAATGAAATCAGTAAAGAGTATCTAACTTCTTTTGGCACGCCCCTCGTACCTCCACGCGTTCTTGAGAAAAAGGGTCTTGACAGACATACAGACGGACAACAAAGTGATCCTATAAGGGTTCCGTTTTTTCCTTTCGAGGTACGGAACCTTAAAAACCTAGACTCTCTGGATTTTCAGTAATTAACAATATTACCAACAGCAAGTATTTAATCTCTAAGGTGGTGGCATATCTTTTGTTTCTTATTGTACGAGTATTTCATGTGTGGTAGCGGACGTTAGTTGAGGATTTAAAAACTGGAAAGTTTGTGTTAGTTATTGAAGAATATTACTAAATGTTTATGTCCCGATTGGCGGAGTGCGCTGAAGCACGTTTTCTTGCCTTAACTTGCATAGTTTCCCGGGTTTGATTCTCGCGTGGCTGGGTCAATTCAGGAATTTTTAATTTGGTTCGGCTGTGGGAGTGCTAAAAGACGCCCTCGGCTTTAACCCGTCTCGTGTTTCTATTGTTCTGGTTTTTGCATTGTATGCCATTGTTTGCCATTTTTTCTTAGGGTTTTCTTAGGAACACCCGTGTGTTCCGCTGACACTCAATCCTAGCCTGTTACCTCGTAACACAGGCATTCATCTTTACTTCAAGACCATAACAGTTTGTGTGTTGTCTGGAGCATATTTATTGATGTATTATAATTGTCATTGCGCAAATTATGAAAATAAAGGCACATGAGTAAATAAACGGAAAAGAGAAAAAGCTTCAACAACCACACTGTGACAGGTAGTCAAACTAAATCAAATCAAAAATATCTTTCTTCATTTAGACTTTCAAAAAGTACTTAAGACATGTCTAATTACTTAATAGCAAAAATATACTAAAAACCTAAAAATAAACGTAAATTAAATAATGCTATAATAAATATCATAAATAAACTAAATGAGGCTCTACCTGTGGTAGAACCGGTGGGTTCGGAGGTGGTTTTCAATCGAGGAGAACCTGGCAATAAACTCGATGGTGACTCTTTTCCATCTTGTTTTCACAAAAATTGATATAAGAGAGTGAAGTCATATCAAGAAAATGTGCAGATCTCGAGGAGCAGACCTAAGATGACCACAAACTCGTCATTTACTTACCTAAGATGAGCACTGGCCGAGCCGATTTAGTCTAGTCTGTCCAGTGGCAAAGGCAGCCTGCGTACACGCATGCACGTGTAGTAGTCCTGTTAATTTACCCATATAGGTAGGTAGTACAGTAGTTTGACTGATTTAAAATCTGTAGCGGTTACAGTACGTTACCCTGATAAGGAAGGGATGTAGAATTATGTTAATATTGAAGGTTCATATTTAAAGAAGATGATGTTCAGTATAATTATTATGCAGCCCAACGGATCCCTGTATAATTTTAAATAAATTATACAGAAACAGAACGTATTCTGCGAATTAAATATCCAATGACAAACATTTTCTGCATTTTTACGGTGCTGCTTTTTCCACACAAATATTTTTTGTGACCGACTTGGAAAACTAATAAATTAGGTGATATCAGTATCAAACATGTGGGTTGAAAGGACTACCTGTTGAATTATACTTAAATCTGAAGAATGAAGTGACGTTATATTAAATAAACATATTGACTGGCCTGTTGGCGCAATGACAGCGATCCTGCCTTTAGCGCCGGAGGGAGAAAAGAGAGCGAAGAGGCCAAAAAGAGATCAGTGAACACATATTAGCTGCCACAGAATTGTTAAAGATGTCAACTTACAATGCAGAGAGGTTTGATTCGCTTATAAGTAAACAAATCACTTGCAATAATTGTTATCAACAAGTAGTGGAGATGGATACTGAATTGTCACGTGTTGAGGCCACGCCAAATGACTTATCAGAGCCTGCTAAGGTGGATAAATGTAATACTCCACAGGCTGCTCCAAATAATACTTTTATATTTTCTGACGAGCTAGGCCAAGGATTAGGCATATTGTTGTCTAAAAAATCGAATCAACAAGTAATAAACTTATGCCATCCAGGTAAGTCCTATTCTGACCTAGTTAGTAACATCTCAAAAGAGAAGCTAGGGGTAAACTCCACTGTGGTTGTCTTTCATGGAGACTGCCGATCATTGACAAAAAAAGGGTTAATTAAAAATATTGAAACAATAATGGGCATTCAATCAAAGAACAAGTGTAAATTTATTTTGTGTGCATTCCCATACTCAAGTACCTCAAGTACTTCAAGTCAGAACAAGGTCATCCAAGACCTTAATTTAACTTTGTATAATCTGACATGTCGTCATAGTGACATTGACTTTTTTGATACAAATCTGTTTGTACCATACTTTAGGTTAACTGAAGATACTATGTATCTTCCCATTAGGACTAAGCAGAAACTAGCTACTTTGTTAGCAAATAACATTAACAATGCCGCTATTGGCAGTATTTTCTATTCTGACATTAGTACTAGTACTAATTTATCTATTGCATGTGATGCTCCTTCAGCGTCTTGTTTAAACTAGGACCTAGGACAACAGCCAAGCCCAAATACTTGAATTTATTCCACCAAAATATTCAAAGCTTGACGGGCAAAGATTTAGAAATAGAACTATTGCTGGAAAACCAAAATATTGATATTTTATGTTTTACTGAACATTGGCTGACTGATGAAAACTATCAGTCTTTTGTCCTTAATAATTTTAGATTATCAAGCGCGTTCTTTAGAAAAACCACTATTCATGGTGGTTCATTAATTTTTACTGCAAATAGTTTGAAATGTAAAGATCGCACTGACATTGTAGGCCTGTCCATAGAGCGTATTGTCGAATTGTCTTGTGTTGAGTTAGAGAGCTTTGTTGTGATAAGTGTATACCGTCCCCCAAAAACTAACTTAGATAGATTTGAGACAGTTATGGAGGAAGCTTTGGGTAGGTTAAGTGCTAAGTCTAAACCCATTATTGTGTGTGGTGATTTCAATATAGATTTGCTAGTAAACTCATCTGAAAGCAATAGGTTATTGTCGCTATTTAAATCCTTTGGTCTGGATTATCAATTCCATGAACCCACGAGGATAACAGCCACAACATCTACTTGTCTGGATAATGTATTTTGCAACTGTGTACCCATTGAAAAGGCAATAGTAACTGAATTAAAGTCTGATCATTGTGGGCAGAAGATAACATTTTTAGATTTAACTAACAATAGCGATAATTACAGGAAAATAACATGTAGACCGAAGACGGGTAATCGCATTAATACTTTTAAAACTAATTTAAAGCATAAAGTATCTTCCATTCCTTATAAGCAGGGTGACCCTGATGCAGTCTACAAAAGACTGTTTGATTGTGTTAAAAATGAATTTGATGCTTGTTTTCCCACCAAACAAGTTACTTGCAGAGTTCAATCTAAGTTTTGTGAATGGGCCACGCCTGGAATTTACAGGAGCAGACGTAAGATGTATGAGTTGTACGGCATGAAAAAATACAATTTCGATCCACTTTTTGTTGAGTATGTCAAGAACTACTCCAAAATATTCAGAAAAGCCTGCACTACAGCTAAGGCATTGCACATTCGTGATAAAATATCAAAGTCCACTAACAAAATAAAAACCACTTGGGACGTCATAAATCACGAAATAGGTAAATCTAAACAGCGCGATACCTCATACACTCTTAATATCAACAATAACATCTTACAATCAGAAGCATCTGTTGCTGAAGCATTTGATAAGTATTTCAGTAATATACCTATAATCACTACAGCTTCATTAAATTCCTCACCAACTAGAGCGGAACATTTGTTGAAAGATAATGTATCTTGTTGCAGTGTATTCTTTAAATTTAAACATGTTGAGTCACTAGATATAATAAAAGCATTCAGATTAATTAATTCAAAAGATACCGCTGATCTTTGGGGTATATCAGTCAAAATTGTTAGCCACATAATTGACGTGATTGCCCCTTATTTAGCCGTAATATTCAATGATTGTGTTGATGAAGGTGTTTTTCCAAACTTAATGAAACACAGTAGGGTTGTACCACTTTTTAAATCAGGCAACAAACAAGACCCAGGTAACTTTAGGCCTGTTTCAATCCTACCAGCTCTAAGTAAGATCTTTGAAAAAATCATTCAAGAACAACTATTAAGCCATTTTTATGAGAACAATCTCTTACACAGTGAACAATATGGATTCACGAGAGGCCGTTCTACTACTGATGCTGGCATTGCACTTCTAAAACACATCTTTAGGGCTTGGGAGAATTCACAGAACGCTATTGGCGTCTTCTGTGACTTGTCCAAGGCCTTTGATTGCGTTGATCACGATACACTTATACGCAAGCTTGATTTTTACGGGGTTAGGGATAATGCTTTAGATTTGGTAATTTCGTACCTTAGTTTAAGAACTCAAAAAGTTGATGTTAACAGTGTACTGTCTACAGGATCACAAGTTAAAATGGGGGTCCCTCAAGGATCCATTCTAGGTCCATTACTATTTCTGATAAATATAAATGATTTACCTTTTTACTTAAAAGATATTTGTGATGTTGTATTGTTTGCAGACGATACATCTTTAGTTTTTAAAACTGACAGAAATAAAAACCTTTTTGATGATGTTAATGACGCACTTTCAAAGGTTTTACAATGGTTCACAGTAAATAATCTACAGCTTAATGCAAAAAAGACTAAATGTATTAATTTTAAGTTGCCTAATGTTAAAGATAACCCCATTAGTCTAAAAAGTGATGGTAATACTATGAAGCTTGTAGATACAACAGTTTTTCTTGGAATCACACTAGATTCAAAACTGCAATGGAACCCTCATATAACAGCTCTCTCAGGCAGACTTAGTTCGGCTGCATTTGCAGTGAGAAAAATTAGGTTATTAACAGATGTTGATACTGCTCGTTCAGTTTATTTTAGTTATTTCCATAGTGTAATGTCTTACGGCATTGTACTTTGGGGTCAAGCGGCGGATATACAAACCATCTTTATCCTCCAGAAGCGAGCTATCAGATCCATCTATAAGCTTCGTGCACGGGCTTCACTTAGGGAGATTTTTAAGGAAATTGGTATCCTCACTGTAGCGTCACAATACATTTACAATTGCATTGTTTTGGTCAGAAAAAATATTGGTCTCTATGCTAAACACAGTGACATACATTGCAGAAATACTAGGAATAAGGATAAAATTGCACTTCCACTCTTTAGGTTACAAAAAGTTTTAGGATCCTTTATGGGGCAAGGTATACATTATTACAACAAAATTCCAAAAACCATTTGTGAGTTACCTTTACATAGATTCAAAAATCACATCAAAACAGCTTTATTAAAAAAGGGCTATTATACTACAAAAGACTACCTTATAGATAAAAATGCCTGGGTATAAGCGCTCTGCTCGATGCGGGATTAAATAGCTCTATTGTAACAGATGTTTTATTGTAAGAGTTAATAGGTACCTAGTTTGTATGTACTGACTAACAATTTTGTTTTTGAATTGTTTAAACGAATTCTTGTTATTATATTCTTTTATGGTTGGTTTTTTCTCTTTGTTTTATATTCTTTTAGGTTTATTTGTATCAAAATGACACACTGCTTGTACTTTACTAACGCCTGTTGTAAACCCAAAACAAGTTTAAAAGAGTAACTGCTGAGTTTCTCGCCGGGTCTTCTCAGCAAGAAACAACTCCGACGCGGTGGTAGAGTCGCATTATGTCTGTATACTGTTTATTTACATATCCATATTATTATGGTATTTATGTCTATTATTTAGTATATTTTGCTGTAAATTTGACGATTTGAAAGTACTGATACAGTCTATTTGAATAAAGTTATTTGAGTTTGAGTTTGAGTTTGAGGTCGTGGGTACGATCCCCGCTCATGACAAACATTTTGTGTGACGAACATTAGTATTTGTCGTGTGTCTGGGTGTTATTATCCATTTAAGTATGTATTTAGAAATATATAAGTAGATATGTTTATCAGTCTCTGCACCCATAGTACGTACGAGCTATGCTTAGTTTGGGGTCAGATGATCTTGGTGTAAATTGTCCCAGATTTTATTTATTTATTTAAAAAATATATATGTTACCAACTATTGCAATTGTCTTTACAATATTTTCGAATGCTTTGTTAAGAAATTGTTTTTATTATTTATATTCTATTAAGAAACTTGAATGAACAAATTTTCCCCTAGCTTACCTTCCTCTCACGTGTCACGCGCGAAACGGGACCACCCACGTTGAGTGCCAGCGCTTAAAATTGCTTGCGCAGCGTTTTTTACCTACTGTCAGTTTTTACAAAATCTTTTCATCAAAGCATAAAAAAAAAAAAAATTTTGAAACTAGATAAGATTAGCTAACTGTCTGTATATAATTTACACCAAAAAAGATAAATGAATGAAAGTAATCTTGGTTCAAATAAAACTTTTTTTTTAAACAAACGTAAAAAATACGTATCAGGTTGGGGAAAAAGTCTTTTCGCATATAGTACTCGTATGTATGAACTTGTAATAAAACCTCTTTGGCCTCGTTTTTGTAGTGCAACAGGGATGTTTGCGGAATAACGAACCGATGGATTCAATGCTATCGTCCGCAAAAAAACGGTATCCCTGATTAGCAGGGTTCGAGACAGTCACAACAGTATACTGATGACACTAGCCGATAGGTATACGTCGCCGCTTTGGAAGTGTTTTGTGCGTAGAGTAATCACAGGACCTTATCGTGCTGTTTGAATAATTATTTTCTGTATATTTTTTGTAACTAACCATAGATTTTTTAAGTAAAATATTGTACTAACACATTTGGATGTATTGTTTCCGAAATAAACTTTTATTATTCTTATTATTGTTATACTATTTCTATTTATTTATTTATTTTTATCTGGCTGGTTTTAGTATCATTAAAAGTTTAAATTTTAAAGAAGATAATTCCAAATTCAAATTAGGAAAATGTGTGAATCTAATGTAGAAATTCGTTACATTTTAAAACTTTACTACAAAAAACGTAAAAATGCAACGCAAGCCGCGAAAAAAAAAAATCCTAGTGCAGTGTCTGTGAGAGTAGCACAAATTTGGTTTAAGCGTTTTCAATTCGGAAATTTTGATGTCAAAGATGCACGTCGCTCTGGTCGCCCTATTACGGATAAAATGGATGCCATTTTTGAAAAAGTGGAGCAAGATCTGCATATCAGTAGTTACGACGTAGCTGAAGAACTGGGAATTGACCACAAAACAGTTTTGGCGCATTGAAAAAAACAGGGTACACACAAAGCTCTATATTTGGGTACCTCACGAGCTCACTGAAAGAAACCTAATGAATCGTGTACTCATTTGTGATTCTTTATTACGACATAATGAAACCGAACCATTTTTGAAGAAGCTGATAACTGGTGATGAAAAGTGGATCACGTACGACAAGAACGTGCGTAAAAGGTCGTGGTCAAAGGCCGGTCAAGCTTCACAGACTGTGGCGAAACCCGGGTTAACTCGCAACAAGTTGATGCTGTGTGTGTGGTGTGATTGAAAGGGCATTATTCATTATGAGCTGTTACCACCAGGCAGGACCGTCGTTTCTGAACTCTACTGCAAACAGCTAATGAGATTAAAGCAAGAAGTTGAGAGAAAGCGGCCGAAATTAATCAACAGAAAGGGTGTGTTTTCATCATGATAACGAAGATCTTACATATCTTTAGCCAATCAGCAAAAATTGAGAGAGTTTGACTGGGAGGTGTAAATGCATCCGCCGTATAGTCCTGACCTTGCACCTGCAGATTTCCACCTGTTTCGGTCTCTTCAGAATTCTTTAGGCAGTATCAGGTTATCATCACGAGAGGACTGCCAAAACCGCTTGTTGCGGTATTTTGATCAGAAGCCTCAAAGTTTCTATAGCAATGGGATCATGTCCCTACCTACAAAATGGCAAAAAGTAATCGAACAAAATGGCACCTACATACTGTAGTAAAATGTAAATAAACTGTATTAAAAATGTATTGAATTTTCTTAAAAAATGCGAAAAAACTTTTTACCCAACCTATTATATATTGTAAATAACCTTCTTAAAGGAACAATATTGTACCTATGTAATTTGTAACACCTTATTTATATAGAATATTATATACCTACATAAATAAATACAAAAATCGGACACTAGTCTCTTATGCCGTCACACGCTTCGATCAATGTTGATCGAAGGTCACAAGCAAGGTATCGCGACGGACACGGCTTTGACTGATTTTCATATTGACATCCTCCGACGGTATGCGACCCCGATAGGATTATAATCACAAAAATGGCCATAACTTGTGTCTTTATAAGTGGTTTTTTTTTAATAATTTAAAACAATCTGCGATCAGTCCAGTTCCGGACTAGAAGTAGATTTGATGAGAGTGTTTATCGGGTAGAGGATGTTTCTCAGCAGAAGCATCTACTCTAATGCTAATCTGGCATCCAGTTTTTGTACGTCATAGCGCTTTAATCGTTTTCGATAGCTGATGTTTAACAGCTGGTTGTTCGTTCGGGTTCGTTCGGGTGTTTTTCTAACCGGTTTTTGTATATCTCTGTCAAAAGGCGTATCTCCATCTTGACAGTTTTCATCTTGAGTGCCTCATGAATTTCCGCGTTGGTAATAAACCACGGCACATTGGCAATGTTTCGGACTATTCCATTCTGTAGGCGTTGTATGATGTTAATGCTGGAATTACAAGCGCTTCCCCAGAGCTGCATTCCGTACATCCACACTGGTTTGGGGATTGTCTGATATATCAGCAGCTTATTGTCAATGGTCAGTACTGAGTTGCGAGCCAACAGCCAATACATCTGCTTAAATCGTATGTTCAGTTCCTGTCTTTTGGTTTAAATGTGTTTTTGCCAGGTCAATCTTCTGTCAAGATGAATGCCAAGGTTTTTAACTGAGTCATTTTGGGGCAAATTTTTACCCACTAGTGTCACCGGTGGGCAGTTTCCTTTACGTAGGGTAAACGGGATGGTGAACGTACTGATTTAGATGGACTTGCTTGGATTCTCCATTTCTTCAGCCAGTCACTCATTTTATCAAGGCTTCTTTGCAACATGTTAGAGGCAGCCGTAGGATCTGTGCTGCTGGCGAGCACTGCAGTGTCATCAGCAACGGTAGCAGTGACAACATCCTGTGTTTCGGGGAGGTCAGACGTATACAGCTTGTATAAGACTGGCCCGAGAACGGAGCCCTGGGGTACTCCTGCCATTATGTTGTAGAAATCCGACGTCTCCCTATCTTCGCGCACTTGGAATATGCGATCGGACAGGTATGACTCCATCAGGAGAAAGTAGCTATGGGGAAGAGCGTTTTTTATTTTGCATAGCAGTCCTCTATGCCAGACTTTATCAAAGGCCTGTTGGATGTCGAGGAAGACGGCTGAGCAGTACTCTTTGCCCTCCAGTGATTTACGAATTCGTTCGCAGACCCTGTGTACTTGCTCTATTGTTGAGTGCTGTTGTCATAATCTGAACTGATGTTTTGGTATTATTAGATTTTCTACTAAAATAGGTGTTATTCTGTGCAACAAGATATTTTCGAACACCTTCGATAAGTTTACTAGGAGACTTATTGGTCTATAGGAGGCAACGTTTTCAAGTGGTTTTCCCATCTTGTGGATCATGGTTATCGTAGATACCTTCCATAGCCTGACGACCGACTTGGTGTAATGGTTAAGAAGTTGGCTACTACACCAGAGGTCGCGGGTTCGATCCCCGCACAGTACAAACATTTGTGTGCATGAACATGTCTGTTTGTACTGGTCTGGGTGTCTCCTATGTATAATAAGTATGTATTTACAAAAGAAAATGTATTTAAGTATGTTTATCCGTTGTCTAGTATCCCATAACACAAGCTTTAATTAGCTTACTTCGGGGCTAGATGGCGCTGTGTGGAATAATGTCCAGGCATATTTATTTATATTTATAGCCTGGGAAAATACTGGACTCGGAGTATTCCTTTAAAGAGAATAGTAAGGTCTAGACTAGTGCCTTTCGCGAGAGCTGCTCCAAGACTTCTTTTGTGATCAGGTCGAATCCTGGGGCTTTATTGTTTTGTAAATTACTTATAGTCGCCTTAACCTCCTTAACAGTTACTGGTTTCGGAGGTGCAGAAGGTTGTAAATCTTGCTTCAATGTTGCATCAATATCTTCCTCAGCCTCTGCACTGCAGCTTTGATTTGGTTAGAACACTTCCGCCAAGTGTTTTGCGAAGGTTTCAGCTTTTAATTTTCCAGATCTCGCCCAACCAGTATCAGTAGGGTACTTAAGCATTTGAGGTCTACTAAGCGACTTCGTTATCTTCCAAAGTGAATAGTATGTTGAAGCAGGTGAGTAATAACATTTGAAATCAGAACTATAAAAAGTCGGTGTCTAGTAATCCGATGGTAAAAAGTAGAGAGAGGTATCAAGTTGAGAAGTTACTGCACTCACTCTCTAATATACACCTTATAAAATAGTCAGCCATACGAGAGATCGATACCGAAGAGTTCGAGGTGGTTAGTTATTGGTATAGAAGCTGAGGTTAGACGAGTGATCCATACCGAAGAGTTCGAGGTGGTTGGCTATCGGTATAGAAGCCGAGGTTAGACGAGTGATCCTTACCGAAGAGTTTGAGGTGGTTGGCCATCGGTATAGAAGCTGAGGTTGGACGAGAGATCCATACCGAAGAGTTCGAGGTGGTTGGTTATCGGTATAAGTGCATTCAGGCAAGCAAGAGCCGGATCAAATGCACTTCGTTTGGCACAGACACGCTTGGGTTTTGTTGGCGTTAAACTCAACAAGGTTAGCTTTACCCCAGTCGGACACTGCTCTTAACTTTGACTTAAATTTTCAAATTCATTCATTTATTTCAGACTACAAGGCCCATTTTGTTAGTAGACAATGACTTAAACCCTATGTTAGTACTTAATTTTAAACAATGATTTGGTACGGTTAGCTAGGTGCGAAGATAAGCGGGCTGTCTAGCCGGTCAGCTATTGCACGCAGTATGGTGTTGGGGCTGCCGCGCAGCCTGCGCAAAAGTGAGCCAGATTTTTTAAGCCAGGTGGCGTCAAAACCGTCCGTGTGAGCCTCAGCAAACATTGAGGATGCGCTGCAAAAGCTGAATCATCATCATCATCATCATCATCATCTGTGTGGTCTATCCCGGTTGTGAACCCACACTGGTGTGTGGGGTCCCAGGGTCCGCCTTTCTTATTTTCTTGGCCCACTTCGCGCGGTCTTGTGCATCCTCAGTGGTGAGTCTGTTGGCACGCATGTCACCCTTAACGACGTCGAGCCACCGCTTCTTGGGTCGACCTCTTCTACCGGTACCTGGCGGGGGCGGCATAGCCAGACATTTGTTGCCCACGTAGTTTGCCGATCTCCGTGAGACATGACCATACCAACGAAGGCGGCACTCCTGCAGCTTGTCTGCGATGTCACGAACACGAAGGCTGCCGCGGATGTGGGTGTTACGCACACGATCTTTGCGTGAGACTCCACACATCCACCGCAGCATCTTCATTTCCGTGACGCGCAGTTCCTGCTTGTGTCGCTCTAGTAACGGCCATGTTTTACTGCCATATAAGCGCTGCAAAAGCTGAATGCGTTGTTGTATTGACTTATCTGCTCAACCATAGCCTCTCTTAGGGACTCAGTCTCAGCAAAACTAGCGCGGGCCAACGGTGCTGCCGTCTGCGTATCCAACGATACCTGGGCACAGACACATTGATGTGCAGCAAGAAAAATTGTCTCAAAGAGAACAGACCCCTGAGGAACACAGGCATATATGTATAGCCAATAGGTCGGAAAAGCAGTGGTCAATGACAACCCTTATTGGCCGTTTACTCAGGAAGTCAGATATCCAGTCTCAAGGTGCGGTTGGAATTCAGTGTGAAGGAAGCTTGCTTTTTGTCCATCGTGCCAAACCGTGACAAATGCCTTCGAGATTGCGAGAGAGGCGTGGAGTGCTTTGCCGTGTTTCTCAATAGCATCGCTCCCCAAGCGAGTGACAAACGCATGAAGGTCACCAGCTAAGTGTTATGTATCTTATATTTTCAACGATTTTTCTTGTTTGCCTCTTTTTTCATAGCTTTAAGTTGTTAACTCTGATAGCTCTCTCAGCCAATTTCTTTCCATGAAGTTTTTCCTCTCTAGGAAAGCTTGGGTTTTCCCATGTTAATGGTATGGTTGTTTTAGTTGATCTGTGAACTAAAACATACCAAATAATTAACAGATATTTTAATGAAGGAACCTATTCATACATACCTTTGATGGTAGGTGTGTGATACTACGCGTGCGTTATGTGAGCAGGGCGGTGGGACGAATGTTAACCCTAAGTTTAGGCATAGGTCTTGAAGACGAGAGGGGAAAAGAAAAGTGAAGAAAAGGAGGAACCGAAGATACTGGATTCCAAGTATATTTATTACGTAAATAAAGCCAGCCGCCGTCACTTTTAATATGTCATATCTTTCCAATCATAAGTTTTCGCCAAGTAGCGTCTGTCACTCTGCTGGCCAGTCAGACAGCAGAGTCAAAGAGTGCGTAGCAGGTCTCAAGTTTAACTCACGTCTGATATGCTGTAATTTTTTCCTAAATCATACCTATAAAATCATTTTAACAACGGGAAAACAGTGTCTATTTAAATGTTATATTTTATTGACCGTTTACAATAATAATGGGTAAAGATTTCCATTCTAATAATATAAATGTCCATCTCAAGCATACAAACCAGTCAGTTCAATGGTCATTCCAGGGCCAAAATGCCATGGAATTGAAGCCATAGAATTGATGTAAAATTTATTTTTAACAGATGCTTAAAAGTTAACAACAATATAGGTAGGTGTTATTATAACGGCATAGCATACTCAGAAAGGTAATAAAATCATGTATCGAGGTTTTTTAAATAGAAGTTTCAAACTGTAATTTATAATTGACTCACGGAATTGACGAACAAGGTGTACCAAAAATTTTACAAATACAGAACCTACCGGTATTGTTCTGGCGCGAACGCAAGCGACACCACTTCTTCGTCAAAACGTCGTTGCTTAATTGGAGCTCCTCGTCAGCAAATCACTGAACATCTATCACATGTGAGTACCAACGAAACAGATCGTTTCGTCGCATGCTTCAATTTACGTCCGTCGCGTGAAACATGTTTACATGGGCTCCAGTAAAACGTATATTTACTATTTTCAAACTAATTTACATATTTTGATAGAATGATTGTGGTGCTTTGCAATGATGTATAAATCATTTTATAGAAGTGAAGGAAAATATCGACGATAATACCGCAGCAGAAGCGCGTGTGACACGTCCGAAACAGGCAATATCTCCTCGTAGGCTTCGAGGGTGGTTTTCATAAAATTAATGGACACTCATGCACTTTCAATTGTGATGCCTCGATATAATATTAATGCGTCTACTTTTTGGCAACGAAATGTAGATAAGTAATATGTTTATTATTGCGGTGTTACACAAAATGAGCAAGTTCCCTGGAATCACCTAGGTACAGACGCGTTCACATCAACCTTGACCAATCCGTTGCAAAATGGGTCTTTAGTCAGCAGCATAAGGTGCCCCTATTTGAAGATTGATGTAAATGCCTCTGTACTTACCTATTTTTTTAGCACCGGAGGTCGTGGGTTCGATCCCCACCCATGACAAACATTTATGTGACAAACATTTGTGTTTGTTGTGTGTCTGTGTGTTATTATCTATTTATGTATGTATTTAGAAATAATTAAGTATGTTTATCAGTCTTTGACACCCATAGTACAAGCTCTGCTTAGTTTGGGGTCGGATGATCTTGGTGTAAATTGTCCCATATATTTATGTATTTATTATTGATTAGAAAGCTTTTTTGCAGCCGTAGCCGTCCTCTCCTTTGTAGGTTGGCACGCTTTATTCATAAAGCGAAGGCTACAGGAGATGTTTGTAAACTAAATGAAATTCAATCATAAAAATATCTAACATTTCTATTTGGAACAAACAATATGGAGCAAGTAGTACTTGTACATTCTACAAATGAATAATGAATTTAATAATTGCCCAGATTGAAGCAATTTGATTTGAGTTCACATTTATTTCCTGATGCTAAAAAACGATAAAGCTTAAAAACAATCCTGTCATAAAAGTATTTCCATAAACGTAAAATAAACATTGAACTTATTTCAGACCAAACATTTTTTGTGAAAATGTAAAATACAACATAAAACCAAAAGCAATGGGATGTAAAGGAATTATTAATAAATATTCATTTAAATTGAAAACTCCTCCGAACAAAGCGCATGTTAGAGTTCTTTTAGTTCGCATTCTGATTCTTCATTATATAATAAGCCCACGTAATTTTAAGCCGGTCTGAAGCAAATAATAAAACTTGCGGTGTATTGCAGAAAATTTATATTCATCTGAGAATAGCACAGTTCTTGTTCAAATGATATCATAAATATAAAATGTGCAGTAAAGTTTCAATAACACACATCACAATATTCAGATTTCTGTTTCTATAAATCGAATGTCGGTGGTTTGTAAAATTTGACTAATTAGCTAACGTTAATTTACCAAGCTTGAATGGCCAGATTGAAATTTACTATTTATTTATTTATTCAATAACTTGCACACTTACAGATTAAAATCCAAGTCGTCTACAAGCTAGAAATACAATAATAATTAAAGTCAGAATTATACAAAAATACACAAAATAAAATACAATCAATTACAATTTTACAAAATTAACACGATGTCGAATAAGATTTAATATTACTGTCACTATGTCAACGTCAGGTTCGTTTCGTCCTGTAGACGACAAGCTAGAAATACAAGATTCATCAAATAAAAATAATAAATGTCAAACTACACAAAAGTACACAAAATAAATTACAATTACTTACAATTTTACAAAATTAACACGATGTCAAATAAGATACATTTAATATTACCATTACTATGTCTACGTCAGGTATCATCCAGATATAAACGAAATGTATTAATAACACATCCAAATTGGTCACAGAAAATGTCATTAACATTGTGCTGAGCGAGCAAGTCTCCCAAGCAGCGCAGTGCGCGGTTGGTTGGCTTGTAGTCAGCACGCTAAGTGCGCGCTGCGCCGGGCCAGTAACCGCGGCCTGCGTTGCGGCGCAACCGATCCGTCCTTCCTCAACCCTTTGAATAGTCTTAGGGACTTGTAGGCACACCTTTTCTATTATTTCTGGACAATCTATTTTGTTGTATAATACACAATTATATACAAATAATGTTTCAAAAGCAACATAACTCTCCTAAATTTAAGGGGGTGTCCATATCCATGCTAGATACAAACATTGACGGATATAGGTATGGGTAGTAACCATGAGAAAAGCTGCGCAGAAAAGGTCAGGTCAGGACTACCCATATTCAACAAGCATGTATGAAAGGATTAATGAGAGTGGATGAAGCGCAAGAGGTGTGTCAGGACGGTAGCAAGTCGAAAGATGGTCTCTGCCTACCCCGTTGGGAAAAAGGCGTGATGGTATGTATGTATGTAGTAACCATAACGCTGTTTGTACTGCCAGCGCGCAAACTTACGCTCTATCATTTCTATTAGAAGTGCATATTTGTTTTCGTATGGATCCCAAATCACAGCACAGTATTCCAGCTTGCTGCGGACGTATGCATTGAACAACACTAATGTAACCTTTGGATCGTCAAACTGCACCGCAGTTCTAATAACAAAGCCCAACATTATACTAGCCATCTACTAAGACAAATTGTTGCACTTTGTTAAAAATTTTTGTGTTGTATCGGATCTAAATACGAGTAACCCTATTCCATTGTTAGTGAGGAAGTTGCGCGCTGTCGACTTGTTACTTGGACGTTAAAGTCAAAAGTACGATTTCTCAACCAGCGGCAGGCTAAAATTCGGTCAACTACAGCTGCAAGCTAGCTGATTTTTACAGGGTGTCCCAAAAAGTAGTGATAAGTGGAAGTCCAGTGGTAGAGCATTACCAGGACTTTTTTACGAACGAAAATTCTAAAATTCATAAAAAAACATTACTCGAAAACTATCAAAATTCGCGGAACATACATACACACAAGAGGTAATTCGAGTAGCCCTAGTGATGCTTTACCACTGGGCTTCCGCTTATCACTACTTTTTGGCACCGCCTGAATAAGCTATTACTTTCGTTTGGAGTCGGTATTGCGGTCTGTATGACATTCATGATTGGAACTCGTAATGTAAACGAGGGTTTAATTTTAATAATATGGTTATTTCACAGTGCCGAGAGTTCGAGACTCTTACTTAGTTACCACCTGGAGCAGTAATTTGACTACGACGTCTGGGATGTTGGGGTAAATACCTCGGAGACGATCATACAGTCAAGATTGCGGTTGACGTCTTCGTCAAGATTGCGGTCGCCAAGTGACGACTTGTATTATGTACAAAGGTTAAAACCGCGTTGCCATTTGGTGTTGAATTTGATTATTACATAGAAAAACTACGAGTATGTGCAGAAGATAGCAATGCTTTTCAAATCGCATTTAAAATTGTTTTTTTGAACACAGCACTTATTGAATTGTTTCCGTTGTTTTTCAATAACACCTCAAAATCACAGAGAACATTTACCCAACGTTTTACTCATAAAAATGGGAAAATTTATTGAGCATAACAAAGAAAAATAGAACCATTTTCCTCTCATTATACAGTAAAAACTTGGGAAAGGCAAATTCTTTCTGAATTAGCCATTAAAAAGTTGCTTTGCTCCACATAATGCATCGAAAATAAAGACATTTGGGTTAAAAACGTGCTAAAGTTAGTTTAAATTTAGTTGGTTTTCATCGTTATAAAATATAGGACTTGCCTTTATATATACTTGCAGTGAGAATCCTTGAGATATTGGCTGTAACATTAGATAAAGATGGATGTTGTCAGCGAAAGCCATTCATCATCATTATATTTGTTGGAACAACACATATAAATCTTATATTGCATTACAGAAAAAATAAGGTTCTTTTCCTTTAATGTTATTATCACCGTAATTATTTAGCTGTTTAACTAATTCTGATAAGTATGACTTTCTTAGGAGGATTATACACACATCAAAAGTGTCTAGGGATCAACATATATTTTTGCAATAACGTTTCTCCTGATTGATATTAATTAAAATTTTCTTTAAGGATTCATCAAATAAAGTGTTTTCGTTTGTCTACAGTAACGATAAACCAAGTCACCTTTGCATTAATAAAGAAATTTGCCATTTTCCTAATAAAGGGATTTTTGACATTTGAACCACTAACATTAAAGTTCGAAAAAAAGACTGAAATAACAGTTTTCTTTAAAATTTTATTGGGTAACTTAAACAATTAATAATCCGTGTTTCTACCGCGAACACTAACAACACAAGAACATCGGTTTGGCATACTCAAAATGAGTTCATCCAAATCACGCTGTGGAATGGCCGCCCATGTTCGTTGCAACAACAAAAAAAGGTCTTCTTGCGACTGGATACCCTCCATATTCGGCAGAGCTCTTCTCTGTAGCATATCCCATGCATGCTCAATCGGGTTCAAGTCTGGCGACTGAGCAGGCCAGGGCAGAACATTGATGTTAGCTGCGGCGAGAGTCTGTCTTACAACTCTTGCGGTGTGCGGTCGTGCATTATCATGCATTAACTGAAATAAGGGACCGATTTGCACTTGTAGAGGAACGATGACGTTTGATACAATCGTCTCAGCATAAATTTGAGCGTTGAGGTTGCCTCATCCAAACCAACTCAGTGCTTCCGCCGATCCAAATACCCGCCCATACCATGATGGTTCCACCACTATAAGGATAGACTTCCTGGCAGGATTTTAATCACTGTTGGCGTCCAGGGGTTCTCCAGTGTCGTAAACGTCTTGTATCCGGTCTCATACCAAAACGAGACTCATCAGAAAAGCACACGAAACGCCATTGTTCTTCTGCCCAATTTCAGTGTTCAAGAGCCCATTGATATCGAATCCTACGATTGTGCATTGCTATAGGTGGTACCCTCAGCGGTCTTCGGGAATGAAGGTTCACTTCATGCAAGCGGTTTCTGACTGTTTGGTCGCTAATTAAGTTCCCTGAAGAGTGATGAAGCTTCACGGCTAACATCATGGCGGTTATTGTTGGAGCTCTTCGAGTTGTGATTTGAATGTATCGGTCTTGTCTCCGTGTGGTGCAGCGATACCGTCCTCCATGGCGCTCAGCCACGGTACCAGTGCTTCGGTATGTCCAAAGTCGACTGATAACACTCTGACTTGTATTCAGAGCTAAAGCCACAGTACGTTGCCGGGAACCAGCTTCTATCATTCCCACGGCTCTGAGCATTTCTTCTCTGCTTAAATGACGTCGCCGCTCCATAATAACGTTGGTTTTAATCAGTAGTAGGGAAACAGTAGCACTAATAATGTCTTCAATGCGTTGTATGTTTTTATAGGGAAAATATTGACAGCTGATTTTCATCTTTTACTCGAATTTGATTGACAGTTCCTGTTTCAAATTATGAAATGCACCAAAAAGGATCCATATAAATTTATAAAATCATAAATTTATTACAAAGCCACATCTCAATCTCAAGAAATCCGCATAAAAATGCTTGATCCCTAGACACTTTTGATGTGTGTACATTGAACGAAACGAAATTTTGGGACTATAAAGAAAAAAAGTACTTGTATTTTTTTATAAAGTTATTATGTCAATGTCTCAATTAATAAGTCAACTACGTATCCTCATAACATCACAAACTACTAAAACATTATGGGCAACTCCTACAGATGAGATTTATTTAAACAAACTAAAAAGAAGGTGTGATTTATACAACTATGTCATTCATAGAAAATGTAGGTACTTAGGTAAGCTGTAACTAGATAACTCGTAGTTTACAATCGGTGAATAAAAAGTTATCACTTATCTTGAAGTGAGCTTAATTCGAAATTACATCCAGATATGGAATAATAATTGCTCGTTAAATTTATGTATGATACGGTAAGCAAGTTAAGTAATAAGCCTATATACTGACCCACTGCTGATTAACAGTCATCGCTATAATGGATGAGCTTAATCACCACGCTTGTCAAATGCGGGTTGGTGATCACAAACCCCGGCAAACAGTTGGCTATGTTCCGAAAAATCCGAAAACACACTTTGCCTGACCGAGGAATTGAACCCGGGACCTCCGGGTTTCGGGCCGAGCTCTGAAACCACCCGGCCACGGAATGATACGGTGAAAATTGTTTAATTCATAGATTTCATTGTTTTTATTATTATTTTGTTACCACATTTCCCTTTTAAATTATGTATTTGCGAAAGTAGATACATCATCACAAGATGATACATCATTACATATAATGTATTGTACATTATCACATCAAATTAACGGCAGTATGTCAAATTCACTCTAGGACATCGGTATACTCGTATTTGGGCGGCTATCTGTTCATTGTAGCTTTGTGAACTTTACAAGCTTTGACGTAATCTGAAACTAGTAAGTAGTCTTACGTAAGTGTCGGTTGGATGTCATGCGGGTTCACGACAGACGATACGATGTACCAAAGATCTAACGAGTTGATCCAAGTTTAAAGTACTTGAACATGATTTTGTCAGGTGAATACCCTCACTTTCAAACAGACCAACACCCTCAACAGAATTAAGGGGCCTGTTAGCAAAATGGGACATAAATCTTGCCAATTGAGCCAAGGTGGGAGGGCTCCTAGAAAAAAACATTCGTAAATGCAATTACTAACGCAAAACTTTATACATTTAAATTTAACAACTTTACGGACTTAACTCGCTTTCTTTTACACATACTATTCATTGAAATGAAACAACTTTTAGGATTTTTATTATTTTATTTTTATTTTCTTATAAACCTCTCCCCATCACTTATCGGTTGCTACCGATTTAATATCCAAATAAAAGTTGAAATACGAATATTCATCTACCATTCGCTAAATAAAATAATGGATAAAGAAATATGGACCTCGTTCGTTTCCCGATCGTTTTTCCCTAAGAAATTGATGTTGGTTTTATTGGTATTCTAATTACCATATTATATTATAAAAATTACATTAAATCTATCCATAACATACTACTTCTTGTGTCCTTTTTTCCTTTCTCAAAATCCACGAAACTTCGTAAATTTCAACCGGAGGAGGTCTGATTAGAGGTAGAGCCGATTTAAGTAATCGTTTTCCTTCCGCTTCTATAATACTTAGTTATGATTATGACATGTACCTTCACTGGTGTTAATCGCCATAAGCTGCCTAGTTTGATTTATTGAAAGGAAGGATTATTTAAGTAGGCTTAAGAGCAGTTTTATATACTTGAGTGTTTTATAATGCCTTATTATTGTACTGCGTTGCAAAAAAATGTAGGAAATTGTAATATTGAGATCTTTTCTTCTATTTTTTATATTATAAGAATTAAATATTGCAGATTTATAACAGCAATTATAATTTGCATATCATTATGCAAAGCGATACGGTATAGTGCTGTAGTCCTTTTAACAAGCAAGCCAATAAAAAATAACAATTAATAATAAATTTATCAAAATGGCCCCGGCATACTGAGGCGGCAGTGCCTCACGGCGTATGTCGTCAGGAAATCCTAACTAATATTAGAAAGTAACTGTTGTGTGGAAGTTTTCTTTTGTATTTAGCCTGTTGATTAGAAATAAACAGTTGAAACCTCAAATTGAAGAACATTTCTATACAAGGGCTTCGAATCGACTACATATTATATCCACAACTTTAATTAAAACCACAGAAAAGCTGGATGAAAACAATTTAAATTGAAACATTGAAAAACTAAAGCACATTCAATTTGGTATTGTACATATAAAATCAAACATAATATACTTAATATAACCTGTTATGGACAAAAAGTGGAAGAGGTATTTGACAGTTTGTGCTACTGGAAAGCGCACATGGACGATTTGTGTTCAAATTAGAATAAGTTTGTATTTGCACTGCATCGTATCTTTGATATCTGCTTAATTGTTTAAAAACAGAGGAGGAGGAGATATATTTCAACAAATTTTCTAGATAACTAATCGAAACTTGCGCTACACTTTTATGATATGCATGAAAATATTCAACAAACTTGCCTGATAAATTCAAATATTACTAGTTACCTAAGTTCAGTAAAGCAACAAGGACTTGGCTTTTAGATAAGTGTTTAAACTGTTGTTGAATTTTGAGAATTTAAGTAGTTTTTAGATTAGGAAATAATGTAAGATAAGATAATATACCTACTTTATTGTACAACAAACCATACCATTACCATTACATAGTTTTAGATTATACAATGTAGGCAGTCTTATCGCTAGGAAGCGATATCTTCTGACATTTTTTTTAAAATGAATTAGGTCGATTATACCTACATGACCGATTCAGCCAAAAACTAAATTCTGAATGTGAAAAATTGCACCAAGTTCGACAAAAACCAAAATATTCGCGACAGTGCGACTGCCTGCGACACTGGTGCTCCCGATATCGCCTGTAAACTCACTGTGTCTGTGTGCGTGATGGCGGGTTTCTTTTGAGCGGACTATCTGTCAGAGGCACCGCGCCGCATGCTTGCGTAATTTGTGGTTACTATTAGCCAGCCCCCCAAGTTGGTAAGTGCGAGTTCGCGACTTAGTCTACTTCGCCGAGAGTTGGAAACGAAACCACAGAAGAGAGAAAGAGGTAGATTTGAGTGAACACTCTATGCAGATCATTGCTCGATATAACATTTTTCGGTCGTCTCAGATTGATGTTTTGAGCAAAATATTTCCTTGTAAGTATTTAAATTACATTACCTAGCTAACCATCACGACTATCCCAAATGAGTTAGTCAGAGGCATGTGGCTGTTGCCGTCATGGTGAACGAAACACTCAGACGTCCACTTTTAACTAATGGTATAAGAACCCAACGTAGTAGGTGGTGAGTTTTCCGCCGCTATCCGAGTTTGAATGTTACGACAAAGATTTTTCGATACATAGCCTGGGCTCGCCATCCCCAACCTGCATTTTCCAAACACGCTTGGCAATGCCTATCAAGTCTAGCGATGACTTGATTTATATAGCCGACAATTATTATATAGCCTTATTTACTCCTTTTTTGTACTGCTATTTTTCCCCATTTTCTATGAACAACGGTCCTCGCTAACTTAAAAGACGTGTTACTTCGCAGCTGTGATAAATTTCGCAGTTAATTCAATCGCGAACTTTGTTTTCTTAGTGGAACTTGGTGATTGACTCCGGAACCACAGCCGCTTACCTAAATTATTAACAGGAATTCAGCACAAGTTTCGTGACAAAGTAGTAAGTATCAGAGTTAACGGAGCTCTACACAAAAGCTCCCTCGTACTGGATACTGTAAGGAAGATGATATTGCATCCTGACTAAGTGATGTAGAAAATAAGTGAACATTCCAGTTTATTTGATTTTTTTTGGAAAAAGTTGATCTAAACACGTTGAAGTGAGACATTTTACATCCAGCTTAGGTTATATACTCAAATGCTTTAGATTTAGTTGTTAATTGTCATTGTTTAACATAATCAAAAACTAAGGGCCCAGCACGTTAAATTCCCAACATCTTTCGGTAGCAGAGCGTAGTTAGATTGGTTATAACCACGCGGCCATTTGTTTGTGTAATTTGTTAAAATAAGTATCTTTTTGCCATTTTATTGTACATAATTGTTCACATTTGCTGGTATTGCCTATAACTTTTGGTTCGGTTATACGTACATATTTTGTATTTTAATTTTGTTTCGTATGTGAATATATGTCCGCCATTTATATTGCGGTCTTGTACTTGTCATTGTAACATTATTGTTTTGTAAGTTGGTACCTCGTAATTGGTGTCTTTTGTGGGGATAGTGAGAGGGACGTGTCGATAAACTTATCGATTCGGGCAATTGCATAATCGATACTTAATCGATTTTAGGAATTGGTTATTTTGATAATTGAAAATAATAAGTCACCGACTGGAATCGGTTCCGGGGTCAACTCGGGGAGGTTGCTCCATTAAAATAATTGGATTATTTTGAGTATAATTTGGTTTTGCTAACGTATTTCCACTTTTTGAAACATAAAAAGTAAACAATTTCAGCTAAAGATAGCAAAGATCCGCCAAAACAAAGCCCAAAGCAATTCCCTATTGCTACAACTAAATCTAAAGTGGTTCGGGCAACCTGTCTCGTCAACCTTTGGTAGGGTCTATTACTTAAGATAAACTTTGTCTTTCCCCATTTTACTTCTTTTTGAGGTTCTATTAACTTCTTCTTCACCACGTTGTAGTCTGGTTCAGTGCAAGATGGCACACAGTCGCATTCGAGACCTGTTTCATTTGCCCCAGGTATCTGTAGCTTACGAAGAGTATCGTAATTTAAAGTCAAACACTTTAATCCTTCCAAGTCACAGTACCTGCTTTTGTATTGAATAGGTGACAAATGATGAGTGCAGTTGCAGAGCTGTAGTTGCTTTTCAATGCGACACTGTGTAATACAAACAGAATAGCTATATTTGTTATAAGCTAAAAAGTTTTTTGGGACTTCGTCGACAAAACGGCACTGGCGAACCGCCGGAGATGTCATCGCAACTTCAGGTTCATTTATCACATCCATAATAGAAAATGTAACAGTAGCCTGTGATCCATACACTACCGTTAGCCTCCGATCATATTCCATATTATAAAACGGTATGTCTTCCGCTGAGTGAAAAAATACCTCATAGTCATGTGATAATGTTATTTCAAGTGAATCTTGCACGTGTTGGTCTTTCATGACTTTGAACATTCCTCCACTGTCGTGGTTGTTAACATTGTGCAAGTTATTTATCGAATAACAAGTCCCGTATTCTGTCTGGATGGGTCGAAATTTTTCACAACAATTTAAACTTTTGTCATTCCATGAACAATGTTTGAACATATCTTTACAACCGGCTCTGAAAGTTGAAATAATACGTGTAAAGTTAAGATTGCAAATGTTTTCCGCTTCGCACGTAGAAAGACAACTATGACAGGTGCCAGTGAAAAACGCTATTTCTCTTAGGAAATGATCGAGTTTTCCTTTGTAGTTTCCTTTTAATTTGTCACTTTGCAACCATAGCTTTTCGACGTTCGGTATTTCACACACCGTGACGGCGGGGAAGGTCGTGTTCCAATCCAAATAGTCTGTACGAGTGGTGAATCTGATGGTATTTTCTTGGTAATGATTATAGTACTTCCGAATAGTGGCTACTGCGCCGACCCATATTTGAATGTAGATAACAAAGTAAATCAGCCTGTAGGCGATATGGATGTCTTTGCGCACAAGGAAGCTCGGGCCGTGCACCGTGAGGCTTCGACATGCATATTTGATTCGTCGCCATAATACAATTATGCGCTTTACAAACTTGGAGTTTACTGTCTGCATTAGTCCGTGTCTCTTCGCAGCGAAGGCAGGAATAAATGAACAGAAATTAAGTTGCTAGTTAAATAGGGCACAGCTATTAAGGCTCCTCAACGTACTCACTCGCCTAATGGGCTCAGTGTAATATAATAATACCTTAAGCGTTGTCAATTACTAAGGTTATTTAATGGTGTTACTCGGCTATAATGGACGATAAAAAGGTTTGATAAAATGTCTGTTCTTTGTATTTCTATATCCGAAGATAGAAAAACTTTTATATTTCTATCGAAAAAATGATATTAAGCTTAAAGTTGAAACGGTAACAACGCACATTTGTAATAATAATTATAGTTATAGTTTACATTGAATGGGATCGAAGTGTAATTGTTAGTCGTATTAGGGTAAAAAATCTGACCTTGAAGCCAGGAAAAATTATAAAATGTTACATAGCTAATTTACCATTAACACAAAACTCAGCAGATGTACACACAACAAAATAGATTAATTGGTACAAAAAGGCCTCTACGTGTTGGCTTCGCAAGCTTCAAAGGATCGGGTCCCTGTGGGCCCGTGAATTTTCAACGTACATACTAATACTCATAATTTACTTTTGTATAAGTTATCCAATTTCCGTGTAAATAAAACATTTACCACATTTAAGGTAAGCTAGGGTTAGATAAAAAGGTGTCAGTTTTTGGTCCTTCCAAAATGCTTAGGTAAATAAATTTGCCATTCACGTTTTCAGGACCTCACCATCTCTTCCGTTCACATAGAATGTCAGTGGTAAATAAGCATATGGACTGTCCAATGGTCAGTAGTTAACGAAGCTTAGGGGAAATTATTCATATAGCAACCGTCACTCAACTACCGTCATTTTCACTATCATCACCAGGAACGCTCCTTTTCACGCAGACAGACCAAGAGGAGCATCGGTACACGAATTAAAGAGCATATCGGTGATGTCGAAAATCGCAGAAGCAATAAGTCAGCAGTTTGTCAACATGCCCTTGAAAAACCCAATCATTACATCAGGTTTAATAAGCCCCAGGTCCTCGCTAGGGAGAACCGGTATGTTCCTAGGATGCTACGGGAGGCCATTGAAATTAAAAAACATCCAAATTTCAATAGAGAAGATGGTTGGAATCTACCACCTGCTTGGGATCCGGTAATTAGCACAATACTGCAAAACTTCAAGATACGGTTAGTTCCTTCTGCGTGGATAGGAACGTTCCCGGGAATGATAGTGAAAAAGACGGTAGTTGAGTGACGGTTGCTCTGAAAATAATTACTTTCTTGACGTATCGTACGTTATCCATCAGTCAAGAAAATGTTAGAGTGAGTAGAATCACCATGACTTTCTGTTACGTAACCTACGGTAGTTGACTTCAGAAATTTGTATTCTATTTTTTGGGTTAATTTCTCATCACTAGTGGCAACTGGTCTTTAAAGCATAGCACAGGTTGAAACGGGTTCTTGTGTTTTTTATATGAATGGATACGTGCTGCGTACGTATGATGGAGGTGCTCGTGGCTAAGTGACGGCAGCGGATCGGCAACGATCCGATGTTAATCAACGCCAGTCAGGTCGGGTTATGGATGGGTGACCATTCCGACCGTAATTAAGTGATGTGTTTTTCGGGCATCCCCGTGCTTCAGAAGGCACGTTAAACAGTTGGTCCTTGCTGACGTCACAAGATATCAGTCGTAAAGCCTAGTTAGAGGCCTTAAGAGGCGGCTTGATAACATCTGACGGTAAGGTTGATCACTGGCCTTTCATTAACCGCTCCAACAATCCGCACTGAGCCCGCGTGTTGAAGTATAACTCGTTCCACCTCACAGTTAAGGTTAGGCCTGTGCCCAGCAGTGGGACGTATAATGCTGTGTTTGTTGTTGTTGTTTGTTGGATACGTGCTGTGCATGCGTGCTGTACGTGTCTTCTCTTTTGTCAATACATCGCATAGCTTTAGCTGCGCATCTTCCTCGCACAGCTACCTTGCGGAGGCGCACCTTCGTAGCATATCTTTATCGCTCTGTTACAAAAAACACTCGGCGTCAAAAAAATCGCACCTTTTAAAAATCTTCTTTGACCTTATTTAGAGGATAGTGTTGGGTATCATCAGAAAGGTAACAAAAAAGAGTATCAAAAAAACAATTGAATTTAACTTTTGTTTAATTGTTATTACAGAAAAAACATTAAAATTAAAAAAATAACAAAAATCCCAAATTAAGTTCTAATTAACAACAGATAATTTACAAAAGAAATTACACAAACAGTGGCTTAAAATTAACCTTAAATCTAGTGTTGCCCTAATGACGGCTGCCATACGCTCCCTCATGGACCTCACCAATTTTCATCACGCTGCCGCATCCCTGATTGCAGTAGTTCTACCACTTGGGCGGCTTCATCAGCTGTGGTATCCATCTTCGAGGGGTTTTTCTGCTGGTAAATCTGTGTGGGTGTCCTCTTTAAGGGTTAATTAGCGAATGACCCCGTGTTGACCCTTTTATACCTACAAAGGACGCGCAAATAGCGACTCTTACGGGAAGCAAAAATTGCATCAAATTTTTGTGACACTTTGTGGCATTAGATTTTGTTATTAATGAAAAGTAATGTTTTTTATTAAGTTAATTTAATAAACTTTTAAATGAAATCATCATTGGCGCGGCTACATGTTTATATCAGGAGTTAATGACATTTGAAAGACATTTTCTCAGAGGTGCGATTTTTTTGACGCTGAGTGTAGTTTTCGTTCGTGAATGTCCCTTATAGAAACACAGTTAGCGAAAAAACATTGATTTCGACTTATTTTGTAACCAAACATTTAGCGGTAACTTAGATTTTGTTCCTAGCTGAGTAAAAATGGAAAAATCTAATAAAATTTTAGTGTGAGTTGTCTTCACTTAACTTTTCTACCAGGATTTAAGTTATTACGTTCTCATTTTTAAAGTAGAGGATTGGTCTTGGCTCTATGCGCGGTAAACGTTATTCAGTGCCAACCGCGATATTTGGATATCCCGGCGAATTCAAAATGTCGTGGTTAGTCTATCAAGATGTGGTGTGCTCTGTTTAGTTTGTACGTTATGCACCCCCTCATATAATCAAATGTTTGCTTATAGTTTCAACGCCCGAAGGCTTTGATGAATAAATAACACAATTATGATACAGAACCTAGCGAACGTACAATGTTAAGGCTATTTTCTCTTTGCATTAAAATATTAGACTCAAAATTGGCTTCTTAATGATGAACTCTATGCTCTTGTGTTCATGTTCCAATTTGAATAAACCATATCGGGGCTTTTGATTTTGGCTTCTATATGACACTTTAAAATAAACACATCAAGGATTGCATGACGTAAGTAAGCCAAAACTATACAAAAACACATTTTTTTCGGTTTTAGTATTATTAAAGCGGTCCAGTAGTTTCGGAGCCTATAGCCTAAAAAAATCTTCCTTCAAATATTAGTACAGAAAAATAAAGCTTATAATTTGAACATCAACTCCTTTCTGGCAAATCAAGTGGAAAATGGCTACAAGGGTTGTCGTGCGAGAAATTTAATCACGTTTAGTAGATTGACTTAAAAAAATATGTTTAAAAAGAATCAAGGAGATTAAAACACAAACCAGATTGATAAAATATTAGGTTTCTTCAGTCTTGAATTTAATTTAATTAAAGTGGAAAATGACTTACTTAGAAATTTTAAATCTGGATTGAAAGTTTTGAAATACATAATTAGGTTATTCCCAGTAAAAATTGTCCGTTATTGAGTTGATTTAAGAAAGAACCTGTTCGAGGTAAAAAGAGCAAGCTATTTTGTGTATTTTTTTATAAATTTTAAATGGGGTCGTCCTCGGAGAGTTTTCCTACTTTTGTAAAATATTTGCAGGAACATCTTTACCAAAGTAAATACGACATTAAATTTAAAAAACTGAGTTGTTGGCAAGTCATCAAAACGACGGAACGTTTATCTTGCTCAATTAAAGTTTTCCGTGTGACTTAACAACACTGTTTTATATATTTACATCATAAAATAATGAGTTTACAGAAAGCCCGCTTGAGCCTTTTTCCTGAACTTGCCTGAACACCTAGTGTTGCTACTATACTAGCTCTGACATTTTCAAAATGAAGTAGGTAGGTTATACCTACTTGACAGAACCGGCCAAAAACCAAATTCATCATTGTGTAAAATTGCAGCGAGCTCGACACAAATAAAAACACTCGCGACAGTACGACTCGCCGCGTGACCGATTCTCACCGGTATCGTCTGTAAACTCACTTTGTCTGTGATCTGCGTGATCGAAATGGCGGTTTGTTCTAAGCGGACTATCTGTCTTACAGCTTCACCCCAAAAAACACGCTTGGGAAGTTTACTTCTCACTGAGTGTAATATTCCATGAAAACAGAATGACCTCCCGTATTCTAGTAGGCTTACGCTGAATAATTCAAAAGGGTGCCAACACCTACTACCACTTAATATTAACTTGTCAGTTATACTTGTGCTAAATTATAAATTTACAGAATAATCTACGAAGAAAGCTATGTATATTAATCTATGAAGAAATCTTCGTGCTCGTGACATCGCAGACAAGCTGCAGGAGTGCCGCCTTCGTTGGTATGGTCATGTCCCACGGAGCTTGACAAACTACGTGGGCAACAAATGTCTGGCCATGCCGCCCCCGCCAGGTACCGGTAGAAGGGTCGACCCAAGAAGCAGTGGCTCGACGTCGTTAAGGGTGACATGCGTGCCAACAAACTCACCACTGAGGATTCACAAGACCGCGCAAAGTGGGCCAAGAAAATAAGAAAGGCGGACCCTGGGACGCCACACACCAGTGTGGGTTCACAACCGGGATAGACGGCACGGATGATGATGAAAGCTATGTATAAACGTACTTCGTGGGAAAACAATAACATAATGTAACTTTTTTTTTTTTGTAAGGACGCCGCTGCTTGGCCTCGACGGCCTTATCAGCTTCACCGGTCTGTAGGGTGAGCGCAGAAGGCTCTCAACCCTAACATAATGTAACAAACAGGCAACTTATATACAGGGGCCTTACTACAATCGTTTATATCCAGTCAATTTAATTCTCTAAACTAAGAGTAGTGAGCCATTTCGTCAGTAACAACCCAACCTAGAGTATGCGTTAGTGCCAGGCAACCGCTGACTGGCTGGACATTAAAAACACTATTACGAAATAGCTCGCTACGCTCAGTTTAAGGAATTAACTTGAAAAGTTATTGGGGATTGTAATAGGCCCCAGTGGCTGCCCCATTTCAAAACCTAGTAAGGATTTTTTTTTGTAAAAATAGGTTTTTGCGTTAATCTTCCAAATCTAGTAAGTCCCTACACAATGCAAAAACACCAGCATCGAAATCTAAGATATAAACCAAGTTATTGAAGCATCGATACCTAGGATGTATAATGATGGGCAAATGTATGAAGCTGAATAGCTCTTATAAGGAATTTTAATATTCGTTGTCTTTTAGCTTTGGTTGATTTTGTTACGAAGGACATTGTCTGCAAATATTAGTTTTAATTAATACATATTACTAAATAATCTGAGTTAATTTACATTCCCATACTTACTAAATTATTATTTGTTTTACACAGTGTAAACAGTTAAGTACTAGATTTGAATTACTGGGATATACTAAGTTAACTATAGCAAAACCTAGTAAAAGCTCCTACTATGTTTTGAATCAGGTTTTAAGGTGTGCTAAACCACACTATCTCAATTTTCAAAGTTAGTAAGGGGTTTAGAATATGTAATATACACATAAATCAATATATTGACAATACTGCATGTTTAGAATTAAATATAATAATCAAACAATAGATTTTTTCTTGCCTAAGATAAATAGTTTTCAAAGGTTGACCTATTTTTTGTTTTTACGCTCTCCTGTAAAATTTACTTTTAGGTCCTTACTAGGTTTTGAAATGGGGCAGCCACACCAGCTAATTTCGCAGTCAGGTTACGCTGAGCTCATCACTACGAAGTCTCAAACAACGCACGGATACTGTACGGGTAAGTACCAAAGTATCCAAAGTTGTGGTCGACTGTAAAATGAGCTGTTTTCCGCGTGAACCCAAATAAGGGGATGTTTTCGGCAAAGGCCATTTCTTGTATTTGGAACTCGGATTGTGGATTGTGTGGCCCCGAGTCCAAATCTGGCCAGAAACAAAATATTTGTGCTCATTGTTAAATTTCCGACTAGTTACTCTCCGGTGATGGAAAATATCGATAAAAAACCAAATCAATCCGGATTTCAGCGGATGGCTCGCCGCCTACCATGTTGAGTTCTAATACCATTTGGTGAAAAGTGGGCTTTTGAGTGTTCCGTTCGCGATGACGGCAACAGTCACTTGCCTCTGACTACCCCGTTTGGGTGCCGAGTGAGGCCAAGTGAAAGTCGCAGTGAGAGATGCGAATGCTCGCAAAACGCGATTTTGGAGTTTTTTTGATCAAAATAAAAGAAACTATTCATCAGCATTAAGAATTTTCAAATATATCACTACGTTGAAAATTATTAATCTATGGAATTTCACTTTCACTCAAATTCAAAAATATATTAATTCATAAATAATTATAAAAAGTACTTCTGACAAGACACACAAATTGTAACGGACAACAAATTGTAACTCGTAGCAAAAATATACTAAATAAAAATAAACCTAAATTTAAGGAACACTATGATACTAAATATGATGAATAATCATAATGTGACTACCATCGGTTCGGAGGTTGCATCTAAACATTACATATTTTGTAAATTATCTCGATGTTGTTTTTTTAATATAATTTTACAATCATTTGTATTGTCACTAATTTCGCAAGATTAGAGCCGTTGTTACAAAAAGTCTGGCAAAGTTAAAATGCAAAGCTTGATTGATAATGCGGGCGCTAAACATTGTCGGGAGCAAGCGCTTTTTGTCGAAATTCTTTTGCGTTGTTTTGGCTGTTTATAGCATCTTTCTATGCATTTCGGGCCGAAAGTAAAAATAAATAAATACGCGTCAGATAACACACCAACTGTCATAGTCTTGAAGTAAGGATTATTATCCTTTTGGTACGAGGTACTAGACAGTGATTTGAGTCAGTGGCGCCTCCCAGCATACCCAGACCTAAGCCAATTCAGAAAAGTTCGTTTTCTGAATTGACCTGTCCGGGAATAGAACACGGGACACCACGCAAGTCATGGCGTGACACCGTGCTCCAGCATGCACGCGAAACCATGTGGTGTTATGTTTATAGTTCATCATTACTATATACTGATTCCTGGGGGTGGAAGTTCCTTTAGCGTTTCGTTAGGTCAATGCTGATCAATTGGTACCCACCTGAGTGGCTGGCAAACGTAGCGCTCGCGTTCCGAAAGCGCGCCATTAGAATGAAAATAAAGACAAAACAGATTCTGCTGAGAAAGCCTCATAATTAGCTTTGCTAATTAAACGAAAAATACGTGATCCGCTTACGAGAGGGAATGATATTCTAACATTTTGAGAAATTTCTTTGTTGAGTTATTGATTACGGGAAAGTGATTAATTCTTTTGTGTGTGTGTTTTCATCAGGTTTCCGCATGTATTTTTAAAACTCACAGGAAAGACGTTTTTTTAAATATGAATTTGTATTTACCAAAACGACTACAGCGATGACTACAGCCATGTAGTTATTAAATTAATCACAACGCTCGCCAAATACGGCGGGCAAAGCTTTTGGCGACGACGACGATTACGATTGGCGTAGTTCAATTCCCGGTCGGGTCAATTCAGACAACGATCTTTTCTGAATTGACTCGGGTCTAAGTGCGCTGGGAGACGCCCCTGGCTTATTTCCTTGTGTGGTACCTTGTAACACAGGGATATTAATCTCTGCTTCGAGACCATTACAAGAGGTGTGTTGTCTGGCGCCTATTTATTATTTATTTATATGGGTCTTGAACTCAGTGTACCTCTAGATTTCGAGCCAAGGTTTTTGTAATGAAGGCGAATTCGTACATGTAGACTAAAACTTTGTAATGCTATTGTTTATTACACTAGTCGAACCGTGAAGCGTTTATGAGCGGTTACGGAGCGTCATGGCGCTCTTTGCGGTGACGTAATCACAGGTGGATCCTGTGTTGCGGTGACTGTCTAAATTGCATTGCCAAAGCAAGAATCCAAACCCAAAATCTGAGCAGGTAGGACTGAATCTACATTAGCTTGGCTTTTGGTTCGAGCCTAACGTGACATGCCGTGTTTTTAAGTGAGCTAGATATTATCGTACCGTTGAAGCATGAAGAATACAGGAACGTAGTATTCGGAAGAAACGTGTAAGGTGTTTTACAGAGTTTTACGCGTAAACAACCTAACACGTATGTATAACTCATGCATACCTAGCTATGATGTTGTGTTGATGTGTATGATGTTTGACGACACGCCTTTCCTTGACTAACTTAGTGTCCTGGGTTCGATTCCCGGTCGAGTCAATTCAGGGAATGATCTATTCTAATTGGCTTATCCCTACATCGAGACCATGACAAGTGGTGGGTTGTCAGGCGCATATTATTTATTTTCATCAAAGTTTTGTCTAAAAAAAACCTGTTTTGCTATTGTTTATTGCACTAGTCGAACCGTGAAGCGTATGAGCGGTTACAGAGCATCATGGCGCTCTTTGCGGTGACGTAATCCCAGGTGGACCCTGTGTTGAGGTGAATGTCTAAATTGCATTGTCGATTTCAAATGTAAAATCTGAATGGGTAGAGATGTTAGAGCTAACTTTTTCACAGCTGACGAAAATGGGACGTATTGCATACTTTCCTACGCATTTTTTACCGGTTTGGAACACAGTCCTACATTTGAACAAATGAAGTGAGTGTATGCACTTTGCGTGTCTGAAAGGAGTGTAGTGCACCTCTTTTGTCGGTGTTTTATTTAGTCCTTCCTCTTTTAATCATTGTGGCAACGGATATCAAAATCAAGTGAACTAACTCCTGTTACTTTGTACGCTTGTACGGATCTTAGCAATCAATTTTAAGAAATGACTTAAGACGGTGAGATTAAAAATATAATCCACTATTTGGCACATAAAGCTTGCACATAAACTTGTAAAAATTAACAAGATTGAAACATTTTTTTTCTTATCTAAAAATACTCAGACTTTTATCGCACTTTCTAGTTACTAAGTGCAGTAACTAGCAAACAACGAAGACGCTAACGAAAACAAATACAAACGTTTTATCACTTAAATCCCTGTCTGAAAGCAGAGTGTTGCTATGACATAGGGCTTATGGAACAAATTGGAATGCAACACACGTGCTGCGGATCTCAGCGTCGGTTAATTAAAGGATTGTCTGAGTTCGTTGAGTGAAATTGAATTGCACCTTGATTTTCTAAGGCGTTTGCACACAAGCTACCTCTTTGTATGTTTCTATAATCAGTCTGCATGTAAAGGTTTAGCAGGGAATTTCTCCTAGCTGTTGCTTCGTAACCGCACAGATTACTGAATGACGGATTTCAGTTTCGTCATGTCTTTTAGCAAAACCTATAGGGAGCAATTACTTACATAAAGTCATACACATCGGCGAGTGTGAGCACTTTGTATAAAAGTGTTGTTTTTTTATTGACAATAACAAAACATTTGGCTTGTACCACGCTCTACTCTAGAAGGCTCTCTCTCACTAGAAGGTAAGAATTACCTTATCGGGTTATCTATCATTCAAGCAAGTAAAACCAGTTTTAGTAGGTTTTATAAAAGCGGCACCATTAGGCCTTAATAATAACAAGTGAAGGCTTCACCAAGATCAGCAAGCCACTCGGTAGAAACTTCTACATGTGAGAACGGTTTAAATGCGCTTATAAGCTCGTTTTTGGAAGCGTATGAAGGCGCGAACAGGCACGCCTTTTGCCACAAGCGTATCTCGTACAAGCGTTGACGCGCTTATAGGCTAGTATATTCCTTAATGACTCACCACCACCGGTTCGAGCGAACACGCCGTTATAAGCCCGTGTATGGGAGTTACGTTTTACTACCGAGCGAAATGGAGCGCGCTTGCAAGCGCGTATGCCAAAGGAATCATTTTGATGAACAGGCGAGTGCTAATTTCATTCTTTTACAGTAACAAAAATAAGAACAAACTTAGTGGTGTCATTGCTTAGAATACCGCCGCCAGCGAAAAGCCCAGGGGCGCCCTTAGTTGAAATGAATCTTTTGTTGCCAAGCGAATCACTTCATTATGCTCCTAGATTTCAACTTTGTACGATTAAACAAAGAAAATGACCTAATTAGCGAAGTTTTAAACACAACCGCCATAGAATTTCCTCCCTTATTTAATCAGTATTTAAGAGATTTAAAAGAAAAATGAAAGCGTTTATATAAAATGAATAATATATAAGTAAATCATATTTATAATACTAAAACAAATACTAACACATTAAAATGAACCTAAAACTAAAAACCTTAAAAAATATAATTGAATAACTAAAATATATTATTGAAAGAAGTCCCTTTATGCAGGGCTCCGAAGATACCGGCAGTGTTCCCTCTTTGAATAGCTAGATAAAATAAAAAATAAAATAAATAAAATTGTTGTGGCATATTTGGTATCACTCATATTTTCATTTTCAATCACATATTATGAACCAGAAATGAATATGCCTTTGCTTTTGTATTATGTCGTAAGATAATAGGAGGAGCCGGATTTTCGCAAAAATCCTAGGACGATCGCGAAACGCCGGTTAATAGGAATATGATATTTAAATTATTAAAACTTGAACGCTGATTGGCCAATCAAAGAGTCGACTGACTGACTCTCTTTTCTGATTGGTCCAAACAACCAAAATAACACAGCCAATTCAGTAGATTCACTCATGCACCGGTAAACAATAATACCTACAATAATACCTAAACCTTACATAACCCGTAACCCGTAGTAGTTTTAGTTCACGCAAATAAATAACGTTTTAAGTCACCAAAAGACTGCAGCAAATTTTATTAAAAACAAAAGACGAAGGAACTGTGAACGTAACTTATGACCCATCAAAGGCGAGGGAATTGTGGATGTAACTTTTGACTAATCAGCGCATCCGTCAGTGCTCGAAATTTTTATCAGCAAATCAGCTCTCACAACGTGGTTGCTCATTCGCGATGGATTGTTTTCCAATTCCTATTATCCGGTGTTTGCGATCGTCCTAGGGTTTTCGCGATAATCCGGCTCTTCCTATTATCCAACTGTATATACATATACATATAGTGCCTATCTGCGTTGACATTTTTCCTACTACTAAAAGAAACAACTTGCCTAGAGCAGAATGCAAACTCTTAATTTTAGCACTCCTGTTTTCCTACTATTAACTTTAATCCTAGTAAGCTTTTAAATAGTGCAAAAATACCTGCAAAGTCCCCACAATAGTCGCTTTTGTGATTAAGGAGCGGAGAGAGTTTCATGGTTGTTGTTTTTATACACATGGGCACTGTTTTAGGTGGATAATGTTCTAACAAATGTTTTAAGTCAATCATAAATCTAGATTTAAAAGTGATCTACCCGGCTCCGTACCTACCTGTGGAAATAATAATATCAAATTAAAATACTACGTAAGGCTTAAGAGTACCTTACGTACTACGTTATGCAATGAAAATAAAGATGCAAACAACTAGATTTTCCTTACCTTAAAATTTTATAAACTGTCTTTGCGTTATGTAAATCTTAATGATGTTCATTTAATAGATAAATAGATAACCATTGCAGAAACAGAATGAGTTTGTCCTGTGTGGGGATATTACACACGACCTTTCATCTATGTTTTGACCTGAATTTATTTCAAAGGAATAATGACGTTTTGCTCCATACAAAGCCAGGTCGTTAAAAAAATGAAATTCACTTAAATATTTCGCAAGGAACCCTAAACGGATAAAAGTATTGAGTGATTGGATTTGAAGCCTGTCCGGCAGAATTTTATACCAAAGCAAAGTCCGATACGTTGGTCACACAGACCCTTTGTGTCGGAGTGACATTTTTTCACTTTGAGAGCAACAAGACCCAAGCTTCTGCGACATCAAAGTTCCGAATGCCGAATATATTTTTGTAGTACCGAATGTATAATAGTTTGCATCTTAAAACGTGCCCGTTAGTGCCTACCTTTACGAGTGTAACTCGGCAATGAGATATTTTGAAAGGAGCAAAGAACAAGGGGTTTCTCGTCGAGTCTTCCTGATGAAAATAGCTTTCCGACGACGCCGGTGTCACATTATATTATTCAATACAGCATAATATTGTATTAATACCCTGTGCTTGAATATTAGGGGATTCAAAACACAACCTACTTCTATATGAATATTTTTGGCTTAAGACTGTATGTAATACCTATTTCTCTGAACAAATCAAATGATAGCTTATTTGACAATAAATGTGCGTCGATATTTTTCTGGTTGAAAAATGAAATAGCTAAAGAAGATTGAATGTCACCAAGGATGATAAATTGGCTGGATTAGAAGTAATAAATTACGCATTTATTTTCAAATCGTTGACAAATTAGTTTCCATAAAAAATATGTTCTTTCTTAAAAATAGTGATGTTTGATGAATGTATATTACGTAATTTTTTATTTGGATAAAAAATATGATGTTTATGCTTTGCATTGCATGAAGATTCAAAGTTGAAAATAAGTAATAAAGAGTCATCAGTCAGAGTTGCTTTACTTTGTAATAACTCTCGAACACGAAACTCCCTTTTGTTAATTTTAACGTCCCAGTTAACTGAATTCACGTCAAGTAAGTTTGGATTGGGTATATATTTTAATGCCACAAAGGTAAGGTAGGCACGAGATTTTTGAAATAGATAAATAAATAAAATAAAATAAATAAATAAATATCCCTGGACATTATTCCACACAGCGCCATCTAGCCCCAAAGTAAGCTAATTAAAGCTTGTGTTATGGGATACTAGACAACGGATAAACATACTTAAATACATTTTCTTTTGTAAATACATACTTATTATACATAGGAGACACCCAGACCAGTACAAACAGACATGTTCATGCACACAAATGTTTGTACTGTGCGGGGATCGAACCCGCGACCTCTGGTGTAGTAGCCAACTTCTTAGCCATTACACCAAGTCGGTCACTCGGTCGGGATAATGCTCACTCGCAATAGATTTACCTATTAATTATAAAAAACAAGTATCAACAAGTGCATACTACACGAAACCGGTGTGCACACAAATAATAAGGCATAAGTTTAAGTGCGCTTTCCACATTTAGGCGACTTTTGCAGCGCGACGGTCGCGCGACAAACGCGCTACAGTCGCGCTGCTGATGAATTCATAAGGCCCTAATTCACTTTGATTAGTGCGAGTGCAGGTGATTAGTGCAGGTGCTTACTGATTATGAGAAAACACGTGTAGACAGCGATGGCTTATTGCGAGTGATTACTATCCTGCGTCGTGAAGTGATTAGAAGCGTGTTCTATTCAACAGCACCAATCAATCGCTGTCCACAGGTGTTTTGTCATAATTACTAAGCAGCTGCACTTATCACCTGTACTTACTACTAATCAAAGTGAATACGGGCCTTTAGGTACTATAAACAACAGCGCGGCAGCAGCGCGTGGGCGGCGCGCGGCAGTCGCTACGTTTATTGGGCACCGAGCTAGTGTTTTCAGCGCACGTTTTTGTTGACAGACAGCAAAACGAGCGAGTTCGATACCGAAAGATCAATTATTGCGTGGAATGGACCGCACTAATTCAAGTTCTGTCACGCGGCGGCAGCTCCGCCGTTTTTATAATGTAAAGGCATCCGCTGCTGACGCCCTAATGTGAAAGCAGTCTTAAAAAGTAAATGTTCAGCTTACCTGTTTTGACCAACTTGAAGGTCACTTGCTGCTGGTTCTTAAGCTGTTCGTTGTGAGTGGGATGTGTGAGCTCCCGAAGAGCCATCTCCATAGAAGACTGCTGCATACTGCGGCGGCGAGGCGGCGACGCCTCCTTGGACCGGCTCAGCTTGCGAAAGAAACTAACTTTCTTTGACTTGGTGTTTGAACCTGCCGAGATTTACAAAATTTTAACATGGAGGCAGCTTGTTAAACGGTATACACGGTAAAATACTTTCTCATTCTTTTAAGATGAGACAAAATCGTCAAGGTCGTCGAGTTAGTAAATCCAAAACCAAACCAATCTGAACTGTTAGGTGAATGAAAAAGGCGTAACAAAGCTTTGTTGTATTATTATCGAATTCGTTTGTATGTACCATGCGCTATGATTGTGATGGTCTTGTTAGAGTCATTCTCAAATCCACGCTCATTCAAAAACCTTCAGGATGTAGTAGCGTCGGCGTCGACGGCGTTGAGGTTCGGAGAGACGTCGTGGGGGAGGCACTCGGCTCGGAGTAAGGGCGAGGAGGGAGAAGACTAAGGTGGGACGTCGCGGGGGAGGGAAAGTGGGCCGCTGAGACATCGGATCGGCGATCTGGCTCAGGAGTGGTCACGCGAATGTTCGCCGTGAACTGCGGCGTGCTCGCGACTTCAAAGAGCGCATCGAAGTCGCGATCGAATATGTTCTTCCTGGAGAACGCCGGCGTGGGCAGGGGGGCGGGTAGCTCGAATTCATCTGGTAAAGGAGTTCTGACTATTTTGCCGAAATCGTTGTTTTCCTGGCGCCCGAGTTTTTTGAAGAGCTTGGCCTTGGTGCGCAGCTTAGGCGGAGGCTCGAGCGACGGCGTCGGCGACGCCGGCGCGCGCTCCGGGGTCTCCGGGGGCGCCGTTTTGAGGAGGGAAGCGGCGCGGGGCGGGGCGGGGGGCGGGGGCTGCTCGGGCGCGGGGGGCCACAGCGGTCCGGTTAGGATGTCGAGGGTGGGCCGCTGCCGGGGCCGGGGCAGCGAGTCTGATCTGTATGTCAGGGAAACTACTTCATCCGCAGGATATATTACGTACATCCCTGGCGAGACCGCATCGCGCCGGCCCCTCGCGCCCTCCGAAGAGGTTTACGCGCGTCTTTTGAGCTTACTATCACTAAATAACGGTCTTAAGTACTTGTTTCTATATTAATTACTTAGAGGATTAAAGAGGATTTTGCGAGTAAGTAGATTATGATAGTGGAATGTTTTTAAGTAATGTCACTTTGCCAGAAGTGTCGAAGAACAAAATAAGGAATGTTTTATGAAAAGGATCTTGAGCCGTTTGCAAGAGGTAGGGAGGAAAGTTCTTCTCGTAGTGTCAGCCACAAGTCCGAACAATGCATCTTCATCCTAAGTAAAAAAAGGAGAAACCAAAATTTAAAATGCTACTTTTTTGTAACCAAATTTGTTTTCCCTGTGGAACATACATGTACATATAATTCAGTTTTTTCACATATTCGAAAAATACGAAAGACGTAAAAAAATAAACATCCCTCGCATAAAACACAAAATACGAATAATGTTTAAACTGTGGATAAAATTATAACAACATGGTGGACTTTCGAATCCTTTAGTTTTGCTAAAACAACGGCTTACATCGTCACAGCAGGTTTTATTTTAATGGCTCGAATGTGACTATAGCAATTCTGCCCTACACGAACAGCGTAAAAGCTGTCAACATATTTATTGTATCAATTTAGTGCAACGAGTAATACATGACGGCTAGAACATTTTTTTATTTTTTTTTATTTTACTAATTTCAAATCAGTTCTTAGAAACCTTGTGTTTTTTTTTATAATACTTTCGCCATAAGATAACATCCCTCACAGTTCATAATTGTCAATTATAGTGCTGTAACGAATGTAATTTAATCGAGTTGGCAAAGGAAATGGAATCAGATTTAACGATTTTAAATTTTTAAATAAATTCATAATACACGGGTTAAGGCTAATAAGTAATAGAATTGAACGCGGTATCTCGAAAATAGTAAAAAATTGCACACAAGGCAGACGCACTGGCACTGATGCGAATGATGTGATTACAAATTACAAAATGGTCGCTCCTAATTTTCGTTTTTTTTTGTCGATTCTGTAGTGTCAATACACTATTGAATGGCGTTCCTTTCCACGCTTCAGGCGCTATAAAGATATATTAATTTAATTTTAAATACTTCATTTATTAACGTTCATTAATAATAAAAATAATTTACTTGATAAGATTCGAAAGAACAATAGTTTTTTAACAGTATATAACATTTTCTTTCGCCAGTTTTTTTTTATTTAGTTTGAAATAGTATGCGTGATACGGAACAATAAGAGCTGTCAGGCATATCGTCTTACAGTGAAAATAGTATAAAACGCAGCTCGTATTTACAGCTAAAAAAAACCTAATTTTTTGTGATTTCTTGCCTGTGTTCGAAATGATTAGGTATTGTGGTTTATTGTTAGTGAGATTATGCATTTCGCTTGTTGTTTTGGATACTAATTCAAGCATAGATCATGACAATATTCTGAGAACGGTTTTCGCCTGGTGAGGATATAATTCAACAACACTTTGCGTATTAGGTTGTGAAACCTACTCTAAGGGTGGTAGGTATAGACTAGAGCATTTGCTAGGCCATTTCATCGTAATGTAACATTTTAACGAATGGCACAATACAAGAAAATTATAACTATTTCAAAAACATTTCCATGGTAACGCTTTTGCTTGGTTTTCACGAACGAGTTGTGAAAAACCATTGAGCGTCATGTTCGTTATGTGGTGAGAGTAAATTTAAAAACGACGAACGCTCGATGGTCTCATGCTTGAGTGAATTCTCCAATCTATCAGCACTTGTACAATACTTTCATACACAAAGATTAACAATGGCTAACCTTTTCACTCTATTTTTCTTATCTGTTTTACTGCTCTTAAAATAAACGGCCCGAACCTAGTAAGGGCTACAAAGATACAGTCATATTTGCATAGTTAAACATACTAAATGTTCTAAGAGTTTCCACATATTCCCAGGGTTGGCATTGTCCACGTCCTATGTAAACACACGTTTTGTAAGCAAAGAATAATATTTTTATTAATGGATATCTATGGCCTTTTCTTAAACCAGAGAGCAGTGCGCTTTTGTGCTCGTAATGTTTTGTGCCTGAGATTCTATTCATATGATACGAGGTTCTTAAAATTTTGTATGTTGACCGTTGAATATAAACCCCTCTAGTTTTGACGACACGATTGGCGTATTGCCAGAGATTACTTGATATTTACTATGTAACAGATAAATCACATCATAGAAATTGACCATTTTCTTAATTGTAAAAAGGTTGCTGTCATGTGAGAGGCATATTGCAAGGGCAACCTCTTTCGATACAGATGTCAGTACAGTAGTCACTACTTACTTTACGTCATCGCGTCATTCAGTTCAACCGCAAGATTGGCGTATAAATGCTTCACGCGGCTTTTGACAACCAACTTCCAAATTAATAGGTTTAGGATGACCCGGCGGCTGGTAGGTGAATATCGCGCGCAAGTACATGAAGTGTCAGAGGCGTGGTAGTACGCTGTAGCACGGCTTCTCGTTTTGACTTCCGTATTGTTCCGGATCGGGTCAATTCAGGAAACGATCTTTTCTATATTGGCTCGAGCTTGAGTGTGTAGGGGGACGCTCTTTGCTTAATTCTCTGTCTGGTACCCCGTAATAGAGGGGAATTTATCCTTACTTCGTGACCAAGGCAAGTGGTGTGTATTTAAGATCATATTTTATATAGTTCTATTTTTGTTTGTTCGATGTCAAGGTGTTGTTTTATATATATTTTTTAAATATTGCATTAAGTTTATCTTGGACACCCTTAATCCAGAAACGAAAATCAAAGTTGAGCCCTGACAAGTTTAGCTGTCTCTTTGAACATGATATAGTCTGCCTATTTTATGTAGACCGTTTACTTATGCTTGTAGTAGTGACATGAACTGACATACCAGTATAACATACGCTGTGAGTGCTCTCAGCGGGAACAAATTGACACTAGTGACACTAAGACAGTATATTTACAGTATTGTACATGTCACTACTACTAGCATAATAAAAAGGTCTTCCTGAGATTGAACGTCTATACAGGGTAAGTAAAATTTGACGTGTGCTCAACTTTTATTCTCGTTTTGGGTTTGACATACAAGCGGTCACTTGCTGGGCTGAAGACACTTCTTTAATGTCTGCTATGTCAGCACACACTGTACATTTTTATCTCAAATATTAATTATATGTTTCAAAGGCCTAGCGGTGGGTGAACTCAGTGTTCATCGTATCGTTATCAGCGCTGTGTAAGCTGAATTAGTAAGACAACAAGAAGGTTGTATAGCAGCGCCACGTCGTAGGTTTCAAGAGGCACTCCCGCCCGGAATGAGGCTGCACTCGGCCATTGTTACAATACTTGACCTGATCGGCCCACTTTTTGATCCGTTAACATCGCATTTTTTAAAGTTAGCTATAGCTTTACCGGGTAGCAATACAAAGTCCATTAACGAGTCTCTTAACTAACTTGTATCTTCTTTGTTATTAAAAATAATGTAATGAAGTAAGAAATTTCAAGTTTCAATTTTTTTCAATAAATGAAACAGTGTTGCATTTATTGAAAGCAGCGATTCATTTTAGCAAATTATTCGAGTCTATAATAAACCTTTGAGCACCAGATTTAGCTTATCGCGCAGATTGAAACGCTAAACGTCTACTGAAGCGTAATTTGCATCCTTAATTGCAGTGAAAGCGAATATAGATGTGAGCTGATTCATCTTTATTCAGGTCTGGATATCTATATACGTGCTTCAGGGTTTATACACCTGGTTTATACGAGATCGATCACTAACTGAAAGTGAACCGAGATATTGTCGGACTACTGTACGTTTTGTTTAGTATTGTCATCGCGTTAACTAGGCTGGTGTTAACAGTTACCCGTTAAATAATTACCAAAATTATTAAGTGGAAAGTCTAAATTACATACGAGTCCATTACTTGTATTATGACACAATCATTGCATTTAAATTATTCAAAACCCTTGTGCAACCCATAGATAAGACCTTCCCCATTGAATTTCGAAATAAAAATGTTATTCACTGTCATTAATTATTTATGAAGTTCAGACTTATATGCCAGTAGGATTAGATTTGAAATCAGATTAAAATCCTACAAAAGGTTCTATTGTTTTAATAGCTTCATTTGTTTCCCAATAAGACTATCTTAAGTCCCCCAGTAGGAGTTATGCATAAGTAGTGAGGGGTAAAAGTGTACCCCAAAATGTTTTTTTTGCGGTTTTACGGCTATATCTTTTAGAATACTTAAATTATCGATAAGTGACGCTGCTAAAAGTTATAGACCGTTTAATTTTGCATAGAATGAGACTAGATTTATATTATATTATTTAGCCTACTCATTCTCATGCTGATGCTCCTTTAAGTTGTACGTATTTAACAATTTTCTGAAAAACCGTCCGCTTGTTCCCACAGCTCATGAGTATAACAGGGGCATGAGAAGGTTGTGGTAGTCAGTGGGGATAGGGACTTCCACATTATGCTTAATGGCCCAGCCACACATCAGCTGCTCCACTTGTATCAATCACTAGCTGTCCCTAAGCGGCTTCGCCCGCGTGGATTATTTATTACTAATGTTTTCTTTTATTTATTCTACTGGCCAATTATTACTACGCCGAATATTAATGATTGAAATAAAGAAAAAAATTTATTGGGATATGACATTGTCAAGTCATGTCAAATCCATGACATGACAATGTCAAATCCCAATACATTTTTTACGCGAACGATAACGTAAATTTAAAGTGGCAACTCGTGGTGGACGTACTGTTCTTATTGGATTTCTTGGATTTCTACAATCAAACTTATACCTACTTTTGTCAGCAGTAAAATCGAAAGATTTATACATTAATTATTCCACAAATACTTTTCATCAAACTAACACGCCTAATCAACTTACACTGTAGTATATTTAGTTTCAGAGAGAATAATCTTCACTACTTATTCGTAAATACCCCAGATGGCCAGTAATTCCACTCCGTGCAACCGATGCGTCTCCGGTTTCAAAGCCGTGAGCTTCTCGACGCGAATATAAATACATGTAGCTAAGTAATAATATACCAATATTATATAGAAAGTCAATTGTATGGTGTATCATAGAACTATTTTCTAACTTAGTTGTTACTAAATAAATAATAAAAAGTTCGGGCTGTACTGCCACTACTTAACACAAAGGCGATTTTTAAATGAATGTTTATGAAAAAATTTGACAAATTATGTAATCACAAATCACAACTACAAATTAAAGAAAAAAAATATAAATGCTCATTAATACAACTGTAACAACGCGTAGTGTATTTTAGATTCGTGTTTTGGGACCTCAAACTAAAAACACACTCAACCACAGTTTACAGCGGATGGGCAATTACTTCTTTGGCACTTATATAAGTATATATATTACATTAGGACTTTCGCCTCGAATTTAGCAGAGTATATAATAAGAAGGTATTTTTCTTGTAACCATTGGATTACGATTTTACAAATGGATTACGATTTTAAAAATAAATACAAACGAAGACAAAATTGTTTGTTGCAAATGTTCACTCGGGATAAGAATAACGCAGCTTGACCATACGAGCACATTAATTATTGCGCATAATTTGTGTGATTTCGTTTGCATTGATCATGAAAGTTAAATTTGTTAACCCTGCTTACCTGTTTCAACCCGGATAACGGCTGAAAGCTCACCACCTACCCAGTGCCGGATTAACCTTAAAGCAAATTAAGCTAGGGCATCACGTCTTAGGGGGCACCAGAAACAGATGCTTAGGGCAAGAAATTGCTTAGAACTTCACGTCTTAGAGAGCACCAGAAATATGCTAGGGACAAGCAATTGCTTAGAGCATCATGTCCTACCTAGAGGGCACCAAAATCAGTTTGCTTAGGGCATCAACTAGCCTTAATCCGGCAATGTACCTTCCACGTAGGGTTCTGATATCATTGGTGAAAAGTGGACTTCACCATGACGTCAACAGTCACCTGCCTCTGACTACCCCGTTTAGGATATAGTCGTGATGGTATGCTGTTTAACTTGACTCCATTTCTATTAAATTTAATATTACTTGTTCAATCATATTTAAACAAAAAACATCAAAAAAAAATGTAGGGGAGGATTTAAGTAAGATTTACCTCAAATGGGCTTGGAACACCTAACAGTACCCACACAAGGGGAACTTGAAGAACATCATTAGAATATGATTCCAAGAGACACTTTTCACGCACTTAAAATTCTCCGGTATAATGAGCATGGCCGGGCATTGTGTGACACTGTGCGCCACTCGACCTCGTTCATTCACTCCTACCGTTCCTTTTGCTCCTGGTATTCACCCAGGAAAACTAAATGAATGATATAAATGATATAATGTAGATTGTAGAATAAGTGTTATTTGAAACTTCAAGGTTTTTGTCAGCGGTTTATCATGCATTTGCTTTCCATTTAACTTTAAAGATTCTTTTACTGGATTACAATAATAATATTATGCTCGGAACGATAAAAGTCAGCCATTTGAAAAATTCCGGTTTTAATTAATTAGTGTCACACATCTCAAAGGTTCATCTTTTCACTCTTAGGCCGGGTATTCTGAAACAAAATCCGTCCTTGAGTATAGACCAGAGTGGCAAGTGCGAGCTGCAGTGAGAGAAGTGAATTGCTTCACCATCGCGTTTTGCGAGCACGTAAATGTTAATTAGTATGGAATCGAGTCAGCACTACCTATCGGCAAATTCGGGCAAAATTAAGGCCGCTAGAAGGCGCTGACTCGTTGCCATACAAATTCGCGTTTTTTTGCTCGCAAAACGGGATGGTGAAGTCATTCACTTCTCTCATTGTAACTTGCACTCAGCACACTGTACGTCTACCACGGACATTGTCATGTCATGTCAAATCGCAATACATTTTTTTACGCTAACGACAACGTAAATTCAAAGTGGCAACTCGTGGTAGACGTAGGTGAGTGAGACGTAGTGTAGCGTACCTACTGAATGACGGTTTTGTATGAACAGACGTTTTGAAATCTCTACTCAAGTATGGATCAGTGCTAAGACGATTCTAGAATACGGGCCTTAGAGCTCTTTGGGGTGCTGTTGTATAGTTGGCTGGATGACCTCATTTATTCTTAATAACCATACAAATGTGCCCTCAAACCTGAGGCTTTGCAATGCAAGTGTTATTATATGCTGCGGTAACCGCTTACTCATTTTGCGGTCCGTAAAATAAATATCTGAGACCATTTTTACACCAAGATCATCTGACTCCAAACTAAGCGAAGCTTGCTTGCTTACTATGGGTGTCACAAACTGATAAACATACTTAAATATTTCTTATTACTTACATATTTAAATAGATAATAATACCCAGATTACTGCTTGTTATGGATGGGTAAATAGTTTTCCACCGACGTTGTACACACAAACACATAAAATATTTAGAAATTGTAGCCTATGTGCTATTCTCATGTAGGTATAAACTATATTACTGTAAAGTTTCATCTAAATCCGTTGAGTAGTTTTTGCGTGAAAGAGTAACAAACATACATACATTCATACTCACAAACTTCCGCATTTTTAAAAATAATATTACCCACTCTTTGACTTTTGTAAGAGTTATTATAAATAATATTAAAACAAACGTTGATATGTACTATAGTTTCTATTTTTAGAAAAAATACTAATGCCTGTAGGCGGTGTGCTATCAGGCGAATGACGTCGGAGAAATTTGTAATTACTTTATTTAGTTTCAGAAAGTCCTGACGCACTCTGGTTACGTTTTATTTATGGCCTTAATGTGCGTAGTGTGCTTAATGGCACAATATTCAAGTTTATATTTCTGCAGCTAGTTTACTGCTAAACTCCTTAACTGCCTATTGAAACTAATCTGAGATTAAAAACTATCGCATTCAATGGGATTTCATACTATAAGCTTTTATAGCTAAGCTGCAGTTTGCGTGGGTGGGTGAGTAGGTAGGTGTTATTTTCTTTAAATAAAATTGTATTCTACTCGAAGTGAATATACTCGTAAATGTTAAATGTTGGACTCCGCTTAAAATGTCGCAACCATTCTTTACTTAGCCGGACTAAATGCAATAGGCTATTTCCTAACTCGTTTTCCTCGCGAAACCAAATAAAGTAACGAACTTAATCAAATTGTTTTATGAATAACGAATGAGACAAAGGTTACTTCTGAGAGACGGAAATATTTCATCGGAATCATTGATTCTCTTTGCCGTAGTTGTTTGTTTCAAAGTAAAACGGGTTAGTGAAAAAGCATTAAACTTTCACAACTTTTAAAGTGGACCTAGATTAATTCAAGTATTCTATTTTTTCGTTAGTGTGGCCTCACAGTTGCGGCTGAAGACTCTGGCGATTGAGATGAAGAGTACAAGGGTTTTCTGAACTTTTAATTTTTTTTAGCCAACGTACAAATCAGATCGGAGAAGATGGATATGCTCAGGGCTATCCGACGACTATCCAATGCGAGGCGAAGCAACCCCCGAAGAGTTTAGCCGGCAGGTTTTCGGCACTATATTTCACCATAACTCGGCATAATCTTTCCAAAAATGAACATTTAGGTGTAGGCCCCAAAACATTGATGAATATAAAATTAACTTACGTTTTACGTAAACATGTACTAGAAAAATTGGCTTGGTCTAACGATTATAGGTGGAAGTTGCGATTGCCTTGACGATGATGTCGATAAACTGCAGAATATTTCTAATCTAAAAACAGTCTTAAATTCCACTAGTAATTATTGTCTTCAGCGATCATTCAATAACGATAATCCAATAACTATTAAAACTAGATTGCAATACATCAGTTCAATTAAGTTTCCAACGGCTGTTGCATGCCTCCGCGCCAGTGTCGCGGCATCTCGTTATTGAATCGGCACCTGACTCGGGAACAATTTAATAAGATGGCTACGATTGTGCTTAGTGAAAAGGGCAAGGATTAATATACACTGTATCTTCGATTTCACTAAGTAAGCAGATAAGACATTCTGTAGTAGGCCACGGTTCCTAAAGTTGTCCGTGTTTCAGCAAATGCCTGATGAGAATTTCTGAATAATTCCGAACATAACTAGTATTTTCTCATTTCTGTGCGTTCCAGGGCATTCAATGTATGGGGAACGAGCGATGTGCTTTGCCTAATTACTACACTTGCCAAATGCGAGTTTGTATTTGCAAACCCGGGCAATGTTTCAAAAAATTAATCTACATTTTTAAAACATGTTTATGACAAACAATTAATGAATTGATCAGGCAGCGGCTCGGTCAGCCAGTACTAACCAAAATGTAAAATATTAACTGGACATTAGTATAAATCCAGCGAAGAGGAAAAACTGACAGATAATGCTTGCTAACATTTTGTAAGTGAGTAAATATTTTTGCTTTCTGAACGGCGCTGTTAAGCTTCAAATTGCATTTTACTTTTAATGAAGATAATATTTTGCCAGTAAGTGCTCAATATTCCAATGTGTATTTACTTACTCTTATGTTTTTTAAAGTTTCACGTTTTTAGTGTGGTTTCACTCTTATTAAATCAAGCTTCAAATGTATTAATTTCGTTTAGCATTATGATATTTTGTCTTTTATCTTCAATTTAGGCAATCGCAGCGCAAAATCAAGATTAACACACATGTCAAACGTGCGGTCAAGTTCTAAAGTGGTCATCAGTTTTCAAAATAGATCACTTCCCTCTATATGTGCAATACGATCTTAACCCGTCGAGCGTCCTTCTGACATACATCTGTCTATCTAAGCGGCTTAGTCACAACGCGTCTTGCGGACACATCTGTCTGTCTGTCCATAAGCGACTCCGTTGTCTTTGGCGCCAAGTTCACTCATATTTTGAGATTGGTTGATCACGTAAGTTTATGCAGCCAATCATATGCTTTACAAAATATCACCTTTAACCAATTGAAAACAAGTGTCATACAGAGTTATCGAGACTTTTTTTATCTAGAAAAAAATATGCGCCATTTTATTCTGTCATGTCACTGCGTAAGTAATTGTTGATTGTGTAGCCATACGTTTAGCTAGAAAAAAGGGGTTTTGTAGTAAGTATTGGTAAATATATTCTCTTAAGAATGGTGAAACTTTTTTTTTGTAATGGCTGTTAAGATGACCTCACACCACCTGATGGAAATCGGTCGTGAGGTCTATGGATGGTCTATGGGTCTGTGCTTGTCAGCCTCATATATGTATGAGGCTGACAAGCACAGTACCGCAAAGCAATCACTAAGCTGGTCATACTCACCCTGAAGGCCTGCAAAAATGCCTTTTCACGCCCCGCTTGAAGACCCCGGGACTGTAAGAGGAAGGGAACACATGCGCTAAAAGAGCGTTCCATATCAAAAGCGTGAAAATAAGAAAATCAATTATTTTCGTCACTGTGTAAGTTTACAAAATCAATTTTACTATAAGCAATGTAAAGACAATTTCATATAGTTGCAAACGGTATAATATAATGTATGGTAGCTGTTTAATCTTGTTGAAAGATAATATTTAAATAAACTACGATTGAGGTCACAAAAATTTAGACACTCAAATGGACCGAGACACTACAGGCGTTTTTCGTTTGGTTGGCTGGACGCGTGACGGATTAAATGTCGTAGTAAGTTGATTGCAAACGTATTTCTAAAGTACCATCCACTCGTAACAAAAAGAGTAATAACTCATCTAATTCCGTTTCTATTTAATCGTCAATGCCGTTTAAATAAAGACGGCATTGACGATTGTATTTTCACAGCATATTGATTTCACGAAACTATTAAATGATGAAATCTCATTTGTCGTTTTAATTTTAACACATGTACGTGTCTGCCGAATCAAAATTCAAAGTAAATTTTACTCAATAAATGTTAAGCAAACATACCTCGCAAACAGAAAAAATAGCATCAACCTACTCAAGCCATCTAGTCTAAGGGCCTTTATATACATTGCTACTTTTTGCAGCGATACAAACGCGCGTTTGACTGTCGCGCGATTGTATCGCTGCTTTTTTAGTGTAAAGGTTCTTGCAACTGTATCGATACTGCATCGATACTGAATCGCGTTTGTATCGCTGCAAAAAGTCGCAATGTGTAAATTCCCTAAATCCTATCCCCAATCAAAATGATAACGATCTTACAATAAACATTTTCAAAAGTTTACCTACCTTGTGGTGGATTTTTTGTTGCGACTGTACATGTGGGGTTTGATCATCTCCTCGAGTGCCGCCTGTCAAGAGTACAAGCTGACGTATGGCTTACGTCAAGACGGGAGTAACGCGTAACGGATGACGTCATTTGCATTTGACGTTGAGTAGTTCACTTACATTATTACTCCATTAAAGAGTAGTACCGCACTACGACAAGCAAAGGGTTGTATGTATTCAAGTATGTGTCCGATTTCATATGTAGCATGTAGTGTATTACTCCTACTGATGGGTGGGATTCAGTCAGGTAGTATAAGGGATAATCAAATCTATTTCGTAATTCGTAAATATTTCCTGTCAAATTATCGTTATTAGCGAATAGTTTGAGACTATATATTTTTATTAGATCATTTAATGATGAACTTTTGTGAATGAGGTGAAACACTCTCATCATTAGGTACGAGTAGCTACCTCTTTCGAAAACTGATTACTACATCTCACAAAATTTAAACCATATTTTTTGACTTTTAGTACTCGTTTAGTGATTTTAAAAAGCACTCACCGTCATCATATTGACGGGTAACTGTGTAAATCACACTTGGCACAGAATTAAAATCAATCATTTCGAATATCGCACAGATTAAGCAATATCAATTTTGCCCGGACTTTGTTGACACTACACCCGCCAGTTGGGTATGTCGCTAAGATGTTGCAACGTTACATGAAATACCTAACAAAATAAGCACCTGTTAGTGATAAAACGAAACAACTATATTTTTGCCCACCCACGCCGTTAATTATTTTATCTCCGTATAAATCTACTAAATGTCAAAATTATTTCCGTTTCAGAATTAAATGATGCGGAAAATTTTACTGCTCTTGACTTGTTAAATTAGTCATTTATCCGTAAGGTTATTGGGATACATTCTACTCGTATAATTTTTTTTTACTCATTTTCTTAGGCATAATGAAAGTTGCATATTTTTTATTGTCATAATGAAACTTTGGCATAATCGTATTTTGTCATAATGAGTTTTAAGCATAACGATCTGTTGGGCTATTATGGAGACTCATTATAGTCTTTAGCCATTTTTATTATGAATCGTGTTTTGTCATGAAGGTTAATAGGTGCGAGGAGCGAAGCGACGGGCGTGTTAGGTGTATATGAACATATCGCACGAAGCCGAGCGAGCAAAGCGAGCGGTAGCGGCCGGGGAGTGCAACGCGCCAAATAACCTCCTCATTCTAGATTTTACTAATTAATGTTATGCGTTAGAATATTATGCTAAGTTATCTCTATGCCAAAACTGATTATGCTTTAAAAAATCTGCGAATACAATTATGCGTATAGTTGTTTTGTCGTAATATCATTATTCCTAAAACACTATGCCTGAATGAATTATGACAAAAGGGTTTATACGAGTAAATATAACCCAAGAAAGAAATTGCGAGTTACATTATGAACGATTCTGAATAAGAAACAGCTATGTTTCTTTTTGTCTGTTTGTATTTTCTAGCACCACGTGAAAAACCTGTCCATTTATAGTATTAAACCTGGATTATATTTGGTGTACATTCACGTACAGGGTGAAAATGGTAAAATGTTTTAAAATGTGTAATGCAATCATAGTGTTAAGATTTGTAATTTTATTAAGCAACAAAAGCATTTAATACCTACATTAAATCAGGCTGGAAAACCGACTGTACTCGGAATGGAATAAAGTCTACAGAATAAATTCTGCGCAGAATAAGTGCTGACCAGTGGCTAGAGGTCGAGCCACAAGACGTCGCCACTAGCCTTAGCGGTCCTCATGTTTCCACAGAGCAGACCACTGGTGGAAGCAAGTTCTACTAAGCTATTTTTTTATATGACACGTCATGACACATGGATACGTGCTGTGGATGCGTACTGTCGATTCAACGCATAACTCGAGCTGCGAATCATCTTTGCACAGCTTCTTTACGGCGGCGCATCTAACTCGCTACGATACATAGCATAGCATCAGTGGAAACGGTCTCATAGTTTTGCAGCTTAGCTTGCACATCCCCGCAGCATAGCTGCATATCACATCTTCGGTGGAAAGCAGCCTAAACGCCGCCACTAAACCAACTGCGGCCAAGTGCCCCACTTAACATTCAGTGTGCGCTGATGCCATATTATTTGCACACACATATTCACTGGCTTTGTATAAACAGTTCTCTAATTCTCAGTGTTGTGTTTTACACTGGAATAATAAATCATCTGCACTCGCTAGCGGGGATTGAAGCCGCTAGCGTTCTTTGGGATGCGCGTGGTGTGCGACTTCAGCTGCTCCGGTACCATTCTGGATAAATGGGAGTGGGTAATGCCACGGGCTACTCGCCTATGAGTACCATAATTTGTAATGCATTGTGCGTTGTGCTTTATGGCGGCAGGACCTACCGCAGATGGTCCCTGGTACACTTCACGGTGTGCTAGGAATAGTGTGCCTTTCTGGATAACCGTGAGGTTGGTCGGGGGGGCCACTATAATAAATCTCTGTAGATTGGAAAAGAGTCTTGCACTCGCTGCGGATTTTCCTAGGTGAATTAGGGTTCAAAATCAGATTTTCATTGCACATTACCTTCTACGACAGTTCCTAGTCTTACCGTCATTAAGCATTCGCGGACATTTCTCCATTATTTTTCCTGGACACGACGAATAGTGGTTCACTGTGTGTTCTTTATTGCAGTGAATCACTAACTCAAGCTTTTCATAGAATTGCAATAAATCGTATACTTTGGTCGTAACGATTGTCTTGTCGTTTTCAAATGGCTATTTAGTATCGGGAAGCCTTCACCACCACAGATGCATAGCAAGAAAATAACCATATACTCGTGAGTATATGGCCTACGCTAACTAGCCAGAGTGTTGTTGGTTCAAACCCTCTATTTTTTATATAGCCAGTTCATACACGACAATAATTCGTAGACATATACCTTAATTTCACATAAACAACTTAATTTAAAATTAATCAGTTAGTAAATAAATTGTCTTCATTTTGATGATGATTAATATCTCCATTATCAATTCACATTTATACTGACAGTATTGATAACATCAACCAATTATCTGAATAATGGTTGTAATATTATCGATACAACAACAACAAACAACAAATACAGCCTTATACGTCCCACTGCTGGGCACAGGCCTCACCTCAACTATGAGGTGGTACGAGCCATACTCCAACACGCGGGCTCAGTGCGGATTGTTGGAGAGGTGAATGTAAGGCCAGTGATAAACCTTACCGTCAGATGTTATCAAGCCGCCTTTTTAGGCCTCTGACTAGGCTTTACGACTGATATCTTGCGACGTCAGCCGGGACCAACTGTTTAACGTGCCTTCCGAAGCACGGAGATGCCCGAAAAACGCATCACTTAATTTCGGTCGGGATGGTCACCCATCCATAACCCGACCTGACTGGCGTTGCTGAACATCGGATCGTTGCCGATCCGCTGTCGTCACTTAGCCACGGGCACTATTATCGATAAAAACGTACTTATTCAAAATTTCAAGCTCTTGATTTTATCAATCCCATGACTCTACCTGTGCTTTCGATGTTTTAACTAATGGGTAAAGTTAATAATATAAGTAGTTATCTTGACTAAAGATTTGAAGAAAACTTTGATCTATTTATACCAAATTGACCCTTGATCTGAATTTACGATTGATTTACGACGAATTCTGTGTAATATTTCGTCCTCCGTGAGATCCAATCAGACCGTTAATAAATTGTTAGAAGAAATACCTATTACCTTTTTACTTACAGGTAAATTAAAGTTAAGGTGCTGAATTAGCCGGCTGCAGCTTCTAACTTTCCTCTACCTAACTGAATGTTTTTTAATCAACAAATATTCCGTTTCTTTTAGTAGGAGTCCTCTACAGACAGTACTGAGGATCATACTAGTCACTATTTAAAGGTAAGGCCACAGAATAGAAACAGGTAATAGTACTCAGTAGAATCCGTTATCGACTGCAGACATATTATTACTACTGTTTTCACATATTCAGTGAAGTTTATGAGTTTGATTCCCACTTAGAGACAAACATTTATGAACTTATCTTCTGTAGCTAAGGTCGAACGCCTTCGTTTTTTTTAAATTATAGTTAATTCAATCAAAAAGTCAGTCCTGCTATGGTCCAGTTATTATTAAATTGTTATTTAGTTGGGTTCGGCACCTTGTGTGAGACCTGCAAGATCGCTATAAAAAAATATGCTGAAATCAGATATTGTAAGAAAGATGCGGGACTCTAAATACTTAAATCAACTCTGTTCAAAATATTTTCGCATGTCTTTAAATATCCGGACCCGAGTAAAGTTTTTCATACGCATTCCTATACACTGTCAGTTATGCTAGTTCTTTAAAGAATATTTAGCTAATTTCAGCTGACCCTCTAAACAACAACTAAAAACTTAAAATATTATTTTCCACTTGAAAAATTACCTCGACAAAAAGTGCCACCGTAGATTGCTAACACGTTAACAAAGCATTAGTCAGCTCAACCCACGTTTGCTTTAGTGCGGCCACAAAAATGACGTATATTTCAATACGTCTCATTTGGCTACGACGTTGTAGAGCGAGCACGTTCCGGCCCTGGGGGCCTACTCTGGTGAAAAATTTACTAAGTTTCGTACAACTTTAAAAGGCCAAATAAAAAATATGATTTTACATTATTTTTGCATTGTAAGTATTTTTGCCACTTTATTAAAAAAACACAACCTTATAACATCTTTTCAGTGCTGTAATATAGTCATAAAGAACTTTTTTTATTATTAGGAATATAAAACGCTTCCACGTGTTTGAACGAACCTCAGTAGTCCCCTTGGCGCCGTGACGGCTAAATGAGTCGTCGTAAAAGTGTCACTCCCTTCCAAAAGCCGAATGAACCATTCGAAAATTTGCCTGTTTTTGGTATTTTCGCCGTGACTTTTGTTGTCACCCGAATGAAAAAAAACTTGATAAACCACCTGTCTCCAAGATGAATTATCCTGGGTTTTTTTGCAATATTTAAATTTTAGGCGGGACCTAAATAAATAGCAATAAATTGCTGACCTACATTTTATGTTTTTTTAGGAACAGTTTATTATGGAAATGAGTGTATGGTGATAGTTTAAATTGAACTTAAAGCAACACAGTTTCAAAATCAGTATAAAGCTTACGATGTCGTGTAAATTATGAAACTAATCGCATGATAACCCTCGCTGAAGAAAGATACAATGTTGAAGAAGTAAGTTTATTAGCTTTAAAAGTACTAATAACATTACTAAGTTGTTTTATTTTTTGTGATATCATTTGATATTTTTATAAAGAAGATATTGATACAATTATATTATTGAGTGTGCTAAAAAGATAAGCTTCTATACCGAAAACTGATGTAACAGCGAAATGGGGATTACCCAACCTGTTTTTCGGAGACCGTCTTGCCGCCCGAAAACATATTTTGCGTATTTACTATAATAAAAAAACAATTTGGAGAGAGGAACTCAATAAAAGAGGATGACATGTTTTGGATAAGTGACAAAGTGTCTACCTAAAAGATAATATTGTTTTCGATGTGCAAATGTGTAGGAGTTCGAGCACCGGCTCCTATATCGGAAACTGATGTTTCACGGAAATGAGGTGCACCGCGCAATCGCCTGTTTCTTCGGCTAATGACACTCAACACTTAGAGCATTTACTACACGATGTTCGTGCTTTCTGGGTTAATTTTATGCGGAAAATGTTCGCCACCACTGCTTTGTCTGAAATAGTTTTTTCAAGTATTATTCTATATTAGCTTCAAAATACGTTACGTTAGGTGTAGGTGAAGCAATTGTAGCAATCACTTGATTTGGAGGGGGATGGTACAGGCCTTTGCACTGCAGTGGGACAGTATGTAGGCCAAATAAGCTAAATCAATACTTCATTTTCGAACTAACTAATGAAGTCAATGTATTTATAATATTTACGTTACAAGGGGGTCCCCTACGTAGTTGCGAATGCCGCTGTTGCGACACACGCAGTAGCGAATTTTTTTTCCACTGCCTAATAGGTTCGAAAGCTCATGGACTCGAATGATGTAGTCGCCATTGTACTTTTCTTGTTCAGAATTGCTGAAATAGCATTTTCTGCAACCCTTTTCCTTTTTTTAGGTGGTGTCTGAGGTAGATTACCCAAAACCTTTAGATTTTATGATCTGTAATATTTTGTTCCACAATAAGTTTTCGAATACATCCATACAGTCCAAGTCTCATAATATCTAACAAAGAATTCCAGCGGCGATGCCAGGCTTCTTCTACACTGTTTTGAGTACGTGGAAGGTATCAATTGTGATTTGTTTTTAAAGGCTCGGTGGAAAAAGTGGCTGTAAGCGTGAAACGTGAATTTTGTCATCTATATTGTGGCTTAACAGTCGTCCTAAAACATAATACTCTTCAAAATATCTAGTAACGTCTTCGACTTCTTCTGGGAAGAGAGTATCTTTAAATTGTCTGAATATATTTGGTATATCTTCCGCAGGTAGATAGGCAAACGTTACGTAGCATCGCATTTGTACCGCAAAATTACTATCTGCGCCTTATCGCACACTTAGACCACAAGCTTGAATTTTTCTCTATATATTTTGACCTAAGTGAAACAAACAACCACTTTGAATTGTATTTGGAAATTCAATTCGAATTACGTTTATTAACTGAATAATAAAGTAATAAATCGAAGTACAAGCATTCGAGCGCATGAGGCAGTGAAAATGTTTTTCGAATCAGCGTCTTTCGCGACTACATCATTCGAGTCCATAAGCTTTCGAACCTATGAGACAGTGGAAAAAAAATTCGCAACAGCGTGTGTCGCAACAGCGGCATTCGAAACTACGTAGGGGACCCTTACAAGGTAAGAAAGTGGACCTTTGATTATGTTTCATCATGTTCCTCCACCTTGTGATGCCAACAAACGAGTTGCATCTACCGGTCTTATTAATCTGACTTTTCTGAGGGCGTTCACCTTGCATGAGGCAAAGCTTTTGATTCTTCATACTATGTACCCTGGTCCAAAACTTTAGCTGACCCTCAGGGCTACCAATACGATTTAAGTAGTCTCATTGATCTCCTCTTTTTTGATTCGATCATGTAGCGACATACAGAGCACAGCTTATTTTTTTTTAGATTGAGCACAGTTTTTAGCACTCTCAAACTATGTTTAGTCTGGTTTTACTTAAATGTCTTATTTAAAAAAAAAACATGGCGTATTGACAACAATAGCCAATTCGTAGTGTTGGAAAATCATCAAATGAATCATACAGAGTCACTGGCCTACCATACACGTATGGGTTTGCCCGACGGGTGTCAGATAGTGCGTGTGTGGCGAAACGACGACTTCGCCTTTTAACTTTACGTGTATGAAGGCTATTAACTTTAAAGTTGTGGATTCATGTGGCTTCAATTCAGAAAATCTCTCGAAATTGGCCTTAGTTTACTGAAATAAGTACTGTTTGAACGATAATCTACCGATTTTAACCAAGTCTTCATAAAGGCTCAACAATCCTAAGCGTAATGTTCATTGTCATAATATCGTGTTCCATATTTCAGATTTTTCTATCGTCACGAGTTTCTTAATGAGTGGCATATTTCCAAAAAGCATAATATAGTGTAGCCTAAACTTGTTTGGCATACATACGTTTCAAAACGCATAAAATCAAAATGCAGGATAATTATTATAATGCACAGGGTCCGAAGCACAATAGTCAAAAGACAATATTGATAAGGTATACATTTATTAGAAACTAGCATGCTTTTGCGCTTTGCCGGCCGCTGCCGCTTTGACTAGTTTTGAGGGTATATTCCTTAAATATCAATCACTTTTATTGTACGTTCACGATCACGACGATGGGTATCGATACGATATCCCATGTAGCATAATCATAACGTACCAATAGAAATAATCTACCGAGATCTGCTGTTTGAAAGATAGTGTATTTCGAGAGTAGATATTGATACTGTTAACTTTATCGCGTGCGTACGAGTATGTACTCATTAGCAGTCAGGTACCTCAGCTATTCAATTAAAGATGTAATTAGAACAATATTGTTGCCTTTCTAACAAGACAAAACAAAGTGCTTAATTGAGGCTCGCAATTTTAATTAAATGCGGATTTATTCATTTGTACTTTGATGTTGATTTATTGCTAAAATTCTAAGCGCAAAATATTCTATACAAACTTATAAAAACAATACTATAAAACGTTCTTATTTATATTTTTCAAACTAGAATTTAAAAAATATAACTAGGGAGGATAGTCATGTTTTTATATGTTTGTATGGAATATTTTGCTTTAGTTAATGAGATTGACTATTTTAGATCCAGCTGGTACATACAACCCGAAACTTCCAATATTTTGTTAAAATATGGTATTTGATGAAATACCGAAAATTCATAGGGGATACGCTCGTAAGAGCTGGAAGACAATTCGATTTCCTGGGTTGGGTTTTTTTACATTTTTCGGCCATACTTCATTCAGTGTTGGATCCATTCCGTGGACTAGTGAAAAACTTAATTATGTTCGGGCACGAAGCTCGCCTCTGCAAACAGCATCATATGAAACCGACGACCAAATTTAAAATTTTCTTTCCGTCTATTTGCGCGAGACTTTAAATCCAATGGATGTTAAACATTATCAATATACGCAGCAGTTTTTTTATAAACTTATTTTATTTGAGTGACTAAAAGATGCTAGAGTGCTTTCTTACTGAAATGGGTTTGATGGAGATGTATTTATTATAAAAACTTTTAATCATACTTTAAGTTGAAATCACCGTTCGATCCATTGTGAAGCATCAGATTAAGTTACACATGGAAACATGAAAGGCAATCTTAGTAGTTGTATTCACAATCATTTCCTGAATGCAACTATTTTGAACGTTCGATTTCTATAGCTTACTCGTCAGTATGAAAAAGGTGTGTCCATATTAAATTACCCTCATTTAGATTCCCAAGAGGGCATTCCTAAGGGCAGAAAAATAAGTCCACATAATGTGTGTTTATTACGAATGGAGGAATTCCCGGCGGTCTTCGCTAATGAAAATTTATATGACGGTCAGTAACTGCGGTCTCACGGACCTGTAGACTATTCTGAAAAACTCACTCCGAACTTCCCTCAGTGAATCCGCTGTGAGATTCAAATTAATTTTTCAGAAAAATGGATAACGAAAACGTAGTCTTATTGATGATTTTTTAAATAAAATGATACATTAATTCACGAATTTGCAAAGAGTTAACTTCTAGTCGTATCATGATTATACAAAAGCTTTATTTGGGGAGATTAGAAATTAACAAATGTAGTATCACGGATGGTGATTATTAGGCAGTCAAATGATTAAAATTATCTTAGCTTAATCTGATTTTGACCTTAAATTTACAGAAGTTGTATGTAACTAAGAGTGTTGGTTTAGTCACCTAATGCCCGTTTTCAGAAATGTCAATCAAAGTTAAACAGCGCTTACTTGTATAGCTGTCCCTTACATTTCTATTGACAAGTGACAGGACATCATCAATTTGTAAGGTGTTCAACTTTGAATATCGTTTTTAGATTCGAGGGTAAGTGAGTTCGAATTTGAATCTTCCAGAATCGCTCTACTGTCTCAGCCATCTTCGATCTTATTGAGAGGTTAAGTCAGTTTGAAAAATTGTTGTCTAAATTGCTATTTACGTGGGAAGGAAAGAATTTTCGAATTATTTATGACACTCTACGTTACGGGTTTCATAGCCGGAAGAGGGCCATAATGTTTATGGCGGTACACCTTACCTTTGACAGATATGTGAGCACGACATAGGTACATGAAATTGCGAATTCCGAATTGTATTCCAATCCAATTTTGTCTCATAAAAGTTGATGATGTGACATTTTTATTCAGAAAATTACTTTCACAAATCGTGTTAATACTTCCCGTGGGATTAAATTCACGCTCGGCCAGAGAACAATAATCGTAGATATTATAAAAAATCGCCATTGCCTAGAAAAAAACATTAAGTGAGAAGATAAAAATTTAGTTCGGCAGGTTGGATGGGTTGTTGCGGCATATTATGCGTTCAGATATGTTAAGATGCCAGAGCCTGACGGAGAAAAAATGCAATTTTAATTTAAACTTAACAAAATAATCACCAAAATGTTTCAAAACGCGACGTTGCCGATAGGCTCTTCACATCAACAGAACGAACACATTAAGTGAATACGAGGTGCGTTTCAAGTCTTATTATTAAAACTTAAAAACATTGCGACGACACGGTTGGCGTAGTGCGCTGTAGCACGCATTCTCGCCTCGATTTCCGTAGTGTCCCGGGTTCAATTCACGGTCGGGTCAATTCAGGAAAAGATCTTTTCTGAATTGACTCGGGTCTGGGTGTGCTGGGAGACACCCCTGGCTTATTTCCTTGCGTAGTACCTCGTAACACAGGGATATTAATCCCTACTTCGAGACCATTACAAGAGGTGTGTTGTCTGGCGCATATTTATATTTATTGCAACCAATGTTACATTCGAACCACAGAAATAGAACTGATTCCCAATATGATACATGTATATCTCTTCCCCACAATTTAATAAACGACGACGTAATTGTCATGTCCAAGGGACCCGATTTCGAGTAATCTCGTGCAAAAGTGCCCAAAATGCTCTGTCCCATAAACGATGAATCCACCGAGGATAATTCACTTCCAGGATTTGACATGTTTTGATACGAGGACCCTTTATTGAGACCCCTAACAACGGCGGTTCTTACTAAAATGAACGGTAATATGAAAATGGATTCCATCTTGCCTTTTACGTTTTATTATTGCCAATGCGGATAATCACAGGAAAAATATACTTAAGTACAAGTCCATCTTAATTTAAGATGCGCTAATGAAATCTTAAAATAAAGTAATTGTTAATATTAATTCTCGCGGTGACTTCTGGCACAAGCATGCTATCGTTTGCCAAAATAGATGTGCGGAAATGTATACTGTCACGTGCGATAGTTACAGCGTTATTTTGAACCTTGATACGTTGTGATAAAGATATCGATAGGGAGTTTTTTTGGTGAGCAGTCGTAGTACGATTTTGTTACTGGGCCAAGTTCTGCGATGTCTGTTAAGTGTGAGTGGTGCGTCTAATCGTTTAGCTGTTAACACTTGTTGATGCTGTAATTATCGTTTATTGACGTTTTATGGTCTCTGAAACGGGTAATGGTGGGCATTAGAAGGCATGTCTGGCTCGCACGTTGACGTTGCCGGCGAATAACACTTCGCTAAATGAGTAAACCAACAAAGTATTGTAGATACTAGTAGTTGAATTTATTTTCTTACCAAGTGTGTTTTGGCAGTGCCTAGTATAAGATATTTGCCAATTGACTAGAATGACTCAGTAGGTACAACTAAATGTTTCACTATAGCAGCTGTGTTAAGCATACGTTTAGGTTTAGATAATTTGATTAGAATTAACTTATAATTGAGACAACACAAATTAACCTTGTTACGAATCGTTTTTTCAAAAACCGAAACAATGAAGATACCACAAACAAAGCAGAATTTTGCGCTGTCTTTATCTAAACTAGCAACTAAGTAATTTTTATTCAAACATTTTAGTCATATTATCAAAACCTGGGAAAAGATTGTGATTATATAGGTTAGGTCTAATTTAAATATGAAGAAGACATATTTACGCATTCGGTCATATATTGCTTTGTGAACTAATATTTTATGGTATGCTGGATGGTTACGTAGTAAGATCAGGCACACATAGTGTACGTGGACGAGTTCGTATAAAAGCTTTAGTAGAATTATAATAAACCAGACTATTACCAACTGTTGTCTCATTTCACTGCCATCCCGTCTGTGGTTATAATAACAAAGGATAAGATGTGTCAAAGCATTCCATAGACAGTACCGTTTACCTATTTACTTCAAAGAGTAGGTAACTGATATACTCGTTAGCGCATATCGCCTTAGGCTAGGTGTCGCGTCATTGGCAGGCTATGGCGGAACTGTTTACAATCTAATTGAATATGTTATATCTCACTACAATTACCTTCTTAAAATACTTTATTATTGTACAACGCATGTAAAATAGGCATTAGCTAAGAGAAATTGCTAAATGGAATGATTAAAAATTAAATAATAAACTAAGTATGAGATATAAAAACTGTATGTATCAGGGTATTAAATTGATAGAGATTAGTGATGAGTCTGTTTTAATTGGTCCTGTCGCAAATCAAAACCGGGCGTTTGAACAAATAATAATTGGTTGTAATGATAACTCAAAATTTAACCAAGAATCCAAATTAAAGAGTTTATTCCTTCTCCAAAGGCGACTAACGAATCTGTTATACTTGAGGTGATACTATTGCCCAGGGTCTCCGGTCCAGAGGTATAGGTGTTTTTTGCCCAGCAGGTGTGCCTCAAGCAGGCTCCTGTTTTATAAAAAAGCAACATTGAATTTAAAAATGAACGAAGTTAGGATCTACTTTTTTGATGTAAAAGCAGTAAGACATTTTGAAGCTTGGTGTTGATGTAGTCCTGATCGCCAACCTGCATGAAACCAACTTATTGATTAAGTCGATCCCCAATAATATAAGTATGCAAGTTAGCCCGATTTTTTTGTCATTGGCTTGATCAAACACTGGGACAGTTATTATTAGGCAGGCATGCGTATGGGATTAAATTCAACAAATATTATTTTAAAACCACTGTAGTCTTTGCTGCCTTATTACCACTTGACACTGGATTTCATCTTGAGATGTAAACACGTGTGTGTACAAAGGGATGATTTTGTTTACAGGGCTTAAACTAAGATTAACGCTCCTACCGCGCGCAGAGGTGTTAATTTAGTCGAGCCAATTTGAACCTTATAAATATTAAATTGTAAACAAATTTCTTCTTCAAATGAGTACCTACTTAGTTGAAATAATTTGTCTCTTGTTAACTCTCGTTAACTAAGTCCATATTGAAAATGGCTGCAGTAACGGTAGTATTCCACCATTTGGAAGATTTGTAATATTAAAATAAGGTGCATGCGACGTGAAGCATTGCACACAAGCATACCCTTTCCTCCGTCAGTTACTCCATATGCTAATATCATGTTTTAAAAAGGCTTTACCTTGACATAGCCGGTAGTATGTACGTACAAGGTGTTATTATTTTTAGATAAATTTAGCCTCAGAGGTCCTGCGTCAGTCAATTACACCTTTCTATGCCTTCCACTTCGCTGCACTGTTTTTGGTGCGAACTCACTTTGCTATATCACGACTTTTCAGAATAGTGAATCAACACAGCAAACATTTAGAATATTTCAATGATTCATTTTGAAGAATTACGCGTACAGTGAATAAAGAAATGTAATGAGCAGGCGTATGTTTAATTTTAAGTAACAAATGTGTTTAGTTTTAGTTAATTCTAAAATAATTTGTAATTTAACTTTAAGTTATTAGTCTGTTTACTTTGCCATGTGGTGTTTACCAGTAAATAGTTTTTGTTTTTAGTTTTTTTAAGTGTATTAAGTAGTTCAAGTGCTTGTTTTAATACAAACAAAGTGTTGTGGTAGACCTAACTAAATAAATATAAAATATACTCGGAATTTTTAGGCCATAATTTCATGCGATGTCATGACATTATCTTCTTTTTGTGGTTCTTCTTTTTACATAGTAATTTTCAAATATGAACAAATTTCTACACAAAGATAGAAACTATGTAGAAAAAAACGACCTGATCCCGGGGACTCAAGCCGGACTCCTTAGGATCAGGCGGGACTCAAGCCGGACTCCTTAGGATCAGGCGGGACTCAAGCCGGATTCCTTAGGATAAGGTCGATTTTTTCTAGTTTCTATATCTTTGCGTAGAAAAAAGTGCATTGTTCAATGCCAAAAATCAAAATCAACTATGTACAAACTTGTTTTTTTCAAAGCACATGGCATACCCACCTTTAACCACGTAATTGGAAAAACACATTCTTAAAATAAAGTCTTCTGTTATAATATTAAAGAGATAACCTACAGAGACAAATATAAGTATAGTTTTTTGCTACGAGAATATTCTTAACTCGTAACAAGATGAAACTCTATAAATAAAAAAAAATACCATGGATGACTAAGAAAGTAGCTAAAACTACTAACTAAACTTGGTAGACTTCTAACTTAGTAACTACTTACTTAAAACACAGATAATAGGTAAAGTATTTCAAGCAAAGTTGATGTCATTTCAGTAAGCCTCAAACCACTAAATTAAATTAACAAAATTACTTCAAAATCTCCGTTGAATGAGCCTTTTGAGACATTTAATTAAAATAATTTCAGGCTAATATTAAAATAATGTTTTATGTAGCTTCATTTTCATGAAACACAGTTTGTACAAATGTTCCAACAGGTATTTGCGTAAACTTTGTGCTATTCGTGTAACCGTAATACTTTTAAATATGCTTAGTCGCGCAAACGAATTCGTCCTGTTTTTTGCAAAACCGCAGGTTGCAATAAATTGTTTAGTTCGCGTTAGTTTTAACTGATAACAAATAGTTACAGCAAATACCAAATAATAAATAAACATAACAATGGGTTAAAATGGTGCCAGACTTGTTTCTTTTTCGTTTTTTTCTTAACTTTTTTTTATAAATCAATTAATTTGGTCTACTACTCGTTTATTGCAAGGGTCGAGCTGTTAAATCAAACTCTACCTGTAACTTTGATGTATCAGCAAGCGTCAACTTGATTAATAAAGTTAAGATTGTTTAGTCTACTCTAACTCTAAGACAAGTTTTTTTTTGGACAATTTACACCAAGATCATCTGACCCCAAACTAAGCAGAGCTTGTATAATGGGCGTCAGAGACTGATAAAAATACTTAAATATTTCTAAATATATTACATACCGAAATAGATAATAACACCCAGACACACAACAAACACAAATGTTCGTCACTTGCAAGTGGTACTAACCAATTCATACAGTTAAAATTCTGCTGTTACAGTTGAGTTACTGCTTCCTTCAAATGAAGACATTATTTTCAAATTGCTTTGAATGGTTTATTTTTAAATACAATTATTCGATCTATCTGTGAGCTAAGCCAGATTCCGGTTTTTAAAAAAGGAAAGAAGTCTTCGCTATGAATTTCTGCATAATTTCATAGTTTTCTCAAAACCTGATGATGGCTATACCTAATTATTAAAAATACCGTAAGCAATTTTTCCATGTGACATAAGGAATCAGTAAGTGATCCAGAAAATATAAAAATTTGACAAATACTCAATTTTTTTGTATGGACACCTTAAAGTAAAACTCAATTATTGAATTCCACTTAGTTCATATAATGCCATATAATTTTCTTCATCAATAAACATCCGGCGTTAGCGCCTTAACATGGACACTTTCGTGTTTGTGTAATTTTGTAGCAATAAATAATAGTTTTTTGTATTATATCTGCAATCAGTCTCACGACTCTTAGCGGATGGGTTTTGGGCATTTTCTTGTTTAGTGTGTTCTCCAGCGAGAACACTACTTATATTCATATTGCTGCTATAATCTCTCATGTAGCTTGGGTATGCCGTGCCTCTTGAGGCGCTTGAAGTAGCTCTGTATTGTCAACTGGGCCGCCAATTCGTTAGGGTGTAACGCAAGTCGTCTTTGGTAGTTCTCTGCGGAAGACCGTACCTCCTCTATCACTGTGTTCATTTGTAAGGCCTCAAGGATTTCATCGTTTGTCACAAACCATGGCACACTGGAAATGGTACGCAGAACTGTATTTTGTAGTCTCTGTATCATGGATAAGTTTGAGGTGCTGGCACTACCCCATAGTTGTATACCATACATCCAAACAGGTTTTAGTATTGACTTAAACATTAGTAACTTGTCGTCCATGGAGAGTTTACTGTTGCATCCCAGGATCCAGAGCTACGACTTATAATTAAAATTAAGTTTAACGGAATATTTATATTAAGTCCTAATAAAGATAATCTGAAAACAAATATGAGAACCCTGTCAGTAATTATTATGGTAATTAATTAGTATATCTGAACATATCCTGAGATGGGAATGCTAAGATGGTTTAGGCATATGGAAAGGATGGAATAAAGGCGATTAACGTAACAAATTTACAAGGCGAGGGTGGATGGAGCTGTTGGAAGGGGAAGACCTAGACGGACGTACTTAGGACAAGTCCAAGACGTGCTCAGAAAAGGTCAGGTCAGGAGTACCTATAATCGACGAGCATGTATGAAATGATTAATGCGAGTGGAAGAAGCGCAAGAGGTGTGTCAGGATCGTAGCAAGTGGAAAGATGTGGTCTCTGCCTACACCGTTGGGAAAGAGGCGTGATGGTATATATGTATGTTTGTACATATCCTGACAAGTTCCTCTCTTTTCGCCTTAATATTGCGGGAAACTCCCGTTCCATCTCTGTTACAGGCGATTATCGAGGTATCGACAGCAAAGGTAGCTATGGAGTGTGCTGCCACGTCTGTTAGATCTGCACTAAACAGGGTATGCCTTGTTTTCTTATTAAAACCTGTAATTAGTTTTTACTCAGAACGTGTCTCAATGCACAGCACGTCTTGCCTTTTTTCAAACAATCCGCTGAAAGTGTTTAGCTGTGTGGGGAACATTTCCAATGTTAGGCTGGGAGACGACCCTGGCTTATTTCCTTGTGTGGTACCTGGTAACACAGTGATATTAATCCCTACTTCGAGACCATTACAAGAGGTGTGTTGTGTGGCAAAAAAAAAATGACGAGATACCTGAAATACCTTCGAAACACACAGCACGTACCTAGTGCCCACCAGTCAAGGGCGACCCCCACTTGGGGTGACAAAGACTCCTTTGCGAATTAATAATTCCACACGTCACGCATTCGCTCCATTAATAAATTGTCCGCATCAACCTAACCCTCCCGTAACACTTTCGTGTTCGACACGCATCTATTTTTTAGGCACATCAATATTTTATTAAGCAAATACACTTAGAATACACCAAAGAGAATACAGAGGCTGTATTGTTTATTTTATTCTGTTAAGAGTTTGCCCTAAAAAAAGGATGCAAAAAGGGATTAAACAAAAAGAGAAATTGGTCGTTTTTTCAGTTTGAAACTGCCATTAAGTGGAATTTGGTGAATATGTTGTTCTTTTTCAAACATGAACTGAAACAGATTTGTAGCTCTGCTATATTTTTGGCTTAGCTTTTTGTTTTAATCAATAACCATGTTTTCACAGCGCCTAACAACAAAATTAAATCTACTTAATGGTTCGTGAAATTTACCTGTAATCATAATTATAACCAATTCTAAACTGGTTTGTTTTTGCAGCTACGTTAAATCTTACTCTGTAGTCTTATTGTTTATTAGAGTGAAAATAATATTTTCCAGAGCAGTGAGCGAGACAAAAGCTCCGTGCCATATTTTAGAAGCAAGTAAAAAGACATCTCCGAAGATGTCGACAAAATCTAGTTACTCTCGCCTGAATATATATTTGACTGATATATATTAATTTTAAACATGATGTTCGTTGGTATTCTACAGAGTGTAGGAACCGGAAGTTCAAATAAAATTTGGAAGTACAATGATTAACCCCCGTGTTTATCAAATCAATCAAACCTATAACACTACTTTACCAAAAATGCACTTTTTGTCCTCTCTCAAAGAAAAAAACATCATTTTCTCACCTGGTAAAAAAATAGTGGTAAAGTGGGTAAATCCTTTAATGTTGACATGATATTTGGAAACCTTTTTATTTTCGGTCACACCACCATGACTGCTGCCTCATTGTGTTGAAAATAAGACTTAAAAAACATTTTTTTTACTGAAATCTCAATTTCTATTTTTAAGACTACTCGTACATGGCCACCCATATACTAGTCAAGTTATCGTTTATGTTTGTATTATCTTCTCCACTACTACTATCTCTTTATCGTATTTTTAAAATTCAATTACTAAAATAATTTTATTTCACGAGCTGTTTTGCCAAACTCCATGTTAATTATAGTATTGTGTGGCTTGGCCTGGCCAATTGTTAGTGAAGCAGATGCTTTTTTTTGAATGCCCTTTTGTCTATTTTTAGTCTAGTTAGCTTGATTCGTTTCTCTATTTAGGGGTTATTTTTATAAAAAAAAATATGACCGCTTTAGTGAATTTTTAATTAAAATCTATTTACAAATACAAACAAGACGCTTACGGATACATAGGGCGATAGAGCTCCAAATCAAGTTAAGTCAAGAAATGTATCTCCTCGTTTACTCCCGGATTACGCGAGTAAATACTATTGAAGCTTTCCGTTGACACGAATTAGGATTTTGATAGGTAATCAAGCGGAGGAAAATAAATAATTCTGTGACAAAAAGAAAGGCGAACCTTGATAACGTTCAATAAAGCGTTTATTTGAGTGAATTTGAACGTTTTTGATGACAGACAAAAGAAAAATCCCTTAGAAAAATTTTATGATTTTTCTTTACAAATTTCTACTAACAACTCACCAAAGTTAGAATCTTTGAAGTGAATTAAGTCGTCGTTCAAAAGTAAAGGCGATTTCTTTAACTTCTTATGCAAAAAAACTTGACGATAAGTATGCAAAATTATAAAAAAATACCTCACTGAATTTGTTGTAGGATTTTTCTGGGTGGTGAACAAAGCTATTCGACCGAGATAATGAACTCTTACATTATATTATAATATGTGCTAAGAGAAGGTGACCCGTCTTTGAAGCTCATGTGTTCAGTATGAACTTTAAAACTACATTGAGTATGCAAAATAACAGTCGTAATAATTATGTCAACTGCTGAACATAGTATTTATGGAGATAGGTTTCATTGATATTTTCACAGTATAGCCAAACGTAATCAGATTGTAAGTATTTACCAATACTCTTCAACCTTTTTATCTCCATTAGTCATCAAAAATTTTGAAATGGTGAAACCTTGTGAAATTTTATTTTTAGCATTTACCAATGCACTATTTTTTTCACAAATATCTTCTATCTATTTTTCTAGCTCTCGAAACTAAAAAAATCGACCTGATCCTAGGGACTCAAGCGGGATTCGAACCCACGACCGCGATCTTGGTAAAACCTTGATTAGACCTAAACCACTTTAATTCGGGATTGCTTTGCGTACGCCATGTTTGCTCGGACTTTCATTCGTCACAATTAGAGTAGATTGTACAATGAATACGAGAAATTGTTGATCTTATCATACCGACTAGTTAGTCAACAATAAAGCCGTCTGCGCGGACGGTCATTGTACAAAGAGTATAATTCCCAGCTCACTTGTGGTTATAAAACATTTTGAATCGGCCATAAAGTCAGGCGATCCAAAAAGCGCCAACATTAACAATTTTAGGACTAGAGAACGTGACCCAGACTAAGGCCCGTATTCTAGAATCGTACTCAAGCACTGATCTGTGCTTGAGTACGAAATCGTCAGTTCATACAAAAACGTCACTCAGATCTAAACTCAAGTACAGATTTTGTTTCAGAGTACGGGCCTTAGACTAGACGGTTTTGTTCTTAGATGTCTAAAGTCTGGAGTAGGGTAAGTTCTGGAAATCGTAGCGATTTAATTTGTTTTCCAAATCGTTTAAAAATTCAATCTCACCGAACCCAAAATCAATCTGATATAAAAAGGTTATCCAATAAACCTAGTGAAATCGTGCAGGATGACAGAAAGCTTTTAAAAGTGATATTTTCGGTCAAATTCAATGACACAATTTAGGTCAAGCGCGTACTTTAGTAAGTGTTTACACTTCATTGACGTCATAATAATATCCTTGCACTAAGATACTGGTACCTTGCTTATACTAGTGGATTATTCTGTCACTATTAAGTACCATTGAAAATTAGGACGTCGGAAAGAAAAAAATTTTTAGTAAAATATGATATTTTTTGTACATTTTCCATCTTTAAATAAAAAATGCAGCAAATTCTGACTTTTTTATTTTTCTATTAACAATAGAAAAATAAAAAAGTCAGAATTTCCCTTTAATGTTTATTCATATTGTTATACTTAGGACCGTATTCTGAAACAAAATCTGTACTGTATCTGAGTGACTTTTTTGTATGAACTGACGATTTCAAATCTCTACTCAAGTACAGATCAATGCTTGAGTATGATTCTAGAATACGGGCCTCAAACAGGTAGCCATAAACAAGAGTTGCCCATTTCAAAGCAGAATATCACTGTAATCCTATCAACAACTAGTGGTGCATAGTATTGAACTTCCGTGGACTTCTCCATTGTAACTTCGTGATTGAACGCTCAGAAATTTGTTGCCCTCACCTGGAAGACAATTTCACAGTTTCCGGGTTACAATCAAAATTTAACGCGACAAGACATTCTCTACTGAGGTTAATCTGGTAAGCGGTGGCCCGTGTGATCCGGTTGTAAAGGTTCTTTCGATAGTTTGATTTTGCCCTAGAAAACACCTATGTTTATGATTCTAGTACCAAGGTTATCAGTATAAAAAAAACAATTGAAAAAAACATAAACATAAATGCTCATATTTTTTGTGTCAATTTCGAGCTTAACTACTTTTTCTTATTTTTTGCTGATAACTGAGGTGAATTTGATATAAGTCTTAATTCGTCAGCCAGTCGGTCGTCGTCAGCAGTTTCCCCATATTTGGGGTTCGATCGTCATCTGAACAGACTCACTGCAGTTATCCTATAAACCTACTATAGGTCCTATGTATTCTATTTACGCAAATTTGCCTATATCAGAAAGTTATTCTCACGTGAAGGAAAATTTCACAGTTACTGAATCACAATTAAAATTCACGGTACAAAACTTTCTAATCTGGGGTTAATTTGGTACAGTCAGCAACAAAAATTGCTGAGCACTTTAGTACCTTTGTCACAGTTGTTCCCATACTTACTACTTACCTTCTGTCATTTCCCTTACACCTGCTATGACAACTTTGACAGAGTTTACATGACAATGCACTAACAAAAAGTATTATAGTACATCTGTTGCTGACCGTACACCGCGTCGTTGACCCGTGTGATCTAGTTTCATTGGTCCTTCCGATAGTTTGATTTGCCTTTGCAAAATCTCTTGTTTCATCTTAAGGCCCTTGTGTTCGTCGATTATCTGACACCCTCTTTTATACCAGAGCGGTACTGCCGCCCGTCGCCCCCGCAGACATCCGCGCGTGAGGTCGCTCGCAACAAAACACTAAAAATGTTATTTTCTTGGGGCATAGGAGGTATTTTTGAAAACCCAACTAATAGATTAAAGAAAAGTTGATGGCCTATATTTTCTTCTAGAAACTATAAATATCACCCTTATAGTTTAGGAGCCTTAGCAAATTGAAGTTTTGAAAGTACCCTTTTTAAAGTTTTTTTAGAATAGTAATTCCAATGCTACGACAATTTCAAACTAACAAAATAAAGTCAACTCATACTTCATATATTTGTATGCACTAGAAGCCGTGGTTACCAGGGACATTTCAGTACTTAGATATGTTTTCAAAAATATGTTAGTAGGTCAATAAATAGTTAATAAATGGGTGTCTACAGAGAACATTGCTTAGTTTGTGGTCGTGATCGTGGTGTTAATTTTTCCTTAAAATAATTTATTTATTACTGGGGCATTATTATTTTCATATTGTTCCTAATCGTTGACTGACTTACATTGTTATATTGAGGTTTGTATTGCCAACAGGCCAGTGGTCAATAACTTGTCAATGTTAACCATTTAATCGAAGTAACATTAAAGAAGTTTGTTTATTAATTTTAATTCTAATAAGGGGTCAGCGAGTGGTTAAATAATATTATATTATGGTTGATGCTGAAAGAAAAACCTTCTTATAATTTTTCCCCGTGACTGACATAATTTTGTAACACTTTTGTAACATATGACGTTTCAGCAATATTAGAAATACAATATGATAAGAATTCAATCTCAAGAGAAAGAAGCGTCTGCAAAAAATGTTACTTGCTTATGTATGCGAGAATAACATTGGCAAGCAGAGGTAAGATATTGAATTTGTTAGCGCTCGTATTTTTTCATATTTTTACAATTTTGTTTCGCAACATTATTGTATTTTTTTGCAAATTGCTTCGTGCGCAAAAGCTTTTTGTGAAATTCTTAGTTTTTTCTCTATTCATACAAATTATTTTCAATGATAAATGCCTTTGCCCAGCTCTTGGACCGTGTGTAAGCTAATGACTTTATATTTGTACTTCAACATTACTATATAAAGTAGTTCTCCAAAACCGTGTAATAACAATTAATGATTTAAATTTAATGATCTTATCTTGTAGGTATGATTTGAAATGAAAAAAAAACGTGTGAATTTTTAATTCGTGTTAGTTTCTAAACTAAACAATATAAAACGGCTTAAGTTTAACTGTTTACCAAATTTGATTAAAAGTGTAACCCAAAAAAATATATTTGTCACCCAAAATTAGTAAATGTTCACCAAATTCTGTTCCCTATTTATTACTAAAACATACTCATTTAATTAAGTTAACGTTGGCCAAATGAAGCAACTGACACCTAATATGTATCTAAAACACATTTAGTTGGTGTTCATCAAAATGTTAACGCCATTTTTTATTTTTTATTCAACCATAAAAATTACAAGTGCTGCTTTTTCATTGTTTTCTGCCAAACTGTGCAACAGTTTGTGTTCAAATCTGTTATCTGAATATGACCCTTTTTGTTAGTCCTATAAAATATCAGCATCCAAATAACAAATATATTATTGCAAGCATTGTACTTTACTTGGGTAGCGTTGCCGCGTAAATTGGGTATGTCAAATTTGGTGAACATTTACCAATTTTGGCATAGGTACGGTTACATTTTACAGTTGACGCATCACTTTTTCAGATACAAGTTACATCCTAATTGCTATGCGAATTTAATATTTCAGATATTCAATATTTGGTAGACTATTCTTTTTTTTGGTTCACTTTTCTTTTTTTGGTGTAACTTATAATTTTCAGGGTAAACATATTAGGTTCAGAAAACTTATTTTGGTAAACAAAATATTTGTACCCATATAAAACTTGATGTGCATTAATGTGTAGTGATGTTTTTTTTGATGTAATAGGGAGCAAAAGAGCTGGAAAAACGCCTGATGGAAAGTGATCACCTCCGCCCATGGACAACTGCAACACCAGAGGTGTCACCGATGCGTTGCTTGCCTTTCAAATGCAATGGGAATACGCTCTCTTCTTGAAGGCTCCGATGTCATATCCCTTTGGAAGAAATTGACGCGAGATATGGACGTTGTTGAGCGCCAGCCATCCAGGTGATGAGCATGGAATTTCGACCTGACGTGTCGTGCGATGATGAAATTTAGCGGCAGGTATAAGATCATGCAATTCGTCTGAACACTCCCCATTATATAGACGGTAGAAAACGGAGGGAGATGCAACGTCTCTCCGTAGGGCCAGAGTATCTAAGCGGTCGGAAATCACAGGTTCGTCGACAATTCGAGCGGTTCGCAGCTATATGCGGTCAAGAGGATGGAGAAGATACTGGGTGCTACAGCCCAGAGATGGCAACAGTACTCCATGTGAGGCCTTACTTGTGCCTTGTAAAGTTGAAGGCGCTGAGACGACAAGAAATACTGCTTTGCTTTGTTTAGCACTCCAGTTTTGTTTCCCCCTTGATGATACGCTTTACGTTTTTCGCATGTTGATGCGACAGATGATGTTTGTTTGGAAATGTCCGAGAGACATAAAATAGCCTGCTATTCAAGTAATGCTAGTTGCTATGCAATCTCAATCAAAATTAATTCTCAAAATGTTCGTAACTAGTCAAGATGCATTCGTTTTTAATAGTAAGTAACCTTCATACAAGTTATTTGTTATGACACTTCTAAGGAAGATAGCAACTAGAAAAATTCGATCTGATCCTAGGGACTCTAGCGGGATCAGGATCAGGTCGAAATTTTCTAGTTTCTATCTCTGTGTAGAAAATAGTGCATTGTTTAATGCTTAAAATAGACAGAATAAACGTTTTAATTATTTTTCATTTATTTATTTATTTAAAATTAAAATGCACTCACTTCAAGAGAAATATCAAACAAACAAACAAACAAACAAAAAATATTTTTATTTAAATAGACCTGTAACAAGTACTTTTAAATCGTCATTACAAGGAAAAAAATATACTTAGTAATAGACTTAAATACTATAATAATATGAATACATAAATACACTGTATACAAACATAATGTGACTCTACCACCGCATCGGAAGTTGATCTTATACTGAGAAGACCCGGCGAGAAACTCAGTACTTTCTCTTTTAAACTTGGTTCGGTTTCACAAAAAGAGTTAGTAAAGTACAAAGAGTATTTAAAAAAAATGCTCAAAACTATGTTAGTGCATAGCATAACTGAATATGTAAAGATTCTCCATTTGATACAATGATCGCAATAGTGTTTTGCGAATAGATGACAGCGGAAATATTTTAGATTAGCAGTAAGCTGCTAAACTATCGAACAGAAGCTTTCGCCTGCTAAAATTACGCAAGTCCGCTTGTTTCGCGTATGGGCCAACAATTTGTTGTTGGGCCTTGGCTCGTGCGGTGACAATGAACGGACTAAGACTCGCGATCTAAATATACATGTGCGTTCCACCTGTGACCGGGACTCAGATTCGGCTCAGCTGTTCGTGACGCGTCCGCTCTCAGGCAATTTCCTCGAGCTACGACTGGTTTACCATGATAGCGGAAAATGTGAGACTTGGAACCTAATTCACAATAGTTCTTTTCGCTCTTCTCGGATTACCGATTCTTGGCGGCAAAATTAGTAACATATATTTTTTTAATTGCTTTGCCATATTTTTTATTTATTTTGCCAAAAGTTTAGCAAGTGATTTGTCTTACTTTGACTGGTTAATTTATTGAGCTAGAAAACCCATGTCAACTTAAAAAGTAATAATATTGCAAGAAAAAATCCTTCATGTTCAAGTAGATGTCGCGAAAAAATATGTACTACTTGACTATTTAAAAAAGTTGTTCATTTAATACAGGTTTTTAAAGGTATAAATTGCAGAGTTATTCTAATAATTGCGTAAGTTGTAAGTATTTTGAATAAGAAAGTCGTCTTATTTTACAAATGAAGGATGGTCATACCATAAAAATAATACGTTTTTAATTTCACAACACGAGTACTCATGTATGTTTTAATTAATAAATGAACAAAAAGACCAAGGTTGCACTTTTTTCGTAAGTTGTAAAATAAAAGACGTCTGTCACTAAAAAAACCTTAAACATCTATTTTTTAATAAAATTAGTCAAAGCCATTGTTTAAGTGCTTGCAGCTGTACCCTAATGTTTGCGAATATTGTAATTCTTATTAGAACAGGATCAAAGATAAAGGGAAAACGTCCCGTTTTAAATAAAATGTCTGGTAACAGTAGCCCCGACCTTTGAAATTTTTAATGGTAGACGCTGTCAAGCTTCCGGATCGACGCCGACAACGCAATTCGTTCATTACCCAGACGAATTTTGAACACGTTTTTAAAGTTTGCTTGCCAAAGATTTAATTTCTCGTTGCTTGCGGTCAAAGTTCTTCTGATTACTTAGAGATCGACTTGAAGATTTCGCCTGAGGACTTTCTTCTTTCCGATAATTTGATGGTGTTCAATTAAAATTCGATTTATTAAAAAGACGAAGCACATAAATTATTTAGACAGATTCTCATATAAGCAATAAATATTGAATACTTGGATTTGCTAAAGATAAAAGTAATTGGAAACTTTAATTTACCTAATAATAAAAAACTTTACTCCTAACTGGTTGAAGAATAGAATAGACGTCACCACCAACAACAAGATTAATGAATTCGAAAATCTTGTAATTATGTAGCTGAGGAAAAGCCACTGACAGTGAATGACAATCCTCATTTAGTACGAACGCCGAACCTTGTGAATATGACGAACATTTTAGTTCGAGCTCTATCTGACAAAAAATATGTAGGTATATACAGAAGTACACGATTGGCGTAGTGCGCTGTAGCACGGTTTCTCGCCTCGATTTCCTTAGTGTCCCGGGTTCGATTCCCGGTCGGGTCAATTCAGGAAACGATCTTTTCTGAATTGACTCGGGTCTGGGTGTGCTGGGAGACGCCCCTGGCTGATTTCCTTGTGTGGTACCTCGTGACACAGGGATATTAATCCCTACTTCGAGACCATTACAAGAGGTGTGTTGTCTGGCGCATATTTATTTATTTATTTATATCAGCTAAGATTATGACACACATTGAACACTCCAAGTTCAGCTAACTAACTTTTGACGACCGACTTGGTGTAATGGTTAAGAAGTTGGGTACTACACCAGAGGTCGCGGGTTCGATCCCCGCACAGTACAAACATTTGTGTGCATGAACATGTCTGTTTGTACTGGTCTGGGTGTCTCCTATGTATAATAAGTATGTATTTACAAAAGAAAATGTATTTAAGTATGTTTATCCGTTGTCTAGTATCCCATAACACAAGCTTTAATTAGCTTACTTTGGGGCTAGATGGCGCTGTGTGGAATAATGTCCAGGGATATTTATTTATTTATTTATTTAGCTTAGTTTGGGGTTAGTATAAACAGTGTCTGTAATAAGTTGTTCTGTGTAAAAATATAGAGATATTGAATATCATGTTAATCATCGATATAAATAGGTAAATTATTTGCTCATTAGAAAAAACATTGCTTGCTTTTTTTAATACTACGTCAGTGACAATCAAGCACGCGGACCGCCTGATGGTAAGTGGTTACTGCAGCCTTTGGACGCGTGCAACACCAGGGGCATCACTCGCGCGTTGTCGACCCTGCAAAAACCTTTTCAAACCCCTCTTGAAGAAACTCTTTGGAAAAACCTCAGCAGGGAAGCTCATTCCACAATTTAAGAGTCCTCGGAAGGAAACATCTCTGAAACCGAACTGTGAGAGACCATTGTGGATCCAGAGTGTGAGGATACATTCCCTGCCGGAGGCGAGCAGTGCGGTGATAAAAAGTAGCCGTGGGCATCATATCGAACAGTTCCTCAGAACAAAACCCAGTGTACAAACGGTAAAACACGCAAAGGGAAGCGAAGCGAAGAAGGGAAAAAGTTCCTAATTAATTTTGCATTGTTTTTTATAGACCTTTTTAGCTGACATTCACATGCCATGCGCTTGGCAAAATAGACGCTCAAAATGTTAAAAATCACCACCATCAGAAATGTACTCTATTTTATGTGAATAAATATTATTTGATTTGATTTGATTAGAAGTCCCTCATCAGACTTAACGCCTCTAGACCGCTTGTCAGCTTGGGATCGTCGACAATCCGGGTAGCACATTTCCGGACTGAGTCAAAAAGGACTGAGTTGATTTCCAGGCACTCCTGTTCAAAGGTGACAACAGTACTCCACGTGTGGCCTGACTTGCGCTTTATACAGCAGCAGTCTTTGCCTAGAAGTGAAGTACTGGTTCGCCCTGTTTAGCACACCGAGCTTTTTGAATGCCAACTTGCAACTGCTTAGTGCCTCAAACTGTGTGAAGAATTACCAAATTGATGGTCACGCGAAAAAAAGCAGCACGTGTCTACGGACAGAAAGTTTTCTCCATCGTTAATTGGCTTACTCCAGCAAATGAGTGAATAGGTACTATCAGAATGCCAGAATTTTGAAATATTACTTAAAAATGGGCAGATCTAATGAGCACTGACGGTACTTTCCGTACTTAAGATATCTTAATTTTAAGTTACGTTTAAGAAATTACAGGGGATAGAGATAGAGATAAACATCTAACTAAAACACATTATGTACATTTATGATTCTATCCATTGCGATGTAAAATATTGTGAAAAAAACTGAATATGAATAAAACATTTTTCGAGCTGGTGTCTTCGGACACAAAAACTTTGAGTTACTTTTCTGGATTCGAGTCTATGTTTCAGACTCACTATTTAGGATTTTTTTCATACCACAAGGTGGCAAGCAAGCTTACGGCCTGCCTAATGGTAAGCAGTTACCGAAGCCTAGGGACGCCTGTAACATCAGAGGCATTACGTGCGCGTTGTCGACCATTTAGGAGATACCTATTAACTCTCCTCATGAAGGACCCCATACTGTATTCCCCCGGGAAAACCTCGGCAGGTAGTTCATTCCACAATCGGATTGTTCGCGGAAGGAAATTCCTCTAAAACCGCACTGTATTGTCGAATTTATTATGGACCTGGTAAATTTGATCTGGATAGCACTTTTGCTCTTTTTAAACTAATAGTTAGTGTTGCGAAATGGTCTAATAATTTGGGTGTAATATGTTTGAGTGGCACTCGCGCGAGGCTGTTCTGTAGTATAAGTAAGTAAAATATAAGTAACATGAAACTGACTGTTACATGAATTTAATTTTCGATAGTTTGACCCTTTCCCGTACGTTATGCGAAGCTTTTCAATGAAAATACTAAAAAAATAACTTTTTTAGCCAATTTTCCTAAATAAGTCTGTGCTCTTGATAGCAACGGCCATGCCTGAAGGTTACTGGTTACCGACCTATTGGTATCTGTAGCACGAGAGTAACCCTCGTGATCACTTCTTGCTGTCCTCAGCAAGAGTTATACAATGAGAGGCTACTTGCTATCAGGTAGTTTTCCACAGAAGCTGTTTAAAAAGAGATTTTTCTAAAGAATCGGATATTGTTTTGTTTTTTATTTCATACTACGTCAGTGGCAAAGAAGAACTCGGACCACCTGGTGATAAGCAGCAGAGCGTAACTAGTGCATCGCCAACCCTGTAAAATCCTTTTGAACCCCTCTTGAAGAATGCTATTTGTATAATAGCCCAGAGGTTCCCAAACTTACAGAGGTTCCCAAACTTTTTTTCGCATCGGTAGACCACTTTCAAAATTATGCTGGTTCCGGTGGACCTTCTGCAGCTACATTTCTACCATATTCCCAAAACTTGACACTAAATGTGACGCCAACATAGACCCCCGTCGAGTCTCCCGTAGACCCCTTGGACCACTTTGGGAACCAATTAGCCCATCAGAAAAACCACGGCAGGGCGAGCTCTCTCTGAATGCGAACTGTACGAGCACCACTTATCATGGTCTCGAAGTAGGGATGAGTATTCAGACAAGGATTCAGCCAGGGGCGTCTCCCAGCACACCCAGACACGAGCCAATTTCGAAAAATGCGTTTCCTGAATTGACTTGACCGGTAATTGAACCCGGAACACTACGCAAGTCAAGACGAAAAACCGTGCTACAGCGCACTACGCCAATCGTGTTGTCAAAACAAGTTAAGTGAGTCAAAATTGACTCTAAATTTTCAGAGCGGTTTACGGATTCTCAGCAGTTCCTCCAGAAACACATTCCAAGAGCCAGAATTAGTAGGTAAATTATAGAAATCCAATTGTCACGTGACGTGGTTATTAATTCAGTCAGCGACGCAAGTTAACGGCATAATTAGGATCGTGCGGTCGCTCAAATGTAACAGGATTACCGCGGGTAGTCGTAAGTACCTCGGTTAGGCAAGGGTAAGTCAAATTCAAGGTACTCAGGTTGCTAATGTGATTATTTTCAGTTGTAAGGACAGTCAGATATTATGTTACTGTTACTAATGTTTCAAGCAATAATGGGAATGGAAACAGAGCATAAATTGGAGGCCGCAACAAAATACGTAGATTTTAATTGGAAAAATCAATGTGCACAAGCAACAATAAGAACAAGAGAAGCCATTAAAATGATGACACAAAGGCCGAGAACATCATTTAACCCACCAAGAGTCAATAACTATATCATACCATTAGTAAAAACTAGCGACTGGCGAGGTATTCAAGCGAATGTTGAAAGGTTGGTAAAAAGAGTACGGCAGACAATATTTTCAGTAGTACTCGTATGTTGCAATTTCTGTAAATCTAATTTCTGTAAATCTTACATTTTCTATTCAATGAACGACAATAAATTACTGCAAAAGGAGGTAGAACAACACCATGAGGCAATAAATGAAAATAAACCTTTAATTGAATACATTTACGTCAAAAAATTTCGTCCAAATATGCTCGCTAATTGAAGCAAAAAATTTGTAATTTTTGCCAGAGATATTATTTGTTATGACTGTCATAGCGTAGGTACCTAATTATTTTGTTCAATCCCATATATTATCTAGTTCTCATATAATAAGTTAAAATGAGACCATCGCGCTCAATATAAGATAAGGTAAAATAATGCAATATTTTCTGCTGGCATTTCTGCAGGCCTTCAAGGTGAGGATGGCCAGCCCAGTGTGTCGTTTGAATGACTGGGCTTGTCAACCTCATATCTGGACCTCACGACCGCTTTCCATCAGGTGGAGTGAGGTCATCTTGACGGGCAGTATATTATTATAAAAAAAATAAAAAATAAATTAAAAAAAAACACAAAATAAAGTTCACTAAACTTCTTCTGATTTACAATTTAGGCGGCCCGGCCATAAAGCCAATACGACGGGCTAACGATAGCGTTAAGATGGGTTTGACCAAACGAACAAAGAGCTAGAGCTAGAGAATTTGTAGGAGTGGGGATAGATGAGCATTCGCGCGTTTTGGTCCAAATCCACCTTTAAAAGAACAAGAAACAGAAGAGCGTCGTGTGGTTAAGTACTCCACCTCGGATCGCGGATCGTGTGGTCCCGAGTTTAAATCTGGCCAGAATTAATATCTTTGTGTTCTTTGTTTAATTTCCGACTAACTCTACGGTGATGGAAAATATCGATAAAAAACCAAATCAACCCGGATAGCGGCGGAAGGCTCACCACCTACCACGTTGGGTTCTAATACCATTGGTGAAAAGTGGGCTTCTGGGTGTTCCGTTCAGCATGACGGCAACAGTCACTTGCCTCTGTCTACCCCGTTCGGGATAAAGTCGTGATGGTATGTATGTAATATATGTATCAGTTTGAGTTAGGTTTTATCCACAGTGGTAACTGAAAAAGATTTTCACGGGGTTCTTGACATTAGCTAGAATTACAGTCAATGACGCAGTAAATTTGGCTCAGGCACGTTGGCTTATAGATCTGATATTCATCGAAACTATTGGCTGTTGTATTGTTATTTTATCATCGCTTAAAAATATGAGCATTTCTGAACAGTAGTTAGATGAAAGAACGTGAATTTTAACTTCTTTCTCCAAGAGATACGGTAAAAAATAATGCGTGTGCGTTATTAACATACTGTTTTGAGGTAAAGTACTTAAAACATTGCTAAAAAATTAGGATATATTTTTTCAACTGCTAATTTTTGTCATCTTTTCACTATTTGCTTTACGTAAAACACCGATTGCATAACATGAGTCCTCATAGATTTTTACAGCTGCAGCGGTTAGTTCCAGGTGGCACGGCACATTCAACGAAATTCTACGAACTTCAAAAGATCATCCATCCACCTTATAAACTCAAAACTTGGTACGTGGTGAGCCTACACTTACTATCTGTGGGATTTAAAAAGGTCACGGGTTCTGAACTCCTGAGTAGGAGTGTAGGCTAGGTGCCTTATGATTTGTTAAAACCTAATGATAATAACTATTTATCCGATTTACATTTATTAAAAACAATGGCGTTGCCTTACTCGTATATTTCTTAGCTAACTACCGTCTACAGAAGTTCTAAGCACCACTCCGAACACTGAAAGTTTAGGGTGGTCTCTAGAGTGAAAATTAGATCCATTGTACGAAACTTCGTCGTTAAATAAGTATTTACATGATTAATGTTTGTAAATTACTGTGTCGGTTAAGGTTTCGTTACTATTATGGGTACGTCATAGTTTTGTTTTGTGACTGCCAAGAAGAAGGTCAAGAACTTTGAAAAAGACCTGCCTCAAAATCCGAATTTTGAAACAGCATTAAATACCTTGCAGTAGAATCCGTTTATTGTGTGTCCCACTGCAAGGCAAAGGTCACTTCAAGGTGACAATAGAGGGACAACCTGGACGGCAAAATTTTAATTAAAAATGCTTCGACCAAAGTTGCACAACCACTCTGAATAATTAAATAATAGAACTGCAACAACAAATATACCATCACTAGTCGTGATAGTGAACGGTGTAGTCAGCGGCAAGTGACTGTTGCCGGCATGTCATGGTGAACACTCTGAAGCCCACTTTTCACCAACTGTATTAGAACTTAGCTTAGTAGGTGGTGAACTTTCCGCCGTTATAGGTACGAGTCGATTTGGTTTTTTATCGATGTTTTCTATCACCGGAGAGATAGTAGGAAATTCAACAATCAACTTAAAGATGGTTCTGCCAGATTTGAACTCAGGACCACACGATCCAAAATTTCGTATCGGGGCGCTTATCCCCTAGCAATTCTTATTGCAACAAAAACTCTAGTTTTAGGTTATAGTCTTCTGAACCATTCATAAAATACAAAAAGCTTAAGGTACTCAGTTGTCAGAAGATAGATTAGAAAAATAACTCTGATCAGAAATTAGGGGCAATTCGAACGTGCAACCTTTCTCCAACCGGGAGACTACTTCTGAGATAGCCGCGCTATAAAGCGCGAGATATAAAGTCCTCATTCAGCTAAGCACAAGCTTATCGCATTAATTTACTATATATATATATATACGCCAGACAACACACCTCTTGTAATGGCCTCGAAGTAGGGATTAATATCCAAGTGTTACGAGGTACCACACAAGGAAACAAGCTAGGGGCGTCTCCCAGCACACCCAGACCCGAGTCAATTCAGAAAAGATCGTTTCCTAAATTGACCCGACCGGGAATCGAACCCGGGACACTACGGAAATCGAGGCGAGAAACCGTGCTACAGCGCACTACGCCAACCGTGTCGTTACTATCTTACAATAATACAGCTTTTCTAAGTGTAAGACAAGTCAAAGGTTAAGCTAAGTTCGCTCTATAGATCTCGGCCTGATTCCTTGACCGAAGATTCCACTAAGAATTCCTTGACCGTTTTTTTTTTTCTAGTGTTTCTATCTTTTTTTTTACTATAGACTAGGTAGTCATTTGATCACAATCGCACTTGGTGGTAAGTGACGATGTGGTCTGCAATTGTACGTGTCTGCCCAGTAAATGCCTATTCACGATTGTCTTGAAGAGGCCCAGGTAAATAATATTGTTCGAGAAAAACATGCGTGGCGTGGGCATCGAGTTCCACTCCTTTGCTGCTTTCGACGGAACGATTCGTACTGATAGCTGGGATATCCACAACTGAGGGTGGAAAGCCAATGTCCGTTTAGTGCTCCGAAGGTGAAAAGGTGCCGGCGGAACCAATACGTGCATCTCGCTCGCACGCTCTTCGTAATGGATTTTGTAAAAAACCGACATACTGGCAACTTTGCACCGGTGATATCTGGTGGTGGTATCTGAGACAGAAAATAACCAAAATTTGATAAAAGCTTAGACCAATTAATGCACGATATAATTGTCGGTATCTAAAAAACCGCCAGGTATAAATCAGGCCTGGCATTTCATTACAGACATTTGTAGATTGCCTCCATTTTCAGACCGCACATATCGATTCCTATTATCTCCCGCTGCACTAGTTTATGAGCCGATAGATTATTCATAGGAAGCCATTTTTAGATGGGTATCGGCTGACATACTTGTGAAAGATTAATTAAACTGATATTGATATGTGGAATTTTAAAACCTATCATATTTATATCAGGTAATTGATAAATCAAAACGGAAAATTGTTGTTTTGCAGTATCATTGAATTTAAAATCAAACGAAGCTTATTGCTCGACGTATGGGCGAAGAACTAATCTAAAAAAGGCACTATGAATCTTGCACAGTGAATCAGCTGCGAGATTTTTCCAGTGACATGCCGCCTGCTTGGCGAATTTAGTACTAAATCAACAAAGTTCAACAAGATTTTGACATAACGAGAATACAAACTGTGTGCTGATAGGTAAAAGTGTATTCGGTCCCGGAGTTTGAATTGTGTATCAGAATAGCTCTTAGATAGTAGTTTCACAATTTTGATGGAGGAAAACCATTGACAAAGGGTCATCTTGGAAATCTACAGAGTAAACTGACACACTGATGTTATCGTGCAGTTTGAAGTGGGTGTCAGAATGCTGTTTGCTAGATCTTCGCACCATGAGGTCAACCTAGTGATACAACTCACACCCAATTGGTAGACGAGCTTTTGGCCACTATTCATGGTCTTATGTGTGATATTGTGGTCTAAAGCGGCTTAACAACAATTTGCTCATTTTTGAAGAAGCACTCATTGTGATTTTCTGTAAACACCTAGCACTGTGCATTTTGATAATACGGTCGGAAATCGTGACCCTCGTGTGTGTTGAATGTTTTAAAAAGTTTTAAAAGTATTTTGGTTTTAGCGAACGTTTTCCTCTTTTTGAGTGACTCATTTTTAGGGAGGAAATAGAACCTCATTAATATTTACTTCGGCATCTGAGTTTGGCTGATTTACGCTGAATAAAATAACATGTTTAGTACGGTGTTCCTTGGTAAGTGACAGGTAACAGTCATTTTGATTTACTGGCTTTTTGCATAGAATTTCCAAGGGAATAATATTTTTCGATATACTGTTGCTACATAACATTTTAAACCATCTTGTTGCATTTTAACTAATTCTAATAAAAACGGGTTTTGACAACGAAACAAAATTACGGTAAATTGTTTTACCTATTTTCGAAACGTCGAGAAAAATAGGTAAAACAATTTACCGTAATTTTGTTTCAGTGCAAAAACTGTTGCTACAGTCAAAAGCTTAAATATCTGTACGTTTCAAAGTTTTCAAGGGTATCTGAGCAAAACATTACCCACTTAACTATTTATGTCAGCAAAGAGTGTGAACGAATTCTGTGATACTTATTTGTAGCTAAAGTTTTACTCAGATATTTTTGAAGCCTTTTCAAACCATAGAAATATTTTATATTTAGTATATTTTGCTGTAAATTTGACGATTTGAAAGCACTGATACAGTCTATTTGAATAGGGTTATTTGAGTTTGAGTTTGGGTTTATGTTTAATTTATGCTTTTGAGGTACAGATAAATCGGCGAGATAATAATTTGGTATCATCAACATAGAGTGTAGTAGTTCTGAGGTCGGAACCAATATGATAGTCGTGGATCGGGTTTGTTATTACTAAGCTGCATTCTAGTGCAGTCATTTAATTAGGCCCTTTCATTAACCGTGTCATTAAATTTTGCATTTCATTTTAATGATAGCTCAATAACATGGCAGTAAGGCTTGTTTTGTTTAGATGTAAATATATGCGAACGTCCTGTTAGGGAAATAAAATTGTTTTAGTATAAAATCACTATAATTTATCTTATTCAAACCTTTGCAAAAACAAAATTAGTAGCCATTTACATAAGATATGTTGTAGTTTTCAAATTCAAATTGCAGGCGTAATTTAGAAAACACGTTACTTCAGGTAATTAGTGTATTTAACTTTAATCTGCATCTCTATCATTGGATTTTCTGCCATCCTTAATACTCCAGTTTCAAATCACCATGATGACGGCTTAAAAAAATCAAAGTTCAGTGGTTAGTGCCTATTTTAAATAATTTTATAAGTTTTATTTATGGAAGTAGCGATAATGAAATAGGTTAGCCACCATTAGAACTTCGAGATAAATAGAATACGACTGCTAAAATGCTACCAATATATCATATACTCGTATGTTATGTAGTTACCATCACCTTCAAGGAAGGCGTTTGGCATTGTAAATTGATTTTATAAATATCTAGTCGATGTCATTGGACTTGGCACTAGTCTCGTAGCTATATAGTTCCGTAGAATGCTAAGATCAGTTAACAACAATTATTGTAGTGATAGTTTCACACAAACACACCTTTTTTTCAGAGTTAATGACTAAAGGCCATTAACATAATTAATTTATGTCCTGAAATTCGAAAAACATTTAAAAAAAACAAATAGTACTTCAAATAGCACATTTATTAGAAATCTCGAGCCATCAAAGTTGAACAATTCTTCAGAGTCTGGCTGTCAATTCCAATTCAACCATCATGTCAAAGCATAATGTATGTATGGGCTTCTCACTGCCATCGTCTTTTGGGAATTCAGGGGTAAATAAGTTCAGCTGAATGTGATAGTTTCTAAAAGCTGCTAACTTTGTGTCAATTGATAGGTTACAGGCGTTCAAACTTAATATTTTATAACTACAGATAGAACACCAGTATAGTTAAAATAATTGATACCACTTGGAATAGACGGTACGTGTGGAATTCAGTAGCAAAGTTTAATGTAAAAAAAAATATATTTGGCTATTCTTTTATCTACCACTATCGATATTAAAACGTTCATTCGACCCGTACCAAATTAATAAATACCTTAGATAATATCACACAAAGCGTCGAATTCTTATCAATTAATAGGAATATGGCGTGACATTCATCCCCGTAAAATACTTATTACTATTATAGTTGGTTGATAAAAATGATTCTAAATTTTCAGTATACGGATTCGTTAATCAACGAACATTTCCCAATTAGGAACTTTTGGACTGCTGTCTTTAAATTGGTGAATATCAGTCTAGATAGTATAAAATAAAGATCTACCTAATCGACGTACATTTCGTACAATTATACTAAAATTCTGACCCCTAGTAGAGCTGCAAATTTCAAGTGCCCTCATTATGAGCTAAATAAAAGTAGAGCACTGGCACTCGATTGGTAGAACCCGAAAACTGTTTTATTTTAAGATACAATGGTGAAAAAAATGTTTACGCTCAAGTTTGTTCCTGAGTTTTTGAAATATTAACTGAAACGTGCTGTTATTTCGTGTTTCAATCTTAATTCAATCAGAAGTCGGAAAAAGTTCCTTGAATTTTACTTTTATGCACGAAAGCTTCAGTAAATGTTACATATCTATCACCATAATAGATACATTTACGCTCTTAAAGTGTCACAATATTTATGTATAACGTAAACAAAATAATAACTTACCAACTCAAAATTTTGATGATTACAGCTTATGAATACACAAAATACACTAAAACACCCACTATAGTTACTAAAATTACACTGATGCTAAATAACACACTGATATTTTATATTTGTCTATACACACTTGAGCTAAACACACTCTTAACTATCTATATCTAATCTAATAGTTATAACTTCGATTGTCTTTGGTCACGATTTCGTAAACTTCTAGGGGTTTTTGAAGGGGTAAAAATAATGTCCAAAACCGTTTGTAAAACAGTGTAAATCTTTTTATAAATTTTATGTAAACGTTTAAAGGTTGCGGTCAGAAAGTATCAGTCGATGTTTGTGTATAAACTGGATTTGCTTTCGACTTTCCGCGAAGGCGCATGGTGTTTGAAAGGGGTTAATAAAGAAGTTTTTTGACAGTAGATGTTAACCACTAGTCTCTAAAACTTGGTGAAAGTGTTTTAGAGTCATTTTCTAGAGCTCGCACAGTTCGTTCGCTATTCGGTGTTTGATTGGGGGAAAGTATTGACGTTAAATAAAGTGAAGTGTTCGTTTAGTCGATCGTAGTCCATAGGTGGTCGCGTAGGGCGGCGCGACACGCAGCGAGCGGCGAGCGCGCGGTCTCACGGAGGACTGAGAGCCCCGAACTTCGGTGTCGTGCCAACCCTGTGCATCGGCCGACATGCAAACGCTCTGCAATTTTGAAAGGCCGCCGTATTTTTGTTCTGTCGCCAATATGTTTCGCTCATTAACCCAGTTGAGTCAATCAATAATTGTCGAGCAATTGTAGTAGACAGTATCTACACGAAACAGCAACAATTAGGAGTTTGGGGTAATTGTCTTGGGGAGCGAGCGTTAGTTTTCATTGCAGTATGTGCGGCGGGACTGTTTTGTATCCTTGTTCGAATTGCCAGTGCCTCGTGTGTACGCAGTTTTATATAAACAGTTAACGCTTCGCGTAAATTTATGGGTGTGGTTTTCACAATTGTTTTAAAAAGCAATGAATATGTTTTTGTTGTTATTAGGACATAAGAAATATATCTGCAACCTTATGTACCAAATCAGAAGACTATTTCTAATCCTTATGCACATATGAAACAAAAGTGAAAAATGGATGGTATTACTATCATTTTCACGTTCCAATCTAAGTTCATAAAAACTTTCTCACTGTCGAAAATCTATTTACTCCGCTTTTCATGGTAGACAAGAACAAATGCCTCCACAAATCTTAGAGAAGGCATCCAGTTCATTGCCCCCTCCTCATCGCTATTTGCTACATCACCTACCCTGTAGGTAGAACCCTGTCTGCGTCATAAATAACCTACCTGATAGATTTCAAACAACAGAAGCGAACTGACTTCAAAGAACTCTTCATAAGTTTTGTATATAGCACGATAGTGATTCCACCATCACTGGTTTCAGTAACCAGCTGTAAAAATCATAGCGATATCACAAAAACGTAATGAAAGTAATAGATTATAAATGTAGGGTTGAAACAAATAATACCCAAATATCATGAAAAACCTAACATTGAATAAATATTAAATTATTTTCAGAGGTAGGGCAATAATAAATGAACTACCTTTATCAGTAAAGTTGAAAGTTTTCAATTGAGGTTTTTTCGTTCTATTATTAATATTGCACTGCTCTAACTTCTGGGGAAATTTCCATCCTTGAAAGTGGTTGACCAATAGGGCAGGTAGTTCTGAAAAATTAACGTTTTTGACGACGATGCACACCGCGCGAAGTGGACTGACCTGATCCAAGTTTCTAGATTTTGTCTGATGAATACTGTGTAGGGATAATTTGTCACACCTTGAAAGTCCTCTCTGGGAAACTATTTTCGGCAGTGGTGACTGCGAATGGAAATAATGATACGAGTGAAATTATATTGTAAATAATATCATTCCGTCTGTGCTTATGTTAAAATACTTGTTATGTATCGAAGAAATAATTACTTTTATTTGTAGCTTAAAGACTTATCTACCTGAGAATATCACCTTGTGGAAAGATCACAAACTAGTGGTTTTTCTACTTGAGATTGGAATTCTCGCTCGATCCCGCAGGTGTTAAGGACCGCGGCATTTTGCAAGTAAAGAAAACAAGAGGGTTTATTTTAAGAATTTCAGAGCCTTCGTGGCATCCTTGTGGCATCGGAGTAATACCTGTGGAAATGATGAATATTAAGATCTGAGTGTAGTTAAGGGTCGCGCAGACACTCTATGATTGAGTGACTTACTGAATTTTAAGTAATAGAACTTGGATGTTTTTGAATGTAGACAGTGTTATTTTCTTTTAGGCGGCAAGCAGATATGGGGCCTAAATAATTGGGTAGCTAACATCATGCTAAAAATAATTTAAAATTATCCAAAAAAACACTTTTAAAGTGTAGTGTAGTTCAAACATGTAGGCATATGAAAACTTTTAGTTCGTTTACTTACTCGTATATGGGTATGATTAATTTTATGACACTTCAAACTCGGGTGGGCGGGCAAGTTTATTTTTAAAATAGTAAAATTAATAAACATAAGTATACAATTCGATAATCTACACCATGTATAGTAACTTTTGTTAAGAAACCATATCATTAATCAAGAACCCAAAATTTGATATAGCTGCCGAACAAGTGTCTTGCAGAATGCATAGAAATAGGCGGTCTGTGACGTCACCATCTTGCGATAATTCGTAGAGAACGTTTTGGGCAAGTCCAAAAATATGATTTTTTATATCTCGGGGAGTTTTCGTGTGTTCGAAATATTTATTTTACCAATATTTCTAATATTGAGAAGTCTTTCGATATCACCCCAACAAAAAAAAATAGTCACCTACCCTATTGTGAGCCCTAAATGAAATAACATGGTATATACATAAACAATTTCTGTGTAGTTAAAACAAAGACTAGTAAATCCTTGGTCGTCCAAAACACAAAAACACTTTATGACCTTGCAAAATACAATCTCAAGAAGCAAGAGGCAGCTCTACCGCATTTATCAAATCATTAAACAATCACCCAGTAGATATATATAATATTGGTACTAACAAAAAAAGAGCATAGTTTTTTCTTCGCTTTTGGACGGTAAGCAACGTATCGGTAACGCCTGTATTGTATTTGTCCATGGGCGGGTGTATTAAAAATGAAAACACAAACTATAAAGCTCAATCAAAAATAGCAGCAGTTATAAAGTATTGTATAATTGTTTCATAAGTGGCACTCTGAGAAAAACACATGACGCTGTGTGACGTCACTCGGCTGTCGACGCGACAGCTATTCTCAGAAGCGTTTCCGCAGATAGCGTAGACGCGACCGGCGCGGGCGCAGTGTCTTTGGCACAGAAATATTTGACAGCACTCAAAGGTCAGCTGCGCGTTAATAATTTTCAATGTCTCCGATATTTAAGAAGCAATTGCAACAATTCATAATTCAACAATTGGTAAGAGCATTATAGGTATAGGAAGCCTATTAACATATGGTGCCTAGACAATGTTTTTTTGGCATAATTTTGTGCGATAAATCATGCTGCCGCTTAAAAAAAAAAACAATCATAGTTTAAGGATAAAATTAAATGGAGAAATCTTTCGTCTCGTTTCGAGATATTGGCATTTGAAACTTACATGCTCCTTAAAGAGCGGTGTAAAACATCGGGACAGATAAATGACTCATACGAAAGTTGTAAAATATATATATATCTTTATGAATGCATTTAATTTATTTGCGTCGTGATAGTAAAGATGGCATACAATTTAATTTGAACCAATTAGCGCATGCATATATCAGGTTTTGCCTGAAACTAGAAAATTACTTGTACCTATATGTAAATCAAAATATCTGTATTCATACGTTTTTAATTTTGGCTAACTCTGCAACAGTTACACTTAACATTTGTTCGATTTTACCAGTAGAAAGAGCATGAAAAATTACATTTAACTGTGTTATTAACTTGATTTAGTAAAAAGTGAATTTATGCGGAGCATATTTTCGCAGTTATGTTCAATACATATTTTTGAGCCAGGAGATGGGTTTGGAGGAAGGAATTGGTGGTATGGTAACTGAATTAAAAAGTCAAGAATCATGATCATACAGAATTAACCGATGATAATGAAATGATGCAGTGACAGCAAGAGCAGTGCGATATATTATACGAGCATACAACAACAACAGAGCGTTTGCTTAAACACCACATACATTCATTATATTATGTAGAATAAAAAATATCAGCCAACCTTTAACTCAATGTTGCTTGTCAACCAGGATTCCATTTGAAATCATTGTACATTTGAATGCAGGACGTATGTCTGCTTTTCCACCAAAGATGTGCTAATTTCCATTGTTTTATATTCTTTAGATTAGACACTCGGTAGGTATATTTGTATCAAGATGACTCAGCAGTTGCTCTTTTATAAAGTATACTGACCTATGTTAACCCAAAACAAGTTTAAAATAGTAACTGCTGAGTATCTCGCCGGGTCTTCTCAGCAAGAAACAACTGTGCATTTATTTATCTATATTATTATAATAAAGTATACTGGCCTGTTGTTAACCCAAAACAAGTTTAAAAGAGTAACTGCTGAGTATCTCGCCGGGTCTTCTCAGCAAGAAACAACTGTGCATTTATTTATCTATATTATTATAATAAAGTATACTAGCCTGTTGTTAACCCAAAACAAGTTTAAAAGAGTAACTGCTGAGTATCTCGCCGGGTCTTCTCAGCAAGAAACAACTGTGCATTTATTTATCTAAATTATTATAATAAAGTATACTGGCCTGTTGTTAACCCAAAACAAGTTTAAAAGAGTAACTGCTGAGTATCTCGCCGGGTCTTCTCAGCAAGAAACAACTGTGCATTTATTTATCTATATTATTATAGTATTTATGTCTATTATTTAGTATATCTTGCTTTAAATTTGACGATTTGAAGGTACTTACTGAGAAAGTCTATTTGAATAAAGTTATTTGAGCATGTGCAAGCTAAGCTAAGAAACTTTAAGACGGTTTCCACTGATGCTATGCTATGTAACAGAGCGAGTAATATGTGCTACTAAGCCGCAAGGTAGCTGTGCGAGGAAGATGCGCAGCTCGAGCTTTGCTATGTATTGACCGTAGGGTAGGTACGCACAGCACGCATTCATAGCACGCATCCACAGCAAGGTAGCATAGCACATCTCTGCTGAAAAAGCAGCATTAGGCCCGGTTTTCACCAAAGCGGAGAGGAGGAGAGGAGATGTGTTTTGATAACCAATCAGATTTCTTTATTTCCATATCTGTCTGTGAAATGTGGAAATTGCGCAATCTGATTGGTTATCAATACACATCTCCTCTCCTCTCCGGTTTGGCGGATACCGGGCCTAAAAGTGTCTTTTTACGGACATTTTTATCGCCCGAAATTATATTTAGCGCTCCACTAAGTAAGTACAACGTAATAGTTAATGCTCAGAAGTCAAAAGGTGATGGTAACATTCCAAAGTTTCATTAAAAATATACCGTGAATGAATTTAAAATGCATACTCTAAAATAGCAACGTCAAACACACCGAGCCAGTCAGCCTTTGTAAGGATTTAGCATAGAAAAAGGTTAAAAAGAAAATACTGTGGAAACCCATTAGTGTCTCAACTTTGCATGAAGTACTACTTAGCGAGAACAGAATTAGTCTGCAGTCCTTTGTTTCCATTGTTGTCAAGTCTGAATATTGTTAACACTATTTTCTATAGCGCACGCGTGTTAATAACCCGGGTAACGGCGGAAGGCTCATCACCTACCACGTTGGATTGTAATTCCCTTGGTAAAAAATGGGCTATTGAGTGTTCCCTTCACCATGACGGCAACAGTCACATGCCATTAACTAAATACCGTTTGGGAAGTCGTGATGCTATGTGAAATGTCATTAATGTCATGCGCTGCGTCATACTTTCAATAAAAAACATAATCGTAATAAAATATCCCGTTTTAAACTACGAGTATTCTAATGTGAGTGACCATTTAATTTGAAAGAAATATTTAACAAAACATCAGCGTCAGCTAAAGTATCAATCCTCGTAACTCCATCAGATCAAATTTTACAGGAGACACATAAAAAACTTCAACTTTGTATGGCGGTCCGGAGTTACGTAGTTTTCTATTTAGCATTTAAAACAGAAAACTCTTTCTTATAGGATTTAAGAGCTTTGCTTGTATGCGGTCAGAAATTAGTAATAAAATGGTGTTACCACGTCAGGCACTTTAGCCGACGTAACACACATACTATTATGCCGATTGAGATTGTGAGAAGCCAGTTACCGAGTAAGTGAAGGGAACACTAAGGCCGGGATGAATGAAGCGTGCTTAACTTAAACTCAGACTTATCTTAGATTTAGAACATAACTGCTGTATCTATCTTTATCACTTACTTCTTATCGATTTTAAATTATGTTTTTATTCTTCATACACGGAAAGTACGCTTGAAGTTGCCTGAGCATAGGGCTGAAAGTAAATAGCTGTCAAATGTCACCTTCTATTTTGACATTCCTTTTGCGGCAAGTCGATGTATTATATTCAGCCACAGCTGTATTTGAAATTTCTTTATTTTGATTTCAAATGAATATTTAAACAATCGAAGCAGGAATATACTCATTAATGTATGTTTCACTTAATTAGTATTTAATTGAATAAATTTGAGCTAAGCACTTACGATAGAAATGAAAAAATAGAAATATCATCAACTTTGTTGTAGGTAATGTTCAATAAAATTTTGTTGGTTGAACTTATGTATCTGATTTTTATTTACTTTCCTTATATTCGTAATGAAAAGCAGAGTGTTTACCTCGGAAGAAAGACCTTTTCAATGCCCTCGAACTATTAGCGCTCTCGCTGCGCTCGCGCGCCAAACCATCTCATGCATTGAAAAGGTAACTTTCTCACCTTGTGTAACAATCTACTATTTTCTTAGTCAAACATCAGCCTAGGTACTTTAACTATGCCAATACTTATATGGTATAAATAATAATTGTTTATTTCAGAAAATGCTTTCCATACAATGAGTTAGCAGTTACACAAAGTACTTATAAGCTATGGTTAGTGAATCAGTGAAATCTTAAATAGAAACAGAAAAAACAACATCTACTTTACGTTGACCTGAGCAGGCATCGAGCCGACATGGACGCTGTTCCAGTGCCTCAAGATAGGACAGCAATAACGACTCCCTATCGCCGCCAGGAGGCTGTTCGGGCTGTCTCGGACGCGGCGCCACGCGGAGGCAACCCGCTTGCGCATGACAGCTGGAAAACTGTCAATGCTAGCCTCAGCAAACATTGTTGACGCGCTGCAGTACCGAGGCAGCCCCATCAGCATCCTGAACCCGTTATTATATTGCACACGCAGGGCTGAGAGTGACCTCTGTGTGTACTCAACCCATAGACTGACAATAGGCCCTTAAAAGAGTTTGTTTAACTTCGGTATTACACCTTGCAAATCTACGGGCGAGCATATTCGCCCTCATAGCCAGAGCCCTGCGCTCCCTTTCTATGTCAGCTTCATCACACATACTTTCAGCAACCCAGTGCCCCTGGTACTTAAAACTTGTCACTCTTTTCAGTGGTAGGCCTTCGAGAGCGACAGAAGTATAATTGTAGCTTTTCTTTTTTGATTTAAACACTACTATCTCACTCTTCTTAATATTGTTATTGATGTGACGTCCTTGCCAAGATGAATCTACGTATATGTGTAAGGTATATATATGTATGTTCATTACATATTTATGAATATGTAATATATTGATTTTTTCTTTATTTATTTATTGTATTCATTCATATTTTATTTTTGCTATTATGGTTGTATTCACTCCACACTCTTTATGCTTTAAGAAGTTCCTCTACCTAAAGGTTGCCTGGAATAAATCGCTCTCTAGCGATAAGGCCGCCTAAATTGTACAAATTGTTTAAACTGTTCAACATTTGTGTCATTGTTTTTGAGTACAATAAAGTATATCTATCTATCTATCTATTGTACCGAAGGCCATGGGCTGCTGCATACTTCTCACAAATACTGAGTAATTTTCTTGCACCACTAATTGATGGGCTCAGCAGCACCATGTTGTCGGCGTAACTAAGGTTATTATGTGGAATATTATCAATAGAGCAGCCGAATCCACTACCACTGAGCTCATCAATCAGACTGTTCATGTATAGGTTAAAGAGTGCAGGAGAAGACAGGCCGTCCTGTTTCACCCCACACTTCAATCCATACGCCTCAGATAGCACTCCTGCTCCCCTCACTTGATTCTGTTGAAGATTAGATTGTTTGTTTGTTTTTTTGTTTGTTTGTATTGAATAGGCTCCGAAACTACTGCACCGATTTTCAAAATTCTTTCAGCAATATGAAGCTACATTATGGAGTGGCATAGGCAATATTTTATTATATTTGAACAAAAAATTCAGTGAAAAATAATAGTATATGTAAATCTATTCGGAGAAACGCGGGTGAGATGTGCTGCTTTACCGACGCTGCGACGTGCAACACTTTTGACAGAAAAAGGCTGTCGGGCAGCTAGTTAGAGATAATCATAATAATACTCAATTAAGTTAGGTAATAAATCGGCAATTAATGTAATGAGTCTGGGCTTAGCTTAGTAACGACTCAGATCTCAGACATCAAAATTTTCCGAAATATTGAAAAATCTCGAGCTTCTTTTCAAGAACGAGCTTTTCAGTCCAATCCAGAATGACCGATATCTAAGCGCAAGGGTTACCACTGCCGCGAGAGAAATTGCCCAAATAAGCCTTCGAAGACTGAAAAGCTCGTGCTTAAAATGATGCCGAGCGTTTATTAGGGCACAAAGTAAGCAATTCGAGCATCAGTTGTGATTTATAGTTTCTAAATATTTCTTATAAAAGTTAAGCCCTCTGGTTTTTTTACTATCACCCTAACCCTCGAGGTTTAAATTACGGACCATTTTTGCATTTTACTGTCGCATTTAACTTGTCACAACTTTTTTGATAATAATTTGCGTAAATAAGCAGCTATTACTTACTCTCTTAATGGTTTTTGTCAATATTACGTAAGTTACATTTTCAACAAAATTGGCTCCTCTGGGACTAGAATACCATTTTTTTCTTATTTTTTAATGAAAACGCACTATTGTGGTATCTTTCCAAAATCAACATCAAACAAGCTATTTTTTAAGCATGTTGTACAAAACTCCCACATACATTTTTTTTCACCACTGTAGGTTAAAGTTAAGTGTTAAGTGTTCCGTGTTAGCCGTATTGGAGCCAAACTCGTCTCTCACCCATCGGGTAGCAAGGCTTTCTGGTCCTTGGCTAAATCGGTCGAATCGAACTTTTGCCGCTCATCTCTGCCGCCACTGATGAAGCCCGACGGATCTCTGCCCCACTCTGCGGAAGAGAAAGCAAATCTTTTTGCTTCTCTATTTGCAAGCCATTCACGTCTCAATTCTGGAAGTAAAACACCACCTGTGCTACGAGTACCTCAAAGTGGTTCTCTAATGGCAGAAATCTGTATACGCCAAAAAGAGGTACTGAAAACGCTTCGGACTCTTGACGTGAACAAAGCCAGTGGTCCCGATGGGACTCCTGCAGTGGTTTTGCGGAATTGTGCGCCCGAGTTGTCTCCTGTACTGACACGCCTGTACCGCCTGTAACGGAACGCACCTTAGCCCACACTATTTAAAACTGAGATTTTTTTTTTTTCGGTTTAAATCGATCCAATAAAAACTTGTAAATAAATACAATACAAAAGGTAATTGTTTTCATGAGTAGATTCATTGTTAGCTAGAATTTCAATTCGATATTTAAGTGTGAGTCTTACTTAATGGTTGTTTTGTTAAACATTCTAGAATATCCTAAGTCCCTGTTAGTTCTCATGACCATAAATAATACTAATAAAAAATAATATCTGTGACTGTTTGGTCCAATAAATTGGTCCAAAATGTTGGATTTGCTGAAAGGTGAAATGACAAGGTCTAGTAGTTGGTGTAAAGAAATCTGTTTAAAAAAGTGAACAAGTGTGAGTCTGACTAAGTGAGGGTTCCATACCTATAAATTTAGATATTAAAATATATTCTTCATTTTTTTTTCTTTTATTTACCAAATAAAAATAGTTGCATACATTCGCATAGTGATAGTTTCTAAAAAACCACTGAGGTTTACACTTGAGAAACATTGTGAGTTTACCATTTAATAAAACTAGGTACTTACATAGGTATTCTGTTAAAGGCAATAGAAATAGGTACCACTCGACCTAACCAACTAAGGTGGCAACTACGGTATAAAGCTGTATTCACAAAGACAGGTTTATAGTAGTTAATCGTTAATCAAAATATTGGTAACAAGGTTTAACAATTGCTATAGGCAATACAAAAATTACATATATGAACAATCATACAGAATCGCCAGTCACCAAACTCGCCAATTTAAATTAAAGTAATAACATTTCATTTTACACTTAATATTTTTTTCCGTTATACCGCCCACTAATTCAGACGGCAAGTTATTGATAAGGCGAGGCACAAGGTAGCTAGTTGTCCGCTCGCCATAGGCATTGCTTGCGCGCGGTTGAAAAAGCCGGTTACTAGAAATGGCCCTAGTGCATACAGGGTGTCTGATATATGTTTTTAGGGATTCGTTGAAGAATTGCTCCTTCAGAATCGAATACTGAACTTGCATGTGTATCGGTAAGGTTTTACAGTGCTTGAAAAGACTACGGATATCACTATGGAATTTGTTTTTAATATTATTTGAAACAATAGTTTTAAGTATTCTTAACTGTAAATTATTAATCTGGTCAAGATATGTTTTATAGGTTCGTCCATAGCTACTGAGCCCGTATTTAACATATGTTTCAGCTAGTGCATAATATAATATCAATTTAACCTTGAACGGTATACGACTGTTGAGAATGGTAATATAAGCTAGAAATTGTCTCAATTTATTGCAAACGCGCTCAATATGAAAGCTCCAATTAAAATTACTGTCAATTATCAATCCTAGATATGTTTGTCTGTCTACCATCTCTATTCCCGGGCAGCAACGGGAGTAACACGTACGGATGGCGCAGTTAATGCCTGAAGGCATCGGTTCTATAATTATCCTGTTAGTTGATCTGAGAGACATTACCTACTTAAATACTTTCTTTTATAACAAGGCCGCAAGAGAAGTAATTTATAGGTTTTGATTATCTGAAAAGTTTCAGAATATTATGTGACTTACATTGCAGTGTCTTTTGTTTGCGTTGACTTAGAGGTCTGAGTTTTGCAATTCTAACGAATAGTGAAGTTTAATGTTTGAAATAGACTTCGGCTTGATGCCTCTACGCGTAACTATGAGGGAGGATTTTGACAGTCAATTAGACGGACACAAGAATATTATTTTGTAGTGGCTCTCTTTGTATTCAACGTACAAAAGGCGGAACCCTAAAAATATCCAAGTACTTGTATTTCTCAGATTAGTAATTTAACGTTGTTGAGAATTCTGTCAGTCCTTTCCAATATTTGACCTCAAGTATTATTTCACTTTAACGCCACATGTGCAAGGGTCCAGTGATGTTTTTGTGACATGTTTTAAAACAATACATTTAGAAATTCTCATGTTCAGCATTCGCACTTAAGGGTAATACATCTCATCTCTTATTGAGGAACTTAGTTTGCATTATGATTTGGGAATCGGTAGGGAGGACAGTATGTTTTTGGTCGTGATAGAGTTAGGATCTAGGCTTCTGACGGTCAAAGGTTTTTTAAATACTTGTATTATTTTATCTAAAGTGTGATATTAATTGTAGAATCAGTGATTTCAGAGACGCAACATTTAAGGTCAGATCTTTCCGTAATTATTTATTAGAATTATTATTATAAGAATGTTAGAAAATCTAGACTTTCATTATTTAGAGGACAGTATGTGTTTGGCCGCGGGACGGTTAGGTCAAGAACGCGAGGGAGTCTAGTTTAAGCCGTGAGAAAATTAGGTCCTAGGTAAAAGATACAAACATCAAAAGTGTCTAGGGATCAAGCATTTTTATGCGGATTTCTTGAGATTGAGATGTGGCTTTGTAATACATTTATGATTTTATAAATTTATATGGATCCTTTTTGGTGCATTTCATAATTTGAAACAGGAACTGTCAATCAAATTCGAGTAAAAGATGAAAATCAGCTGTCAATATTTTCCCTATAAAAACATACAACGCATTGAAGACATTATTAGTGCTACTGTTTCCCTACTACTGATAAAAACCAACGTTATTATGGAGCGGCGACGTCATTTAAGCAGGGAAGAAATGCTCAGAGCCGTGAGAATGATAGAAGCTGGTTCCCGGCAACGTACTGTGGCTTTAGCTCTGAATACAAGTCGGAGTGTTATCAGTCGACTTTGGACACGTTACCGAAGCACTGGTACCGTGGCTGAGCGCCATGGAGGACGGTATCGCTGCACCACACGGAGACAAGACCGATACATTCAAATCACAACTCGAAGAGCTCCAACAATAACCGCCATGATGTTAGCCGTGAGGCTTCATCACTCTTCAGGGAACTTAATTAGCGACCAAACAGTCAGAAACCGCTTGCATGAAGTGAACCTTCATTCCCGAAGACCGCTAAGGGTACCATCTATAGCAATGCACAATCGTAGGATTCGATATCAATGGCCTCTTGAACACAGAAATTGGGCAGAAGAACAATGGCGTTTCGTGTGCTTTTCTGATGAGTCTCGTTTTGGTATGAGACCGGATACAAGACGTATACGACACTGGAGAACCCCTGGACGCCAACAGCGATTAAAATCCTGCCAGGAAGTCCATCCTTATAGTGGTGGAACCATCATGGTATGGGCGGGTATTTAGATCGGCGGAAGAACTGAGTTGATTTGGATCAGAGGCAACCTCAACGCTCAAATTTATGCTGAGACGATTGTATCAGACGTCATCGTTCCTCTACAAGTGCAAATCGGTCCCTTATTTCAGTTAATGCATGATAATGCACGACCGCACACCGCAAGAGTTGTAAGACAGACTCTCGCCGCAGCTAACATCAATGTCCTGCCCTGGCCTGCTCAGTCGCCAGACTTGAACTCGATTGAGCATGCATGGGATATGCTACAGAGAAGAGCTCTGCCGAATATGGAGGGTATCCAGTCGCAAGAAGACCTTTTTTTGTTGTTGCAACGAACATGGGCGGCCATTCCACAGCGTGATTTGGATGAACTCATTTTGAGTATGCCAAACCGATGTTCTTGTGTTGTTAGTGTTCGCGGTAGAAACACGGATTATTAATTGTTTAAGTTACCCAATAAAATTTTAAAGAAAACTGTTATTTCAGTCTTTTTTTCGAACTTTAATGTTAGTGGTTCAAATGTCAAAAATCCCTTTATTAGGAAAATGCCAAATTTCTTTATTAATGCAAAGGTGACTTGGTTTATCGTTACTGTAGACAAACGAAAACACTTTATTTAATGAATCCTTATAGAAAATTTTAATTAATATCAATCAGGAGAAAAGTTATTGCAAAAATATATGTTGATCCCTAGACATTTTTGATGTGTATAGTTTGGTCTTGGTCGTGAGAGAGTTAGGTTCTAGGCCTAAGACGAGTGAGGTTTTGTAAAAGTACTGTACAAAAGTGTTTTAATTTCTTTTATTTATCTAAAATAGAACATTAATTGTAGAATCAGTGAATTAAGAGACGTGCATCATAAGGTCAGATCTTTCCTTTATATATAGAGCTTTAAGAAGGTTAGGAGATCTAGATTTACATGATTTAGTAGGACAGTCTTTATTTGGCAGTTTTATAATCAGGTTAGGAAGTCTGATATTCAGGGTTAGGTGTCAGTAATAGTTTCATACAAAAGTGTTTTAGTTGATTTACTTAATCTTTGTATTATCTTAAATAGAGTCATACATTTTAGAATCAGTGAAGTTAGAGATGCACCATTTCAAGGTCAGATCTATCCGTTTTATGAGCTATAAAATGGAAATTTAAAATTGTTAGAATTTCATTTCCTATTAAATCTCAAATATAGTCCAACATATTCTTTTACAACTAGTAATTATTTGATTAAACAGCTATATGTTTTATGTGTGTACCTAATAAATATTTACATAATGAAATCTAGTCATGGTCTTAGCATTAATTACGAACATTGAAATGTTGAGGCTTTCTTTTAATGAAAGTAGTACTTACAAAGATAGTACAAGAATTAGTATTTGTAGAATCTGTTTTACATTGGTAAAGTAATTAGTAAAGTTCACCTTGTCATTTATTTAATTCACTGATATGGTCTGCGTAGTCCAGAATGGAGGTTATCAAAATACATTTGATTATATTACTATCTTTTATGCAATATTGTGTGGAAAAGAGGGATGTTTCTTTGGCCGCGTAGCAGTACACCTAATATTAATTAGGGAATTGATATGTGTGTGCCTCCCGCTGAGTCTACTCATTATAGTTATAGGTCGTGGCCGCGTAGAAGTAGGGTATGTGTGTTGCCTGGCTGTTAGGCCGCGTAGCAATACGTGTGTGCGTGGCAGCTGGACCGCATATCAATACGTGTGTGCCGGGCTGAGTTAACTCTTCTCGTCCATTGATTAGCCGAAGATTTGAGCGTACCAAGTCCTAGGACCTCCATCCCCTGACAGGTCAGGCTATAAACGCCGCTGTAAACGAATGGAACCTAGAGATGAGGTTTAGTTTTTATGTCCCGTTAATCAACTCTGCTGGTCAGTGGCTAACCACTGCTGGTCAGTACTCAACATGATAATTGCTAGCTTATACTAGATTTTGTGGGGGTCCAATGCCTAGTATGAGTGAATTGTCTTCTTGTATTTACAACCAACGTCTATGCTGGACTAATTGCTAATGTTACCAAATGATAACAACAATTGATTTTAACAAGAGAGCTTGACTAAGGTTCTTAGATTGCTTTTGCAAATATTATTGGTTAATTTAACCTATTACTAAACACTGTTGATTTTAACAGTCATTCAACTATTTATAAGTGCTGATTCACTTAAAACCAAAAACATAATAATTTGAACTATCCCAGTTTAAATTAAACCTTATCCTACAAACCTAGCTGCAAGATTTATTGCAAATCTAATCATTGACTATTTTATATAGTTCAATCTGAGTCTTGGTGGTGATTCCGCTTGATGGCTGTGAATATCTACATTTCATATCACATTAAATATTACAAATCTTCAAATATGTGGAGGCATCTTATCCCTCAGTAACGCCATGTACCACTCCTTACTCTACATATATGTGGCGGTATTCTGCTATAAGCCAATACCCTTTTCCACAACAAATTATACAAATTAGTGGTGGTATTCTGATTGATAATAAATATGCTTTTTCCCCACGCACAAACTCAAACTTCACACTAGCTTTCCTGTAAGTGACTTAGCTGTCCATTGACTCGAGTATTTTGTTAAGTCTTCGTGAATTGAATTATCTTCATCCTAAAGACGATGTTTTTGATGAGTCCTATATTATCCGGTCCAAGGTCTGCTTTTTTGAATGTTTATCTACAATCGTCATCAACATGATGTACGTGTTGACAAGTCATGAAGTATCATGCTACCAATGATTTATATTGAATTCATTCATTTTAACTAATGATCATTCATCTACAGAATGAATTACGTTGGAGCTGGGTTTGACATCCTGCTACAATCCTACAATTCAGTGTTTCAATTGTGTTTTACACATTGTCAAACCACAGTCTATGACTGTCATTACAAATATCCTCAATCCTATTTCGGGGGGAGGCGCGAGCTGGTTGGCCTTCATCGGTCTGGAGCGGGGTGGAGCTCGTTATGACCACCTACAAAGGAAATGCTCCTTTGGAGAAATTTCCTATAATATTTTGATTCTTTTAACTATATTTAATGATTCTAAATATCAACTTTTCACTCTAATATCAAATTCTGCACTATATTTAAAATCATAATCAATAATTGTTTGGTACATACATAGAATAATATATACTTGGTTCCGAATTCAGCAATTCATTTTAAACTCGTTATTCTTATTTACTTAGGTACTTCTGAAGAGTTACTAATTTCACTGTCTTTGATTTCATGTTAGTCTTCGATTAGGTGAGTTAGTTAGTCATGTAATAAATATAATGTTTGAAACAGTTTTACATAGCATAGTAGGTTCTTAATTGTCCAATCGAACTCATAATTAGCACTCACATACCTCATAAAAGAATATTGAGTTACTACAGTAATAAATACTATTTACACAACACAACGTAGACGGTTATACCGCTATTAGACGATCACAACCATTTGGCCATTTTATCTTCAAGGTACATGTTCGATCATGTATTTATTTTTAAATATTGATAATTTATATCGATATGTTTATTCATATTGATTTGGGTAGTAGAAATCTTTTAACATGTGAAAATATGTTGAAGTTGGTGAGAAAAGAGAGTTGGTGTGAGGGGGGGTTGATACACGCCTCTCTCTCAAAACGGGACAAGTTCCTAAGTCCTGGAAGCAACGTGCAACCTGTGCCCAAAAAAGGTAGTCGAGCTGACCCTGCCAATTATAGACCAATCGCAATCACCTCCATACTTTGCAAAAGTATGGAACGTGTATTAAACAGCAAGCTCCTGGCGTCCCTCGAGGACAACAGTTTGCTCAGTGATCGACAGTACGGTTTTCGCCGTGAACGATCAACTGGTGATCTTCTTGCGTATGCTACTCACTTGTGGGGCGAAGCCATCGAGAAACACGGCGAAGCACTCGCTGTCTCTCTCGACATCTCGAAGGCATTTGTAGGGGTTTGGCACGACAGTCTCAAAAGCAAGCTTCCTTCATACAGAATTTCCTACGCCCTGTGTGACTGGATATCTGACTTCCTGAGCGAACGGTTAATAAGGGTAGTCATTGATGGCTGCTCTTCTGACTTATTGGCTATAAATGCCGGAGTACCTCAGGGGTCTGTTCTTTCTGCGACACTTTTCCTGCTGCACATTAATGATCTATTGTGCACAGGTATTTTTGGATACGCAGACGACAGCACTGTTACAGAAAGATATATGTCCAGTGCCCGCTCCAGTGTCGCTGAGACTGAGTCCCTTAGAGAGGCCATGGTTGAGCGAATGAATTCAACATTACAAGCAGTGTCTGACTGGGGCGAAGCTAACCTCGTTGAGTTCAACGCCAACAAAACCCAGGCTTGTCTGTTCTCCGCCAAACGGAGTCCATTCAATCTGACTCCTACTTTCCTGAATGCACCGATACCGATAACCAACCACCTCGAGCTCTTAGGTATGGAACTCTCTTCCAACCTTAACTTTGGTAGCTCTATTGAGTCGAAAGCAAAAGCCGCTGCCATAAAACTTGGTATCTTCTTTAAGGTTCGGCGATACTTCACACCGGAACAGCTGCTCCACTTGTATCAAGCACAAGTTCGGTCGTGTATGGAGTACTGCTGCTACCTGTGGGATTGCTCTGCCAAGTACCAGTTGGATGCGATGAACTCAGTGGACCGAAGGGCTAGGAGACTCATAGGCGACGATGCGCTCGTTGGAACTTGAAACTTCAGAGTTAGGAGCATCGGCGTAAAGTCGCCTGTCTATCGGTTTTTATAAGGTGTATTTTGGAGAGTGTGCGCAGGAACTTCACAACCTGATACCACAGTCTACTTTTCTACCACCGGACCACTAGACGCCTGGAGGGCTTTCACCCCCATGTGGTTGACTTTCCGACAGTCCGTACCCAACGGTTTGTTGCGTTTGCTACGCACCGCTAGGGAGTGGAACGCTCTCCCTGCGTCTGTGTTTCCGGATACTTACAACCTTGGCGTCTTCAAGGCCAGAGTGAATAGGCATCTTCTGGGTAAGCGTGTACCACCATCGGCCTCGTCATCGCTTACCACCAGGCGAGACTGAGGTCAAACGCAAACCCATTTTAAATATAAAAAAAAAGTGATAAGAAAATCATTGTGCGAAAATTTCAACAAAATATATTTTTTCTTGAGAACTTTCTTGTTTTTGAAAAAAAAGACTTATTATTGAGTAAAATAACCATTCACAATTAATTTGATGTAAAAAAAATACTGTTAAAGGAATTTTTCATTGAGATATGCTAAAAAATCTGTTTCAAGGTAGAAATATTTTAATATTTCGAAAAAAATTGTATAACTTTAAATCCGTAAAATTTCGCTGAACATTTATTGTGTTATTTTGGTATCCCAGCTAACACCCCCTGCAGTATGTCGTACTATTTCCTCCATACCCTGTATAGATAGATATAGCTACTTAAAGTCTAAGTTGTGTCTAAGTTTAAGCCGAACACGCTCTATAAATCTCTGCCTTAGACTAGCCTCCACGTCATCATTGTAATTAATTTGTACCCAAAGTGGGTGACAAGCCTTAAATAAGTCAATAGGTCGGTTATTCCAGTGATGGATCGTCAAAAACCCAAGCAATTTATAGGTATGTTTCCGAGACAGACTGCAGATCGCGAACCGCAATACACAGACGGTAAGAGTACTAAAATAAAAATAAAAAAATCACATGAACACAAAGAAAGCTCTTTTATTTATTTATTTATTTCGCTTGCTTGGTTGCACCAAGTATAATTTTAACATAATAATTTTGAAGAAAAGTTCAGTTCCTCCTTATTTTCACTGCTTTCAATGATTGTGTTCTTATATTTTGCTTTGATATTTCATTTCACTCCGAAACAGCTTCGTTAGCAAAAGTCAATAATTTTAATACCTGCGTATCCTTCGGTATTGATGTATTAAAGGATACTTGTAAGTTGAAAGGAAAGCAAATATTTCATTTACTCAGTTCAAACACAAAGAAAACCTGCCCGGGGTTCACAAGTGCACTCTGAAGAATTATGGCCTCCAGGGGGTTCAAAAAGTCTTTATTTGGTAAAACATACATCTTCCTTTTATGTTGATAATAACCTCAGATCATCTATGATCTGAGATAATAACACATCGGAGGTCAAATGTTTCTTTGCCGTCAATGCAGTAAAATTAACTAAGGCTTTTTTAAAACAAAATCTGTACTTGAGTATAGATCTGAGTGACGTTTTCGTATGAACTGACGTTTTGAAATCTCTACTCAAGCACAATACACACACGGATTTGACATTCATCATGTCATCATGTCATGTCAGGTCAAATCCCAATACATTTTTTTACGCGAGCGATAATGTAAATATAAAGTGGCAACTCGTGGTAGACGTACAGATCGGTGCTTGATTACGATTTTAGAATACGGGCATAAGTTTTTTATTGAGGCCATATCTATTCCAAGTTGCAGCTATTTCCTATTGGTATTTATGTTGTTATGTACGTTGAATTTATCGGCTCCCGAACTTGAATCAAGACTTCAATTGAATTTGTACAACCTAAGTGGCGAAAGGCCTTCATGACACTCATCCTTCTACTAGTCCGTGACTCAACTGGTACTTTGGCTGCTGGACCTACTTCTACTGAAGAAAATGATTTAATTTCATAAAACATCTTAGATAAGCTCATCGAGGAGCTGTTGTTTGTTGTCTCTAAGGTATTTATTATATGGGCCAGTTATATTTTGTAAGATCAGAAATTGTAATTTCAGCTTGAAATAAATGATAACATAATACTATATTTTATTATTTTTATAAGTCAGCAGATCTGTTTAAGGCTGCGGTAGCTGCTTACGATGAGGCGGTCCGCAGTCTTTTCGCAACTGAGTTTGTGTATCAATTTAATATTGTCTCGTTCGTTTTAGGTTCGGGAGTCGATGGGGTTAACGTACTCGTATGTACATAAAAATGTAAAAACGTTACACGAGTAAGTGTTTTATTTATTATTTATTTATCCTTTATTGCACAGAGAAAAGTACAGTTGGCGGACTTAATGCTTAATGGCATTTTCGCGGAGGCGTCTCGTAAAAACCGGAATAAAATATACTGTTAATACAAAATACATAGGTACTTTTACATCAATTATACATATTATACATATATAATTATCATACATAAATTTAAAGATACATAGATACATACACTAAAATATCGTACCTAAATCTTAAAACGTTTATACCAAACTACAGCTTTTGTGTATCCTTACTTCAAGACCATGACAAGTGGTTTGTTGTCTGGCGAATATTATTTTTTTCATTTAATCATTAAAAGAGTACAATCTTTCTACTGATATCAGTGAAAAAGTAGGGAAAGAAGATATAACATTTAGGCTTGGGGTCGACTCGATCAAGTGGGCAACGCCATCTCTGTTTTTCGTGGGATATGTTATTGTACGCTGGCAGTGCGAGCAAGTCTATAGGTATTCAAAACAGTGCGAGTACGTAGTACATAATCTAACAGATGAGAGGGCAACGTAGACAAGAAAATAGAAATATACAAAAAAAAAAACAGTAAAACCGATTTAAAATCGTAAACATTTTTCTGGCAATAAAATATTGCTACGCTACGATTATGAATTCATTTTAGGAAATTTGAGTATACCTGTTTGTTCCACCCAGAAACTTTTTGTCACATACCTAATAATGAATAAGTAAGAAGAAAAATATTTGTCGAATAATTTTTTTCGATTTCTGTCTTTTACTTAAGTTTAATTCTCCACACGGAGAATGCAATAAGTACATTTCCACAGGCGATTACAGGAGCACGCCGAGGGCTCGGAAGCTGGTTGCATGTAATTAGGTCAGAATGGGGTCAAGGCTTTCATCAAGAGCTGCGAGTGTTCTTTCCCAAGCCTTAGCTGAAGGAAAATTAAAATGAAACTTCTGGATTACTAACTAGAAAATAAAGTAATAGAATACAACCTGACCCTTACAAATATAATTTGCAAACTAAAATTCCAACTTTTAGATAACTATGCTTACTAAATATTTTAGAGTTAGCGAATTAATTTGTAGGGAATAACGTGTATTTTATTTAACTTAACACTGAAATTCTAATACAATAGTTTTTCTTAAAAATTAAACGTGGGAGTGGAAAAAAGATTTCCCTCAATCTCCTGAATACATAAAAATAAGTGAGGAGATAAATCTAATAGCTGTCGAGTCTGAAGACGGCCGCTTCTAAAAATAGCCTTCTGATGTTGCCACATTTTACATGAAGATATGTATAATAAATATAACAGAATCCATGCTAATATAAATTTCACGTTGTCATTGTTATAGATCAGTTGTCCTACAAGTCGACCTCTTGTGTTACGAGTATTCTATTCATTTTGTTTCACCGGTATGGTACGATATTTTATTCGAAAAAAAATACAAAAAAGACCGAAACTTTGAATAACTTTATTTTTAGGCTTTAGGATAGAACAATACTTATAATATGATTTGAAACAAATACAGATTCATCACTCTGCAAGTTTGACAGACGGCGCGGGGAAATGCGCGCGCAGCCATCCGCCATCTTGAATTTTTCTCCCATCCCCATTTTACTGTGAGAGGGAGCTAGCTCGCAGGAGGTAACAGCTGTGAGCCCACCGCTCACCCTTGCCTCATCAAAGCTATTTTTATAATATCCTAATATTTTTGTGGAAGGAATACGCACATACGAGTTACTAAATACAGGATTTGTTGTGTGTCTGACTGTGCATACTAAATTACTAACAAGTGACAGTGAGTTACGAAATAACTACCAACTTATCGATTTTCTATGTTCGAAATTGCAAAAGTATCGGCGCTCAGTTTCACGGTGTGTTTGGTCAGGCTGGTTTTGTAAGGTTTAAAAAAGTTGGTAACGTACTTTAAGAATCACAAAATATACGAGAAATCGATAAACGCGTAAAACTCTGGCATTGCGAGTCTCGTGGTGTGGATGTGAAAGAGACAGGCATAGGCAGTGTTCTCTGCTAAAACACTGCTGAAACGATTTTCAGTTCAACAAAATATACGGTGTAAAATTAGTTTGTTTTAAGATTTGCTAAAGGAGAACTGACAAAAAGGTAAATATGCTTTGTTTTTAATACGTTAGCATGAACAAACTATAGTACCTAGCACAAAAAAATCTTCGTAGTTTGTCTCTACAATTTTTTTTCTGATCACTGTTATTATAGTACTTAGCTATTTTGAAATACGGATAAGTTGAATACCTATCACAGTCTTATCTACGAAAATGACTATTAGGTATTTTACCATTGAGGTTCGTGTGTTTGTGGTGAATCAATAGGGAATGTCTAGATTAAATCAACCATTTATGCATCATAACAGATTAAAAAAAAAGATAAATAGCCGTGAAAACTAAAAATAAGCAACATTTTCATTAGCAGTTTTGAAGTTTTTTACTTTTTTGTAACTGATTAAAACCTAACAAATCTTTGTAGACACTGTACAGTATCTACTCAGAATACCATATAGGTACTTGCACTTATTTAAGTACTTTATAAATAACACTGATTTATTTTATAAGCTTTGTTTTAAGAAAATATATATTTCTAATAACATTTTAATCTGGAGTGTGAGCCTAGTTTGTGACTGATTTCAAAGAGTATTATTTGACCCGCATATTCTGAGTGGTTTAGTTTCCACAAAACACGGCCACGCTTACAACAATAAATCAGGCAAGTGACGTAACCGCAATATACTCAATCCCCTTCATTATGTGTGGGGAGGGAGTGTCTTTCATCTCCTAATGATACGGCTACCATTTTGAAGGTTCTAAGCACATACACTTAGTGGCATAGAAGTACATCATTTTCTTTGTTTTGTAGATAGGAAATTCAAATATGTTGTACCTAAACAAAAATTGAAAATTACAAAATTTTTAACGATGCAAAACGTGATATAGAAATTTTGACGTTATTTAATGCGTTGGTATTTTTATTTAAACGGTCACCAACAAAATACTTGGAGATAGGTTATCATCCATATGGTTAAGGGTGTCCCTTCTGTTAACCTGTCTCCAAGTGTTGTGTTTGTGACAGGTTAACAGAAGGGATGAAAATGTATGCTTATATTTAGGTAAAAGCTTCCTTTATCAAAATCAGGTTTATAGTAGAAAGAAGCCATTTTACCACTAAACCATTAAATTACATTTATCCTTCAATCCTCTATCCTTCAAAAATTAGGGTACCTACAGACATACTGGTTTTAACTATTAAAAACTCATATCCAATCAGTATCAGGCAGGATATATTTAAACTGTTCCATCTAAATTAAACCTTGTTTCTTTTAAAACAAGAGTCTATCTACTTCCTTTCTAACGGAAATGATAAGGCGTCTAGCTGATAGGTATCTACTTAGTAAAAAAGAAGCAGTACAAACGAAATTGAAATGTAAAACGAGTATGGTAGAGTTTGCGCTTCCGTGTCGGGCTACAGGATATAGCGGTTCTCGAACACGTTTAACGATATTTTCTGTAGTCAAACAAAATGAATTGGCAATGGCGGTCGCAGTAACGGTTGCTTATCGTGTAGTAACAACATGGAACAGAACGAAGTTAACAAAAACAATAATGAAAGCAAACAAAATGAAGAGGTGACATAGTTTTTTTTATTGAGAGTTTCTTACTTGTTTGGGTGTGAATCTTACTAATATTATGAATGCGACAGTTTGTGAGTATGCATGTGTGTGTCTTTGTTACTTTTTCACGCAATAACTACTGAACTGATTTGATTGAAACTTTATAGCAATACAGCTTTCACATCATAATAACACGTAGGCTACAATTTTCAAAGATGATATGTAATTTGGCCAAAAATATATAAAGCTAAACCGTAATAAAGGATATTAAACGAATGTATATTCTCGATTTGCTACCGAAACATAAAACTAACTTATGCATTGTTTAGAATTCAGTGAACCATGTGTCACCAAATTCACACCAAGATCATCTGACCCCAAACTGCGCAGAGCTTGTAGTATAGTTAAACATTGAATGTAATAATTCGGAATGAATTTTAATTTTCACTTTTTGGACGGAAGTAATTTATTCATTATAATGTTGTTAGTGAAATTTAAATATATTTTTTACAAGTTCATAAAGGTAAATTATTATAAAAAAATTACCTTTATGGTCTCTTGTGAATATGAGAATTTACATAAGGAAAGCAAAAATATTTAAGTTAACACAAGTGTTTGCTAAAGAGATATGCAAAACAGAATAGAACTTTAATACATAGAAAGACATTTTTGAAATTAAAAGCAAGCTATTTGATTTATTTTTCTCCTCCTTCAGCTTATTCGTATCGTCAACAAGTGATTCTTAGTGTATCCATAGCAGTTTTCCGTCAAGTTTGCTTAAAAAAATATATTTTGTTCTTTATAGATGGCTGGTGGCGGAGATCCAAAATGGCAGAAGGACGCGGCAGATCAGAACTTCGACTACATGTTCAAGCTGCTCATCATAGGAAACAGTTCAGTAGGAAAAACGAGGTAGGTTAAAAAAAAAAATCTGAAAGAGTAAAAAACGTTTTCTTAATCCGAATCTTTTTATTCGGCACAAATAACTTATGAGGCCAGAAAAGTTTTGGGTTGCCCACATAAGCAAGTCGGGCGGAAGATATAGTCAAGGGCACCGAATTCCCCTGGATAACATAACATAATATAAATAATCTTTATTGCACAAACAAACAAATACAACAAGTTATACAGTAACTAGACATTAAATGTACAATTTAAGCGGTCTTATCGCTATAAAGCGATCTCTTCCAGACAACTTTTTAAAGAGAGACTTGTTTAATAAAGAACGGGTAAGGCTGTGCAGAACAAAGAATAAGTAAGAGATATTTAAATGATAAACTAAATGAATGGTGTTACTTACATAAAATACATATAGGTATTGTAATTGGATCACCTGTTTCCGTTTTTTAAGAACTGAAAAATAAAGGTTGCAAGTTTTTCTTTATTTCTCTACATTATTTAAGTGTATTTTATACATTTTGAGGTTCCATATAAAGTCCATTTTATTATTTTAAACAATAAAACAACTGATTCAAAAAATAGTATATTTGTATATGCAAGGTGCTCTACCTATCCGTTACATTTTAGTTTATGCACGATTACGAGCAGAGTTGTCGAATGAAACCGACTCCGGGGTTGCTTTGACTTGGCAACAAAAAAATATTTTAGCTATTCAGTAGCACACATGATTGGAAAAGATCGGATGATCGGATTTGGAAAGTTGCGTCACTTCTTTGCCACAATGCCTGAAGACCAAGATGTTTGATCAGTGCGTCCTACCGGTCATGACATACGGAGCCGAGACGTGTAACCTGACAGTGAAACTAGCCCACCGATTACACGTCACTCAGAGAGCTATGGCAAGGTGCACGTTAGGAATCTCGTTAAAGGACAAGGTCCGGAACGAGATAATCCGGCTAAGAACCAGAGTGACTGACGTAGTCCAGGAGTGTAGCGAACTGAAGTGGTAGTGGGCTGGTCACATCTGTCGCAGAACCGATGGTCAGTGGAGTAGACGGGTTCTCGAGTGGAGACCACGACTCGGCAAGCGTAGTGTTGGACGTCCACCGGCACGTTGGACCGACGACCTAAAGAAAGTGGCTAGTAGGGACTGGATGGCAAAAACGGGAGATCGGGCTTTGTGGCGCGCCCTGGGGGAGGCTTATGTCCAGCAGTGGACTTCTATAGGCTGAAAAGAAAAGAAGAAGACACATGATAGATGCTAATGCGAGATAAGGAGCACGCCTGTGTTTGTGTGTGTTCAATTGTTTTTTGTGTCTGTGGGTATCAGAAAAATTTTGCCTCGAAAATATTCACATCTACATCGTATTTTACTAAGGGGATTTAATGGTACTACGGCATTCTTACATTTTTGCGGTATTTGTTAACTGCTATGTTAACAATTTTAAGTTTTTTACTATGGTTTTTCTTTTATATCTCATTCTTTTCGTCATTCATTGACCTGTTTTATGTGACTAACCTTAAAGGCTGTCCTAGTAAAACTCATATTAAGCGTCAATTCTGTAAAATTTCCGTTCTTTTTTCGTCGGGTGTTAAAAATATTACATGGCGTAGTAACATTTATGTAAAAACTTTGAAATTACTTTGGACTTCCGACAAAGAGGGTATAAATAAGCTTATGCGAACATCTTCACATGAAAAGTATCTTGATACTTGAAAGATTTACCGCCTTGTTTCGGAACCAATCTTATTAATACTGCTTTTGAATATTTTGTAGAAACATTTTTTCTTAAGTATTTTATTTTGAACTTTGTTCGTAAGCAAATATCGATACCATCACGACTATAAGTAATCCGGTCAATTTCAAAATCCGAGGTTACAATAATTCACACCCAACTCAAATTTGGTAGGATTGTTCAAAACACTATCATGAATGAAATCTAAAAAGTCCTCATCGATCAGACAGCTGAAAAAAATATATATTCTGGGTCGAAGGTCACAAACACGAGTTCGTCGCGGTTTTCAGCAAATCGGTGAGTTTCATTACTAAATTAGTTAAGACAAAATTGTAGATCAGATTAATAGCTATAAAAAATGTCCAATTACTTTTTTCCTTAGAGCCACTGTTTCTGACATAGGTATAACGATTCAAAAAGTTGAAAGAGTTGTTATCGCCATAATATATTTATACATAGTATGACATAACTTACGTATTATTAGCTCACTTATCAAATGTGGTTACAAAAAAATTGGACTGTTTTGTTCTCTAGCATGTAGAAATTGTCAAGGTCGGTCGTGCTCCAATGTTGAATCACCAATAGTTGAGGATTCGTTTGATACCAACGAGGAGACAAAAGAAGACAGAAGAAAAGGAAGCAGAAGTATTAGAGAATAATTATGAATCAGACGAAGAAATTCCTCAATTTTTTTTAATTAACACCGCTTTTATAATTTTCAAGCCATGCCATATCTTTATTTCAAAAGTTTCAAATTGAACAGAATCACAACAAATCCGTGGAATAGGCCCCTACCGGGGCAAAATCACGGTAAAAAAAGGCACTTAGTACACTACCTCATAGGTGGCGTGGAAACTGTGCATATGACGATTACACCTCTTCCAACTTTTTGAATGATTATATCTCAGTAACAGTGGCTCTAAGAGAAAAAGAATTAAGACAATTTTCATATTTATCTGATCCACGATATTGCTTTTGCTAATTTTATCATAAAACTTACCGTTTTGCTGAAAATCACGAAAAACTCGTTTTCGTGACCTTTGACCCAAAAATATTTTTTCCAGGTGTAGAATCGTTGTGGACTTTTTGGATTTCATTTAAGAAAGTGTTTTGAACAATCCTACCGAATTTGACCTGGGTGCGAATTATTGCAACCTCACCTCTATTTTTTGGTCTAATTTGACCGGGCTTCTGTATCCCAAACGGAGTAGTCAGACGCAAATGAATGTTTTGACTTTCTCACCGGAGATGGGAAACAACGATAAAAATCAAGGCAACCCGGATAACGCCGGAAGGCTTAACGCCTACCACGTTGAGTTCTAATACCATCGGTAAAAAGTGGGCTTCTGAGTGTTTCGTTCACCATGATGGCAACAGTCACTTGCCTTTGACTACCCACGGATATAGTCGTGATGGTATGTTATGTTAGTAAAGTAAAATCATTTATTTGCAACGAATACAATTAAGTTAACATAAAACTAGACACAGTATTCGACCTGCATGCTGGTGTTCAAATTATTGTTATACTAACGACAAACATGTTTTGTGTAGTAATTTGATCCATGATGTAAGCTTCGCTTATTTTGATCTGAGAGAGCTGTTTGAGGTTTTTCTAAAAGTTTGATACCGAACTCTAAAAAGGGTTTCCGCATTTTAACCTCTCCTATTGTATTACACCTCCTGTACATTGTTCCAGCTTCCTGTTCCGATACGCAGACGACTCGTTCACTTCGGCCTTCGTCTCCACGGTCGGCATCGACTTTAAGGTGAAGACGGTATTCCGGCACGACAAGCGAGTGAAACTCCAGATATGGGTACGACCAACTTTTTATCTGCTCAGCAAAGTTGACATTTCTATGTATCTAGCACAAGGACTCCGGAATTGCCAATTATAACTTTTTCTTTCTTGTCTAGGCTAACAAGATTATCTTACAATAAATGAGAGAAATGAGATGGATCGGGTAACTTGATTTGAATATTTGTACGAGTTGTTTTTTTTTGATAAACGAACTTACGGGTTGCCATAAATAGATATGTGTAAACATCACTATTATAAACAAGGTAATACAAACATCTGAGACAAATTTGTCTCATCAACAGTGCAGAAATCAATTCTGCCACTCTTTTATGCGTCGACCTGCGCTAAATAATCATTGCGCTAAACGGGATTGGTCCGCCTAGTTTATTAATTTTTAAATAGCTGGTAAAATATAATTCTAGCTATACCTACTAGGCTTCCTAAAAGTGTTTCTTTTCTATTCAGTTTCTTGAAGTAAGACTACAAGCAAAAATTACGAAGTTTCGAAAATTTCTGGCACACAATAAGTAGTGTAATATGAATTAGGTTTCGTGTATTTTGTAAAATAAGCCTTTCAAAGTCTACATCTGGACATAAACCTCCTCTATAGAACGAGCAGGCGGCATTGGGCCATATTATGCATTCAATCAAAATTATGAATAACAAATGATGTTTAGAATACCAAAAATCAACATTAATTCCTAACTCTAAAGGTGTCATAACGCCAAAAGCGTCTTTTTTGACGTCTTGAGTTTCTTTTTTTAAATAAACGCCTAAATCATCTTTTAACGCCCAAACATTCACGCTACCGTGTTCGCACGAGCGGGAGTAGTGGTTTTCATCCTTCAAATATGGTATCAATAGAAATAAGTTTAACTTGTTCAGGCCTGTATATTGCCAAACGACTTAAGTCTCAATGATTGAAATTATGTAATCATTACTGATAGTTACAAAGTAAGCAGGTATGGTAAATAACCAATGAGGCCATGTTTGGACGCTTTGTTTCATTCAATAGCAGCAAACCTCTTCAGTTATATTCGTAGCATTTGTAACAATGCACACTTAGGATACAATACTCGGTCGATCGTGTTCCAATTCTGCCGTTAGAGACATCAAAGCGTCACTACTTGATCTATTTTCAAATAACACGCGACGTTCACTTGTGGAAATTTCAATAATGCCTGCTGCTCTTTTCTGAATATTTTTTTCAGCTTGGCCTTTTTTCCATTGAGAGTTTTTAATTAGTTTAACCTACTAAGTTCCCTGGTATTTGCAGGACACAGCTGGTCAAGAACGGTACCGTACCATCACTACGGCGTACTATCGAGGAGCAATGGGCTTCATACTAATGTACGATATAACTAACGAAGAGAGCTTCAACAGTGTTCAAGATTGGTAAGTTTTTGTTGTTTAATATTGCAAAAATTAAGTTCTTTCGGGGCATTGCCAAAGTATTTTAATAAACAAAAATGAAGTCGAAAAATATCTAGATCAGTTAACACCAAAAATTCCTACTAAAACCCTGAGTTAGGCAGATAAAAACATATTTAAATATTTTTATTTAAGAATACTCAATATCAACACCTAATAAACATAAAACAACTACAAATGCACAGTTCCTCACTCTATTTATTGTGTCAGTCCCGATCTGCGTGCTTGCTAATAGGATTTAGGATAACAGTTTAAAATGTCTTCAATTCACACAAAAATGGCATCATACTTAACTAAGTACCCAAATCTGTTCTAATTTCCATACAATGAGTGGATTAATACAATCTTGCATAAAACAAAAAGATTTTTTATTAAATACTTTATTCAGTCATGAAAGCTAAATGTGACTGCTTTCCATAAAGAACAACACTAGTATATTCAAACGTCAAAGTTCGCCTTACATCAAAACAATAATTGACTAAACAATTGCCTTATAAAGATAAATCCATTCAACTATATAATCTAACTATAATCCTAATCAACAGGAACACTTCAAAAACTATTTATCCTTCATAAATATACAATTCATCATCTCCGCTCCGTCTTTATTCGTTGAGGTAGGATTCGAAAAAATTCTATAAATCACCTTTAATATTGGATAAAACTAAGGAACATAAAAACAGCAACGCTTCAGCAAAATAACGTTAAAATAAGTTTCAACAGCATTACCGTACTTGTCAACTTTACATCTGGTTCTCACGGCCACTTTCCACCAGGCGAAGAAAGGTCAGCTTGAAGTGCACAATATTCAAATACTTTTTTATTAATTTCAGGGTTACCCAGATAAAGACATATTCATGGGACAACGCGCAGGTCATCCTCGTCGGCAACAAATGCGACATGGAGGAAGAACGCGTCGTGAGCGCTGAGCGCGGGAGGCAACTGGCTGAGCAGCTCGGTGTTGAGTTCTACGAGACGAGCGCTAAAGAAAACATCAATGTTAAGGTAAGAAATTATTAAATACGTGCATGATGTTTAAGTAACCTTTGTAAGTAACAAATGCTATATAAAAAAAGCAGAACATAAAAGGCGACTGACTTGAATTCTTGAACACGAGCCAGCAGGAGAGAAATAGACAATAGATATAGTAAGTAAGTAAGTAAAATATTTATTTGGTACAGGTACATACAATTTTTAAAAATAAAAATTACAATTTAATAAAATCTATACCGAAAAGGTCTCCGCTCAGCATGATGACAGGTCTAGGAATGATTTGACGAGTTCACGAAATATCAAATAAAAATTAAAGGAATTCGGTGACACTGCGTGACAGACAAAATAACTCAACGAATCAGTTATTAAAATAAATTCAAACAAATACGGTTGGCAAACCTCATATAGGGGGCGGAATGTTGTTCTAACACTTTGTCGCAGCGTACTAAATGCAACCACGAAACGCAGCTGTCTTATGTGTAGAAAATACTAAACGGTCACGTACACGGGACCCACTGGGTGAACTTCAGTTTATTATACAAATATGGTGGACTTTGGTTGGCAATTACATCAAAAAGCAGTACAGAGAAGTGAAGATCGGGCCGAGACTTCATGTTCATCAGATCACTTTTGTTCAGCTATGGCGTTACATGAGCTCTACGGGGAATTGGGAAACAGAATCTCGCGCAGAATTTTGGACTCGTTAAATTTGCTTTTTCGTGCGGGCCAGTAAGCATTTACCAGTTACGACATATAAATATAGGAATGAAGACGATCCACGCAGATAAAAAGTCCTGGAAGAAATAACGCGAAATTAATTGAGCTGAGGCTGAAAAGCTTGACATTGACTTCTAACAAGATGAACTAAGATCTTGCGTGAACTCAACGTTAAAAGCAGTGTCTTACCTTGTTGAGTTCAATGCCAACCAACTGCCAAGTACCAGCTGGATGCATTCAACTCAGTGGATCAAAGGGCTAGGAGACTCATAGGCGACGGTGAGCTCGTTGTAACCAAACTTCAGAGTTTGAAGCATCGTCGTGAAATAGCATGTCTATCGGTTTTTTATAAGGTGTATTTCGGAAAGTTCGTGCATGAACTACAGACACTCTCAGAACATACTTACACACCACCCTATACATTCTACCACTGGACTACTATATGCCAGGAGGGCTTCCACCCCCATGTGATTGACTTTCCAGGAAACCGCCGCACCGTCCTGCGTCTGTGTTTCCGGATACTTACAACCTTGGTATTTTCAAGGTCAGAGTGAACAGGCATTTTCTGTGTAAGTGTGTATCACCATCGGCCTCGTCATCGCTTACCACCAGGCGAAACTGAGGCCAAACGCAAACCCATATACTCGTTGAAAGTGGTTCTTGTAATAAAAACTACTAAATGAAACACGGGCTTATGTATTCAAGTTCAAGTTGTATTAAGGCACAGACGGACCATGGACCGCAAACTTCAGCTGCTTATCTATAAATCGTTATGATAGTGATTCCAAGCGTGGCAACACCGCGGCCTGTTCAGGCCAAGGAGTTCACACGTACTAACATTTCAATGCTATAGAAAAAAATATATTGTTGCTGGTCGTCGAGGCCCATAAGACATCAAATTCTCGAATTCGAGTGTGGAAGTGACTGAAGCCTCCTTTTCGCTAGCCGCAGTGTCGTTTGCCTTCGCAGTCTGCAGCCCATCTTGGACTTGCACCTTTAGTGTACAGGCTGACACGAAACGACTCAACTAATTTAGTATGAAATAAAATATCAGACTTATTGTTATTATTAATTATTGGTATTTAGTTATAGATAGCAAACAAAAATTTATTTTTAAATACGCCATTGCTTTCGTGACGGCCATTTCGTTGGCAGCACTCCTCGAACCGATTGCGAACTATATTGAAGCCTTTTTTCAATAAGTTGTCAAGGAATGAGTCTGATCTTCTCTTCAATATTCCTCCTTAAAGCAGCTAAATTTTATTATAATCTACGAATAGAAAACCGAGCTGCAGGCTATCAGCACGCTTGCCACTACCGTCGAACGAGCGAAAAAATACCTTAAAATGAACGATTTCTTCGTTTTTCATTCACGCAAATGGTGCGGGTGTTAGGCGGTAATAATGGATCAATTCCTTTATGGTCAACAGGCAGTATTCGAGAGGCTGGTAGACATAATCTGCGACAAGATGTCCGAAAGCCTGGACTCGGAGCCGGCCGTGCTGGCGGGCGGCGCGCGCGGGCAGCGCCTCACGGAGCAGCCGCAGGGCAGCTCCACGCCCAACTGTAACTGTTAATACACTGGCATTTAATGTTTGCTGTTGGGATAAGAGATTTTCAGTGAAATTGACTCAGCTTTTTATTCAGTAGGTCGTAGACAGGAGCTACACGCCACTTAGTTTTTAAATGAAGGAAATTGAAATAAAATAAACATCATTGTCCCAGATATCAAAATTTACTGGTTAATCAATCATTGACAAAATTAAAACCAATGAATAATCATGTTATAATAACAAGTGAAATTAAATAATCATACAAATAATCGTTAGGTAAAATTATAAATGTTTCAAACGTAAAAAATGTAATTTGTTTTTTTGTCAATTTACAGGATAGGTACCAAGTTTTCTTCAAATGACAACTAAGTGGCATGTTGCTCTTCTCAGGCCCTTTATGTGTTTTAACTTTTCTCTATTAATTCCAAAAAGTCACAGTCAAGACTGTATTGCTGTCTTATAATTTGCAAACTAAAAAACTTAGTGAATCATTGCAATACAGGTTCCCAAAATATTCTAAGTAAAACGAGAAAAATTTATAGAATAAAAGCCAAGTAAATTTGCCTGAAAATCTCTTTTTTCAATATCGTGTACCTCAATCCCGATAATTCATTGGAAGTATGCATTTTAGACGACATTCCCAAGTCAACCTATATTTGGAATTAGGACAATGAACTGCATTTCGTTATCTACTTAATAATAAGTGTAGTACCTATTTTTATCTTTACGCAAATGTAACGAGATACCGAGCTAAAATGGCGTAGCCATGTTATCAGAGCGCTATTCCAACTTCATATTTTTCCTGTCTGTTTAGGTCCGACAAAAATATCGGCAAATAATGTTTTCGGGTTGGGCGCGTTCACAGTAAACAGTAATCCCATTTCACCCCTGTCATTATATTTCACTTTCACGCCAAACAGAATTATTTCGATCTCATCTCAAGAAATTACTTTTCTTATCTACCTTCACCGATTTTTATCCGAAAGTAGATTTCGCCACTTTTTCTTATTTCGTTGATTTGTAAAGTATTAAAAAAGGTTCGCCTCAGCACTGAAATCTAATATATGTTGTTTATATTTACATCCTCCATCCAGCAACAATTTTACGATAAAGTTTGTAATGTAATTATAATGCAGGCTTGCCACTGAGTAAGCTACGACATTGTGGCTCGGTGTAACGGTAATTATTTAATTTAATACTTATTAAAGTTTAATTCTTTATGGTAATTTATTAACGATAGTATTCTTGTGCAGTTCTGACCAAATTATTTTGATGATTTACAATTTTATAATTTTCTACATTAACTTAAATTTCAGCCATAATTTAATCGTTATGATGTCAAGCATAAAATATGTTAAGAAAATTAAATTGAACGTTGTTAAACTGGTTTAACAATAAATGGAAATTGTGTATTAGAGCTATTGATTCTATTAAGGTGTTAGGTGACTATCTATCTATAATATTGCGAGCTGGAGTAGGGATCTGATTCTTCTAATAGTTGTTAATATTATATTCTTATTAATGTACTTACGAGTAATTTTGTTGTATTATTTACGCTTACAGTTTTGATTATTGACATGTTTAGAGCATATTATTAACGTTTACAACGATGGTACATTTTAAATTCAAATTAATAAGATTTCCAAGATCGAATAAGTGATGAACTTAATGCAAGGTTTGGTCTGTTTTATTGACTAATGTTAGTTCCATCTAGAATCTCGGACCAATACTTTAGACATTCCAGATTGAGATACCACTTGAATTGCGCAAATACACTGTATTCTCATAGGCAACTGAAACACCTGATCATCTTGCCGTAAGGAACTTAATTTTTTATAGCCAAATTACAAAAATATAGAAATACTAAAAAGAAATGATCTTTGTAAAAACAAAAACCTTACCTAAGTTTTCATAATTCACACACGATAACTTTTTGTTATTCCAAATGTTTCTTAGCTATAGAGTCTTAGCGATCGATTTATACTGGCTGTGTGTTTGGTTTTTGTATTTTGGGTTCAAGAAATAACCTTACCTTTGGGGCATCTGGTTTATTAGAGTTAAACCAGGAGAATACATGTAGTGTGTGCACATTAGGCAATTATGATTTTTTTCCTGCTTATTAAACTAGTTCTTATACTTGATTACTATTATTAAATAAGGTAGTTAACCTATCGATATTTGTCGTTATTTGTTGGCGTAATCTATATGTATCTTGGCGTTATATTAATGTTATCTTCAGTGTTACTGCATGTAGTGGTGTTATTATCGCTTCAAATAAACATGGCCTGCAAAATTCAATGTCCTAAACTGGGTATTGTCTGTAACTTTACCTATAATGTTTGTAAATACGTTTACGTGTGTATAAATAAACAATTGTATAGTATTATATCTACCTATATAAACCAGTCTGTATTCTTGTTACCTATTACGCTATGTTAATATCTAACTATAGGTGTTTATTTAATCACAGTCGTTAGGGTAAGTAAAAATATTGTAACTAATGTTTAATTTCAAAACATCATCACAGTACGTTTTATCGAGTAAAAATTATATTATTCTACGTGCACCCTAGAGACGGGCAGCACTAGATTTATTATCTGTAGACGACATAGACAATACAATTTATATCAAATTCTGTTGAAACATGAGCACATTATATTTTTAGAAACTAATTATTAGGTAGAATTAGTTAAGATATGTGTTGACATCTGATGAATGAGACATAACAGTGCCCTGAGTGTGAGTTTCTGTAACTACGGCATTGATGGAGGCTATTTACAAAAAATACTATACATTTACAGGGCGTACAAAGTAGTCACAGGTTTACATAAGGGCACCTTATGTTGCCGATATGAAACCCATTTTGTAATAGTTTTGTAAAGTTTGATGTGAACGCCTTCAAGAAGTATAGAGATCAACATTCTGAAGTTACGAACTTCCGGAATTACTTCCTTAAATGCTTGTTTGAATCGACCCATATTCATGAAAACCGTTGCCCAAAATTTAACACAGTTTGGCAGTTCAAATTGTGTTAAACAAAGCTTGTGCTTTCCAGTTAATTTTCGTAACAGCAAAAACTTACACTCGGCACTCAGATATACGTACGCTCTATAGTCGGATACTTAAGACTTATCTGATGTCGCTTCATATAGATATTTACAACTATGTACCTTGAAAGTTAACAAGTTTATGAATAATACTTATGACGCCAAATTTGTTGATACAGAATATTGATATTGAAAACAATGGTAATGAAATATTTCAAATATTGGCTGTATGGTTAGTAAGCTTACTTCGTTTTGTACGCTGTTCAAGTTTGAGCTAATTTCAAAATTCGATTGTATTAGAACCAAAAAGAGTCATTGGACTTGTTTATAATGTCAATTTGACGAAATCAATTAAATGATGTGAACATTACGCCACAAAAAACGGATGGATATGAAGATCTTAATCATTAAAGCTATGATTTCAGTTTTTTTTATTTTTTATTATTGACCTACTAAGCGAAGTTTAAATGTTGATAGACCATTGTATTGTCTTATCCGTTATCGTCCCTGTAAATTTAAAAATCTTTCTACAAGAATGTATACAGGGATAACTTTAGAATACTGTTTTTTCATTATTTCGATGCTAAATTTGATGTTTAGTAGATACTAAGTTCCTAAATGTGATGGGTGAAATATGCAATTTTTGATTTTAATAGTATGCCAATTATGACGATGTGATTAACTTGCAGTATTAACAATGTTTTCAAAAATAAAACTGTCTACCAGCAATTTGAGCTTATTTTTAGTTACATCAAGCTTATTTGTCTCTTAAGTTTGATGTTTAATGATATAAGATCTCAGGTTTGTTGGTCGGTCTAGCTACAGAGAACTATTGTGTGACAGGCTTATACACAAGTTGTAATTGTAGGAGTATTGTACCTAGAAGTGTTTGTGAGTCCTTTAGGGGGCGCGAAGAAGCATATCGTAGTGACGGGCTTTAGGTAGAGTGTTGTTTAGCAGAATATAGAACCTTCACAACTTACGTATTTTTTTAACTTAATCTGAATAGTTTTTTTCTACTAAATTAAATTTGGTCCAGTCCCTTGCCATGTCTGGCAAACGTTTGGCAAGCTTTAGCTCACTAAAAGCGAAATTTAAAATCGATTAGCTGTCCTCCGTGGATAGACTGTATGTTATAATATTGTTGTGTGTTAAATAAAGGAATAATTTAAAATACACCCATGTAAAAGATTCACGAATATATATTATAACATATTAACTTTTGTTTCCTTTACTTCACCTACGTGCGTATAAGATAAGTCTGCATGCAAAAAAAATATTAAGTATTTGTTTGTTTGCCGATTACTAAAAAAAACTTGAATAAACATACGCACAGTTTTACAGATTATAATGTTTCATAAAGCAGAATTCCACGATATCAATAGTATTATTCTGATGAAATATCATCTTTCAACTAAAGGTCATAATGACACTTCCTTCTTTGTGGAGTAAGAATAAATGCAAATGCCATCTTCGCAAAAAAGTCCTACAATCTTCGATAGCTATAAGTATAATAATTTCGATAACTTCGATAGCTCAGTTGGCAGAGCAGCCACTTCGCAGGATTGTAGAAAGGCGTGGGTTCGAGTCCCGCTGGAGCCCTTTTTCTAGTTTCAATCTTGGATAAGTTGTATAAGCATTTTTTTTGAGATGCATAAGTTTGAAACTGGTACTCTTGGCAATAACTTGAGAAAACTACTAGGCTGTTTACCTAAACAGCAATAAAACAAATGAACTGAACTCAAAAACATGACATTTTTAGTGTACCATGAGAAAGAAAAATAAGTGCTCAGTACTTGGTAGCAACGTTATATTTTCCTCAACTACTCGTACAAGGCAAGTGAACTAGGTCAAACCATAAAATCGATTGGGTCAAGGATGTGGCACATCACATTGCATGTTGTAAGACAGTCCTTATACTACTACTGACTCTCATGTAGACTTTTTAAAAGGAACAATCAATGTATTTAATACTTGATGTTAGGATAGGAATACCAAGTTAGTTTTAGTTTTTCTACTAAAATAATATCAAAATCGTTGATCTCATTTCTAATTTGATAAAACAACATTATTATGATTGAGTTGATACGTTAGCGCCATCTACATCAATAGACAGGTGATTTTGTGGTATAAAAATGTTTGCTATCAGAAGCAATAGGTTTTGCTTTTGATATTTAGTTTTACGAATTTTAAGTAAAAGCAATGCAATGCTAACAGTATAGATGGCAATGTTAAGTTATTTTGAATGAATGGCAAAGTTAGGTTAAACAATACCTTCAAAATGTCTAATAGGACACATAAAGCTCTACCAAGATTTAAAGGGGGTGGGTATTTAATTTGTCATAGCTCCACGTATTTTTTAAGAACATTGTTATATTCGTTAAATTTGAATCTACCCTAGATGGTTTTGATATTTGGTATTTCATTAATGTTTTAAGTATTAATTAGATATTTTATTAAATTTTCACAAAAGAATAGTTTGTTTTTAGGCAGTGGAAAATAATGTATGCAGTAGTATCAACTGATTTTAAAAAGTTTTGACGGAATAAGTCACACTAGTTTCGCGTGTTAATTATTATTAATGGTTGAGGTTATGTATGACAAAATAAAGTTATTAAGAGTGTATCCCGAAATAAATTTGAGTTAGAGTTGGTTCATTTGGGACGTACAAATGAAAGTTTTCGAGAGCAGTCGAAACGAGTTTCTCCGCTAGGCCAATTGTAATCCCAAACTGGTGAAAAGTAAAATAGATTTCACTTTCTGCGTAGATAAAAACAACAATGAGCACGCTGGCTGATAACAAATTATTATACTTTTAAAAAGTTTTTAGTACGTAACAAGGTACGTAAGTACTTTTGTTCTATTAAATTTTAAAAGTTGGGGTTTTATCCTGTTGCAATATACACTCCTTAGGCTATGGGCGATCTGCATAAGGCATTTATCTCACGAGATAGCAGTAGCACAGCAGCAGAACTGTGCCACCATTTCAATTCCTATCACCTGATGTCGATCATTAAAAATGAGAAGGTAATAAAAAGAAAAAGGTTTTATTTTCACTTAATTGTATTAAATTTACTTAGATATAGTAAACAAAGCAGATACCTATATTGACAATGAAAGGAAAATTCGAAAGAAGCTATGCTTGTATCTGTAATTATGTTTGCAGTTCGATATCGTTAGTCGATATCTATATAATGTAGAATAGGGTGGAGCGAAAAAGTGTTTTTTAATCTTGAAGTTCCTGTACTATAAATCAATGACCCATATTCAAAGAAGTACTTGTATAAAATTTCAGCAGAATTAATAAATATCTTCAGCTTGAAGTTTTGGAAAAAATGTAAATTAGGATTTCGAATGAGCGTTAAAAAAATGATTTTGGGAAGTATTGTGCAAAATATGTAACTCAAATACCAACTAAAACTAACTAGAAAATATGAAAAGCACGTGATTAATAACTATATTTCAAAATCTTGAATGACCCACATCATCTCTATTTTGGCTAAAATGCTGAGATTTGGTATTAAAAAGTGGTGTGTATTATGGTAAGAACGAAACCAACACTTGTTTCCGGTCCGCAGACAAAAATGGAAGCATCTGTTACAGTTACAAGCTTCAGGCACCTTTCTACTGCTTCAATGTGGCAAGGATAGGATACTTTTCTATTTGTTGTAAATTCTCTCCTGCGGAATCATGAAGGCGCTTGAAATTCCTGTGACAGACGTCGCAATATTTAATGCCTTTGAAGGCTCTGCTATCTTCTCTGTCGCCCAGTAAATTAAATCACAATAATTAGACGGTACGACTCATAAGTTCTGGAAGGTGGAATTCGCGTATTTACTTTCCTCTGGACTCTATTCTGGCTCTCCGAAAAACCAACCGTCTGAAGTGTGCCGCTTTATCTTTTAACATTACCAACAACATATTTTCAGGGTGAACAAAGACGGCATTCCGTTTTATAGTTTTTCGAACCATGTTTTTCAGCTCGTCTCGCAAACAAGGACACCTTTTGACCATATTGATCAAATAAATCCGGCCATATTTGATAATGGTTTGGTCTTGATGTCAAACCAAGTTTTGAGGGTTGAGATGGGTTTGATACTTACAGTTTGTAGCCAAGACTTTGTTTACGCTTTCTCCCTATGCGGTCAGAAAAACTGTTAGCGTCTTTTGTCCCACCGTCAAGATTGGAAAACAAATGGCAAAATGGCAGTTCATTACCATGCAAAAAACAAACAAACAATTTCAAAGGTTGACCCAGGTGTTTTTCTAGTTTCCCCCCCATGAGCCTTCGCCTTGTCGTGGCGGGGGGGCTTAGTACTGGTGGTAGGTGGAACCACCGGGAAGCTAAGAGGGCTCAGGCATGGCAGTGCGGTGGACTTCTTACCCACCCATTGCCTGCCGCCGGGCGTGGTGGTGGTATGGTGCTACCACTGCCCGCCCAAAGGGGCGCCCACGGGCGCAGCGCTTTAGGGCGCGAGGTGGGAGCCGCGGTGCACAACCGTTTGGAGGGGGCCAGTGATCCGCGGCTGGCCCCCCCTGTGCACTGCGGCTCGGCGGGGCCGCACCGCCAGATGTGGCAGCGGATCCACCTTTTAGGTGGATCGTGGTTGCGGACCTAGTAGGGTCCGCGTACGGTGGGAGCCAGCGGGCGTGAGTACGGGGGTGCTTTTGCCCGCAATGCACGGCTTTCACCGCGACGGCGGAAGTACCTGCGTGCTCCAGGTACTTCCGTGGCCTCCCCCCTTCATTGGGGGGTCGGCTGGAGGGGGCCCCAATACGGGGAAGCACTGGCGGCGGGGCGTTGCGAAACTTTTTAGGGACCCCGCCTCGCCGCTGAAGTGTTGAGGTCGAGTACCGTGGGGTTTTAGTCGGTAGAAGTCCGACATAACCTCGTCGTTCCCCCGAGCGACGAGGTATCCATGAGGATTTCCCCACGATAATTAAAAAAATAATAATAATAATAATAAAAAAAAAAAGGTGTTTTTCTAGTTTGCCCCTATGAGCCTTCGCTTGTCGTGGCGTTGGGGCTCAGTACTGGTGGCAGGCGGAACCACCGGGAAGCTAAGAGGGCTCAGGCATGGCAGTGCGGTGGACTTCCCACCCACCCACTGCCTGCCACCGGGCGTGGTGGTGGTATGGTGCCTACCACTGCCTACCTTAAGGGGCGCCCACGGGCGCAGTGCCTTAGGGCGCGAGGTGGGAGCCGCGGTGCACAAGCGTTCGGAGGGGGTCTGTGATCCGCGGCTTCCCCCCTCTGTGCACTGCGGCTCGGCGGGGCCGCATCGCCAGATGCAGCAGCGGATCTACCTTTTAGGTGAATCGTGGTTGCGGACCTAGTAGGGTTTTGTAGGGTCTTGTGTCGCGGGTTTGAGTACGGGGGTGCTTTTGCCCGTAATGCACAGTTTTCACCGCGACGGCGGAAGTACCTGTGTGCTCCAGGTGCTTCCATGGCCTCCCCCCTTCATTGGGGGGTCGGCTGGAGGGGGCCCCAACACCGCAAGCACTGGTGGCGGGGCGTCGCAAAACTTTTTAGGGACCCCGCCTCGCCACTGAAGTGTTGAGGTCGAGTACTATGGGGTTTTATATAGTCGGTAGAATTCCGACAAAACCTCGTCGTACGAAACCACGATAAAAAAAAAGATGCCGTCTTTGTTTCCTGTGTTCACAGCAGCTGCATCGCATCATCCTATTGCTACCGAATTTACACTTTTCTTCAAAATGAAACGAAAATCACATTTTTCTTGTTAAAACTCAAGAATATTCTTCTCAATTGCAGTTGCTGTCCCATAATCAACAGAAAGATGACCTAGATATTCAGAATGGGCTCTGGTATGATGGAAATATGCTCTTCTATAATAGTTTGTCTGTGCAATAAAGTACTTGTCTTATTCATGAACAACATCTTACCTTTACGACAGTCAAAACAAATTTGGTGGTTTAGACTAGTACTATCAAAGCATTGCAAATCTTTCCGAACCCCTCGTCGGATTTAAATTAGTTCTATAACTTGTATGGAGTTTTTAGTACCATTAAAGCTATCAAAAATTCAAATCTAGCATTGCATCAATTTAATAAGTGTGGCAGATCGACTAGACACTTCAGGGGGGCTAGCCAAGAGCAACACGTCACGATGATTTCTACAATAGAAATCGTTAAAATGTATGGGGATGACATAAGCGCCAGTGATAGCTTATGTCATCCCCATACATTTGAACGATTTCTATTGTAGAAATCGTCGTAGCGTGTTGCTCTTGGCTAGCCCCCCAGCTCTAGGATCTCATTTTCCTAGCTAATTTTCAATCAAATCACACTTTTCGAACAATTTAATAGGGATAAACTAGTGATATTTGACTATGAAACATCATTTTATTTGCCGTTTAAGTCTTCGATGCATGCAAAAACCTACTGACAGTGTCAAAATATTCATAAAAATATTTGTGGTACAAGTAAGAAGTAAAAATTCAAGTTTTCCCACATCTTTTTTCGGCGCCAACTGAGAACGATGTCGGAGACTACTATTTTCGTGTACCTACCTATGATTGAAGATTTTCAATAGCGTCAATGATTAACCATACAGGAGATACAAAAAAACGAAAAAAAAATTTTTTGCTTATTTCATACCACCTTAATGTAGAATGATAGGAAATACCGACTCTTCACGTAAATCGCGAAACACATCAAAAGGCATGTGACATCCAATTATAGTTGTGTTTGATTTTTTTATGTGCAACCACTGTAACTTTAAGGCTTTATCTAACTCTAACAGCAAAACAGGCAATGTATAGAGGTGTTTGAAGCAAGGGCATACAAACTCTAGAATAATTATTGTTAATTTTTCTAGTTTAGATTTTTTGGATTTTGTTACTATAAATCACATCTACTGTTGTTGATAATGAACACTAGGTTCATGGGAGGCGGTATGTTATCGCTCAACTCAGTATGGAGACAGGATATCTATTCTTGCAACCATATTATCCCCGTTACTTTTTTCCGTTTTCATAAATACTCTTGTAGGTTATCTTGGCTGTCCTCACCATCTGTACGCTGGATGATTTACAGATACACGCTTTGGCCCAGGCCAATGAGGTAACAGTGCTCTATACCATCTCAACCATGACCTCAAGTGCGTTGCTGAATGGTCTGCTAGATTAGGCATTAAGGTTAATCCTGACAAGTGCTAAGCGATTATTAGCGGTAGCTCACGACAACTGGTTAAACTGGATACTTGTTCTGTTCTACCTGTCTTAATGGACGGTGTCGTGGTCCCATACTCTCCCAGTATCAAAAATCTTGGTCTCCACTTGGACAGCACGCTTAGTTGGACTAAGCAAGTAACTGAACTCAGTAGAAAAGTTACTGGGACTCTTCGTGCTCTCTACCGATTCAAGAACTTTTTTCCTACATCGACCAAGGCTCTGCTGGTACAAGCTCTCATCCTGCCTCTCATCGATTACGGCGATGTTTGTTATAGCAACATTTCACAAGATCTCCTAAACAAAATTGAACGTCTGCTTAACAATTGCATTCGCTTCATCTTTGGGCTTCGCAAATACGACCATGTTTCTAGCTTCCGGATGAAGCTGAACTGGCTGCCTATCCGTCAGCAAACATGCATTCGTATTATGTGCACCCTTTTCTCAATCCTCTTTGACCCTAATTGTCGTGCTTATTTAAAAAATAAATTTCTCTTCCTTCATAATTCGCACAGTCGTCAATTGCGCTCTGTAAATACTCTCTCTCTCTCTCCTTACACCCGCTCATTCTTCTGGCTTTTTGTCTAGTTCCTTCACTGTTTCGGCAATACGACTTTGGAACAAACTGCCGTTCTTGGTTAGAAATGCGTGCAGTAAATATGCATTTAAAAAGGCTTTGCGTGCGTCCCTTAAAAGATTGACGCCCGAAGAACTGTAGTTTTGCTATTCTCTTGGATCCACCTGTCATCTGTCTGTTATTTTATTTTACTTTTTGTCTATATAATGTGTAATTGCTATTATTATGTATATATGTTTATGAAATCTCTTTGAAATCTTCTTATTTTGATTTAAACCATTTCACCTTCTATACACCTTATTTAAAACTTTTATCTTTAGCACTGCCTGTAATATCTCTGTCTGACTGTGTGGTTGACTGGTAGAGAATGCCTCTAGGCATTAAGTCCGCCCTTTGTAACATAGACTATGTGCAATAAAGAATAAATAAATAAATAAGGTACATGCAAGTTGCAAAATGAATCGCGCATGTATTATGTTACATGTAGCACGTACGAGTATATAGTTCCGAGGTAATGTTTAAAATATACTCAAAATATTTACATCTTGACGAATTGGTTTTATTTACCTTCCCTGACCAATCAAGACTTTTTGGGTTTTTTGCATGGAATAAAAAACACAATGTAGCAATGACGTTGGTATTTAAAACACTTAATCCTGAAATTTCATCACAGGATTACATTCACCTAGGTGTGTATTTTCTTCAGTGGAATAAATCGGCTTAAGTGTGTAATTTCCTGAACCCCTCGCGAACTAGGGCAGGCTACGAAATGGGTTTGACCTATTCTCTATTATTCTGGGACACATCCCCTTGTTTTGGTGGCTGCATTCAGTTAAGAGTCAATATTAAATAGCACAATTCAGTTATTCAAATGTTGAATTATCACTGGCCTAGTGTTACATTGAAAAGCAATAACTGCAATAATTGTCATGTAACAAACATTTAAGACCGATGTGACCTTTAGAAGTCTTACCTATTAATGACGCATGTTTTGAACATGAGCAACAAATCACATAAGAATGAATGTTTTTAAATGTAACCTTATGATTAAAATAAGGTAATTTTTTGTATAGAGGGAAGGTATAGAGTTCAGATATAAAACTGAGGATTTTGTAAAATCGCTGCCGTCAATTTGTCATTTCTTAGCTTTACCTCTATCAACTTCTATTCCAATTTATTTTTGGTTTTTCTTTGAGATAGTTTACCTACTCGTACTTACCAAATATACCTACTTCCGAGCCCGTGGACACATCAATCTACTTTATCTATCGTCCTATATATATATTTTTGCGTTTAATATTGGATAAAAATTGTTCGTGGAAGTCTCATATTTACCACATCTGTGGAAAGATCAATCGTTTTAGGTACGTTTTTTGGAGACTAACTAAGGTGGACAACATGCAAACTGCTTTGAAAGTATATCACGGGTACGTCGCTTCTAACCTACGATATGGAATTTTGCTGTGGGGCAATTCGGTTGAGATACAAAAAGCGTTTATTGCGCAAAAACAATGCATCCGGGCAATGAAGGATGCGTCTCCCTCAACTACCTGCAGGCCCTTGTTCAACAAATTAAATTTACTAACACTTCCTTCTTTATACATTCTTGAAGCTTGTAAATTTGATAAGCAACATCTTCTCTTATTTAAGATAAAAAAAGGTATTTGACAATTTGGGACCAGATATCCAAATAGATTGGTTCTGCCGCAAATACGAACCGATATGTGTATTAGCCGTGTAGTGCCGTGTAGTGCCGGCACATAAAAAAGAATAGCACTACCCCCTCTCTTCCCGTGGGTGTCGTAAGAGCCGACCGAGGGAAAATTGCCATAAGGAGATGGGCAGCAGCGTCTCCGGATAACAGCAGGCCATACTGCGATCGCCAACCCGCCTGCCAAGCGTGGCGATTATGGCAAACCCCCCCCAAAATGGCTGCACAACCAGAAAATCGGCCCCCAGTCCCCGGCGGCCCTGCTATTCCTAGCTACGGCAGCGGCTATGGTAACGGCGGGGCAGGGGGTGCTAGGAATCCCCGGGTAAGATCCGGCTGCCAACAACGACGACTCGACCTGGCAACATATAACACGCGCACACTGAGGCTCGACGCGAAGCTCATAGAGTTGGAAGTGGTAATTAGTAAGTTACATTGGGATATCATTGGGTTATCTGAAGTCCGAAGAGAGGGGGAGGACTCGATAATCCTGCAATCCGGTAACTTACTATACCACCGGGAGGGCGACCAACAGTCCCTAGGTGGTGTCGGGTTCATTGTCCACAAATCCCTTGTCAACAACGTGATTACTATCGGAAGTGTTTCGAGCAGGGTAGCGTACCTGATACTCAGAATATCGAAACGATATTCGCTGAATGTCATTCAGGTCTACGCTCCGACCTCAAAGCACGACGATGTCGAAGTGGAGGCTATGTATGAGGAGATCTCTAAAGCCATGCATAGCTATAAAACCCACTAACCGGTTGTGATGGGGGATTTTAATGCAAAGTTGGGGCAACGTTGCGGTGATGAGTTGAGAGTGGGGCAATTTGGATTTGGGCAACGTAACAACAGGGGCCAGATGCTGGCAGACTTCATGGAGAGGGAGAACCTCTTTATGATGAACTCCTTCTTCAAGAAGCCCGTAAGCCGCAAATGGACCTGGATCAGTCCGGACGGTAGAGTCAAAAACGAGATCGACTTTATCATGTCGACGAAGAAGCATATATTCAATGATGTCACTGTGATCAACGCTGTTAAGACAGGAAGCGATCACCACATGGTCAGAGTCACATTGAATATCGACCTAAAGCTTGAGAGAGCGCGACTGATAAAATCCACGCTCCGACCAATACCGGCTCAAATTCAAAACCCCGAGTGCTTTCAGCTCAAGCTTGAAAACCGCTTCGAAGCCCTTGAGAACAGCATCGATGTGGACGATCTGTACAACATGGTGGTGGATACTGTCCGTACGGTAGGGTCCAAGCACTTTAAAACCCGCCGTCCCAAATCAAAGAAACTCTCCAGTCAGACTCTCCTACTCATGGATCAGAGAAACCAAATGAGGCTACAGAACTCAGCGGATGCCCATCGTTATCGGCAACTCAATAGACAGATATCTAAGTCTTTGACGAGCGACCTTCGCCAGTTTAATACCCAGCGTATTAAAGAGGCAATTGAGCGGAATAAAGGCTCCAAAGTGTTCGCCAAAGATCTGTCTATTGGGCAAAGCCAATTGACGAGGCTGAAAACTGAGGCAGATAGCATCATTTCGTCAACACCTGAAATCGTGAGGGAGATTGAGAGTTTCTATGGACAGTTATATTCCACGCAAACACCTGTTGAAAGCAAGGCTAAAGATCCTAGAGCCAAGCTTACCCGACACTATACCGAAGATATCCCGGACGTCAGCCTGTACGAGATTAGGATGGCTCTCAAGCAGTTAAAAAACAACAATGCGGCGGGTGGTGACGGAATCACAACCGAGCTCCTGAGAGCGGGCGGTAAGCTGATACTTAAGGTCCTCCAGACGCTCTTCAGTTCTGTCATCCTCGAGGGAAAAACGCCAAAGGCATGGGGCAGAGGCGATGTGATGCTGTTCTTCAAGAAAGGTGACAAAACTCTCTTGAAGAACTACAGACCCATCTCGCTTCTGAGCCATATCTATAAGCTGTTTTCGAGAGTCATTACGAATCGTCTCGCTCGCAGGTTTGACGACTTCCAACCTCCCGAACAAGCAGGGTTCCGAAAAGGCTATAGTACCGTAGACCACATTCATACGCTGCGGCAAGTTATACAGAAGACCGAAGAGTATAACTTGCCACTTTGCTTAGCGTTCGTGGACTACGAGAAAGCCTTTGATTCGATTGAGACCTGGGCAGTACTGCAGTCTCTCCAAAGGTGCCAAATAAACTACAGGTACATTGAGGTGCTAAGGTACTTATACCAGAACGCCACCATGTCGGTCCGATTACAGAACCAGAGCTCTAATCCGATCCAACATCATACAAAGCGAGACGTGAGACAAGGAGACGTTATTTCTCCGAAACTGTTCACGGCTGCGTTGGAGGATATTTTCAAGCTTCTGGACTGGAAAGGACGCGGCATCAACATCAATGGCAAGTACCTAACACACCTGCGATTTGCCGATGATGTAGTTCTTATGGCTGAGACCTTGGAAGACCTGAACATAATGCTCGAAGATCTCGGTAATGCTTCTCAGAGTGGGTCTTAAGATGAACATGGACAAAACAAAAATCATGTTGAATGCCCATATTGCACCCGCTCCAGTTAACGTTGGGAACATTACACTCGAAGTTGTTGACCACTATGTTTACCTGGGACAGACAGTCCAGCTAGGTAAGTCCAACTTCGAGAAAGAGATCTCTCGTCGAATCCAGCTCGGATGGGCAGCGTTCGGGAAGCTCCGGCATATATTTGCGTCCGAAATACCTCAGTGTCTCAAGACAAAAGTCTTTGACCAGTGTGTGTTGCCAGTAATGACCTATGGGAGTGAGACGTGGTCCCTTACTATGGGTCTCATAAGAAGGCTCAAGATCACCCAGCGAGCAATGGAGAGAGCGATGCTTGGTATTTCCCTGCTCGATCGAATCAGAAATGATGAGATCCGCAGGAGAACAAAAACAACCGACATTGCTCGAAGGATTGCATCGCTGAAGTGGCAGTGGGCGGGACACATAGCGCGGAGAACCGATGGCCGTTGGGGCGGAAAGGTTCTCGAATGGCGACCGCGTACCGGACGACGTTCCGTGGGCAGGCCCTCTACAAGGTGGACCGACGATCTGGTCAAGGTCGCGGGAAGCCGCTGGATGCGGACAGCGCAGGACCGATCGTTGTGGAGATCCTTGGGGGAGGCCTATGCCCAGCAGTGGGCGTCGTTCGGCTGAAATGATGATGATGATGATGTGTATTAGAAATAGTTTTTCTATGATGGTCCGAATATACAACAAACTACCAACAGAGATTTCAAATTTGCCAGCAAATCAATTAAATAGCCATTTATTTGAATTTTTAATTGAAAAATGCTTTTACTCTGTTTCTGAATACCTAAATAGTTGAATTTCAATGAAAACTTATTAATCGATGAATGCTATTATATAATTGACATTTAATTTTGATGTTAATTTAATTTAATATATTGTTGTAATTGTTATTACCGTCATGCGTCATGAAAATGTAAATTTTAATATTTGTGAAAATTGTTAAGCCGGAAATGGTAGATGTGTTGTACTTTAATATTTACTTTGTCACCTTTATATCACCCACATTTGAACAAATAAATGATTGATTGATTGAATGATATCCTATTTTTTCCAGATCCGCTATCTGTCACAGATATCCACATTTTTTTTCAAATAAATGCCAACGATGTTCAGTCCTACCTCCATTCCTTTTAGTCTCAGTCTAAACCACTGTTATGATTTTTCTAGATAGCATGTAAATAAAAATAGACTTAGAATTCATTTCATAATAAATTTAACTATTATATTATGTGCAGATGAATGTAATGTTAAGTTGTTTCAGAAAACTATATAAACCACGCAGTTGGAGTACAACTGCGTTGATTGATTCAATTAAGCTTGGCAAAGTGGCTTCTGAGTATTCCGTTCACCATGACGACAAAAAAACTAAAAATGTAATAAAACAACCAAACCGATAACACACCACTTGTCATGGTCTCGAAGTAGAGATAGCTTTGTGTTAAGAGGTACCAGACAAGGAATTAAGCCAGGGGCATCTCCCAACACACTCAGACCCAAGGCAATTTAGAAAATACCGTTTTCTGTATTGACTCGACCGGGAATCGCACCCTGGACACTACGTAAGTCAAGGCGAGAAACCATGCTATAGCGCACTATGCCAATTCTGTCGTCAAAAGTCAGTTTAGTTTATATTCCACGACTACGTTATACGTTAAAATTACTAATTTTATAAATGAATTATATCTAATTTACTGTTTATGTTATGATTCTTAGTAGTCCAGGAACTTTAGGATTTTCACTTCGCAAAAAGGCCAACCAAACTAAAATTGGTATACACTTACCTTTCAGCTCTCCAAATAAGGTGTGAAAAATCCTCGGAATTCGGTTGTACGCATAACCTGTGACACAAGAACGGTGAAAAAAAAATTTTTTTTTGCAAATATATTCGTTTCTGTCGGTCTTACGACTATACGGTTCACTTATAAAAAAAAGAACGGAAAATCCTCTACAAAAAAGAGAGAATAAAGTTTATTAATAACGCTGAAAATTTCACGTAATTTGGCATTGAAATTCCAATATAAATTTTGGATGGATATTTAATTGCATGTAATGATCGAAATTGAGGTTTCTGTGCGGTATCTTCACATTTTGACATTTTTATAGCCATTCGATTCGATTTGCAGACGATATAGTGGTAGTGGCAATATGTTCGAGAACCTCAATCGTGTTTCCCAACAAGTGGGCATAAAAATGAACATGGCCAAGACGAATGTCATAGCAAACGCCCGTGTTACGCCCACTCCAATGTCCGTAGGGAACTCGATGCTCGAAATTGTCGATCACTACGTCTACGTAGCACAAGTGATCCAACTTAGTAGGTCCAACTTCGAGAAAGAGGTAAACCGGTCGGGCACCGTTCGGGAAATTGCGCTACATTTTCTCGTCCAACATACCTCAGTGCCTCAAATCAAAACTTTACGATCAGTGTGTGTTACCAGTGATAATTTACGGAGCTGAAACGTGGTCTCTGACTATGGGCCTCATAAAAAAGCTCAAAGTTTATGGAGCAGCGAGCTATGGAGAGGGCTATGCTCGGTGTTTCTCTACGTAATCGAATCAGAAATGAGGAAATCCGTAGAAGAACGAAAGTGACCGACGTAGCCCAGCGGGTAAGTAGTAAGCTGAAGTGGCAGTGGGCAGGATACATAGCGCGCAGAACTGATGGCCGTTGCGGCAAGAAAGTTCTAGAATGGAGATCGTTTCATGGCAGGCGCAGCGTGGGACGCCCGCTGACGCCCGCTGATACCGGGGATTTTTCACACCTCATTTGGAGAGCTGAAAGGCGAGTGTATACCAATTTTCAGCTTGGTTGGTTTTTTTCCGAAGATGAGCCTATTTTTTTTTAAAGTTCCTGTACTATAGGACCGTATTCTAGAATCGTACCCAAGCACTGATCTGTGCTTATGTACGAAAACGCCAGTTCATACAAAAACGTCACTCAAATCTATACTCAAGTACAGATTTTGTTTTAGAATAGGCCTTAGTTTACCAATCCACATTAAATGATACAATTGCTCATTGAATGTATAAATCAATGCTGTTGCATCCGCAATTGTGTTCTGTCTCTAATGCCTCTCTTGTTCAATAATGGAGTGGTTTACGGTTGACTTCCCAGTTATACTCTAATTAATTGATTAACAGTGTATTGATGGGATTATCGTGTTACTAGATAAGGACTGAATAAGCGAGAAAAATTGAGATTCAACGAAATACTATTTTTACTCACCTCGGGAGCGGAGTAATTACAATGTCTTAAGTGATAAATGAGTTTTTGCCCAGATTGGGTAAATAGGTTACAAATTTGGTAAGCGTGGTGATATAAGCCATACCATATCAGTTTTAATCTTGGAAGTATTTGCCCAGCTGTGCAATAATATCAGGGCTAACAACTTTACTAAACAACCTTTATACATGGTGCTATCTAACATCACATAACATACATATTTTGCATCAGCTCTCCTAACGATAAACATATAATTTTTAATGATTTACCAATTACCGGAAAGAATGGGAAACCATACCATAAAAGAGCCCCAGGACTGCAATCAAATTTTTATTGGCAATTGTGCCAACCATACATAGTAAGGAGACAATCTTGGCGTCACCAAGCCAAACCCCGGAGGGCTCGTTTGCGGGTCGGCTCAAACCCAATGACGAAGCTGCACGCAATATGCCAGTGCCAGGGAACACTTCAGTTTCATGAATATTTTGCACAAGTTATATGGCCCGTTAGCGCAACGGACAACATCCGTAGCACCGGAATTCATGTAGCCATACCAATTTGAATAGTAATTCTGCGCTTTAGAGAAAAAATAATCTTACCGGATAATTCGGATGACCCAAAATTATTATTGCTCCTAATTTCATTTGGCCAAACCTTATTGGCCTCAACTGGTTAATTATTGATTCGCCTAATCGATGTTTTCGCACTAATATAGATTGGCCTAAACATTGAAAGCCCTAATTTCATAACTTCAAATATTCAATGTCCTAAACTCTATTTAAGTACGTTCCTTTTGGCATAACAATGATAAAGCCGACTAATTTTCGACCCTAATTTTATCTAAATACTCGTGATATCGGTTTACGTCCTTTCATCTACACATGCATCTATTTTATTTTAATAATCTACAAATTCTAAGAGGTACCATCTATAATGTTGGTTATTTATAACAATAGTTAAACCGAACTGGCCATGGTGCTTCGTCGTGCCCTACACTAGAGCACAATTCAAGAGCCGGAGGCGCGGAGGGAGAGCAGCCGGGAGGGAGAGGAGTAGTGAATCTCAGGCACCCGTGCGAGTTGAAGCGGCTGGGGCTAGTCGCTAGGTGACCAGCAAGCCGAAGCTGCACAAGCGAGCGTGGGTGACTGTGATTCACTAGGGTGAAAGGACTGCACTTCCTGCAGCGCCGGAGAAGAGGCGAACGAAATGCTTATGTGTGCCTGCTTTTTTGCACAGATATACGTTTGCTTGTTTGCATGCATGATTGGACGCACAAATGCTTGCTTGCTTGCATGCATGCATAAATGCTTGCTTGCTTGCATGCATACATGCGTGCTTGCATGAATGCTTGCTTTCATGCATGCTTGCCCGAACGACTGCAATGTTTGAATTATAATAAAGCGTTTGTAGGGATTATGCATCGTTCGGCCTAATGACGAATTTGGGAAGTAGGATAATACGGCGATAAACTTTAGGCGAAATAAAATAGGCCAAACTTGTTTAGAACGTTGTGATTATTGTGCGAAAAAAAATTAGGCCAATAATTTGTGTGAAGATGACAATTAGGGATACCAAAAATTAGGCGTTCCAATATAGACCCAATCTTACCTTACCTTTGATAATAATTTAGCCTAATCAGGTCGGCTTACGAAAGCTTATTCAATCTTTTCTTGAAGAGCTCAGGTTGTAGTGATCCCGAATAACGCACCTTGTGACCGCGTTGGATCACCCAATACTATGCTAATATTCTTCGCTCTGCCGTAAATTGAAGAGTAGGTACTAGGTATCTTTAAAAATAGAATCCAAATATATATATTAATTCATTCTTCCTTTCTCAACCATCAAAATATGTTTTGTTTCATCATAAATCACACCGTCACCTCCCACCTGGGACCTTATTACCATCTCTTTAAGCTAGTCGAGTTAATTTTCTAAACTGAACGAAGAGAATGATTTTCTAATATAATCTTTCATTTTCAGCCAGTCAGCGGACCTGTCAATAATGCATCCTCTAGGCCAGATATTTACTGACCAAATTGCTCGCTACCCTCAGTTTAGGGAATTAAATTGACTGGCTATATGAGATGGTAATACGGCCTCAGGTGCGACTGTGATCAAGTGACTGTCTAGTCTACAAAAAAAACAAGCAAAAGAATCGCACTTCTTAAACGCATGTGTTTCCTATAATATTTGTAGTCCACGCGCATTACCGGGTAGGCGCGGGTAAAATCAGTTCAGGTATTTGTTAAGTTCTTGCTTGTGGTGTGGTAAACTACTTTCCTTGTTAAAGTCTTATTAATAACTTTAGATTAACACAGCTTTAAGTTCAGTCAATAATAACACTTTGTGTCTCCTGGTAAGAAAGAAGGGCCACCGTCTACTAGGCATACTCGTAGCGTCCGACTTAATGCGCTAACTTTCAACTGTAGACAGCTTTGTCGACGGCGCAGATAATAAGCCTAAATAGACAATCCAAACAGGTCACATATGTTTGCCACGCATTACAAACATTCATGTGACGAACAATTATGTTTGTGGTGTGGCTGGGTGTTACTATCTATATAAGTATGTATTCAGAATTAAAAAAACAGTTCGGGGTCAGATGAAAAAAAAACTGAAACCTAGCATGCTACTCACTGACTCTAATTATTACGTCAAGATAGCTATTTAATGACAAAACAGGAATGAAAAATGTAAATCTACTGGATTTTCATATCAGTCGCCATAAAGGTTGAGTGTCTACTCAACAAAACAACTTCAAAGAAAGTCAAAAGAGATGTGCTTATTATTGGCACGCTGCATGTACTTACACTTTAGTCGACGAAATTTTGTTGGCGTACAGCGAGTGTGCAGCAACGTCTCCATAGACAGTGGCGCTAAAAGATCTCAACGCTACTGCAGCGCTACAAGCCTGTCATTTTGACAGTTTGTTAGTTGTTATTAGTCAGAGTGAGTTCCAGAGCGGTGTAATAAATCACGGGTTTTAAAATTTATTATAAAAAATAAATATCTCACAAGTTTAAGGATCTGCCTGCCTACGTATATCCAATACGAGCTGCCCGGACAGACTTCGTTCTGTCAAATGTTTGACAGCTGGTGTCTATTTTGCCTGCTTTTCTCCGAATTGATTTACATTTACTATTATTCTTGACTGAATTTTTGTTCAATCATAATAAAATATAGCCTATAACACTCCTGAATAATTTCGCTTTCTGATAGTAAAAGAATTATCACGATCGGATCAGTAAATTTGGAGCCTATTCATTACAAACAAACAAACAACCAAATCTTTCCTCGTTTATAAAATTAGTATAAATCAGTTTTATAAAATTAGTATAAATCAGTGTTAGTATGGAAAATATTTTTAATAGCACCCCTTCAATTTCATTTACCCATCAACCACTCTGTTAGGATTTAAATAAAAACGGGGCGTGAAATACGCGGTTTTATAAATTGCGATCCTTTGTTTTCTGTCACGTAGGCAGCCCTCGCTGACGGTGTTGCTCGACAGCGGTTAATCTGTGATATGCCACTCACACGTTACACGTAGTCATAAAAACGTACCTAGACTGTTTGCAAAAATGTAAAATCATTAAAGTATGATATAGAAATTGGAAGTAAGTAAATACGTTGCTTTGAGTACTGACTAAGCGATATTTAGGTTTTTTAACAATGGAAGGTGTACACTTTCATCTCAAGATAGAAAACTATACAAAATTAACTTTGGCTATGTACTCGTATCAAGCAGGACTATCATAATATTTTTTGGTTAGGATGAAAAGGTGAAACAAAATGACGTAAAATCTAGTACCCGTGCCTTGCATTGGTACAGAACATAAGCTACTTCTTCATCATCGTTCTCTTAATAAGCAGTTCCACCTGAGACATCCTCTGCTGAACATCTTTGTCCCACTCAGTTTGAGAACCCCCACAATCTGTGAGAACCCTTATTCTTATGATAATATCCCAGATTGCTTTCGTGCCACCTGTACTATGTTCAGCTTGCAGGTGTACCCAGTAGGTGACCCAAGCTGTTTTCGCCATCGAATGATCTCCATTTATGAAGGAAGGCTGCCATCGGTTCTTTGCTCTATTACTTACTCATCAATAGAATGCTAAATCTATTCATACAATGACAGTAATGGATCAAAACTAATATTTTATGAATAAATCTAATTCGATGTTGATATCAAAAATGGAAATAACGTTCTGAGAATGTGTGACTGTTCGTCTAAAAACTTCTGTAGACATTTTTATGGAACGTTATTTTTTAACAAAGGATTTTTTTGTTTTTTACACAAAGTAAAAAAATCAAGTCCACAACGACGAAATCATTGGCAGTGGTAACAGATAGTTTCAACTCACACTCAACAGTCTAAAAGCGTGATTGCTTTAAATTAGGAGTTTTATCAGTGTCTCGAAAACCCTGTCTTTTCTCATTTTCCAACCCTATATCCCTGCTAAACAAGAAAGTTGCTTTAAATGATTGGGATCTACGACCTTCACAGTCCCGTGTAAAATGCAATCGAGCGAAAACCCAACACAATGAGAAGATATAACCTCCTCTCCTCTCCTATAACCTCCTTAGAATCGTTCATTGTGATAATGCCCTCGCCAGGCAAGTTAATTTGTTTTTTACAAACAAATAACAACAAATAAATACCACGCATTTTCCCGATTAATTATGCTTAGTGAAGTTGTGTTACAATGTCAATAAATAAACATCTAAGTTACCCAGAAGGCAGAAATGTAGATGCATTGCACTGTCTTGTCTATAATAATAATAATAATAATAATAATAATACATTTATTTGCACAGAATACAGGTCACACAGGTTATTGTTACATTTGTGCTTACAGTACAAATCTATATTCTGCCAGTCTAAGGCATGCAAATGTTATAAGGCAAATTAAACATCAAATTACATTATTTAAATAAATTAACATTATTTATTATGTGTCTATGTATTATTATTAAGTTAAAGATACCAGCTGAATAGTTATTGGCAAAAGCACCGGAGCGGATAAAATTAATTTAAAGTTGACAATATTTTTATTCTCCCATTTCATCTGTTTAAAAAAAACACGCCGCCCGTTCACCTTGCAGGTAGGCATCCCACGTTACTTTTGCCTTCACATGACTTCTATTCTATATATTTTTTTTCCTCAGCCAGCGGCCATCTTTGTATGCACTTTGTGTACCTACTGTCCATTCCACTTCAACTTACTTAATACCTGCTTCCTGGGCTGTTGGGATTTGATTACGTAGGTAAGGAGCTATAATCGGGGGGCTTTATAATTGGTAAAACACCAATTTTATCGTTGCGTGACCTTGACTTGACTTATTAGGCTGCTGGTCAGAGACACGGTTCTTCATTTCAATGTCTTGTGTGTGTATGTGTGTGTTGTATGTCTTGTTCTACGACTTAAATTACTACATACTTAACTCTGAGAGTTTTTGCTTAATCTATCTTTCTTTAATACAATTAGTTGTGGCAAGCAATACTAAAACTAACTAAACTTGAGTCATTTCATTGATTGAACCGTTCCCCGACTGCTATAAACCAAGGTGTAAGAAATACTCTTTTCGCTTATATCGATCTTACACAAAAGGGAAGCGTAAGGTACTAAATCCGACTTACGGAGGGATGATCGAATAACTCTGCGTCCGATACCACCACCCAATCACAAATTGTGCCTTTTCAATATTCACCTTCAGCTAGGTGTCGACTGCTGTATAAAAAAACATTACGCAGAAACGGAGCAAAATTACCTTTCTAACCAAGTAACCAGAAACTGTACTTGAGGATGATTAAGACTTAAGTATAATAGACATTTAATAAAAGGATGAAAAGTCATGGAAGCAAATGGAACGACGACCCACTTTTTCCCCTGGCTTACTTTCTTTTCTTTCACTGTCTACCATCGTGCACTTTGTTACTTCTGTAGTTTCTATCAAATACACCAAGGCTTTAAATTATGTCTAGTAAAAATTTCACCTGCACTAATTAATTCGTCTCTACACTAATACCTATTATACTACATTAGTTGGTAGAAACTACCTTCGAGTTTAATTTCGTGGCCAATCTTACGAATATCAATGGCGATGAACCTAATTTAAGCATAATTGAGATCAACAGGGCACAAAGGACATAGCTTTATAAGATAAGAATAAAGACATTAAAAAGGTTGTTGCCTTCTTTTGACCTCTGGTCCAGCAGTGCGAAAATCATTCTTACTTATCATAACCTTATAATATAATAATAATAATAATAATAAATAATCTTTATTGCACAAACGAATACTTACAGCACGTAAAAATAAAAAAGTAAATATTGAAGTACAATTTAGGCGGTCTTATCGCCTAATAATATAATTAATATTATATTTTTACATGAAAAAATTAATTAGGAACATTAAATTTATAATTTAAACATTAAATGTATAAAAACTAAATTCTGGATCATATTCTAATCGGCACACTGTAGCAGTCGTCACTGGAGACAAAATGAAATGTAAAATATAATAACATTATTTTTATTTTTTAAATTGTATATCTCATTTTAATCGAATTCTGTTCATGAGAGGAATAAAAATTCTTTAAACCTAAATACAAAAAGAAAACTTACTTACCTGACCTGTTCATACAAAGTTGCTAATCCTACCTAAACGTACCTGAGGTCGTGGGTTCAATGAACGATCAAGGCAGACATTATTATGAGGGTAAACTAGTTTACCATTCAATCTAGTAGTAGTATCTATCCACATAAGTATTTGACAGACACAGTACATACTCGTATTCTGCCTAATTTTACATTAAATGATCTTGTCGTGTGTTGTCCTATATTTTTTTAGTAGCCCCTGATATTTTTTCGGCAGACTTCGAGTTGAATTAAAACCAGATCTATGTTTTTTTATGAAAGACTTAAGAGTCACACACACACACACACAGTACAATACATGTTAATATTAACAAAAAACCGTATGTTTGTGACTACCTACTTACTGAAAATGTTAAAATTAACAGTAAACGTTACTAGAATATACCCTGGAGACATTCTAAAAATAACGATTCCACAAAGTCGTATAACTCGAGTTATAATGATTATAGCAATTCGGCTCAGACAATGGCAGTTCATAACTTGTTTAAGGTGCCATTGATTTCTCAGGCTTCCACGGACAAAAAGCTTGTTTAACCTGATAGCAAGAAGCTTTTAATATTTATTAGTGTTTCTACATAAGTTTGAGGACAATTCGTATTTCATTGTTTTGTTCCTAAAATATATATTTACTTAGTTATTTATCATAAGTTCTAGAGATAGGCAAAGTGTTTCTGCCCAGACGGGAAAATTGGTAAGATTCTGGTCATTTTGGGCATAATCCCTTATTTGCCCAAATAAGTGCCCAATCATAGAGCAGAAAAATTTTGAAGGTTGAATCAAAAAATTTCGCATTTCTAATCCACATTTATGCTTTCTAATATGACAAATTTTATCTAATAAGTATATATTATTGTAAAATATTTATATTCATTCATACTAATGAAACAAAAGAGGAATTATAAACAAGTGTATACAGGATGATAGGGAATCACCTCTTTCAAGGAATAGTGTAATGTTGCAGTTTTTCGAGTGATTAGAACTTTTATTGTTTTGACATAAATCGCAACTTACGATACTGTTAGCGCCATTTATTCGATCCTAATCGATAACTTATATTTTGAATTGATTTGTCTTTTGTTATTTTAAACGTTTTGTTGCATCAATAGTTGGATTTAATATGACTCATTTTTTTACAACTGAGGAATATTGCACCTTATTATAATGATTAATTACTAGAATCATACTTTCATTCGTGTTTATATTACGACGAGCCTGTTTATAAGGTATCATTCCGAGCCAAAAGACCTAGATACCGTACGGAAATTGAAAAAATGATGCAAGACCAAAGAAAAATACCAGCTATGGACATGGATATAAGAAAATAATTGCATAATATTTATTATTGATGAAGCTGGATGAATTATCTTCAGTAAATAGTTATCCTGCAAGTGAGGTCGACAGTCGTCCAATTTTCTTTTGTTTTCGGTTTGGTTACGCTAGTTTAACGTCATCAGTGTGTTATTTTGTTAAGTCGTACATGCAGTTCAATATTTTGTAAATTGGTAAATAACCTATAGGTAGTTATGATCGTTGGTGAGTTAGCATACTCAAGGTCAAGAGGAACTTGCACACATCTATTTTGTTAGAGGAATGGAATATTTACACTGTTGTTTACATTTTGACAGGTATATTTTTTTGGTTGCTTACGGTTTTGCTAATGATGATAGGTAGGTATTTCCTCTGTTGTTGTTGTCGTGCACTTATAACTTTTGTAAGATAAACGCTGTGAGACTTATTCGCACTTAAGTAGGTATGCACTCGTTTGTTGAAACCTTAATTACCTTACAATGGTTAAATTATCGGAATCACATTTCGTGATAGGTATAGTGTGAACTTGGTAAGCAGTATTAATAGACGAAAGTACAGGATACATATTCAATAGTGAATAATTATGTTGGAATTTTTTTGTTAACAGTAATGCCAGCCATGACATAGGTTAGTTAACATGTTTTGTTTGGTAATGGTTGTTCCTTACCAACAGAAACAAAAATGTTTAATCGTTTCATTGAAATTTTAGTTAAAATTCAAAAGAAAGTCAGGCAATTCTTTAATTTTGTTCTTATTTTTGTTTTTGTGACTGATGTTCATACAAAAAAGAATTTTATTAAACAGAAAGGCACTAGTCTTGGAACAGTAGTGGAGTTATTGGTTCCAAGAGATCCAGCCATTTTTTCTGCCAGGATAAATACCATTGTCTATTTATCTTATGGTGTTATAGAAATTGGTGCACTTTATAGAAATTGTACTTATCCTATGTTTCAATCGGAGTTTAATAGAGCGATTCGTACCCCCAGTCGCTCTGGGATTGACAGTTGCGACTCTGACTGGGTTTGGTATGCAAGAAGGTGGTATTCAGTGTAAATTGGAACTGATGCTACAGGTGTGAATGAAATGATGAAAAAGATGTGTGAAAGGTTGGTATAAAATTGCGGGGATGCATTTAGGGAATGCTCGGACAAGTTGACTGGTATTCGGCAACATTAACGACAGCCCTGGCTGATGGTTTACATTCGGTATGATTAACAGTTTGTCAAGAATGATTCTTATAAACTTAAGAATCATTCTTCTTCTGTGTGTTTATCTTCACCAACCTTTTATCATTAGATTTGCTTGTGAATAGTTAGTTGTTGTTCTTTTTTTGGTTTGTTTGTTTTTAGAGATACGTTTGTTTTTTTCTAGCATAGCGCTAACATGTCTGTTAGGTTGTTAGTTTGCCATGTTTGTTTCAGGTAGGTCTAAATAATTAATTGATTTATGATTATTATGTTTAGTTAAATTAGATTAGAGTAGATTCAGTCTTATTTAAAACCTTATCTCAATAGAAAATTCATCGTAAGAAACTGGAAAGGAATGACTTCATGAATGCAATGTCACCGAAGTCATATCCATATTTCACCGAGTGCTGTTCATATTTGACAGTGTACCAGACCAGCTCGCTCGGTTTTACTTTCTCTCTCATGTTGTTCAAACTCCTTCTGAATACTTTATTTTTTTACTTAAAGATGCAATAATACTCACCACACGAACCTTAGTAATTCTCCAATTACACGATCCTGTTTCCTTCAAAATTGGTACTAGGCTAATCATCTAAATCTAGAACTAAGTAACATGCATGTGAATTTATTGCTATATTCAGCAAAGTCAAATAAATATCTTGTACCAATTTAAATCTTAAGCTATCGTATTATCTTCTTATTTTTTATTTTCTTTATTCTACATATAAACAGTTTTAAGGAAGTTTATAAATTCCTGTAGCCGAGGTAAAACTACTTCGTTGGAATAGGTCTAATTTCCCTGTCATCCTGTATACAGGTTGTCCCAAAAAGCGGAATTGCAGTGGTAAAGTAGAATCAATCTCATATATTTTACGCGATGTTTAGTAGTTTCCGTATTTTTAGAGAATTTTCAATAAATTCTAGGTGGTGTGACTCTTTTGCTTATTGTGGCGCGAATAGTTGAGGTACATGCTTAATTTTTCTTCATTGTTAACTGCATACTAGGTCTACTTAATCCAGAATCATTTAGATTTATAGCACTGATTAACAATTTAGAAAAAAAATATTAAACCTAAAAAGTGGCAAGTGCTGCTTTTTCCTAAAATTGTGAACGCAGTTTAAAAGGAAAGGTTACTCGTACATTAACTTTTTACTCCATACCTTTTTCAAAAACTTTACTACTGTATCAACTATTCACCACGTAAAGGAGATTGCCTAATTTTGTATGGAAGTTGGAACAAGGTTGCTGCCTAAAATGCTCACATAGTGCATTTTGTTCCTCAGACTATCACTACAGATTGTAATTCAAAGCACTTATATATCTATCCCAGGAGTTCAAAGAAAAACAGACTCTTGTTTTAAATATTTGTATTGGAAATGTATAACGCAGAAAAAAAAACAGAGCACAATATTAAAATATTCTGCGTTGAACTTTTTTTTCTGGGACCAATTTTTTTTAAAATATTTTTTTAAGTTCATGTTAATGCTACAGTACCACTGTACCAACTCCCATTCCTAGGCAGCACTTAGTCCAAACCTTTGTCCAATTGCAATGTCCTTTCAATGAGATACTATAACAATATACTTAATATTAAAACTTTTATTTCAGATTTTCTCAATTAAGAATTATATAAAATACTTAAAACTTTAAACTGACGATTTTCTTGGTTTTTAAAGATACAAGCGTTTTTTTTATTTTATTACGAAATTAGCATAAAAATTAAATGTACTAGAACTATTTTTAATTTTAATGAAAAAAAATTCTCACTAGTTTGACGGTCGAACTAATGAATAGAACTAGTGAGAACAAAGCGAATTTTCCTTCACTTCCGATACATTGAATGTAAATTAAAGTATGATGATCCTGAAGTATCTCATTGAAAAATGGTGAATAGTTGACATAATAGGCAAGTTTTTGAAAAAAAAAGGATAAAAGGTTTCGTTACTGTTTTTTTAAAGGGTGCATGGCGTCCAAAACTTATGGAAAAAACAGTATTTTCTACTTTCTAATTTTTTTTTTCTTAATTGTTATTCAGTGCTGTAAATGTAAATGCTTCTGAATTAAGAAGACCTAGTATGCAGTTAACAATGAAACAAAATAGCATGACCTCAACTATTCGCGCCACAGCTAACCAAAAAAGTGACACAAAGCAGACATTTTCGAAAATTCTTAAAACACAAATTTGTGTTTTAAGAATTTTTAACAAGTTTCAAGTTATAAATACATTATCAAAAATCGCGAAACATACATAGGAAAATCTAAAAACATATAATACAGAAACATTTAGTACCTACCTATCTTAAATTTTAATAAAAAATACAAACAGATGTAACTTTGCGTATAGGAACTAACTTCGTTTCGATATAATTACTTACCTACCCATTGATATTAACTAGCAACGTTTATTTTCAACGTTAACCTATGAAATAATATTTAATACAGTGATTAAAAATTGATGCCTAGATAAATGCCCAGATGGGGGGGGGGGGGGGGGGGATTTTTGTTTTAGGATTAACTTGATTTTTTCTAGTTTAAATGTTTAAATGCATATTTTTTATTTCCAAGTTTTTAATTACAGTTCTTATACATTAGTGAGTTCATTTTAATGGGATGGACCGATTAAGTAAGGAACTCAGTTACAAGAATAGGTACAGACGTGTTCGCATCAACCTTTACAAAACTATTGTAATATGGGTCTTACGTCAGCAGCTAGTACCCATGTGTAAACCTAGAGCATTTTCCTGTAATGCAACGTTACAGGGTCGATCATTACATCGGCGAGGGAGGAGAACCGCGCATTACAGTGCGCGCAAACTGTAATGTTACAAATTCGAAAATCGAAAAATCTCTCACAATCGAATCTGAAATGCAAATCACAGGCAAATGTTCGTCATGTCAGGGAGGCAGTACTTCATTGTAATGCCCAAAATCGAATCTGAAATGTTACATTACAGGAAAATGCTCCAAGTGAGGGACCACCTTTAAGATTTATGTGAACGCCTTTGTCCGTCAATATCATCGTTTTAATAATCGTGTAACTACCCTGGAGACATTTTAAAAATAATGGGATAAAAGCAACTGCCTAGCAGACGAACAAAGCATAGTAAACTTTCACATTACCTACTTGCAAAAGATACAAACTACGTTGCGACCATGAATACCAATTACCAACCTTTGTAAAAAAAAACCATCTTCATACCATCTTTTTCTGGAGGAATAACAAACAAACTTTCTAAAAAATTATTATTATTCTTTTTATTTTAAAATTCCTCCTACTTTACAAAAATCAATCTTTGTGTCGAGAAATGGTTTCATTTTATCTTCAAACTCGTTCCAGGGACAAATAGCTTCCGCACATATTGTTTTTATTGGTTCTTCATTGAGATACAATACGACGTTGTAATCTTCTGCACCATTTTTATTACATCTGCAAAAAAACAGACAAAGTAGAAATGCGACGTTAATACGGTTCATATCGTATATCGTTTTTGTTGCATTTGGAACTTAAATGCGCTATTTTGCTATTTTTTAACTTACTTGCTTAAAACTGCCATTAAGTTAGCGGAAAAGCTAGATAATATGCTGCTCCTCCATTTTCTATTCTTAATCCTCTTAGCACCAGTTAAATGTTTGTCATCCCTGAACAATCCCAGAGCAGTAAATGTCATATCGAGAGCAGTTTCGTCGCTGAAGTATGCAGTAATTTTCTTCCCGTTCCCCTGTTTAGCTTTTTCAAATACTTTCAGTAGGTCAGCCAAAGGAATATGTCCAAAAATCTGATTCATTGGTGTTCCATATCCAGCCCTGTAATAGTGTTTCAAATCTTCTAAATACTCTAGAACTTGCAAATCTTCAGAAGTAAAGAGAGCACACCAAGGACTGGGTTTGCTGTCAATTCCTGACCAAGTGTAACGACATAAGTCGTAAAGGGCGGTTATGTTTTCATCAGACAACACAATTTCGAGACCAGTCATTCTCTGCATTCTGTCTTTAGTCTGTAATTTAATATCATAAGTGATTAAGAACATTATACTCTTTGTAAATAGTTAGAAAGCCAATCCTAAATCAACAGTTTGGTTTCCATTTATTAAATTAGTTAAACCGTCCCAGTTTGTGTAAACAGTTTTAGTTGGCTTTAAATGAATTAGACAAAGGAAAGCTAATAACAGCGGTAACAGTTCGGACTATTGAATATTTAAAATACGAGCTGCTCAGACGTACTTGGTTCTGTCAAATATTGGTCTGTCAATGTCATAGCTGGTGTCCATTTTGCCCGCTTTTCTCAGACTTGATTTACATTTACTATTATTTTTCACTGAACTTTTTGTTCAATCGTAATAATATATACACTCCTGAATAATTTAGCTTTTGTTAGTGAAGGAATTTTTCACGATTGGGTCAGTAGTTTTGGAGCCTATTCAATACAAACAAACAATCAATCAAATCTTTTCTCTTTATAATATCAGTTTAGATATAGATAATAAATCTTACCACGAGATATTCAGTAGATCTTTGATATTTAGCAACTTCTTCATCCATCTTTGAGTTAGTTTTGACTTCCGTTTGATACTTTTCACACGTATCATAAGACTGAAATAAAATGAAACTCAATGATCAAAAGTATTTTTAGCTACACGAAGAAGAAAGACGCGTAAATCATTAAATACTCATAGATTGAATCTTTAGGCTAGACTTCAATATTAAAACTTGATTCAAGGTCAGACACTTAAAAAAAACATAATTTAGTGCTATGTGTAAACATCAAACCGATCGCCATAGTTTATCCTCACACTCTGGGTCCACCATGGTCTCGTACAGTTCAGTTTCAGGGATGCTTTCTTTCTACGACCCTTGAGTTAATGACTAGGTGTTGTCAATTTTTCAAGAAAGGTTTGATAAGGTTTTCACAGAATCGGGTACGCCATGTACGTCTTACATACTTCCACACAAATACATACTTACATATGAAATTATAATACGTAAAAGTCAGTATTACTCTCTTGATAAATTGTTTCCTTTTGTTTTTATTTTTGAGATTTGTGAAATATTTTTAATCATAGCGTACTTGAATAATTTGTCTAAGGGAAGAACGGTTTCACCTAACAGGCGTACACCTTAAAGGTGACTCCATTGTCAAAAAATATGTAAAATGTTTATATTTAAAATAAATTATTATTAATTACTAATTATGTGAACGGTAAGCGCTTCGTGCCCATTTTCACCGACGTAGTTTGAAAAAACGATACAGAAATTCACATGACAGTTCAAATAATTAATTAAACATATATCTATTAAATTCAACCCAATGCCACACCTAATACATGAATAAACTTCGAAATATAGCCATTATTACCAAACGATTACTTATTATTGCAGAAAAGTTAAATTTAAAAAGAATCAAAATAAAAAATAGTTACTTACAGTCATTATGTCATTGAGCTGAACTTTTTGTACTTTCAAAACATTGTCGCCGATGCCTTTAAGAAAAGCTTTTGCACTTTCTTCTATTTTATCATCTGATGTTGGCCTGAATATGTATTCGTTCTCTTGAAGGCTACTGAGTAGATTAGGAAAAACATTTTTGAGTCGCTGGCCTATTCCCGACATTTCTTGATAGCCTTCGTTAGACAGTTCATTAAGGCCGGTGAAAACTTTTCCATCGATAGGCCACTTTTTTAAGTTCTCCACGTCTTGGGCGCAAAGTGAACAGTTTCCTTTTGCTTCACTTTCTTCTAGGTAGTGTCTGAATTTAATTGCTTTCTCCATTCTGCGTGCGTCAAAACTATTTGGATTTCTTTTCCCGTGTCTATACAGAGCCCAAACGCTAATTGGTTCGCAATCTGGAAATTTTTTTTTTGTTTTTGTAATTTGTTTTTCATATTTTAAGTAATTATTAAGTTATTAACAAAGGATTCATATTTAACATCACTTTTCATTTAATTATGTAATCCTTATATTACAGATTAATTAAATATTTGCTGTTATCCAAAATATCGACACTTTTCACCTAGAATAGTTTTTGTTGTACAGACCCTATCAGGCGAATTGTTGACACAACATTGGTTTAACCACTCACCTTTAACTCGAATGATGGAGTCCCTAATATCGCCTCTAACAGAACTGTAGGGAGTTTTGTTTGCTAAATTTTTGTAAGGGCAGCCACTGTTCCAAAAACATAACGATGAATACACGAAAGTGAAACAAAGACAAAAAAATGTGTTCACTAATATCATTTTGTTAAGTTTTTAAATTATTTTATAATTAGGTACGAAGGGTTATGCAAAGCTCAACCGTCTGTTACCTACTGGGTGCAGAAATTGTAAATAAGATGTTACCCAAATCAGATTACTCGTAGGACCGGTTACGTGACAAGTCGTTACAAGGACACTTTGGTTATTCATTTTAGGATAACCATAAAGCGCGCAATAAAGGCATGGAGACAGGAGTTTATTATTTATTCCATTAAATTAAGTTCTTTTTTGAAAAAAGAATAAGATATATAGGTCATTTTATTGATATTTTGATTTAATGTTCTTTCATAAATGCTCTTACTTGTAAGTATATGAATCAAATTATCCTGCGCCTCTCAAATGGAAGGTTTAGTGAAGTGTCATTTATTCAATCTTGACGACACGATTGGTGTCGTGGCACGAGCACGCTTTATCGCCATGACTTACGTTGTGTTCCGGGTTCGATTCCCGGTAGAGTCAATTCAGGAAACGATCTTTTCTAAATTGACTTTGGTCTGGGTGTGCTGGGAGACGCACTAGGCTTACATTAATTGCCTCACCAGATACCTACCTCGTAACACGGAGATATTTGAGACCATGGCAAGCAGTGTGTTGTCTGGTGCATATTGAATCGTTTATTCATATTTATTTATTAATTTAAACGTATTTTGGGTGAATGGTCATGTCATATTATGTGCTATATATTACCCCGGCAGCCCGCGCTCGTCGGCGTCCAGAGCGCCCATGATGGAGCAGCGGATCAGCCGCTGGAGGGCGTGAGGACTCTCGCTCTCAGGGAGGTTGGGTATTGGGGGTATATTGGGAAATCCCGAGATTCCTATAAAAGTTCGGTCATTTGATCATCTTAGCTGCAGGTAGGTTGTCTGTATTAACCAGAACATAAAATGGCATTGATAAACCGGTTATTGTCACCCGCGATGCGTAGTTATAAAAATATCATATTAACGAGTATTTTTAGACTAATATAACTATATCAGTATACTAAGTATAGTATGTAACTATATAGTTTACAGTAATAGTAATCTAAACTCATGAATCTGGCAAATATGTTATGTCAAGGCAATAAACCGTGCTACCGTGCTACAGCGCACTACGCCAATCGTGTCGGGAAAAAGTTAGCACCTAAACCTACTGCTTTTCTACTGCGTCTGCGTACTCTTTACATAATCCTATAGCACGTGGAACATGAAGGTGGTGGTCCCTCACTTGGAGCATTTTCCTGTTATGTAACGTTGAGACGAGCATTACATCAGTGAGGGAGGACAACCGAGCATGACAGTGCGCAGACTTTAATGTCACAGATTCGAGCATTACGTTGGTGATTGAAAAGCACCGAGCAACCTGATGATGCAACGTGTAATATTTTGATACAGCTTCAGAGAGGCAGTTTTGTAATGTAAGTAATGCTCAAAACGAATCTGAAACGTTACATTACAGGCGACTTGGAGCACCAAGTGAGGATGCACCTTATAACTATATAAAGACAAAAAAAATACTAGTATCAAAGAATTTACTAGGCAGACATGTTCCATCATAAATCGTATCGTCACTTATACCAGCAGGTGAGATTGCGTTCAAATGGCTGTCCAGTTAGGTATAAAAAAAATATGAGCTAGACCGCTAAATCGCCTTTAAAGAAAAAAAGCCACGAAGTTGCTCTGAAGCGGGACAGGTTATGTTGATGCGTGAAGATAGAAAAAATAAGACACACGGTTTGGCACAAATATTTATTTTTTCTCAACTATTTTCATTACAAATGTTGTCAGTAGTACAGTAATGAACAATATATTATAATACTTATCGTATTCAATTCCATTTCATTTCAAAGAAATTAAGTGTATGCAGTTACAGAAAATACACTTCTTTTATTACGATAGGTCGTTCCTTTTTAATTTAATTTAATTTTATGTTTCAAAAAGGAATCATAATGGTTTAAGGTTATAGTCCTCATTACTGTACTATTTTAAAATTGTACGGGAATCACGAATATTGTTTACTTCAATACCAATAAAGTAATTTGCATTATGTACAATAATATACAATTAAAAGTACCTGGTACATTTTTATTTTCTTCTAATTTTAAAATTGGCGTCTCATTTTCATATCAATAAGTTAAAATAAGATCTTAAGTTACTTATGAGAAAATTTTCACAGTTTTCATCAAATAAGTAATTAACTAGGAAACTTAATATGTTTATTTTGTTAATTGAAACATACAATTTTGATAGGTACCTATTCTATAATTTTTTCACGTGAAATATCATGTTGTTAAAGTTAAAAAAATGTTTCAAAATGAATGCAAAGGAATGTTTCCTATTCTTTGATACTTTTTACATAATTTCTAGATGTTATAACAGTTTTTAACGAATAGTCTCAATGTTTCCTAAAAACTTTAAAACTGAAAAGTTGCTTCTTATTGTAGGCAAGTATTTATTAATTATGATTTTCTATTTCATATACAATATTATTATATAATGGGATGATACAACAATGGAAAAAATAGGTAAATAAGGCATGATCGCGAGTTAACCACATTTTAAAATATTGACATAATCTTAGTATGGTAAAAATAGGATTAAGTGGGCTTTTAAAACAAACTTATCCTAGCTAGCGGAATAATGATGAATGTGTACATTTATTTTAATTATCCTCATAACCAAAAAAACTTGGCGTTTTTTTATTAAATCGTATCAATAATATTATATCTACATCTACAACGTTTAATAAACTACTTACACAGCAATTTCATAATATCTACCTATTATAATAATGTAGATACATTAGAGAGAGAAATGCATAAGACTTTAAATATCACTAGATGACTCTCATCCAATCGAATTTATAATAAGTTAATTTATTAAAACATAAAGTTTTGTATCTTGGTCCTAAATTGGAATAACGTGTCATAGAAAATATAAATTCACTAATCCGTGAATATTTTGAAGGAAAATAGTGATTTGTTAGCTGTTTGCAATTTACATTATAAATATCAGTTAAAATATAAAAGCACAGTTTCAAATAAATTGTGCTCATACCCAAGATGAACCCATTTGAATTTCTATACATTATTAATTTGCCATATGAAAATAGATATAAGCTATTTGGACCAATGCGATGGATTTTTTTAATTGAATACTGCTCTGACATTTTAAAATAATCAAAAGGGCAAAGCTTTAGTACAAACTCTATGTGTAAAATATTGCATTTTTTTTCGTTAAATTAGGTTCTTAATTAGGACGTAGGATAGGATATGATAGAGAGAAAACAATCTAAACTAAATTCTACTAGGGTGCAAGGTCTAAGAAGAAGTGTTTTAAATACTATTTACTCTATCTATTACGATAAGTTTGGCAGTATTTTAATCAATCTTTTATGCTTACATTAATTACCAACGAATAAATATATAAATAATTATTAATTACGACGCTTACCAACGAAGCAAATGGCGCCTCAAGATCAAGTAAGCCGACCCCGCGTAACGGGATAAGACGAGGGCAAAGAAAGAAAGAAAGAATACGTTATATTTACTTCATTAGGAATTTACTGACATAAAAGGTATGTGGTCGAAGAACTTACACAGGATTTATAAGAAACCATGGAACTAGGTACGCTAAACTATTTAACAAAACTTTTCGGAATTACTGAAACAATCTTGAATAAAAACCAACATCTAACAGTTTATTTTTTATTTCAATTCTGTTTTTTATTGAAGACTAGCTATAATGATGGTTATCTGGACATAGTAAATAATAAATGCGTATCTATTTATAAGATACAAGTTGAAGTGCTGATCAAAAACCCCCGCTTGAAAAAGTCAGAAATAAGAATCGAAGCGGTGGCATTTGAAAAAATACAAGGAGTAGGTAAGTCGCAAAGCATTTCCAATTCTGGCTAAACACATCTTTTTTCTTCTGTATTCGCCCTTCGCTTTTGTTTACCTTCGACTTTTATCGCTTCATGCTTGTGAATAAATTGTGACAGTTCAAGTGCAGCCATTCTTTCACACGTTTCTAATATTACACGTTTTATTGTCAATTTATTGTTTGTTACTTTAGTAAATTACATAAAAACTCTGGACTTTAACTCAAGTTTACTAATTTCGTTGAATTCATTTCGTAAAAACCTTTGTAAGGTGGTGCAAGTAATAATAATTTGTATAATGTCCTAATGGCTGAAGTTAGTTGATAAAAGCAAAATGAATTTAATTGAAGTTGACACAACATTTAACTCTTTATGTCCAATTATACGTACATTTTTTCCTATATACATTTAGAAAGGAACCAACACACCTTTTATGTTATGTTAAATTCACTGTTTCTAGACCTCTTCAACGTAGTTTGAAGAAGAAAATATTTTGGATCACAAGCTAAATAGTATTAACTTTCAACCACGCCGGGAAAATAGATACTCGAATATACAATTTATTAACATTTTAGGCGGTTTACGAAAACAGGAACTATTTAATAAAACTATAGCATTAGATTCAATTGTTTTAAATTATATTCTCATCTTGATAAATAAAACTACAAAGTCATGAAGTTATAGCCCATTACAATGAATGAAATATCTATCATCAACTACGTAGACTATAGGATAAAGCACTTTATGTTGTGGTCAGCTATCTTATTTCTATACATATATTATAATATTTTATGAAGTCTACATTTCAATAATTCCTATTATAGATTTAATTTGAATTTTGGACGTAAACATCTTCAAATTTAAAAATACCTACCGCAAGTACCGTTAGTTAGATTGTTCGACGCGGATCGAGATCGAGTGAAGCAAGTAAATGTAAAATAAGGCAGCCTTTTAAATACAATAATAATATCAAGACACTAAAATGAACACCGATTGTCTAACTAATGCCTGCAGCACGTCCACGTCAAACAATTTAAAAAAGGCACTAACTCAACCACTGCGTTTATTCATGTCGATGCTCCTAATCACCTCACGTAGTGCAGCGAAAAGAGATCCTAAGTGAATGTACCGAACATTTTCTTTCCAGGCTGATAACAATACCCCTCGTTCATCCCGGATCTTGCTTTGGATCTAAATTAGCTCGCCTCTCCTGCAATGCAGCAAGCAAAGCCTCACGAACTTCCCTTTCGGAACTTCGCCATAATCTTACAAGTTCATCTTCAGATAGCAGCGACAATTCCGAGCGAGCACCCATCGGTGACACTCTGGGATACGGCGGGGCGGGAGGCACGTCTAATTCTTCAGAGACGAGGATTTCTATACTCGCCCTAGACGTTGGAACGTCCATGCTTGTATAATTGTCAGATCTGTCCGATACGTCCTGATAACTTCTTGTGGACGAGCCTTCGGCACGGCGGGCCATCGGTGAAGGTGTTCGAAGGCGGCTGTTAATGTCAGGAGGAGAGTTAGTTAGACAGTTAACGTCCCTGCTTAGCCTCCTTCCTATATTGTGACTGGTTCGCTCGTAGATGTTTGAAACTGAATCTGATCCTAAGACTGAGTCTGTGCTGAACCTTCTTACGTTCAGCCCGGCGAGACTGCATCTTTTCTGCCGGCCTCGCGGTGATCGCAGTTGTCTGGGCGAACGACCTCCTCTTGGTGATCGCGCAGACACGTCAGGGGAAGGGGACAGAAACTTTGATTCAGTCAGTTCCTCTGAGACTTCAGTCGTTTCAGCTGGTTCTTGTTCCTTGATTGAACCCAAAGAGTGGTCGCGCTGTTGTACCCTGGTGATGATATCAATTGTGAAAACATGGGTTATGCAGTACCAAAAAAAAGACAATACTTTGATTAACTTACCTTCGTATAGCTTGTATCATCTCGTAAAGTTGTGCTTTGCTCTTTCTTCTTCTACGCTGTTCATGTTCCTTCTGAAACAAACGTGAATTCCTATCGTAACCTGATATTTACAAACCATTTTATTCAAAGTACTGAAGTCACTAGATACACATCTCTGATTTTTAGTTACACATAACCACAAAACATGATTAAATGTTTGGTTCTAGTTACCAAATAATTGTAAGAATTAAACAAACAATTACCCTCTTGACGCTCTTCTGGAACAAAGAAGTGAAGTGTCCTTGGCGAATCGTGTTTACTAGTTCCCTGGCTGCGTGATGCGGGGATACGAGCTCCACGCAATTTATGAATCTGTACAGTTTCTGCAACAAACACATTTACATTACGTACAGCTGGATGAAGCAGAAGAGTATGTAACATCAGTAGGGCGAGCACGAGTCGCTAACGAGTAATTGTAACTTTGACTAAAGTTTTGGGTGAATTTTGAGAAGCGCCCTCGGCGCCACGGAAAGGAACTAGTCAATTTTCCATACGATTTTGATTAACGATGCTACGATTGCGATATGGACGTCATCGTGCTCGCACTAGTAAACCATCAGTTTTGTTTAAATTTTAACGTTAGGGTTTTTCAATTGATATCATAACTGGTAAAAAAGTAATGCTAACAAATATGACTCGCCTATCTAGATGAAAATGAGCACTAAGTTATTATTCTACAAATTGGTACTAGTCTTTACTCTATCTGTAGCCAAAAAAAAATGAATTGCAATTCTGAATTGGAGTGTATGGTTTACTTGCAGTAAATGCCTGTAGTACTTATACGTAATAAACATTATTAGCCCTATCTTATGTGAACGTATCATGTGCGGTCTAGTAAAATAAATTGCCAAGCCCATAGACTCCGTATCGCTTAATGTGCGGCCGTAAACAGGATTATAAAACCAGCCTCAGCTAGTAAAATGACTATAATCTTCAAAAGGAAAGAAAGATATATAAATTCAGACATCAACCTATCTACCTTATTTCTGTCTTTCACCTACATATACATGTCCATTAACATCTTTTCTATCTTATCCTAGAATAACAAAGTACTCGTAGCTACACAATGATTAACTAAAAAGGAAAATGAAATGGGCTACGTGAAAAGTTAACATCATAAATTCCAAACGAAATTCTTCCGCGGCGCCTACATTCGTAGCACTTTAAACCGGAACATGTAATATGAAGATGACATCTGGTGGAACAAACGCAATTCAGAAAGATTACGCGTTGCTACAGAGACAAGTGTTCGCTCAGCGTTAAAAGCCGCAGTGAACTGTGGCTTGGCCGACATAATCCGACCAGAAGAGCTATTCTGAAAAAAAAAAAACTCGAATTCACTTGTTCGTAATCAAACACACTCCTTCTCATAAACAGAATGTTATATGCATTATAAAAACTAAGTTTCTTATTATTTTGATTATAAGCCACTCAAAGTAATAATCAAAAAGCATATTAAAATTTCATCTTCACCGAAAGTTTGAATTTTTTTGAAAATATTTCTTTCGCATGTTTATAGGTACTTTCCTTAAAACACTGATGGAATAACGTTGGTTTCCAACTGAGGCATACACTGGAAAGATTCGTTTGGTCCATTTGGATTTCGGTAGCAGTGGTTAAAGCACCCACCCGGAAGACACTGGCTCGGATCCCGCTCGGTATGTTCAAGGCCCAAATTTAATTTTTTTAGTTATCTTTAGACTTAGTTTCTTACTCTACCATGTTCGGCCTAAAGTCGTAGTTTTCGAGTCTTAGCATACGAAAGTCTCAGCTGATTAAGTGTGCGAGATTCGAAGTGAGTTTTTCAGAATAGCCCAACACAGCAGCCATCTTGGCTTCACGGTTGAGTAGGGCAAACAAAGTGCCTCTGTGTGCCGGTGGACGCCGTAGGCAAGTTGCGGTGAGCCGATTGCCTTTGACTTCAAACATCTTAATGTTCATTGTTACACTGCCGCTTATTTTTAAGGTGATTACACACATTTATAAAAAATAAAAAATCATTACTTTGCCTAACTCAACGGCGCTTAAAGGATAAGCGTACCTCCAGCTCTGCGCTAAGAAGCTATGATCTTTTGAATAAGTGAATTTTCAGGTTATCTAATAATAAAGGTTTTGAAACACATGATGTTTAGTTATTCTTTTATTTATTTTTCAATGTTATGAAACAAAATGTATTTGTTTGATGGCAGGAATAAGTGCATTATTGAATACATACAATAGTTTCAATTGAAATCAGTTATTATTTGTTTGATGGGTAAATAATTTCAATCTGATTAAGAAATATTTCTATCGCCTGGTTTTTAATAAAGACTGGCACAACACGGACTCTGACTTTATTACTCGTGTCAGTTTTAAAAAATGCTAACACATAAATCAGCGTATACGCTATAAAGGAAGTCAAAATTTCCTATTTTATTCTAAAATGGCTGCTACTAAATCTAAGCTGTGAACTGAAAAGCTTAATTTCTCCACGCGGACTAGTTGAAGCATTTTTTACTAACAAGTTTTAACTGCGCTTCGAAATAGAGATTCTTTTTAAATAAAAATTATGCTCACTGTCTTCTAACAATATGCGTTTGTCTAATATGCAGGTTATTTGATTAGAGGAAAAAACTACTTGTTTGAACCTGAACATTTATTACACAATTTGATACACCCAACTACATAAATCCTGATTATACGTGATATGGTCTCGATCAATTGATGACATTGTAATAAATATGTAAATGTCCTTACCTGACTAAAAAACATAATGTTCCGACTCCTCCATATTGTTCCTTTGGGCTGGTGACGTAATACAGGCAAGGTATATTTATAAAACAGGTGCTCTAGAATCAATATGAGGCAGCCGACGATCATTCCCACTCCGAGCAATATGAACACGCCTGCCACTGCCGCCACACCTTCAACAGAACATTAACAAAGAACCATTATAGAATGTTTTAATTAGCATTACGGCAATTATAATTGTATAATAAAATATAAGCTGTTTTGTAATTAGAAGACCAATGAAATAATTCGTATCTTAGCGTTTAGTCTCAATTAATAATTGAAACGATATTTGTGTAGCTCATATAAATTGAGTATTATTTTAATTTTAATGCAGATAGAAGATTTTCAAAGTTGATTTTTACTTTAATTGTCAATCAACTAGAATCTTCAATATTTGCATTCACGATTAGCAGTGACACGCGAAATGTACAGAGACGTGGAACAGCAAATCTGAACTTCATTGAAATAGCTTATGTGTTAATATCGTGTTGCGTAATCTATCACTGATTAATTTGTTCAAAGCCCAAATGAGCGGTTGCTATCTGATTGATCACGTATCCGCAGCTAATGACAGGATTGATCGACAACAAGACTTACGTCATAATGTTTGGTCTCGTACGAGAAAATTCCCAGAGGAGGCCTAAAATTAGGTAGGTTTCTAGCAGAGTACCAAACAGTGCATGTTTTATAACAAACGCTGATAAGTATATGACACCCAAGTGATAGAACAGCAAGCAGATTTCAGATTTTCATTATAAAGGTGCTAACAACTAATAAACTTCATAACAAGGAGAGTGTACAATGTTTCAAACCGGATTCGTCGAACACTTCAATTAGGTAGTATACAAACTTTTGCCATATCGGAAACAGATGCGGAAAGTTAGGCGCGCAATATTTACGCGCTCAATACCCACTGAACACCCTTTAGTATAAAATCTGGCTTGCAATTTGACGCAACATTACACTAGAGTAAGCGATTAGCTAACGCTGGATCGTACCAAATGTAAATGAGCTCAAAATTGAATTACTACTTTGGTTCCGGTTAACTAAAACGCAAAATGTCTTGAAAATACATTTTGCATCCCAACCAGGTTTTATAATAAAATAAATATCTTAAATTAATAAAAAAAATCCTAATTTTACATGTGGAATGTTTTGGCATTTTATTATTAATTCATACATTTTCTAAGTTATAGATTAACTTGGAAAACTCTACTTTCTCCTCCAGGCTTTAGACGTGATTGATTTTTTGTACCAATGAAGTTCCAAATAATTCAATTAATCTGAGACGATTTTCATTACGACCATTATTATTATTATTTTTCAAAAATTGTAGAAACAATAAAAGTGAGGCGTAATGAAGACACTGTAGTAAATAAATTGGATATAAAAGTTGAGTCAGGTGAGATCCCCCTGAAAATCCAGCGCAGTGACTGCTTGCCTGCTTTAGATTCACTCGGGATAACTCAATTTGATGCAACGTTGAAACGTGCATGCACTAGCGCATCCTGCTAATCTACCTACCTAATCGTGTTAACAGATTCATTTGACGCTTTGAGCAAAACGCAGCTTCATTATTATCGAATTTTTATTTTTACTGTCCAACCTAAATGGATCTTTCCAACGGATGCAGAGTGACCATGGGGTACAGATATCCGGTTGACAAACACAGGTGCTACTCAACCCGGATAAATGCCTTCTCACGCTTCGTTTGAAGAACCCAGGATGATCATTTTGCCCCTTTTTTCATACAAACTAAAGCAATGCTTTAAGACTACATTACCAAAGTAAAAGAAGCTTACAGCACTACTTAATCTTTCATGAATAAAGGGTTTATTCAGTAGCTCTTGTCAACTTAGCCAACGCAAACAAGAAGAAAGAAGCATCGCAATGTACAGGCAAAAACATAAATATCTATAGGTTTCCTGAGCAAAGCATCTGCCACAAAATTTGTGGATATATAATAGATAATAAACATCTATACGAGAGTTGCCTTGTATTGATGTTAATTGTTGCATGTCATTCTCAGATATTCTTGGTAATACGTATAAAATATATATAATATGTTATATTTTCTCATGAGATAACAATGTTCATTCGTGGTATTGCATCATTTGAGTCTAGCTGCTGAAAGCGGTTACTTTCACTTCGTTGAACAAATACAATGTTGCACGAATACGGACCAAAATATCTTCATTTTAAAATGTTTAAGTGATCTTTTTGAAGGTAAGGTAATCAAGATCTAATTCTGGAGGAAAGTTAATTTTCAGATATTTGTACACTAAACGTCCGTTGTTGCGGTGTGGCACGTGGCTTCTATTAAATTACAAGTTGCCCAGACTTGGTTCTGTCAAATTTATGTTTACATTTACTATTATTTTTACTGTTTTTTTTTTGTTAAATCATAATAAAATAATTTAGCTTTCTGGCAGTGAAATAATTTTCACGATCGGATCAGTGGTTTTGGAGCCTATTCAATACAAACAAACAATCAAATCTGTCCTCTTTAAAATATTAGTATAGATAGTATGAGATTGAGTAGATTTAATGGAGTAGCTTCCTGCTTTCCGAAAACATGTACACGCAATTTAGCACACAGCTGCATTTCTGTTGTTTTCCTTCCTAATCAATAAATTTTACATTCTTTTAACAAATGGCTACTGTCCGTTTTGATTTATTTCTGACTTATTTTAGTAATATTATTTTCTAGATCTGATTATAAAAACGTTTTCTTTTTATTCTGATCTAGCCTAGGATGTCCTACAAAATTGATCTGTTCTAAATAGAAGTAAGCTGACTTTTATTTAGAACAGATCAATGCTGTAGGACGAAACGAAACTACAGCCAGATATTTATTAAAGTTTAGATTTCGGTCAAATTTTAACTTTGATTACAATGGTGTTCTCAATTTTGTTAAAGAATTTGATAGATGTTCCATGCAACGTAGTTGCATCACACAATGTTGATTTTTTCAAACAAGTCTTGCTTTAATCAATGTCACTTGCAAAGCTCCAAATGAATGATACACTACGCGTTCAGCCATTTTTTCAAACGATAAATCCTATGTTTAATCTTTAGGACTGGTGGTAATACCTCTCCCTACGCCGTGCGCCTCGGAGGGGTTGGATTAAAAGGGGGGTGGCGATAAATTCTAATGAAATTTCCGCTAGAGTCGCGCCAACTCACTATATCCACACCACGTATAGTTAACTAACGAATACACATTCAATTAATAACAGCAATAATACAACATTCCAACTAGTAACAGAAGCGCTAGCATAACTCAACGTGCGCTTACATAAATCAAACCAAATTACTTCAAAACCTGAACTTCTGCAGAAGCGTAATTCTGTTTTTGTTTATGAAGTCGAAAGTTACGAGAACATGTTTAACAAGAAAAGTTCTTACCGAGAGGCTTCGGTTGGATCCCATAATCGGTACTCAATTTAAAACACGGCAAACCTCCATACCACTTCTCTGTCAAAATGTCCATGTAGCCATTCGATGAATATTTAGCAATAACTGCCGACACGCTGTCCTGCAAAACAAAAAGATTTTCTAACGAATGGACAAATGTTTTTGCAAACGGGAGATAAGTGGACGTATCTGTAAATGTCACTCGTTGGAATTGCGTCGAAAACAATGGCACATCTGCGACCGTTTGACCGTATTCTAAAAAGCGTTGAAAAAGGAATCTCTGATCGCCGAGTCACGAAGTGAAACAAAAACTTTGTATGATCGGTTGATTTATGTCACAGCCTCCGTGGTATATTGAGTACAGTCAAGATAAAAAGACATATAATCGGCGGAGTCTGAGCTACATAACACCCTACTATCGATCACAACATTAGGAGACTCGTGCGTCATCCATCAATCTTGCCTTACAAAGATCTGAAATCGCTCCCCCGCCACTCTGCCCTTCTTGAGTCCTCCTTATGGAAATGTTGTATGTAACTGTGTGTAGACGTTGCTCTTAAAATGTCTGTTCTGTTAACGTCACCTGTGGGATAGACCCGTTCTTGGTTGTAAATTAATCATCTTCTTAGTATGGGTATAAAATATTTACCTGGATATTAATACACATTCAGCTTTATGATTTAGCAATTATACTATACTTTCGTATAAATAAATGTTTGTATTTACCTTTAGAGGAAATCCTTTAGCCAAGCCAATCGCGTAAGTGTCTTCAGCTAGTGCATGATCTCCAACTCGTTGCAATTTACATCCGTGGTCGGTAGCGCGGTAGTAATCTAACACCGGCGTATCAGCTATCAAAAGATCCATTGTTCCATTCCTACAAAGAGAAAACTTTGGTCAGAGATCTGCCTTATAAGAAAACCTCCTCACGATATGGGTGGCATGTCGAGATATTTTTATTATTATACAATATTTGTTTATTTATATGTTGTTTGAGAGCGTCGTGGCCTAGTGGTTAAGCACTCCAACTCGGATCGCGGATCGTGTGGTCTCGAATTCAAATCTGGCCTGAACCAATTTTTTTGTGTTCATTGTTTAATTTCCGACTTGCTCTCCGGTGATGGAAAACATCGATAAAGAACCAAATCAACCCGGATAGCGGCGGAAGGCTCACCGCCTACCACGTTGGTTTCTAATACCATTAGTGAAAAATGGGCTTCTTAGTGTTCCGTTCACCATGACGGCAACAGTCACTTGCCTCTGACTACCCTGTTTGGGATTTAGTCGTGATGGTATGTGTTTGTTCGTTTGTTTGCATTGAATAGGCTCCGAAACTACTAGATCGATTTTAAAAATTATATCACCAATTTGAAGCTACATTATCAGGGAGTGACATAGGCTATATTATTTCAATTTAGGCTATATTTTGACGGCAAAGACAGTCTACGCGGGCGAAACTGATGACGGACAGCTAGTATTATTATAAAAGTAAAAAGAGCCGAAATATTTACAAAGCAAACGTATCGCAAGCCCTCGTAAACCCAAAGTGTTAACCCGTAAGCGGTCGGGACCCTAAAGCCGGGAGTAGAATATAAATATAAACTCCGTCACCACAATAAAAAGAACAATAAAAATTTGCTTTCCGTACACGCGAACATTAACGGAATGTGCTTGGTAATAAGGCACAAATTTATCCGGTGAAATAGAGAGCAGGAACGTTTCAATAATTATTATTTTCCCGTTTTTAAACGTAATAATATCATGATCATTCTGTTTGTTTTCACAAAGGTTATGAGAAAATACAAGAAAAAACAGTGGCTCAATCAAGGTATCGAAGTAATATCATATTTAGATCTTATTTATAACTGAGGAATATTTTAAACTCTTAAACGAAGTAATTATGTAAATCATAAAAATTCAACACACGACGAAGGAGTTTTATCGAATTTGTTTTTATTGACACTTTATCCGAGTTTGACCCGCCAAACAGATTATTTTCTGTATAATCGAACGGGAAACGTGTCGGTTATTCAAGCCGGTAGGGTTAATGGGTATTTCAGTCATCGTGTAAACTTGTTAAATAATACTGCAATATTTCAGAGGTACGAGCGAGGGCAACCAATAAAGAACAATTTGTAACGTAAAACAATTTGAACATGTCGTTTTTGTTAAGAATACCTGATAGCATATTGTTATTTGAATACTTTAAAACCTTCATAAAAGTGAAATAAAGGCATGCTTTTTTTACTATTACCTACTTCAGTTGTATTCAATGACTTTTGACTTACAAGGACTCCCGCATCAGCGTCAAGGAGACAGAAAAAAGTATGCTTAACGACATTGCCAGCACACTTTTTCCTTTGTTATAATGTGTTCCTACTTCTTTCACTCACACATGTCAGAATAAGACGTAAAAAAGGCAGGATTTTGAAGTTCAAGATTTTCAATTGTATGACGTGTTATCTAGTGTATGGAAAATCATTGGTTGTATCAACGTTAGAAGGAATTCACAACTAGCAGGTTTATATTTACATTTACATATATTATGTATAAGTATTTTCTAACCTAGCCAGCTTATCTTTTGGGTTATCGTCCCCTGCCTTAATCCTCAATGGTCCGACTTAAAAAAATATTTTCTCACCTAAGCCTCTGGATGCCCTCTTCAATGTCTTGGAGCGCGTAACGACGCATTTGCTGAGCCAACTGAGGATTATTTCGTTGGACATAATATTCCGACACCGATGATCTGGCGGTTCCCACTCGTAGTGACAGCCACTGAAATGGTAATATTTTACTACATGCCCTTTAGTCTACAATTGATAGTAGCCTGCACACTGTCATTAATAGCAAAGCAAACGTCCACCACTGGAATTAACTGATCGCTACAATTGACGATGTCGGCAATTAGGTGGTATTGTTACCCTTCCCAAATGTTCACCTGACGGGCAGACAACACAGCATTTGACTTTTAATAGTTTTTCTCAATATTACTTTTATCTATCTACCTATTCTATCAATTTTGTTGAATTTTAATCAAATGAATAGCAATAAATACTTACATTGCTTTTTCCTTGATAATCGTCTACGGCATTGTGGAAAAATAACCCTGCTATAAGAGCGGCTATATTGGCAGTATAACTGGCAACAAATATCACAGAAAAACCACCCCAAACGTTAATGAGGAACTTGTTAGGCCAGCTCTTTGGAGCTTTGAAGGCAACTAAATGACCACACAAAAGACCCCACATTACCCACAGCGCACTGGAAATACTAAAATTTTTCGACCTTTGTCGTCCCCATGGATTCAAACCAAAAGGTGAAAGCCATTCATATATTGCTACAGCAATAGCAGTCACGTTTAACGATGTAAATATCGCTATCCATAATTCAGGTGAAAATGGCAAAAGGAAAGCGAGCAAAGGTATATCTGGTTTTTGATTTGGCGCTGCTAATATTGATATTCCACTAAAAAAGAAGGGTTGACTATAATCTATCACCTCTGCCCTTGCTGCTGATACACTTAATGCTCCAAAAGACATGTGAGCAGCTCCTGAAACTAAATCCCCAATGATACCGTTCCATTTCTCAATATCCTCATCTGTGTCATCCTCAAATACAAATTCTTCATCTGAACCTTTATATCTATTACGGTATTGGGCGCGATAACTCTGCGAATTTAACAGGTATTCATTTTCCAAATTCCTGTATTCACTTAATTTGTGAAATGGTTTGATTAGCTTTCTTGAGCCATAGAGGCCATCCTCTACAATGTATAAATGAAAATCAAATTCTAATTCCTGAGCAATGTTTTCGAGGAGATCCATTGCTAATCCATAACAACAATGAGTAGCCATTCGAGAAAACATTGGTTTGGGGGTAGGAAAAAAGAAGTCATCAGTCTCTTCATCGGGTTCTCGGTCTAAATCATTGAAAGCCAACGTCAAGTTGTCTCTGTCGGAGGTCATCGGTCTGTGGCATGGTAACCCTCGAAGGCATTGTCTGTCTTCATCAAGTTCACCTTCCATTACAAATGGGGGTGCCAGCGCTGTAACTACTCGAAATATTGTGCGTGCACCGTCCGATTGGCCGTGTGCAACGAGACGTCCACCAGGCCAAACAATGGTATGTAACTTCACACTCCGACCTTGTATGCGTCCCACTTGCCTCCATGTATTTTCACCGTCTAATGCTGGCACAAGATTTAAGAGAGCAAATGAAGCTGTTAATGCTTTCTCAGGGGGTTCCATTCCTCCAGCTAGAGCAACTGCTGCTGATGCTCTTGTTTCTCTGCCAACAAAAAAAAAAACAATTTTTACATTGCATTTACATACAGTCTGATATAAAAAGCACAAAATTGATGTGCAGTAGCACAAGTTGCCGAAAATAGTTAGAACTTTAGCAGCCAAACGTGGAAAACCGTTGTAAACTTACTCTGAAATAATCACCTGAACATTTGTAGTCCTTTTAATCAAAATTGTTAGCAACTTTTAGGTGTTTTGTGCAACTTCGCTTTTACCGAGTCATGGTAGGTCTGACTTATTACTGCTGAATCACCCACTTAGTTCGTTTGTAGCACCCCAGGTGAACCGAACAGAATATTTCAGGACGGAAATAGGCACTAGATATATTACTTTGAAGGATTTTGCATTGTGAAACGGCAAATTAGTTTGCAATCGTCACAATCGTTAAAAGTGCAAAATAGAAATATTTCAATTGCAAATGGGGAAAGGCGTCACATCTGCCGTTAGTCGATTGCCTTGGTCTAGAGATTACAGGTTTATTGTTAGACATTCAGAGCTAGCTGGTAGTGATAGAGTTTCGATTGTGTAATTCGATTAGTAAAGGCACTCAGGATTACGTCTTTTAAAAGATCAATAATTGATTTATTATGTCATGGTGATTTAGGTTCTCACTTGTTAAGCAATAAAATATTATTTTGTTTAAGTACGTTTATTATTATTTATATATACATTTTGATTTTTGACACGTCATTAGTGCTTATAAGCTTATGTGAATAAATGATTTTTTACTTTAAGTACATAAAAGGTTTTTCATAGAATATAAAATATACAATGATGCTAGTATATCTTTTTTAAATTTCAAATCCAGAATAATAACACCTGGACATTCGTGTTGCTATTTTTACAATCATTGAAAAAAAAAAGTTTTTATTAATATCATTCGAGTAATTTTCATCTGATAAGTAGTTTCTACATCCCCTTTGGAGTATGTCATATACTCGTAATTGTACATAACAGTATAAAAATGATGATGTATAACAAAAACAAAGTAGGTGTATGTTTTAGCCAGGATTAAACATGGATCCATCTAGGCTCTGAGTTGTAGTTCCCCAAACTATGACGTTCTCACAGAGATTTCAAAGGCAGTTAAAGCATTTAATAGTTAATTTACAACTGGGAAACTATTTTACCTTAGCTTTATCTTAGAAGTAGGAGAGGATTTCAAGCGCTGCTCGAAAATGGAATTAATTGTTAGTATCTGCTTTGGAATCTTATTAGGCCATGGCTGAACTTGCGGTAAAATGTTTTGGTACATACCAAGACGTAGACATTGCTGTAATGTCCACGATAAGGAAAACTTTTCCCAGTTTAATTTAGAAAGATCTTTTCTCTGCTCAGTATAAATTAAAGGCATTACGGTAATATGAGCCCATTATTTCTGATGTTGATTCTGCTCAAAACTTTAGTTTAACGAGACACCCAAATTTTCTTCGTTCCTTAAGAAGAACATTACTCAAGGGCGACATAAAATGGGCAATGTTTTTACTTTATATTTTTGTGGTATTTACGGATAAAAAACCGGCCAATTGCGAGTCGGACTCGCGCACCGAGGGTTTCGTACAAACCGGTAGGTATATTTACTAAAAATATTTTCATTATATGATGTAACTAACATTTTTCGGTTTCCGCAATTTTTCCTTCATCTGTGCTATAAGGCGTTGCTTCGTACCAAATTTCAAGATTCTGAGTTCATGGAAAGTACCCTGTAGGTTTTGATTCCCTTGCGAGTGTCGAAAATTTGCGGATATTTGCGGCATTAACGGCTGTTTCTGTTGATTGCGTTGGCTTAGAAGTTTGATTTTTTCATAGCTCCAAGAGACAGGAGACTTGAGTATTTGATATAAATTCCAGCTTGATACCTCCACGAATTCCTGATAAAAAGGGTCTTGACAGACAGACAGACGGACAGACGGACAACAAAGTGATCCTATAAGGGTTCCGTTTTTTCCTTTCGAGGTACGGAACCTTAAAAACATGAATATGGGTAGCGTTTGATCTGTTGTTTGTTATTAAATTATTATTGATCATTGACTGTTCAATGCATAAAAATAAATTTTTAATAAAACGTTTTTATCCAGCCTTAGACCACGCGACTCCCTCGGGGAAGTATTCGAAGAGATAAATATTTTAACTGTGCACGATCAGTTTATCTATGATAATATCATGTGTTCAAAAAAACTTACATCATATCAAGAAAAACTGTAATATTCACAATCTTAATACTACAAATAAAAACAAACTTGTAACCTCTAGTCTCAGACTACAGGTAGGAAAATGTTTTGTTGGCCAATGTGTTAAATATTTTAATAAGATCCCTCAAACTCTCGTTGAACTGCCTCTACCCAAATTTAAGACACAAATTGAAGATGAATTAATGAAACGAGGTTATTATAGTGTAGAGTATTATTTAAATGACAAGAATTTGTGGTCATCAAAGGTATAATCTGCTCCTCTGCACTTTTTTTACTGTACTCTGTAAACTCAATCATTGTAAACAACAATTTTTAAATAGTGTTACGATCGAGTTTCTTCCCGGATTCTTCTCGATATGGAATCAACCTCCGAACCGGTGGTAGAGTCACATTATGTTTAGGCATGTATTTATTATTATGGTATTATTCTATTTACGTTTATAATAATTATTATATTTTGCTTTATGACCTATCATAAGTGCCTGTAAAAGCTTACATTAATAAATATATAATTTCATTTAATTTCTTCTTTTCAACTTTTTTAAGCAATACCATTTGTGTCTATATTGTGTTTCTTTTGGCTGGTACAAAGTATGTGCCGTTTTTGCGCATATAAATTGAATAAATAAATTCATCATCTACTTATTTCCGTTTTTTTTTTAATTTATGCAAAAGATGGACATTTTTGACGGGAATCTAACTAAAATACAGATACTACTCTGTTGATTCACCGAGAGAGAAACTAAAAAAATCTGTCAAGTACAAGTAAAAAACAACTGATAAATTCACGAATTCGGACTCTACGAAAAATGCTTGTAAATACGAGTACGCATAGGTCTTAACCGTGGGGAGATTTTAAATCTATAATTTAACAGATCCTAAAGTGACCACGGGATGCGTATTTTCTCAACCGTATCGGCTTCGTCCCCACACGGCCCGGCGCGACGAAATCGATACGCTTTTGCAAATCTTAAATTGCCGCTCAAACGTATACATTTCGGCGCCATTCGTGGACTAAATCAATACAGGTTTGTGTGTAATTATCTCATACATTATTTACCTTAAAACCGTATTGGATTCGTCAACACAGAAGACGAATTCGATACGACTTAAGGCATGTTCCTGAAATAAGATTGTGCTCCGAAAACCGTATTGAATTCGTCCCTTCATCTATTGAATGGCGCAAACATCTTTATGGCTTGGTAATAAAACATCTTTTCATAAAAGCAGGTAAATATTTATCTGTTTTTATATTATACTCGTAGGCTGGATTGTTTACTTTTGACTCTTCTTTTTCTTAGATCCCAACTAAAGTTATAATTAACAACGTCGCCGGCGCGGAACGAGACACAAAAGATTGTTTGCCGATCATTTGGCGTATTCGCCCCCCGAGCCCGCCATCAAGAAAGTACTAGTACTACTAGGTATCATTAGGTTAGGTTAGGTTAGAACTGTGACCAAAAGCGCCAGAGTCAATGTTTTTTCATAAAAACTAATGTTAATATTTATATCTTTTAAATATTATCCAAAAAGAGTGTTATGGTAAATGAAGATTATATTAAATGTTACAATAGTAAATAAATGTTATATGTTTTAATTTTTATATCACGTTAATGTTATATTAAACGGCTGTTATATTAAATGATTTTAGTTCAAGAGTTTGTTATATGTTTCAAAATTATGTAATTTAAAATTATATCATTCCATTATTTTATTAAAAAGTGTTATATTAAACAAAATTATATTATATGATTGTATATGTTTTGAACTTTATACTATATGTTGTTATATTATATATTACACACCCAGCTGCAACATCATGATGACAAAATCGATACGGCTTTGCTAAAAACTTTTCACTATAATATCTTAACAAAAACGATTTCTATAGGTCGCCGCATTTGATGAATACGATACGTTTTTGAAGGCCATTATTCAATACAAATTATTGCACTAAACCGTATTGATTTTGTCCCATAAAAAGCTGAATTCGATATGGTTAAGGAACACCATAGCTTTACTAAAAGCGTATCGATTTCGTCGCGCCGTGGGGACGAATTCGATACGGTTGAGGAAATACGCCCACGGTATTGACTTTTGGTAATGTAAAAAACTCTCCTTAAAACAAAATAAAAAAATACTGTCTGTGGCCTAGTCGATGTTTGTACTTGTTTGATTTTATTACACATAATATTCTAGTACAGTCTACAACTGCATTACTAGGTATAGTCCAGGAAAGACAAAAAATGGGCTCATCTTCAGAAAAAGTCCAAACACTTAATTTATCTTCGTCGAATACATTGAATAGAAAGAGACAGAACGAACGATGGTTCCTGCAGAGCCACTGCGTGAAAGAATATTAGCTGTACCCGCAATAATGGGATGGGTATTCATAAACGGCAAGCCCAAAAGAACATCGCAACCTCCTGCCATGGAGCGTCTTTTGAACATGATTTTCTGTAATTAAGGCTGTGGCGCATTGTGCGGCTGTCGAAAGTTGGGCCTCCAATGTTCAGCAGTTTGTGGCAATTGTCGTGGGACATCTTGCTTGAATGCTGCCCGAATCGAAGATTCAATACAAAAAACAAACAATATCGACGACTCAGAAACCGATTCTGTTGATGATTCCGAGCAATTTGGGAATATCCCACCAGTCCCGTGGGTCAATCAAGAACAATTCGAGAAAGAAGAGGAAAAAACTGAAAGAGAATAAGCCGTCAGAAAATAGTTACCTAAATAAGTAAAGTAAAGTAAAGTAAAAAATCATTTATTCATTTAAGCTTGTATAAAGCACTTATGACATGTCAAAAAAAGTATACAGAAATAATAATAATAAACGTAAATAAAATAGTACAATATTAGTACACATCGTGAATATACATAATGTGAATCTACCACCGGTTCGGACGTTGCTTCTTATCGAGAAGACTCCGGCAAGAAACTCGATAGTTACTCTTTTCAACTTTGTTTGTTTTACAAAAAATAAATTCAGAGTACAGTCAATGCGAGTAGAAAAAAGAACACAATATTGAGCAGAGGAGCAGATTATTCCTACTATGACCACAAACTTTTGTCGTTCAAGTAATCCTCTACATTATAATAACCTTGTTTCATTAACTTTGCTTTAATTGCAGACTTAAACTTGTGAAGAGGTAGATCAACAAGACTTTGAGGTATTTTGTTAAAGTATTTTACAGATTGACCCACAAATGAGTTTCCCACCTTGTGTAGCCTAAGACTGGGAGTTTTCAATTTGTTTTTATTTCTGGTATTATGTTTATGAGTGTCACTGTTTTTTTTGAACAGATGCAAGTTTTTGCGCACATACATTATGTTATCTAAAATATACTGAGCATGCACAGTTAAAATATCGATCTTCTTAAATACTTCCCTAAGCGAGTCGCGTGGTCTAAGTTTGTAAATGGAGCGGATGGCTCTTTTTTGAAGTACAAAAATGGTGTTCAAGTCTGCAGCTGAACCCCACAACAGTAGACCATACGACATAACACTATGAAAGTAGCTAAAATATACTAGTCTTGCTGTTTCAATATCAGTCAAGAGTCGTATTTTTCTAACAGCACAAGCCTTTCAGCTCTCCAAATAAGGTACCTATATATAATAAGCAACCTTCATTTTTTTAGTCGTGTATTTCTGAATGTTTACGAAAAATAATAATATTATATAATACCTAGCCCAAACAGGCCTAATTTTTTTTACGGTAGACTTTTACATCTTTGGAATATTAGAATGAGAAAATAAAAAAAATATCGTTAATTTTGTACACTTGCATATAAAAAAAAACATTTATTTCAGAAAATCATCCATAGTAGGTACAATTAGAATGTTAGTAACAATTTTTACTTATTATAAGTTAGTTTTGTTAGTAGTACAATTACAATAAGTACCACATTATTTTGTCGCTATTATTATCAAATCATTCATTCAATTATTTATCAATTTGGTAATTTATTACATTATGCATTTAGTTTTTCTTTATTGCAAAAAGAAAAAATAACAAAGGTGGATTTGATACCTGAATAGAAATTTATTATTTTTATTAGTTTATTAAATAGCACAGAAACCTCGATTTTGATCATTACATTCAATTATATCAAATTACGTTAAAACTTTCAGCGTTATCAATAAACTTTACTCCATCTTTTTTGTAGAGAATTTTCCGTAATTTTTTTTATAAGTCTGCCTTTTAGTCGTAAGACCGATAGGAACGATGATATTTGTAAAAAACCGAAAAAAAGACATTTTTTTCACCGCTCTGGGGCTGTCACAAGTTATGCGTACAACCAAATTCCGGGGATTTTTTACACCTTATTTGGAGAGCTGAAAGGTATGTTGTATACCAATTTTTAGCTTGGTTGGACTTTTTCCGAAGTGAAATCCTAAAGTTCCTGGACGATTATCCTATATATTGATCTTACCCCTATTTTTTTCTCGTTGTAGCTTCAATCAATACTACATAATATCAATGAACATTTTCTTCTACTGTTGACTAAGCTTTTTCAATAACAACTACACGACACGATTGGCGTAGTGCGCAGTAGCACGGTTTCTAGCCTCGATTCGATTCCCGGTCGGGTCAATTCAGAAAACTATCTTTTCTGCTTGATCAAGAATCAATCTCTTCCCGTTTCGGCTTCTTTTATTGGTTCAGTGGCATTAGAGCCCCATAGATACAACACAACTTAATTTAAGTTATTGACAGATCATTTTTGAAGAGTTAAGGATACAGTCCAGTTTCGTTAGTAAGAAATGCCATAGCACCATTTAAATTTTTATGAGTATGGGGTAAGTCTACATCGATAAACTAAAGGCGTTGAATCGCTTTGAAGTGATTCAACGCCTTCAGTGCGTTACTGCCGTTGTAGGCCACAATTGTTGAACAAAGTGGCTGGAAATTGAATTTCTCTATTGGGCTTCATTCGAACCAGCCGAGACGCCTGCCCAGATGCCTGAAAACATTTTCAAACACGAAGAACAAATAAAGTGATAAGTAAAACCAGTTTTAGTGTCCTTTAGGCATTTCAATTCGACTGAGTTTATCTTTCATGTGGGTAACTTGTTGACCAGGGAACCCTATAAATCAGGCTGTGTAATAAAAGCGACATGATTGCAAACGAGGAAGGCTTAATGGCAGCTGAACCGAGAGTGCGTAAAAGTATTCACTACGGGTTGACCTATTTAGCCGGCCTAATTTCTGAATGAACTAAAAAAGGAACTATCTACGCCAAGTCATGTCAATAGGCGGTGTCGCTTCGTCGAGCTCCCATGGCGGCTCTGGCCGAGCGCCAAGAGCCTCCGTGCAGTCGCGACCAATTTATGATAATGCTATCGATTTGGATTTTGCCCAAAATATCATGAAGCTTATACAATTTAATTATTGTTTTTTTGTTTATCTGATCTCTGTATTAGATTGGGTTCTTTGACATTGTTTTCTTTTTTGATACTAGATCAATTTTGCGTTGCCGTTTCAATAGGCTAGTTGACTCTTTTTTTAGGTCTTTAATAGTTGATATTTTTAGTAATATACCAAAAAAAAACTATATTTTTTAGACACCTATGAAACCGCGTAACTATAATTAAATTAAATTACTGTTTTTCATAAACGAGCGAAAACGCTGTCCGCCATGTTCTGACGTCAAACCGATTGGAAACAGACATATGACATTACAAACACGCATAGCATAACCTCCCAAACTTTAATTAAAACATGAGTTTACCTGAGAAATATAGTAATTATCGTCCGAGAATGTAAGAACACATCGATAAACACCCAAGGAAGGTTGTGGATTAGAGTGGCTAGTGAAACAAATATACGCAACACACAGCTTAGACTTGCATAAAGGGATCTTGAATCTATTTTCATCAAAAAATATATAGTAATTAAAGTTACTGTAAACTGTAACTTAAATTTATTTTAACGAAGATCACTTTCATTCAAGAAGGTACCTTTTTACTTTCTGCTTTTACTACTCAAACGTCCATAATGGTTATTTTTATTGTTGTTAGATAAAACAACAAAACGAGGACTTGTTAAGGAGGTTTCGTCGAAGTATTTAGAATTTTTGAAACCACCACGCTAAATAATGAGTGACATACCTACGGATGGCGTTAATTTGTTTACAATTTGTATCATGGCCGACAGCGTTATTGGCGTTTCAAGATGAAAGTAAAAAAAACATTTTTAAATTAATATCGCTCTTTTAAATCGCTTAAATCGATATATTTTGATTTTCCAAGCTAAATACTCCAGAAAATACTCATTTATTGTATGAAATTAGACATAAGACAAGTAGCCTATTATTATTAGGATGTTTATTACCACGCTTCACATGATTGCTAACGTTATATATACTCTTATGAACATCATCACCAATTCATAATGTTAAAAACTTGGGATAACTTAAACCCTAAAGCCTTTAAATTACTTTTCGAAATGTAGGCAAAATCTTAATGCAAAAGGTGAACAAATTATTTAATCTTTCACCACAAAATTAGAATAATTAACACTGAATTTTTAAGTTATGGATCATTAAGATGAGAAGGAAAAGAGCGGTTCTGTTGCCTTTTATTTACCTGATTTCAGTTTATTTCCCCGTCGGTTTTTGGAATTAGGTATTTAGGGATAGGAAATCGTTTCATTTTGATTCAAAATTAGAATTAGTTATGTTAGCAGAAATCCTAAGTAATACATAGAAAAAATCGTGGTTTAGGTGCATAAACATACGGTAAAATTTGATTTTAAGAGTTGTTATTCATAACATAAACGTATCATTACAGTTTGAAACAAAAAATCGTCGAAGTTTTAGTTGCGTTAAGGCAACTTTAAAGTTACCACTTTCACTAACTTCATCAAGACTGCTGAAGATATACAGGAGAAATTGAATAGGTATTATTACTTACTTACGATACTATTAACGTGCTAATTAAAACTTTTTGTTTTAACGATGTAAACCTTTATAAATTCGGCACGGCCCTAGGTGTGTTGTTTCGTAGGAAACTTTTTATCTCTTCTGCACAAGTAGATAGTTCCCGGAGGACCAACGTGAAATATTGTGTCAACAAAAAGGAAAGGCAACACCGTATATTTTTATTATACTTAACACAACACCAGGTGACAAGACGCTAACAATAGACTACAAAATAAACAGGAAAGGTTTGACATTGTTTTGTAAATCTTTTGTATTTCCTCTGAAAGTAATTATAAATATATATCAATGCCGATGAACAAATTAAGTATGTAGTCACTAAATTTAAATATTTCCTGAGTTTGTTAAAAATAATGAAAAATCAAGTTAACGAAATGCAATCAAGTATTAGTGATATTAAGAGGGTTTGCTTTTTGCGTTTGAGGTAGATCGTTAACGTCGCATTTTTTTAAGGTTTTCGTGATTATTTAGCTGCATCCAAATTAAGTATAAATTATCTCTTTATTATTGAATGCACCTTTAAATTTTATAATTATACACTGTTCACTGTATACAGTGAATTTTTAAGTGCCTTACCAATTTAAAAGAAAAACTGTTTTTTATTTAATTTAGCAAATAATCGGCGACTACTTAATTTTAGAAAATTCAATGTATTTTTAAATAGTATTATGCACACAATGATAGAGCAACAAATTAGGATTATTTCAATGCGATGAAATAATTACGAAAATCTTACAAAAATGCAACGCTTTCGGTCCACCCCCAGCTATAACGCTCTTAAAAAGCTTCTAAAGGCAATTTGATAATTTTAAGTCGATACTTGACCTCAGTAGCATCGTACTATGTAACCAGACGCCAAATACCTAAGGCAAAAGTATATGTGTTAGTAAATATACTTAAGTCTTTCCCTATATTTCTATCTGAAATTACAATGGACCAATTTGGGCACACATCATTCCTATGTTTATACACCCAGTTCGGTTACCCAGATAATCTAAGTCGTAAATTAATAACCTATTATGGAAGCCTACAATCTTGTTATCTTTTGAATCAACCATTTCACGATATGCGTAAAACTTTACAAATAAGTATAATTACCATTATACGTACATTATACGTACCCGTGCGTTTACGTTTATGTTTCACATCTTACTAAAAGTGTGTTATGGAAAGTAACTTTTGCTCGCCAGTATTTAATCTTAACTTTGTCCCTGATTCGTATTGAATTAGAGCAGTTCGTAATCAAAAGACTTTGTATCATTGAATGTTGCTTAATTTACTTTTAGATGTATTAAAAGTAAAACGTATTTAATCCAGTCGAAATGCCGATATTTTCCATGCTAGGCCTATAGCTAAATTGATACTAAAAGCATCCGCAAATATAATGCACCAGAATTTAGAGCATTGCATTTTCGAACATAAAATAGAATGCTGAAAGAGCAACATACATGTCGAAATCTGGAAAAAAATAGTAATGAGATTATCATGCAGTCGCCTACTTAAAGCTACAGTTACACATGCTCATTACTAGCATGAAAGCATGCTACTATTGAGGAATTACTACTCATTACCATGTATGTCGAAGCATTGCTAATAATGAGCATGCTCATTTCAGTGAAAAGTGAGGAAACTTGTTTTAAGCATGCTATTTTAGAGCATGTGTAACTGTAGCTTTACATTTTGTCGTCCGTCGTTCATATTTTAGGACCGCTTTCACATTAGGGCGTTAGCAGCGCGACAGCAGCGCGGCAGCAGCGGATGCATTTACACTATAAAAATAGCGGCGCTGCCGCCGCGCGACAGACTAAGATTGGTGCGGTGCAATCCACGCAATAATGAAATATTCGGTGTCAAACTCGCTCATGTTGCTGTCTAGTAAAGTAAAAAGTAAAAAATATCTTTATTCATATAGACTTATAAAAAGTACTTATGACATGTCATGTAACAAAAAAAAATTGTAGCAAAAATATACTGAATAAAAATAAACTTACATAAAATAATACTATGATAGTTCATATCATAATTAAATATAATGTGACTCTACCACCGGTTCAGAGGTTGTTTCCGATCGAGAAGACTCCGGCAAGAAACTCGATGGTTACTCTTTTCAATCTTGTTTTTATACACAATAATGGAATTGACAGAGTAAAGTCCATAACAAAAAAGTGTGCAGAGGAGCAGATTATACCTAAGATGACCACAAATTCTTATCATTTAAGAAATCGTCAACACTATAATAACCCCGTTTCATTAACTTAGCTTTAATTTGTGACTTAAACTTGTGAAGAGGCAGTTCAACAAGAGTTTGCGGAATCTTATTAAAATATTTTACACATTGACCAACAAATGATTTCCCTACCTTCTGTCTGTCAACAAAAACGATCGCATTGAACATCAACTCGGCGCCTACTAAATGTAGCGACTGCCGCGCGCCGCCTACGCACCGCTGCCGAGCTGTCGTTTACTTGTACAGCATGAAATTATCAGAAGCGCGACTGTCGCGCGTTTGACACGCGACCGTCGCTCTGCTAAAGTCGCTTGAATGTGAAAGCGCACCTAAGTGTCCAAACACACTAATTACGCGACCGAAGTTCCGCGGCTGTTCTTACGTTCCGACGTATTCTGCTGATAAGACACACCATAAGTGCCGAACTTACGCGGCAGAAATTCTGTTGCTTAACTTTGTGTGTGTATTCAGTCTATAATTGTGTGTTCTACAAAATAAGGTGCCACTGAACTAACGCCCGACCGAAGTTACGCTGTACGCATCGTAATTTTGGCATAATGTGTCATCAGTAATTCAAATAGCATTGCAGGCGTAATCATGCGGAACTTCGGTCTCGTAACTTCGGCATAGTGTGCTTAAATACTAAAAGTTTCACAAGTTTCAACTATTAAGTGTGTTGTGCTTTGCTACCGCATTTTGTATAGCATGCCAGTTGCAATTTATGGGGATGAATACGAGCTAAATGAAACTAAATATATCCAGACTAATAAAAAGAGGGGAGATTGGTATGTTTGTATAGACATAAGCTCTATTTTAATGTGAGACATTAGTCCACATTGGTCAAGCCGCAGGCGGAGAGATAGTATTACACTTATACTAATTAGCAGAAAGAAAGCTTAAAGCAAAGCATTATCTACTAGTCAAACATGGACGCAGGTAGAAATCTTGTTGGCACTTGAAAAATGTTGAATTACTTGTATACTTTTCTTAATTATTGTTCTCACGACCGCTTTCCATAAGAACTTACGTTTCTCGAGCAACCTTATTTAAAATTGCCTGCCATTGACTTTTAAGATATCATCTCAGTATCGCAGCCTTAAATTCTGCAGGGACATCCTAACGTAATACAGATAACATATTCAGCCCTAACTAGGGGAATGGATTTGTAGTAGTTCCGTTAATCGCCGCACAATCCGGACGTTTACATAGTTTTATCGTTCACATCGCTATCTCAGGAAAGGGTTGGATCTCATGCCGATCACGTATTTTATTGAATAACGCTCCGAAGGACGTGTGCGTTCCGATACCATTATCATAGGGTCAAGAGCGGCAAGTCCTTGAATCTCTCCCAGATCTGGAGTGCAATAAGACAAAGTTGATTACACAAAATCCTGTTACAAGGGACTTTGGTAAACGAAGGAATTAATTGAATATAAATTAGGGTTTTTTTCATGTTCTGAAATTCATTCAGGCTGAATTGTTATATAATTATTTAAAATGTACGTAAATCAGAAAGAGTATCAGTAGAGAACTTGAGACCAACTGAACACAAAGAATGGTGACGGAAAAGTCGTTAAATATGTGAATAAATAACTATATTTTAAAGCAAACTTTACTTGACCAAGAGTTAGTTATGAGTGACAGACTGATGTGAAACAAAGTTAAGATGAATTATTAATTTGACAGTTAAAATAAATACATGTTTTAAAAGGAATTTGGTTTGCCTCACTGGCTATGATTTGTTTGCAATTTTAGCGGATACGCTGAAATATGTGACAAGTTGGGCGTCAGTTCTTTAAATTACCTGACTAGAAAAAGCCATAAATAATACAGTAATGTTCGGTAGCAACAAATAGGTATCGGCTGGTGGACCTCTTATGAGAAAAGCACAGTGGTTTATTACGAAATCTTCGTAGGGAACTCCACTTTGCCGCCGTAGTGCTGAGTTGCGTACGTCTACCACGAGTTGCCACTTTAAATTTACGTTAAAATTATATTGGGATTTGACATTGTCATGTCATGTCATGTGAAATCCCAATACAATTTTTTACGCGAACGATAACGTTAATTTAAAGTGGCAACTGGTGGTAGACGTACAGAACTTTGAGTGTATTGAGGCGTATTTATTTGTGTCGTTGTGTAGTCGAGCGTACACAGAGTTGCGAAGTTTCAACGTGACGAGGGACGCTCTTGCATATTTTATTCACCGCGAACCTCTGGTATGCTCCTAATGCTCGTTATGGCGTTACTGAACCCGTGGTTATACGCATTATTGAATAAAAAATATATCGGAGTGTCTGTTGAGCAATTTTACGCACCAAGTTAATTCAAGGACGTGTTCAAAAGCACGGGTAGTAGCGTTATATCGGGAACGGTGCATCTTGCGCTCATTAATCTACTCGTACCTGACAAACAACGCGTTTATTGCCTCCATCCTGCACTTTGAATCCTTTTTCACTAAAAGTCTAACAATTAGGGATTTTCACTTTTGACTTTGACCTTGTACTTATAGTAGGCAATGTTATGTTCTAACTGTGAGTGCTTTTACAACGCTTTAACTTTAACATATTTGAAGATAGTACCGACTGAGTTCGTGTGTATGTGTGCATGTGTGTGTGATACTGAGTTGCTAGTCCTTAAGTTTAAGATAAATAAAATAAAGCTAGAACAAGCGCCGCGATAAACTAGCTAACATAGCCACACTTCCATAAAAAACTTTAAAGCTTATTTTCTCCACTGCTACGACTGACCCTTAAAAAACGATAAAACTCAGGCTTTATCTCTTGGAAAAACAACCTTACGAGATCATATAAAATTGGGACCGGAAAATAATAGTGAAGATAAAAGCTATCGTTGATAATACCTCCATTGGCCGGGCGTGTGTTTGATACCCGGTCGGGACAAACATTGATGAGACGGACATTTGTGTTTTTTGGACACTTGACGGTATAATATGGTTAGGAATATTTAACGTAGGTATATTGTATTTATTTGAGAATGGAACTGATCCCTTGACACCCATAGTCAAGCTCTGCATAGTCAGGATAATTATTGTAGCAAAGATTGACTGACTTAAGACAAACATTGGGCTGGCTCAATTCAAAACACCCGACGGAGACGTCAATATGAAAATATTGATTCAATCAGCTTTAAGCCTTATTGAACGTCAACAAAACAACATAAATTTATCACAAATGTGCCGCGCACCAAGAAATTAACTAAAACTGCCTGTTCATGCCGTTTCAAAAGTTCAACTTACAGATTGGCGTTTGCTGCTATATTTAATTAAGCCCACCATACATAATCCCGTGTTTACTCAAGTCAGAACTTAACAAACCGTTGCGTGGAATGCGTGGCTATGAAAACACTCACCCCCACTCCACAGCTTCCCCACCACTCGTAACGGGACCGCTTACAAAATTGGAAAAGTGCAAAAAGCGTTTTTATTCGGCCTCGGGAATACTCCGCATCCAATATGTGCAGTGAGTTATAACCAGGGATATAAATTGAAAAGATAATGCAAGGCCCTCCGTATGTATTGAAACCAAGAGTGCCACTTTTTGGCGCTCAATGTGACGTCACTGAAGGCATTAGTTACAGGAATTCCTTAATGGACTTTAAAGGAATGCCTCTGCGTATGAACTCGAATAAAAAGTATAAAAATAAATCGATAACGGAAAGATTTTTTGATTTTAACATCCGCTGCCATAACGCCTGGACTGAACGTACTCGTAGCAGCTTCGAAAGAAGAGCATTGCACTTTTGACACGCGAAGTACATATTATAGTCGTAACATCTCTTTCGATGTATGTCCGTGCTTATACCATTCGGCCACGGCACTGCGTGGGACAGCGTACTATATCCCCGGTTTATTCAGCAAGTCGAAGTCTTGCACTTTATTAGTTCTGCATTCCCGAGATAATAAATTCTGAGCTTTGTAAGATCGGGATGGGAGCCTTCGTGGTACGGTTCTGTCAATCCACATTGTTTTATTGGATGAGCTTCCTTAAAGTTACTTCCCCACCACATTAGCTATCTACCTTTTTTTGTACATCCACATGTTTAGCGTTACATTTTTAGAGGTAACAAATCATCTGAATAGGCTTGTGTTCTAAAATGTTGTCAGTGATTGATTCTTTCCTTTCTTAGATATTTAGCCGCAATAACTGATTTTTTCTTCAAAAATCGATCAGTAACATTATTAATTACGGCTTTTTGAAAACTGATTTGAAATTTCCTCGAAAACGCTCTAAACTGTCATGGCGTCTCGAATGACGTCACGAAGTGCACAACAAAACCAACTAACCGTGAATAGCAATTGATACTTCTACTCAGTCACTAATGTATTAATTAAAATGCAAAAACAACAATGGCGACCGCACCTTGTGAGGCATTGATTAGTGTTCACTGTCGAATGACTATAGAAATAGTTTTTTTTTTCAGTTTTAAATCCCTAAAAATAATAATAAGCTGATTTTTTTTTAATAAATAAAAAACTAAATTGACATCTACGAATGATAATAGAACTATGGATACTACAGGAGGAAAAAGGATTTATTCATAGTGGACACAAGCATATTCAATATCACTAGATGTTAGCTGACGAAGAAACCGAATATGAAAGCACATTAAGCCTAGAATCCAGGCAAAAAGTGGAGCCCGTAAAAGTGATTCCAAGATGTCATCTGAATCTCTTCCTTAACCCCACATCACTATCAATTTGATCCCCAAACAAAGTTTGTGTCGTAGTCACGTAGATAACGTGACCGATAAATTTTCAAATCAATACTTACTGCATATAAATATTGAAACGGCTGAAGTTTCTAAGGAAAAAATGCTCTTGGTTAAGTACATTTTTGTCGTGACTGAAATACACTGCCTAATCAATAAATATGAAGGCAACTATAAACATATTTGAATGTATAGGATCAGAAAGGCATTTCAATTGTTATTTAGATTAAACCCATTCCAAGCGTGGCAGATAATGCAGAAATCTGTGACCTGTGCAAGAAATTCGTTCGTTCAGGAACCCTCATCAACATGAGGGATGCGGGCGCCTCTGACACGTGGCTCGCGGGTGCTAATAACCAATTTCCTACCCTCATAGTTCAGTGGCAATAATGACGGTCAACCGTATATTCAAATAAGTATAGGTAAAGATGAAAATATAAGGCGTTGATAAAGTGGATACCCATCATGGACTGTTAATGCAAGTTTTGTCTTTTGGGACGATTTATGCAAATACCCTAGTTACAATTAGTTAAGGGATTTAGATGAATTGCGACAAATTGCAGTAATTTAATTTGGTTAGATATTTCCGAAAAAAATGCTACAATCAGCAATGGGCGACAGCAGCAGCAGCAACAGCGAGTTAAGGCACCCTCATCAACGTCACGCGGTCAAATGCATTTACGCACTATCCCACTACCTGGAGAAGGTAACTTTTCGCCGGGATGCCGACGGAATACACACTAATAACAACCCGAGTATACCTCATCGCTTAAGAACGGGACGACATGGAGCAAAAATATTACCATATCGTCCCATCGGTCAGCCCAGCTTACGCGCCGGACCACCTCACGCTACGGGGTCATCTTGGTATACTGCGACCCCTTCTGACGGGAGCACCATGGAATAGGTTAAAAGCCGGGGGGGCTTTTACCTCGGTGCTGATTTTAGGAAGCAGGAGGACGGACGAACCTCCGCCGCCTTGCCCCTCGCCTGCGTCATCACCTCCTCGCAGAAGGAAATTATCGTTATCCAAGCCTCCTCACTTACATAGCCCAAATAACGGCCGGGAGCGAGAGGTTTCCGGTCGACCTGACAAGCTGGCTTGCGATATTGCGAACTGCACCAATGAATTTAACAAAATCTCTTATCTGAACTGCATGACCACTTTTCCCCAGGTGAATTGAATAGCTTTCTCCAATACACTATATATAAGAAGTCCGAGAGGACACATGTCTGGAGAAGATATTGAGTTTAAGGACCAGTGGAACCAATCTCGAAAGAAACTTAATTCACGTACAAAGAAAATTTTTACAAGTCGCGTATTTCTCTATTTAGTGACGTTAGTAATTTTTCCTAGCCAAAAAAATCGCAACAATCAGCGATGGGTGACAGCAGCGACGCCGGGTAGTTCAGCCACCCTCATCAACGTCACGTGGTTGGCCTGACACGCTGGCTTGCGCCCGCACCAATAAATAAACTAAGCCTGTTACACACATGCCTCGCCGCGATTAATTTTTTTATTCTCTTTTTATGCTTTCATTCTTTTAGGAATGCTTTTTTGCGTTTAAAGGGAGAACAAAGATAAAAGTAATAAATCAAGTTACATTTGGCAAGCGTGATCTGTGTGGGTTGAACGCAATTCGATGACAGACACTTTTGGTGTGTGGTTATTTTAAAGACACGAAAAAAAATTAAATAACTTAAATGAAAAACATTTACATTTTAATGTGAATGTTTTTCATTTATGTTTTTAACTATAGTTAGTTTTTTGCCATTAGTATAAGTAGTTGGTTTAAAAACCAAGTATTGCACAGTTCGTTTTTAGTTTCTTCACACAACAGCTACATACTTAGTATGGCAGATTATTTTACCCACGGATTAAATAATCACTCACTATTAAAAATATTTGAATAGTTTTTTTGTGGGCTTTTAGTACGTTATTTTATTTAAAAGAAACTCAAAAACTCTTCATATTTTAATTACCATGCATGTTAGGACGTTTTGTTTGTCAATGACACCTAATAATATATATGACGACTGACTTGGTGTAATGGTTAAGAAGTTGGCTACTACACCAGAGGTCGCGGGTTCGATCCCCGCACAGTACAAACATTTGTGTGCATAAACATGTCTGTTTGTACTGGTCTGGGTGTCTCCTATGTATAATAAGTATGTATTTACAAAAGAAAAATGTATTTAAGTATGTTTATCCGTTGTCTAGTATCCCATAACACAAGCTTTAATTAGCTTACTTTGGGGCTAGATGGCGCTGTGTGGAATAATGTCCAGGGATATTTAATGATAAGGTTTCATTTATGTTAAATAAACTAAACAAAGAACGGTGACAAGGCCGTAGGTAGTTACCGTAGATATAGCATAGCCGAAATATACAAGTAAGTAAACAAAATCTATCGGTAGGCATTGTGGGTCTGGGGCAATATCGCGGCGACTTGTTTTGGTAACCAAAGATGTTAAGATAAAGATTTTATGTTGAATAAAGGTTGGCTTGCATCTCAACATATTTTTTCTTGGCTAGTTTTTATACATTTAAAATATATTAGGTGCAGAAAGTTAATTTAGTTTATCAGTATTTTAAAGGTCTTAACATGTAAATGTAACCTTCATGTCGGCTGACTTAGGAGCTGATCCCTGATACAGAGCTAAGCGATGCACGAGTAAAAAGGTGTAAATGGGATAGTTTCATTTTTCTGGCGTCATCGTTATAGTCGTTATATTAACACGTTAAGGCTCGCTGTCACCTTCTTGTCAGCTAACTTAAGAGCTGGTCCTTAAACAATAGCAGAGCGTTATAGGAAATAGGATGGTGTCATTTTTCTAGCACATCCTTAAATTCGTTTATATTAACCTTGCCTAACCGCTCCAGACTGCTCTTTTGTAATAATCTTAAGTTACCAATCATCATTAATTATTACCATCAGTTTGCTATTGTTTGCCTTAGTTAAGTGTCAATGACCTTTTCAAAAGTTTTGTTCAACATTTTGGTCAAATGATAAACAACCCTTACATGGTTAGTATAAGCCGAGTAAGCTTCGTCCCTTAGACATAAAAGTAATCTCGCACCGTTCTCAGGCTCGCTAGTCAATTTGCTTTTATGATGATGCTCTGCTTGTTACCATTTTATTATACTTGGTATCTAGTTTGAATGCGGTTGCGGACTTTAAAAATGTAAATTACTTTAATGGATGCCATTTCTATCAGTTTCCAATAGCCTTAGTTTCAATATGAAATGGAATTTGTAAAGTGCTGGCTACGTTAAAAGGTTTTTAAATTGATTCGTGAGATTATAGTGATGTATCACCGGTAAAATACTACAGTGCGCTTTCACTTGCGTTATACAATCACAGCGAGTAAATACATACCTAACGAATTCAGATGAGAAATCAGTCGCTGCGTCACTTGGTTCGTCCCAACAAGACGCAGTGGCGTCGCTAAAAAACTGCGCTTGCGCCGACCACGCGTCGCACGCGTGCAGCACGCGGCGCAGCGCCCCCACCGCCATGCGGACAGCTGCGTTCACGAATGCGCTGTCTGGAAGTAGGCTTTATTGACAATGATACAGCTAAAATCACTAAATTTACTGGACGAAAATAAAAACTTTTTTGCCAAACAGGTCACTGCTCTCATCAATTAAGCTATTTAGACCTCACTCGACTCAGCACATCTAAGCCACCGACAGGGTGTGTAAATATATTTAAAATAAATATTTTCAGATTTCTTTTTAACTAGCTATTGTACTTTTGTCAATCGCAATGTTATATAAAAAAATAAAATTTAGATCTGAGAATCATAAGCTCTTGAGCCGCTGCATACTTTTGTTTTTTTACGATTAAAAGTGTTTTACTTACCAAGTTTCATTGGTTGAGGATGTAAAGCCAATAAACCTACGGGAAGATTATTGATAACCATAGTCACGTTGTCCTTCAAGCTGTCTTCAATGTTTTCCTTAGCATAAGTTTTCTCTTTCCTCCTTTCCATCGTATCTCTAACATTATGCATTTTAGCCATGTGCACCGTGGGATTCATAAGAAAATCACTAATATCACTTGAAAATACACTATCTTTCAAATTACTAATTTCATCGCTGTAATCAATGACTTCTTGCTTCAATAAAGAATTCTTAGCGTTAGCGACATCTACGTTTATACTATGTACATACTTATTAAAAGATTCATTTTTTGTTTTACTATAACTAGTACGTCTATTACTATCTCTATACAGGAAAGACATTTTTCCCTTCTCAATTGAATTCTTTCCGATTTTAGAAGTTTCAACGCCTTTATTATTCACATAATTATAATTCCTAAAATTCTCTGAACTAATATTGCGACTACTATCAAGTTCTAGACTAAAATTTATATTTAATAATTTGTTATTCACACTGTGCGCTTCTGACTTATTCATATCTCTACCATTACGACGAAAACTCGATTTTATTGAACTATTTTCTATGCTATCTCTAACGCCTTTGTTCAACTCTTCTTTTGAATCTATTTCAAACTGCCTTGTTTTATTCTGACTTTTTATGTCTTTAACAGAATTATTGTCTGCATCATCTCGTTTACTGCGTTTAGAATGGTCTTGCCTTAAAGCCTCGTTTTTATCACTGAAACTATTCAAAGCTTCACGTTCATCGTACTCTGCGTATTCGATTTTGTTGCTGACGGTATGGAAGACATCCAGATCTTTTGAAGCATCAATCCATAGCCAGAAAAAATGACCATCAACCATATTCAAACGTTTTGCCTCATCCATAACAAGCTTAGCATAATGGATGTCACATATCAAAACGACGACACCCCGAGTCAGCCTTGAAACTTCAGCGAGTCGCCTGCGAATACATGAATTATAATTAATATAATATCAACTCAACAAATTTGTCAAGTATTTCAATATCAATGCTGAACTTTAAACTGTCTTTTATGTGAAACATTTTTAGCATAGCATGAAGTATGGTTATGTATAATTTAAAAATTATAAATACCTGAAAAGAGCGTGGCGAGAGAATTTTGAAGGAAGTGAAAGCCACTTAGGATTAAGCGGTTGAGCAGTAAGAATAGAGGAAAGGTCCTTTCTCAGGGAGAACGTTGAATATATATCTTCCTCGGCAAGTAAAGTGAAGGAATGCCAGTGCGTATGCATAAGAGTAGCCCTGTAAAAATCAAAAAGGTGTTATTATTAGATTTAGATGAATAACTCAAATAATAATAGATTTAGATAAATCAATATATGATAGGACGTACCGTAACGCATGCAGTGTATCCCTTGCTGTAATTTCTAGTCGGATTTCAAGAGGAAGCAGGTCCTGCGAACAACATTGAACAGCTTTTAAAAGTTCGCATAATCAATGTATGTGTCGAATACTAATCGCGGTCATGTCCTGATTTTAAAGATCGTTATTAGTTCACGTCTTCTCGTAATCGGCGCTAAAGTGGGTTATAAATGACCATCATTTTCTACGTCACCAACCCCGCGCTCCCATTTCACGCAAAAAGAAATGTTCTGAATATCGCTTCAAAAAAGTTCCCGTCAAAACGAGAAATGTCCCTGAGTTCCAAGATATTATGCACATCGTAAAATCTGATTCATCTCACGCATAACAAATTCCTCTGCCTTTCCTTATTTTTGCGTGAACACACTTCAGTAGTGCGTGACAACTTCGCTTTCTGACATTTTTGTTATACAATTTCTACCTCAATTTATTCAATAATAATAAATCTTGTGATTGATTTTTATTAAAAAACCTTACCAGACACAAAAGAAATTGCTTAGCACAATGATTATTGTCAAAAATTGTTAGGAAAAGATATTTAACACCAGTGTGATCGGTTGGCAATAGCATATCCAACGGCGGATTTCAATTACATCGACCATAACACCATCAAAACATCTCCTCGAATCCCATTTCATCTCGGAAACCATTTCTTTTAAACGAGAGGCGGTAGACATTTATTGGGCAGAAATGTACCATCATAGACTACATTGTCACTTACCATCAGCCCCCCGATTCAGAACGAAGTTATCGACCGATTCGGTAAATTTGTTTGAATGATAGTAAATGATCCGCATAACGGTAGCAATCAATATTTTTATATGTGAAATCCAAAGGCCTTAAGTTTTCACAAATGAAATTCCTTAATACTACCTTGAATACCTTACTTAAAAAAATTATTAAAAATAAAAGTAAATAACCGAATCGGTCGATAACTTGGTTCTGAATCGGAGGGCAGGTGCGGTTGTAAACAAATGATGTAAGTGAATGAATAAAAAAATAACTACCAAACAAAATGGTTTGTATGACAGAGCCACTTCAGATTTTGACTGGCCTGTTGGCGCAATGGCAGCGATCCTGCCTTTGACGCCGGAGGTCGTGGGTTCGATCCCCACCCATGACAAACATTTATGTGATGAACATTTGTGTTTGTTGTGTGTCTGGGTGCTATTATCTATTTAAGTATGTATTTAGAAATATTTAAGTATGTTTTATCAGTCTCTGACGCCCATAATACAAGCTCTGCTTAGTTTGGGGCCAGATGATCTTGGTGTGAATTGTCCCAGATATTTATTTATTTACTTCACTATATAGATTAGCTAACCTTATTTATTTTGACTTTTTTGTCTACTAAATTACCCGCAATTTCTAGCCATACCGTTTTATAAAGGAAACATTATCTAAAATATAGCCTGGTTGATTTGATACGGGAGTCATATTGTGTGATATATTGCGAGAGCGTGTCAACGATGTTATTACGGGGCATAACCACGTTTGCCACCAAAATGATGTATGAGTGCTACTAAGTATTACGGTGCGTTAGGCATGTACTTAAGTTTAAAGAAATCTCATTATTAAAGCAAATTACATACGTACGTTTACTCTAATTTAACTGGTATGAAGATAATTTGTCTAATGTAACTTTGATACAGTATGTAGCTTGCGATTTTTTTTGAATGTTTTAACTGACATGACAAATGTTTTTTTTAGTTTAAAGAGTTTTTATTAAAGTCTGCAACTGGCCGCTCTGAAAATGGATTCCTATGTTTAATAATGGACTGCGTAATAACTGCGAATTAATTGTGGTGGTTGGTTGCAGTCCATTCTACGGTACCAAACAATTGAACTGATTTTCGTTTACTTCATGCAGCAATGTATTACTTACTAATTCGGATTCCAACAGAATATTGGACCTAAATATTCTAACGAATCCGTCATATTTTGGATAAGTACGCAATAATTGTCACTACTGATTTTTATATTTAATTAAAAGTTGCTCAAATGTTTATAGTGTAATAGTTACCATACCAGTTAGCTTTAGAAGCGATGTTTGTTAGTAATTTTAGTTATGTTCATGGTAGTAATACAACCGTTAAGTACGCTTCATCTTTTCAGGTTCATCGTTTTTAATTTAATTAAAATATTGCTAACGAGTCTAATATTTGGAGCTTACGGTAGGCTTATTTACGACAGGTCAGGTCCGAAAGATTTCTTTTTCAACTGACTCTCTGTTCGTTTTGTAACGACATTCAGGATTCAGGTAGGAGGATGGTTTACTATTTTATTAAACAAAGTCTTGTTTATGAGGATTAAATTTTAAACTAAAGGCTTATCGAACCATTTAAGTTTAATTATAGACAAGATGAGAACATGTGGTACCAACCATATGATTTCGAATAAGTACTTTTCACTGTATATAGTTATACAAGCTGTGCGTCAGCGGCTTCACCCGCGCAGACTGTCTTTCCCGTTAAAATATAGCCTAACAAAAAAAATAGCCAATGTCTCCTGATAATGGAGCGTTATATTGGTGAAAGAACTTTTAAAATCGGTGCAGTACTTTCAGAGCCTATTTAATACAAAAAAACAAAAACTCTTTTCTCTTTATAATATTAGTACAGACTATGCTATGCACCTATGGTATAACTTACGCTTTATGGCTAGGCTATTTTCGACTTTATCTCTGCCTTCATGATTAATAGCGGCTCATGAATAGTATCCTTGGCTAGTCACTATCCCGGAGCGCCGGCGACAACTGGCTTTTTGTGATGCTTAAGGCGCCATTAGTTACGCAAACCACCGCCATCAGTAAAATTGCCCTAGTTCAAATAAGTGAAATAATAATGGCGGAGATAATGTAAGCAATCGATCTAAATTGCAGGAGTATTGTTAGAACTATATTTCAAAACATGAAACCACTTTTTATACCTTGTTAAGTAAATAAACAAGAGCCTAAAAGCATTTAACTTAAATCAAGCCTTCGCTACTATGTGTGATGATGAGTGATTATAGCAAATAAAAATAATTGCATAACCCGAAAAATTCAAAACACACTTCGTTCGACTTGGGATTTGAGCCCAGAGACGTCGTCCTAGCCCGAGCACTGTTACCATTATTGGTACTTATGTACTAACTACAAATTTGAAAGTAATTTTTGTTCAAGTCTTCTCTTTTGAGAAACTTCGAAAGCATGAATTGCTACACCTAGATTAGAAGTTAACCAAAAAACATACAAATCACTATTGTACTTCTAGGGAAACAAAAAGTACCCACGCAATACCGACATTCAATTTCTGTGACCCGACCACTTTTTTCTTTACACACAAATCTAGGACGGTAATCATGGGAGCGATTTCAGATTTATTGGCTAGCTATCTTGGAAATAGGTCAGGCAAAAACAATATGTCAGCACAGATAATTTGCTATCCCAACCTAAATTCAATTGGTATATTCCCGCAGCAAAATGTTGGGCGGAAATTCAGTTACGAGTAGGCACGATAGACTTACTCAAAGCAAGTACGATATTAGTACGGTATATTGTAACACAAACAATGATCCATTCATCGTGCGATCTTGAATGAACAAGCGCTTTTATTTACAGACCATTATACATACCATCACGACTTTATCCCAAACGGGGTAGTCAGAAGCAAGTGACTGTTGCCATCATGGTGAACGAAACACTCAGAAGCCCACTTTTCACCAATGTTATTAGAACTCTACGTGGTAGGTGGTGAGCCTTCAGCTGTTATCCGGGTTGATTTTTGTTTATATCGATGTATTTCACCACCGGAGAGTTAGTCGGCAATATAACAATGAACACAAATATTTTGGTTCTGGCCAGTTTTTAACTCGGAACCACACGATCCGCGATCCATGATGGGGTGCTCAACCACTAGGTCACGACGCTCTCTTTTTATTAAAAAAATATTTTTATTTAAAAATACAATAATATCTCTACAACTACACACGATAGATGGTTTGAACCCACAATTGAATTTTAGTGACTTCCAAAATACATAGCATAACATATTTTTCTTAACAAAAAACCACGCCTCATGGAGTCATTTCAAATCCTGTAAAAATTAGGGAGCAAAAGTTATGAAGGTTTTTTTGGATATAAGTTTTTTGTTAATTCGTTTATTAGGTTCTTAGCTTACAAACTGAGTGGTGTTTGTATAGCAGGCACAAATTTGCTGGAAGGAAGCCAAATAGTGCGTACGCCTGCGAACAGTAAATTTTCACTCTCATTGCTCATAATTGCATAGTTGAGCCAATATTTTTTCTTGGTAAAAAAAATCAACCCCCCAAAGCTGTGATAATGATAAATGAGATTGTTAATGTTTAAAGTTTATAATTTTCCCTGAACCACTAAGTTAACTGACGCTAAACTCATATTATTTACGTCATTCTCATAATAGTTATGTTGAGGACACGGTAAGTATATTATTTCATTATAATTTGTAAACTTTCCTTGTTTATCTGTTAGTTGAAATTTTACAAGGGTTAAATGAGATGTGATCTTATCTTCAGCGTCAACAACACAACCATATGATAATAAATATACGAAATAATAACGCACTAAAAAAACAACTGAAGATGAAATAAAACACAAACAACATTTGTATCAAATAAGATGATAAACGCGTAACATCACATAAGATTGCTTCAGCTTTTCGGACTATCACTAGGGACCCATCAGACCCACGGTTTATTTATATTCTGCAAGTATTGATATCTGTTTTACTTAGCCGTTATTTAGGGAACTTCAAGGCCCAAGAGATGAATAGGAGATGCTGAAGTCGAATTCAAACGCATTCATGAATGTAGATAAGATGGTAATGGTCATGTTTACATAATAAACTTGTGACATACCTAGTAAATAATTGCTATAGATTTTGATTTTTATACTCATAGGCTGCAGCATCACATTTTACAGTAGTTAGCATTTTAGAGGTAAAATTTGAAATGATCGAAATATCGATTCCCGGTCGGGCCAATTCAGGAAACGATCTTTTCTGAATTGATTCGGGTCTGGGTGTGCTGGGAGACGCCCCTGGCTTATTTCCTTGTGTGGTACCTCGTAACACAGGGATATTAATCCCTACTCCGAGACCATTACAAGAGGTGTGGTGTCTGGCGCATATTTATTATTTATATATTTAACACCTAAGCAAGTACTAACACTAACTGTGAGAAAAGCCTCGTTCAAAATTTCAGTACTCAAGGAACATTGGTGATACTGTGTAGTCATTCTGTTGGTTTCGCCTTTTATATCTTATAAATATATTCAAGTAGAGCTTATCTAAGCTGAAATGACGCGCACGAATATAAATTTTACATAAGGACATAATACATATAAACATACCACTGAATTTGGTTGGTCGTTCAGTAGCCGGTTGGACTCGAACCGAGGTACACGCGTCGTACGTTTGAAAAAGTACACTCGGCACATCTAAGCCATTTAAAAAGGATGTGGGGATCGTCATTTCGCCTTGGACAAGCTCTACAATAATGATTTAGTTAACAATCACTTTTTGCTCACATCATAACATGTTGAATAAATGTTTTAAAGATGGTACTGATGCCAGGAAAATCTCTTCTGTATTATCTTTGTATTGTATAGTTAGTCCGAAATGAAAATGGTTAAGCAGCTTAGAGTAACTCAGTTACTACAGCAGACGGCTTCCCATCTAGACAGACGTCTCTATTTTAAGGCTAATCTTGGAAACTACAAGGGCAATGTAGTTTTCACAAATGGTGATTTTACTTCAGTTAGTATTTGAAGAAAGGTTTCAGTAGATTTACTAATAAATTAATGATTGTGATTAATTTGTCTACTGTGATGGTTCTAGGATTGTCGATTAGCTTGTTGATGTAATAACTTTTGGCACGTGAGTTCGAAAACCACACTGGAAACCAAAAAATAATCCGATAATTCTGATGTACGAGTATTTGATAACATCCACCTATTACAATCCAATAATAAGGAACTGAATGAAAAATACATATTATTATATATGTGTGTGTATAGACTGATATTTTAAGAAGAAACAGAAGAGTAGCTCATGGTTTTCGACATGTACCCCATATCGACAACAGTACGTTTGCCACGAGTTGCCACTTTAAATTTACATTATCGTTCGCGTAAAAAAGTTGTATTGGGATGACACATGACATGACATGACAATGTCAAATCCAATACATTTTTACGCAAACGATAATGTAAATTTTAAATGGCAACTTGTGGTAGACGTACAGGCTAGGCATATTTTATGCCAACGATACCTACCGACGACAGATAGCTGCTTTACTAGGCAGCAGCTAGATATTAGTTTATATTTTTTTATTCAACAATATTTGTCTATCAACAAGCAACTCAAGCAATGCTTACATTAGCTATGGTGTAAGATAGATGCAGGTGCGAGGGTGAAGCGCGCAGCACGGGCACCCCGGCGTGGGTGGCTGCGGACACCACTGCCGCCGCAGCGCTGCCCCCGCCGCAAACTAGCAGCGCTGCCACCCGCCGCCCGTCCAGGGCTGAACACGTCTGCTCGAGCACCCGCGCACTGAACCTGGAAGAAAAAATTACCTTGTCAGAAGGTAAGCTGCTGACACATAGCTGCAGCATGGCTGATTTTGAATTTTAAGTGATGAGAGACTGCCCTCACAAATATAGGCTACAATTGTTACTAAGACAATTTAATGAGCCTTACGCGACCATTAAGCGCACACAAACCCGTAGTAGCTGGCATGTTAGTAGCAGTCACGTGACAGTAGAAGCCAATCAAATGGCGTAAAATATTTGTAAAATATAAATATTTATATTTGTAAATATTTATTTTTAATATTTATGCTGCCGATTTTACTTGCTGTCAGTTGTTATTGGCATGCCAGCTGCAAGTGTTTTTCAGAATGTAGTATTTATATTAATTTGAGTTTGACACAAAGATAGAAACCAGAAAAAATCGAAATAATCATAGGACTCAAGCGGGACTCGAATCCGCGTCTTCCACAATCCGGGTGGCTGCTCTTCCAACTGAACTATCGAAGCCATTAACAGACCTGGCAGATTTGATTACTGTATTCAACGTTGGAAGTCAACGTAAAGTTTCATCATAGTTTTAAAGCGAGCGCCTTTTAATAACCAAATATATTTTTTTAGCAAAGATTTGACTTATTTATTAATTCTTTACTGCACATACAAATAAAGTACAATTGGCGGACTTAATGCCTAGAGGCACTAGTCTTCAACTTTAAGATTTCGATTGACATGAAGCTGTAAGCCATAGGATAAATATTTTTTTAAGCATTTAAAAATGCAAACGCACACGCAAAGACAGAAACTAGATTTAAATATCGACCTGATCTTAGGAACCAAGCGGTTCTCTAACCCACGTCTTCCACTATTGGCGAATATATTTGAGTTCATCTTAATGTATTTTGAAACAATATACCTAATAATGTTTGGTTATTTTATATGACCCGACAACACTCCGATGTCTGCTCGCGCGCTGTTATGGTGAAGTTACAATTTTAAATACAAGTTTACGCCAACTTTAACGATTTCGCCCGTTGTGTGGAATGGCAAGGTAACACGTAACACATGATCAATTTTAAATGTTTTTCCTCATGTATTAGATATTTATACCTATGCCAAATAAAGAATAAAGTATTTTTTTAAGATACGTATGCATAAGTGCGCAACTCAGTGTGAGCAAAAATACTAGGAATAAAGATAAAATTGCACTTCCACTCTTTAGGTTACAAAAAGTTTTAGGTAAGGTAAACGCAGGTATTACCGCGGTAGTCAAAAATCTGCAGGTATCATCGAGTTATGTAATATAATTGTAGTTTTAAGCCATTGCAGGCAAATTTTACTCAAAAAGTTAAACTTTTATGAAAGATCAATTAATATCCGTTTTTATGGATCCGAAGCGCACTGTGCCTAAAAAAGCAGAAAAATGAAACAACGATTAGTTTGCCTCAAGCCGGCGCCGGAGCACGACGTCCATATAAACGCGAGTCGCCAAATGTAAGTTCTTTTAATATTTTGCTAAGGTTATTGTGTCGTAAAGATACCATTCAAACAGATTCGAAGTAGGTCACAAGGTGGGTTATAGTTTCAGCCATGATTGTTACTATGTAATTTTCGTTTATTTTGCACTATTATAAAACAGTGAATAAAAATAAAATACCGTGGTGATAGCTTCACAATTTTCTTCTCTGAATGTATTGACCGCGGTATACTCGGTAATAGCATAAATCAGTACCAATAGTTTTATGAAATTTTTAAGAAAATTGTATATAACAGTAACCCAAATGATTTGGTAATTCGTTTAAGTAATTATGTATTTATCGTAAAAAACTATTTCCGCGATATGAAAATTTCGCTAGAACTCTTATTTTTTTGTCTTAAATTGAGCCATAAAAATTAACTTTGTATGGGAGCACTAAATTCAATACGAGATGAAACTTTATTTTGGTCTGTATTTTAAACCTCAGTACTTAATTCAAATATCATGTATATATTTAGGTAACTTCATTGGCTACCGATTAAACTGTTGTTTTGTTTTAAATTAATCTATTTTTATCCCTCGGCATTAGATTATTTACACTATCGCGGATGAAGCTATAACCGATGGTGAAAACAAACCATTACTCGGTGATAACTTGTTTAGTGAGCTATTACCGAGTGTTATTACTCGATATTAACTTCACCATAGAAATCTAATACCGACTGATAACAGCATTTATTTTTGAGTTTAGGGTTCTCTAGAAACAACATCTACTTATATGAAATTCAGAACCCTATTTTTACCTAGACTTAGATACCTTTCTAACTTAGGATGCAACTAATTTTTACGTGGCAATGGTGTGTTGGCAGAATATTACAACTGAAACCTCAAACAATCAAAAAAATAATAACCTAGAGCTGGGAGATTGTACTCTTGAGAACAATTGTATAGATACCGACAATATATCAGAAGTTGTTTTGAACTTTGATGTGGGATCTGACGGTATGATGATACCAAATGAACACCAAGAGTTTGATACTGTAATCAATTTTGTTTCGTTTTCAGTCCCTCAAGAAATCGTAACTCATAAGAATGTTTCTGTAAATCATAATGACGTCAAAATATCAAGTTCTGATATAAATGTAAAAAAAATACTACACAGAAACCGTTTAAATCTACTTCTTTTCAATTGGTTGGTACATCAGATATTTGCCAAGTCAGACCAGATACTTCACAGATGGATATTCAGGCTGCTATCTTGCCACAAGAGCTAAGAGACCTAAAAGAAAGTATAAGAACATCTACTCCCGAGTCCATCAATAAATGTTTCAGTCCTCATCTGTCAGTATCAGAAATAGAAAACTCAGAAAACGAAAGTACTATATGCATATCCAAATCTCTTATTTCCCAGAAAACAAATGTGCCTGAAAACATTTGTAGTGATCTTGATACAAATCTATTTACAAACACACGACGAAACCTAGAAGACATGCCAAGTACCAGCACTGGCATCACAAGACCAGAGAAAGATTTTCCAACACCATTCAAACAGATAACAACGCCTTTCAAAAATGCGTTCTATTTTCCCAAAAAAATAGAACCAATTAAAAAGAAAATAATAAAAAAAGTGACACCAACTGTAGCTATTGCCGAAGAGTTTATGGAACATCAAAGGAGAGTAGAAAAAGAGAAGGAAGAAAAAGAAAAACTGAAAATAAAACGTAAACAAGATGCAATAGAAAAAAAAAACAAGAAGAAAATTACCTCGAAAGTTACACAGAAAAATAAAATTAGAAAAAACGACAAGGCAAATGCGATACAGTCACCCATCAGTTGTAATTTGCCAACGTTAAATGAACAACGTCAATTTAAATCACCTTCACCACAAACTCCACAAAGGGCAATGGACAGCGAAAACACACATTACTTTGATGCTGTGCAAAAAGTCAAGCGTTCTATTTTTGATTCAGATTCAGATGATTCTATTTTTTAAGTACGTATCCTAATATATTTTTTTAGTTATTATTTGATTGTGAAGAGCACATTACAATAAAACAACTTTATTGGATAATTTCGCGTTTATGTTACATTATTTTTAGTCCTAACGTTTCGAACCCTTTGCAGGATCCTGACTAAAAATAATGTAAAATAAACGCGAAATAATCCGTTAAAGTTGTTTTAATGTAATGTGTTGTGTTCGCGGAAACTTTAGAAAATAATATGTAATGAGCAGTTTATATTCCTCATATTAAGATTATCCTAATTTATTGTTAAAAGCTATTAAAATGATTTTTATCGAAATAATTATGTTAAATCATACGAACCAAAGTACTTAATAACAAAGGCTATTTTTACTTATTATTCTAGTTTTAAGTTCCTTTTCTAAACTATCGAAGGTGATACATGAATGCCATAGTAATAAGGTAGAGTACTAGGTCCTAAGGCGGTACTGTAGTTATTTTGCTAATTATTTTATCAGAGTTATAGATTGTTGATGAATACATAGAGTAACAACATACATAGAATAACAACAATTTGTTTTTTAATAAAGATTTTGTACGGAACCAAAATGCCTATTTTTTTTCTACCCTCGGTAATAGAATCACGATTCGCGGTATTAGCTGCAGTCACTTTAGCATACCTCGGTAATTAGCTTCATCCGGATTTTTATTTTTAATTATTTTTTTCTTTACATATTTACTCAAAACCTGTCTACGTTTTTATAGGTTTCTAAAGTCCAAAACTCAAAGTATCAGAAAATATATACTTGTAACTGTTTTTACGATCGGAAATTAATATTTCGGAAGTTTGAACCTTAAAGCCTTGATATTACCTCCGTAATACCTGCGTTTACCTTATACATTATTACAACAAAATTCCAAAAACCAGTTGTGAGTTACCTTTACATAGATTCGAAAACCACATCAAAACAGCTTTATTAAAAACGGGCTATTATACTACGAAATACTACCTTATAGATAAGAATGCCTGAGTGTAAGCTCTCTGCTCGATGCGGGATTAAATAGCTCTATTGTATCAGATGTTTTATTGTAATAGTTAATAGGTACCTAGTATGTACTGACTTACAATTTTTTTTCTGAATTGTTCAAATGAACTTTTGTTGTATATTATTTTGTGGTTGTTTTTTTCTCTTTGTTTTATATTCTTTTGGGTTTATTTGTATCAAAATGACACACTGCTTGTACTTTACTAACGCCTGTCATAAACCCTAAACAAGTTTAAAAGAGTAACTGCTGAGTTTCTTGCCGGGTCTTCTCAGCAAGAAACAACTCCGACGCGGTGGTAGAGTCGCATTATGTCTGTATACTGTTTATTTACATATCCATATTATTATGGTATTTATGTCTATTATTTAGTATATTTTGCTGTAAATTTGACGATTTGAAAGTACTGATACAGTCTATTTGAATAAAGTTATTTGAATTTGAGCCGTAGTTGCACTTTGAACCCTGTAAAGATGTAAATGGCAACCCGAACTTAAATTCATAGTTAATTCGAAAGAAATATGGTGGATCCCCCGATAAAAATATGCTAATGTAAGCTATCACATTCCACCAGGAAAACTCACTTTGTGTTATTCCCTTGAAAGGTCCGTAAGGATAAACGTCCGTTTCCATAAAATTAATGTGCAACCTTTATTTCTCGAGATATCCATTGTAATATGAACACCCTGTAACTCTTGCTATAACAGTTCAAAAAGATTCCACATTCAATAATATCCCAGCTTGAAAAGCGTGTGAAAAATAAATAAAATATCGTAATATGGAATTTTGGTTAACTTTGAAGTCGCATGTTTGAAACATACTTTCATGCTGAAAGTACCACGTAGGTGTAGATCACTGAACACAGGGTATCGTAGTTGGCCTATGTAAAGTAAAGTAATTAAGCCTATATACTGTCCTACTGCTGGTCAGAGGCATCCATCATTGAGATCATGTCATCGCTACTGTAGGTGGACATTGGCTTACGCTTGCCAAATGCGGGTTGGTGATCACAAACCCGGGCTATATTCTGAAAAATCCGAAAATTCAACTAGCCCGCCAGGTTGGGTTAGTTGAATGAATTGAACTTTATAACATTTTTGAAAAAAAAATAAACGAGTTAATCCTATTTATTATCTTACGGCTGGGTGCAAAGACACAGCAAAAAAAAATCCGAAAAATGAGTTGTGCGAGCGAATGGTGTCCTCTTCATTTATACTCGTAATGAGAGGAAAACTTTCAGCTATGGAAAATTTTCACCCATTTTCTTTGTAAAGCCTTATAATTACGCAAGCTTCAACATGGCCGACTATGTTCCGCAAACAATGGCTGGTAACGACTTCATAATCATAATTGAGTGTGTGTACTTGTAATATGTTTTACAAAGGAGTGTTTGAGGCCAAACAATGAATGTAGGGTAACAATATCAACAGGTTTTGTTAACGCGAAAGTGGTAAAGAATAATTTATCTAATGGTAGTTGTGTGTTTAGGATGTAAAACAAACGAGGGCTAGAATTAATTGTACGTTTTTACAATGAAACGTGATCGTACAAAAAAGCTGCAACACAACAATATATAATTTCTACAATTACTAGATTGTAAGTATCTCTTATTTTGTTTGAAACTCAAGCATTAAATTTTAACACTCACTAGAGATGCAAAGAATTACAAAAATCGTCTTAATTGCATTATCTGATTAATAAAACTAAGCGCTCTCACACACGAACGGCATTTGCTGTCGACCTATGCCGTCGACACGTCAACGGCAGATGTCATCGGCAGCCGTCGACACGTCTATGACCAACATCGATGGCTGACTTTATACAGGAGCCTGGTGCTTAACATAGATTTCGTTAAAGAAACACTCTTGTTACTTTTGCTCTGTCGTCGTCGACAAAGGAGAACCGATCGTTCTAGGTTGAAGAAATAGTATTGAACATAGAACAAGACTTTACCCACTGTTATCAAAAAATAGTTTTTTTTAACAGACGTCAATTTTAATTGCTTTCGAATGTTACAGAAATCTTATGAGTTCGAGTTTCAAATTATCTCTTTTTTTGCACTAATAAGCAATTCAGAATCAATTTCTTCGGCTTGGCTCATTTTGTGCACTTCTAGATCTTTAGGACCTAGCAAAGAGCATTACGCTGCTTCCGTTTCGCATGTCAAATGTAAAAAAAATACGGGAATGACAATACCACTCGTAGAATCGAAATGACATTCGCCGTCCGTTCCGTACATTTTCAAAATTTGACATGTCGGAACGGAATGCTCTTGGCTAGTCCCCCTGGACTACTAAAAATTACAGACGCGACATGTCACAGTTGCGAGAGTCGACCTCTGCTGTCGGCAGATGGTGGCACATCGACGGCATTTCGACGGCAGATGTCGTCGGTATTTGCCGTCCCGTGTGTAAGAACTGTTGCCAATTTTATTATCAGCCGTAGTTCAAGTGTAACGCTTTGGGCTTCGTACCATTTGCAAACAGGATTATGTATTTTCGTTCAACATTTTAGAAATTACTGTACTTAACTAGAAAGTTCATTCAAAGTGTTCATCGTCTTAATATGTACTAATACTGAACAATATAGTTACTGTATACGTATTTTTACTCTGATTGTTAAATTATTGGGCCACCTTAATCGATGTTTTTATTATTTATTAGTCATTCATTTTATGGAATGGGTGAAACTACAATCTACCTACTCAATGCGTTCTAATTTTGTTTTGATTGAACTAATTTCTTAAGTACTTTTTTTTTTATGTAATAGGGAGCAAACGAGCTAGAAGGTCACCTGATGGAGAGTGATCACCTCCGCCCATGGACAACTGCAACACCAGAGGTGTCACCGATGCGTTGCTTGCCTTTTAGATGGGAATACGCTCTCTTCTTGAAGGCCCCGATGTCATATCCCTTTGGGAACACCGCCGCAGGAAGATCATTCCATATCTTGGCTGTACGTGGAAGAAATTGGCGCGAAAAACGCACGGTTGTTGAGCGCCAGCCATCCAGGTGATGAGCATGGAATTCAACTTATGGCGTGTCGTGCGGTGATGAAATTCAGCGGCAGGTATAAGATTATGCAGTTCGTCTGAACACTCCCCATTATAAAGACGGTAGAACCCGCAGAGTGATGCAACGTCTCTCCGTAGGGCCAAGGGATCCAAGCGTTCGGAGATCACAGGGTCGTCGACAATTCGAGCGGCTCTCCGCTGTATACGGTCAAGAGGAAGGATAAGATACTGGGCTGCTCCCGCCCAAAGATGGCAGCAGTACTCCATGTGAGGCCTTACTTGCGCCTTGTAGAGTTGAAGGCGCTGAGACGGCAAGAAATACTGCTTTTCCCTGTTTAGCACACCAGTTTTTTTTGAAGCCAATTTGGCTTTACCCTCCAGATGACTGCGGAACTGTACATCACTCGAAATGTCAACGCCAAGGATTCCGATGCTAGGCCCGATACTCAAGGAAGTGCTCTCAAACGTAGGACATGAGACAAATGGAGCTTTTTTCGCGGTAAATGCGCAGAGTTGTGTCTTACCGGGGTTAAAACTGACGATGTTGTTTTGACCCCATTGTGAGACTTGTACGTTGGCCAACGTACAGTGCGTCCCCAGTGCTGTAATCCGCACAACAATGAATGTTGCTGGTTTGCAACATATCATTTATGTGCAGGATAAACAGGGTCGGAGACAACATACAGCCTTGTGGAACGCCAGCATTTACAGGCATGGAGTCGGAGTATGAGCCGTTGATAACGACTTTGATGCTTTGCCCTTAAAGGAAGCTTGCGATCCACGTGCATAATCCCTTGGGAACCCATTATGATGGAAGTTTGGCAAGGAGCGGACCCGATCAAATGCCTTCGCTATATCCAAGCTGACCGCTAAAGCCTCTCCCTTGCTCTCAATAGCTTCAGCCCAGCGATAGGTGAGTAGAACCAAAAGATCACCTGCAGACCGACCATGACGGAAGCCATACTGTCGGTCGCTGATCAGTTGGTGGCACTCCAAGTACCGCAAAAGCTGAACATTGATGATACTTTCCATTACCTTAGAAAGTAGGGAGGTAATGGCGATTGGCCTATAGTTATTTGGGTCAGAGCGGTCACCCTTTTTAGGGATCGGGTGCACAAGCGCTGTCTTCCAACAGACCGGGACCACTCCAGATGAGTATGACAGCCGGAACAAACGCGTGAGAACAGGAGCTAACTCCGGGGCGCACATTTTTAGCACTATAGCGGGGATAGTGTCCGGCCCAGACGACTTATGGACGTCCAGTGAAAGTAGAGCTCTACGTACGGCACTATGGTGAAATTTGATTTCGGGCATAGAGCTTAGACACTGTGGGATACTGGGTGGTGTCTTACCTTGGTCGTCATACGTCGAATTAGTAGCAAAAAAGGAGCATAGAAGTTGTGCAATCTCTTTTGCAGAATGGGCAACGGAACCGTCCTCCTGGCATAAAGGTGGAAATGTGGGCCGACAAAAGTTTCCCTGCACCGCTTTGGCCAATGACCAAAAAGCCCGAGTGCCGGAGGGGAACTGTGCCAGCTTTGCGCCAATGTTGCGGATGTGATCGCCCTTTGCGCTGGCAATTGTCCTTTTGTAGGACCTGGAGGCATGATTGTAAAGCTTCTTAAGGGACAAGCTGCTGGGATTCCCGGTTGCTTGAGCTTCTGCCCAAGCACGATAACGGTCCTGCTTCAGGCGCAAAGCAGCTTTACAGGACCGATCGAACCAAGGCTGGGACTTACCACCGATGGGCACTGCAGTGTTTAGAATAAACATTTCCATGCCCTGCAGCAGAACATCGGCAACTGAGTTTGCACAAGCACTGGGATCTGCGGATTTGAAGCAAACTTGCCCCCATTGGTAGGAAGTAAAGAAAATGCGCATTCTATCCCAATCTTCCGACCTGTAATGCCAAACATGCCGGCTTCCTGCGGATCGCGGACGTTTGGCACGCGTAAGAGGCACCGTGCTTCGTACCAGGCAGTGATCGGACGACCCAAGAGGAGCGCCAACTGAGATCTGGTAGTTGTCCGGATGCGAGGTCAGCAGAAGGTCCAACAGGGAAGGGATGTGATCATCCACATCAGGGACTCGCGTAGGCGACGAAACCAGCTGTGTCAGACCATAAGCCAGCGCAAAGTCGTGAACCGCTCTCCCGGCATAATCAGTTGTTCGAGACCCAAGCCATTCGACGTGGTGGGCGTTAAAGTCACCCAACACAATGACTTCGGCGGCGGGAGCGTGTTCACGCACGGTGTCAGTCGCAGTCTGGATGTGCTCCATAAGTCGTCCCGTCTCTGCATTACCGCTGTGGGACCTGTATAGGCACGCATAGATGCGAGGATGGTCGTCACATTCAATGCGAACCCAGAGTGTTGACAGGTTCAGAGCTTCAAGACTGCCAAGACGTCGGCCACAGATGTCATCCCTGATATATTCACAAACCCCGGCACGAGGCACAAAGTTATGCATGAGTTTGTAGCCGGGATAGTGAAGATATGATGTATCCAGAGGGGCAGAAATCTGGGTCTTCGTCATAAAAAGCAAACGAGGCCTGGCCGTCTCAAGATGGTGGTGGACGGCAGCAAGGTTAGAGTGAACTCCCCTTATGTTGCAAAAGTCCACATTAAGTAAATGTGATGCCGGAGTTGGTTTGCTCTTCTTTTTTTTGGCTGTCATACTAGGGGGGCAGGGGGTTGGGGCTACCGGGGCTCATGCTGACCTGAACGAAACACAGAGAGTAATCTCTGCTTCACGCTGGTATTTTGCAGGAGTGTGGTATTGCACCGGTTGAGCCAGCCCATTTATGAGCTCCAGTTAGACTGTAGCTAGGCTCTACCACATAAGCTTCTGCTTATTTAGCGCCACCCAGGGATCACGTGTAAGGTATCGAGGGCTAAACCTTACGGACGCAAGCAGATTAATCCCCAATATACTTGATAGATTGAATAAAAGTAATATGTTTTTTCAATAAATCGCGGAGCACAATTTATTAAAACCGGTAGGAAAACTTATCAAAAACAGCCTATCGGTCCCACATATCAATATCACTACACAATTGAATATAAATAAAATATTACAACAATAAAGCAACGGTTCATACCGTACCAACTCTAACAATCTCACAATGCCTTAGCAACAAAATTAAAATTAAAATCATTAACAATGTAGCTTAGAATAATGACACCTAGAAGGATAGTTCCATACAAAAAACGCGCCAAATATGAAGCCAAAACCGAAGGTCAAAAATGTGTTATGGCAGAAGCAACCAAATAATGTTGCAAGTCTACAGCATTTTCCCTTAAAAGTGGGGAGATTAAAGTCAATTCTGAACTTAAATTTTGTGGATTCAATATCTAGCGTGTTTAGTTGAAAGTTGTTAATTATATTAATATATGATATTAAGATTACATAAACTGATTTATCCTAAGGTGACTTTTACTTCAGTCCTTTAGATCTTTTTAATCACATAAATTATATTCATGCTCAAAAATATATTAATATAATTAATTGAATACATACTTCAATTTGATAAAATCAATTTCGTCCAATTTACTAAAAGTTGGAAAAATGTTTTCTAATTACTGGCAACATTTTCAAATTTAAAAAAAAAGTTTTTTCTACGTAAATTACATTATTTATTTTGAGTTTTAAAGTGCTAATCCAGTCTTGATATAAATTAAAACCTATTGTCTACTGGTTGTAGTTATTTTTATAGCTTTTTTGTGTTTTCCCGAATCATTGTGAAACCATTTACACAACAAACTGTCATTTTGTTGGAGCTCCTACCAATAGACTATGACCTTGATCACTGGCGGGACGTCGCGACGGGTTGATCGGGTCCATTTGATATGGGGTCCGGATTTCAGTAAGCATGCGTCGACTCTCCTTCTAGGCGTAATTATTCTAAGCAATGTATACGCGCGGGAAAAAGTATATTTTCTTTTTTACTAGAGACACGGCGGCTGTGCGTCATCCAGCCAGGTCCCACCGAAGCTCGAAGAGGTTTGATGTGGCTTCCGAAAGAGGTTAATTCAGAAAGCTTTTGACTACGTACTTCATCTTTGCATTCTTATAATTAATTATTTAAAACTTAGTCACTCACTCATTATGCGACCGAGTGACTGGTAGAAAACGCACTGCTGAAACTACCGGATGTAGAAACCTAAAATTTGGCTTCTAGGTTCCATAGTGAGCAAAAAAGATTTCCCGCAATAATTACGGGAGCGGGAAAAAGCGGGATCGTGCGTACGAATTCACGACAAAAGCTAGTAACTAATTATTGTGTTTTAGCCTAAGACCCAAATAAAGTATGATTTACCTAAAGTGGCATTAGGTTCCCTGTTATTAACAGCAAGTTCGCATGGCCGTGCCGATTACAACCGCAGTGGCTCTTAACAGATAATTTACACGAGTCCGCCGCACCGACCTATTTGTGCTAACGACAACATACAGTCTGCTTTAATCAATTGCTCGTAAACAATTCACTTTCCTATATTTACTCTTCATGAGAGTAGTATGTATATGCATGATGAAAATGAAAGAAACTGTAACTTTTCTTGCACTTACAACAGAAGACTACCTACGTTTTTTAAATATATTTTTTATATGCGCCAGATAACACGCCACTCATCATGTCATGGTCTCGAAGTAAGGATAAATATTCCTGCGTTTCGAGGTATCAGACAAGGAATTAAGACAAGGGAGTCTCTCAGCACACTCAGACCCAAACCAATTTTTAAAAATTTGAATCGTTTCCTGAATTGACCGTACGATCGGGAATCGAACCCAGGACGCCACGTAAGTCAAGGAGAGAAAACCGTGCTACAGCTCATCCCGCAAAACGTGTCGTCAAAACTTACTTACTTATTTGAAACCAAGCTTGAAACTCTTATGCTACTTTTGGCTTCACAGCTTTTCCTATCAATTCAAAAAAGTAGGTAGTATCCATATAATAATAAACAAATTCCCATTGCCAATGAAGTTATGTCAGATAAAATGCTTACTACTTTTTTATTTTGAATTATAGGTAGAGGTTGCACAGGTGCAATTTAAACGAGGGTCATTTGAAAAGTTCAAGCCTAACATACTTAATGAAACCACATGTTTTTTATTTAATTTTTATTTTTCAACATACTCTCCCCCGAGCTCAAAACACATTTTTCATCAACACGGTAAGACAGACACCTTTGAGGTTCAGTAGTAATTATATGATGTGTTCGCTCAGAGAAGATGCCTACAGTCTTAGCTATCTCCTCGACAGTCAATCTTCGATCTAATAAAATGAAATCACAGATTTTTTTCTATGTTTTCATCAGTGGAAGCAGTCGAAGACCGGCCACTACGGGGCTCATCTTAAATGGTCTCACGACCACGTTTTAGCTCTGCCACCCAGTGTTTAACAGTTTCATACGAAGGAGCGGACTGACCCAAAGTAGCAGACACGTCTTCATGTATAGCTTTTGGAGTTAAACCTTCAAATTCAAGTATTTTATCACTGCACGATGTTCAATTTTATCTATTTTCAAAAATAGCTCTGACGTGACTTACGGTATCACGTGTAAACGAACAATGAATTATTGAAAATAAACGAAAGTGTGCATAAAACTTTTTACAAAAAATGTAGCTACAAAATGAGAGTAGTTATGAAAAAAATCAATGACTCATACTATGTTAGGCTAAGAACTTTTCAAATGACCCTCTTATGTGAAAATATTTTCATGAAAATGGAATAGAATGGAAAGGATATGTTTTCAACTTTGGGTCAAAATAAAAATTTGATCCAAAGTTGAAAACAAATTTTTATTTTGACCCAAAGTTGAAAACATATCCTTAAGGTTAAAAATCATACTTTCAGTTGTAAGCATGACGTAATAATACAAAAATATTGCAAGAGAACGCATGTGAGATATCAACTGATAGTGTACCGCGTCTAGCGTCCGGCGTAGCGAACTATTCGAACAAATGACAACATCAGCTCGCAATCAATTCCCACAGCGGGGTTTTGAAGTTCTAGTTCCTTTGTGTTCGTTGTCAGCTAATACGCATTAGCGTTACCAGGTGTCCTGGTTTTCAAGAGTCTGAAGGCACGTCCCTGCTTATACATACTTGATCAGGACGATGCGCCATATCCTGCTTTGAATCAACGGATGTACGATACTCGTACCAATAACTCGTTGACAAAGTAAATTTACTCGCATATAAACTTTTGTCATAATTTATTCAGGCATAGTGTTTTAAGTGATAATGATATAATGGCACAACAACTATACACATAATCAGATTTGGCATGAAAATAAAATAGCATAATATTCTAAAGCATAACATAAAAAAACGCATAACACTAACTTAGCATAATGCTCATCGGTATAGGCAAGGGCTACCACGCCGCACCTTGACCTACAGTCCCAACTCATTATGTCTTGTTTTTTATGCTAAAGTATTATTAGGAGAATAATAAAAATGGCTAAAGAATGCGTATCCTCAATAGTCCAATTGAACATAGCCCAACAGATCGTTATGCTTAAAACTTATTATGCTAAAATACGATTATGCCAAAGTTTCATGAAGACGGTAAAGATTATGCAACATTCATTATGCCAAAAAAAGTTATGCGAGTAAAATGTAACCTACTGAAAGAACAGTAGCAAAGTAGTATACAAAATTGATTTAAAGAAAACAAAATTATACATATACATTCCATATACATTCCATTATATAACATATACATTCCACACATACACTTACCTCACTCATGCATAACACTCACGCGCTTGATAACTGGAACTTACTAAATTCGATTCTTAATTTTTTTTACCAATACTTTTACGTGGGTAACATCTATCCCATCATCATCATCATATATCTACTCCCTCAAAAATTAAGCTAAAATTGATAAGATTTATAAACATTATTTCATGGTAGGTTTTATATAAACAGCACTTGGCCTTGCAAGAGTTAATTGAATCCTCCTGTATAACAATATCACAATATTACCACTTGTTATGTTTAATAGCTAAGTAGATACAGTTGCCGAGAAACCACAAAGATTATTCTGCAGTCTCGATTGGCCTATTCGCTACCTCAGAAGTGGTTTGAATTTTAAAGCGTTAAAAGCGCTCTTTAAAGTAGCAATGTCTGCGCGTGAATATCCTAAAGTATGGAGGCGGTTCGAGAGGGTCGTGGAAGAGAGGACGCTAAGGTTCGAGATCGGAGATGTGCCAGAAGCGCTCTGGAGTACAGCCGTGGAATATATGCTGGGGAACTATATTAGGGAAGACGTGTGGTGGATTGCAGCTGGTAAGATTGGAGCAGATTCGAATGTTTTGACGAAACTAATTTCCTTTTAAAAGCTTGAACGGCGCCGGAGGAGATAGAATATTCAATGGGGTCCTTAGGCCCTGAGTTTAATTCATAGGTTAGACAAAGTATTTTATAGATTTTGTGTAATTAGTCCGATAGGTGATCATTACAGTCAGAAAATGTAGTAATTATAATTCACTTTTCCTTGTACCAATAATACGAGGGGCATGCCAAAAGTAGTTAGATACTCTTTACTCATTTGATTGACAGTGGCAAGTTATACACCATGTTATAGGCTGGTTGTTTGTTGATATATTTGAAAATAGAACACACATCATTTTTGAGAATCAGAATTAATTAATCGGAATCAGTAGGTAGACATACATGTATACTATACCTACTGATTCCGATTCACAGTATCATATGCTGTATATTGTTCCTAATTTATATCATCGATCTGCCCAAAATTCTTGATAAAACTTGTGTGCTGTATGCATATGACATTAGTTTAATTTTATCAGCTAGCAACTGGACTGGTTGGAAGAACATAATCTCAAGTTAAATTTATCTAAAACCAAATTAATGCAGTAGCACCCTTATCAAAAAGTTCCCCTATATCTCAATAATCATTCAAATAACAAACCAAATAAAATATCCAAATCGAAACAGTTAAATCATGTACGCTTCTTGGGCTGCAAATAGATACTAATTTAAATTGGATGTCTCATATAGACAAAATTTCCGATAAATTATCTGAGTTTACCTACGCACTTAACAAACTAAAAAAATGTACCGACCATAAAACAGCTTTGGCAGCATATTATGCCTACGCACATGCATGGCTTAGCTACGGCGTTATCTTATGGGGTAATAGCACGGAAGCACATTGGCTCTTGATGCTTCAAAAAAGATGCATTAGAATTTTAACCAACAGAACCAATCTTGAAAGCTGTGAACCCTATTTTATATCTTTAAAAATTCTAACCTCAACTTCAATTTATATTTTAGAACTTAGCAAGTTAATCCGGGAAAACCAGACAATGTTCACACAAGCCAAAACCAATATTTACAGCCACGCAATATAAGACACCGAAATAGATTAGCACTACCAAACACAAAATTGATTGTAGTACGAAATGGTGCATATTATATGGCCATTAGAGACTACAATAAGTTACCTACCTGTTTGAAAAATGAAAACAGAAACTCTACTTTCTATAGAAGGTCTTATTGCTGTCAAAAAGCCCTTACACTATGAAGGAGTATCTTGAACTAAAATTGTAAAATTGTAATTCTTTCTGTCTTTATTTTTGTATAAAATACTGTAACCCAATATTTAATATTTCTATATATTCACTATAGGTATGTGTAAGATAACATTTTAATAGTATAACAGTGTTAAGTTTTTTTTTTATTAATCCTGCGATATGAATTTATCCTAATTTTGGTTGTTGTTTTAGAATGTATTCAACAAAAAAAATTGCAGTGCCCCCTACGGGGTTCATGTTGAGAACTGTTTTTTTATATTTAAGATCTTTTGTAAGTAACTACATGGAGCAATAAATGATATGACTATGACCACAAAATAAGGAGTTTACAGAACCGCTCTCGCCTTTTTCTATCAACTTGCCTGATCGCCTAGGGTTGAATAGAATAGAATAAAATAGAAAGAGATTTATTAAATTCAAGGACATCGGAACATTCAACAAAAACACATAGGTAGTAGGCATACAACAACAAAACAAGATAACAACAAGACAAACAAATACCATCAGACAGCGGTGTCCCGATGCCCAAAAAATAAAAGGACCTCACTCAGCATTCAGCCTGGATTCAAGGGCCCAGGCTCTGATTTTCAGTGGGCCCGAACTGAGTAAACGCACGGACATCTGCGGTGGACATACGTATGTGCCTTACATATACATATAATAAATATTTGTGACTAGGTATATAGGTAAAAGTATGGTGAGTAATAAAATATATCGTGTAGTGTAAATAAGTGTAATGCATAGATAATAGATACAGTACGGTTGTATAGTGTGATTGTGTTTCGTGACAGCGCAATGTAAGCGGTATTCGCCAGATAAGCGCGATTTGACAGATACCGCCAAAAATAAAATACATCAAGCGGAAAATTGCACCTATTCCGACAAAAACAAAAATATACAAAAGGGGTCCATTTAGATTTAAAGGAGTTAAAATGGGTATTTAAAGTATTATTTTATAAGAAGTCATTTACCGGGGTCCAGGTGCAACCTGCTAGCCTAACCTGTAAAAGCCCATTTGTACTTGATTTTAATGTGTTACGAAATAAAATGGTTTGCCTACCTATATACTTATAATACTCGTACATAGTACTACTAACTTGCAAACGTTATCTGAGTTTTACTTACCCTTCAACATCATTTGGTAACTTAAAAAACGTATAATCACAATTTCGTGTGGTGTTCATGCAGCCAAATACACTGCAACAGAAATATCTGCGCGAAACCATTTTTGACCATTGAACTATAATATACTCGTAAGTATCTGACGACGTACAAATAATATCTCAATATTTTTGACAGTGCGACTGACCATGTGTCAAGGTTAAGTATACCAAAGGAAGATATTTATTAGCAAAAACACATGTTCTTCCACGCGTGTAACTACATCCTATTAACGAAAGCGTCTAAGTACTTAATAAACATTAATCAACGGTCGTCTAATTTGTGCGTGAGCATTTTTTGTAATTAGCAAAATCCCGTCTTATGTCGGCAAAACGCTTTCTTACGCAAGAAAATACCTAAGTCATTAAGCGGGAAAAGACCCCACCGCCCAATTATCTTGGGGTCGCCGGACTAGATACCTCAAATGTGGTATCATTAGAAGACACCCTTTTCTTACGATCAAACGCAGACAAGGGTAAGTTGCCTTCCAAATTATAACTTCATTACGCGTCTTATGGGAAGGGCAAATGCAAATAGGAGCAGTGAACGCTAAACATTCGCTGTAAACAAATTCTCGAAATAGCCTATTAGCAATTTCCTGGGTTCGTGCACTGACGACTTTTTAACTTCTATGTAAATACGCCGTTGCCAATTAAGGAGTATCGATATTCATTAAAGAGCGATATTAGGTAGCTTCTAAACGTTGCCCTTGAAAATTACTGAATAAAAATCGCGTATTTGATTTATAAATTACAAGTAAAACACAAAGCGGAGCTTGGAATGGATCTAGTTAAATTAGTAGAAAACAATAGTTAATTGAACCACTTTTCTGCTGTATTTTATCTCACTGTAGTTTATATTACTTGTTAAAAATAATTTTCGTTAAAGACACTTTATTGTTAATGAAAATACATTTGTTATCACTAAAGAGATGTACTCGTGAAAATGCGAATGAATAGACAAGGTTGTTTATAGTGCAAAACAGATTTTTTAAGTAGGTACTTTTTGCAAATACTGGTATGCCAAACATTTTAAGTTAAATTAAACATTTGTACAAATATCAGATGCAGGGGATTGTAAGAAAAAATACTTAATTAAATTAAATTCCTATAAGCTAGTATAAATTTGAGTACGATTCGATCTACGCCTTACAGAGAGTGTAATTAATTACCGTTTTTGCGATCTGACAGGGACAGCGCAGGATTTGGATGCCGTGCAGGAATACAGGGTGTTGCTGATGTCGATCGTGAGGCAGAAAATGAGTTTAGCATGTTTCCTCACTGAAGAAGACGGGTCGGGACAGACGCTCGTCGCCGTGAATATGTGCTTGCCGCAGGAGAAGGGACGCTTCGTCGCACACTCGCCGGTACGAACGATTGAGCTACGTAAAATGTCTTGATTCCCAACGTTAATGCTGAAAATTGATGTTGAGAATTTGCGTTCTTTCAGAGTGTACTACTCGTATTTACGAGTTTCTGTTTACTTATTTTTCGCTGAAGTTAATATTTAGTAGAGATATCGGTGTTCCAGTCTTTCAAATTATTTCAAAAATCATTCGGAACAAATTAATCACACTTCACTATAACCTTTTGGCCTTCACTCAAGCTATGTATATTTACAAATTTATAATGCTGACTATTCAAGGCAAGTAATTTTTTTTTCCACCTTTATTGGGTATTGCTCTAAAGTTAAGAAAACACTGTTTTTTTCAGAAAAATAATAATCCGCTACCTAGAGGATCACTCTCTCATTCACGACCGTCAGTACGGCTTCCGACCAAAATGGTCTACGGGTGATCTTCTAGCGTACGTAACACACATCTGGGGGGAGGCTATGGACAAGCATGGGGAATCTTTGGCCGTCAGCCTTGACATTGCCAAAGCTTTTGACCGTGTATGGCATCGTTCGCTTATTTCCAAGCTTCCGGCAGATGGTCTACCACCTCTCCTATGCGACTGGGTCGCCGGATTTCTGGAGGGACGTAGAATTCGTGTCCTTTGCGATGGTCGAAAATCACGCTTTCTCCAGATTAATGCCGGATTGCCGCAGGGCTCCGTCTTGTCGCCGACGTTGTTTCTTCTGCATATCAATGACATGTTATCTCTTGGTAATATTAATTGCTATGCGGATGATAGCACGGTCCACGCGCGTTATTTCGAGCGCCCTGGGGCAAAGCAGACTTACATCGAGGAGAAGAGGCGAAGTCTTGTTGCTAAGCTTGAAGGAGTGTTGAACCGCATTTCAGAATGGCGTCCATGCAATCTTGTCGAGTTCAATGCCAAGAAAACGCAGGTGTGTGCATTCACAGCAAAAGCGTCGCCGTTCCTTTCCCATCCCACTCTTCAGAGCACCCCGCTACCGATTAAGGATAGCCTAAACATCCTTGGCATGGATGTTCGTAGCAACCTAAACCACCGGGACTACATTGAGAGCGTCATTAGAACTGCATCCCGTGAACTCGGAGCCCTGAACAGAGTGAGACGATTCTTCACGCCTGAGCAGCTCTGTCTCTTGTTTAAGACACAAGTTCGCTCGTGTGTGGAATACTGCTCTCATCTCTGGGACGGTTCCGCCAAGTACCTACTCGAAGCTCTCGGCAGGTTGCAGCGGCGTGCTATACGTATTATTGGAAACCCAGAGTCAACTTTGACCCTTGAGCTTCTCCAATTGCGTAGAGACATTGCCAGGCTAAGTGTTCTCTATCGCTTATACAACGGGGAATGCTCTGACGAGTTATTCCAGCTTATCCCACCCTCACCTTTCCACTCCCGTACCACGCTTCTGGACTACGGCTTCACCCACACACAATTCAACATTTGTTGGCCCGAACTAAAAGGTTCGGTGACTCGTTTCTTTGTCGTACCATCCAGACGTGGAACGCTCTTCCAGCACATGTGTTTCCTTCCTCGTATAGTCCCGGGTTCTTCAAGCGGGGCGTGAAAAGGCATTTCTGCAGGCCTTCAAGGTGAGGTTGGCCAGCCCAGTGATTCGTTTCAATGACTGGGCTTGTCAACCTCACATCTGGACCTCACGACCGCTTTCCATCAGGTGCAGTGAGTTCATCTTGACGGGCAATATAAAAAAAAATACATATAAATCTATGTTAAACGTTGTTTATGACTGGTGAAGAATGCCTCAGTAAGTGAACTTGTCTTGTGGCCTATAAAATCATAGAACTTTGGAATCTGTATATCGTCATTTTCCATTTCAACAGTTTGAAAAAAATTCCCCTACCAAGGAGAAAGAAAGGAAGAAAGGAAAATAATTTTACATACCTAGTTTTACATAATCACAAGAGCGTAATAGAGCACAGTATAACGCGATTTTTTAAATTATTTTTGTTATTGTTACGGCTACAACCTTTTTAGGTTCAATTTCGTCGTCCCCCATTATTCCCTATCCCTGGATCCATTCCATTTATTCTCCCGGTTTTACCCATTCGAGACCGACCTAGTTTTCACCCCTCATTTAGTTATGCCACTATATTCCCTAGCTAATGGTTATAATATCAGTATTTGAGATAATATTTCAAATTTCTTTCTGACAAAACAATTGTAATTTAATTTCAAAAAATTCCTTAAAATTATCCATTTGTTAAAGAAAGTTAGTTTTGAACTATATAACACATATTCGCCCTGCATTACAAATCAACTATATTTTTTCAGTTACGATCAGCAAAAATTGTACTGATTTGTGTACGAAATATTGATTTCGTTTCCCGTATTATTTTAAAAAAACCTTTGTTGTTAGTGGTGACAAATTATGCTGAATTGTGTTCATTTATTTCAGCCTAAAACAAAAGCTGGCTTGCTGTCGCTGCGAATGTTCGTCGAGGCCATGAAACTGACAGCGATTTATGATAAATATAAGGCGAATGAATATCTCATGGGGGCAGGCCTCTCAGTGACACCCGAGTATAGGGGGCTGGGAATAGCGGTGGAACTGCTGAATGCCAGGTTCGTTTAAAATATTTATATTGACTGTATTTTATTTTGAACAAAACAGTAGGTACTCCTACAACGTTTCCGCCGACGATAGTTACTGGCGTCTTCAGAACAGCTCCTTTAGTGAATAGAAATGAAACTTAACATTATTAAAAAGTTGTTGTAGTTAACTATCGTAGGTTATGTGAGACACAAACTCTTGGTATAGACGGCATTTTTTTTACAAAAATTTAGCTTTGATCTTAAAAAAATGTTAGCTATGATGAAACGATACTTAATTAATGGCAATAGAACTTCTGTTGATGGTTTACATATCAAAGAATTAATTAAAAACACACTGTGGGCTGAAAATCGCCGTTTATCAACAAAGTTCGTCTGTGAGAAAGAAGTTGCGACAAATTATACGTTTTATATCAAATGGCGTTTGTCAATAATATACTTGGTTAAGAAAACGGAAAGCTTTGAAGATTAAATACATTAGATAAGAAATCAGCACATTAAATTACGGAAAGAATTTTTCATTCTATTGTCAAGTATTATAGAATTGCACATTTTGAACTTCAAAGATTAAGCTTATGGTAAATGGTACCTAAGTAAGGGGTTGGTTTTTAGGGTCGACAACGCGCGAGTGATACCCCTGGTGTTGCACGCGTCCATAGGCCGCGATAACCGCTTACCATCAGGCGGTCCGCGTGCTTGATTGTCACCGACGTAGTATAAAAAAAAAAAAAAATTAAATCAATCTGATTATCATTTATTCTAGGAAAAAGACAAAAACTTATAATTTTATTATCCTAGCTCTATATTCGTATTGCAACTGAAATATCTAATCAAGTCGAAATTTCTTATCGATCTGTAATAGAAAAAATAATAATCCGAGCTCAGTGCCAGTTACATATTACTTTTGCAAAGTTAAACTTTACTGGAAGCCAAGTATGCTAACTCTTGCTGGCGCATATTTCCAATATCTCCGAGTCCGGAGACTCCCAGCAATGAGTTTTGAAATCGAAAATGTTAAAATGGCGCACGTTCTATTTCAGGATGGAGATGTCAAAGACGTTGGGCTACAAGGTGACTGGCGGGGTGTTCACGAGTGCGCCCGCGCAACGAGCGGCAGAAAAGGCAGGCTTCGAATGCCTGCATCAGATAACGTATAAAAAATTTGGAAAGCAATGCAATATCTCATTTAACACTGAAACGGAGTTTTTGAAGATATTTGCTGTCGGCACTAAATAGTTAACGTCAGTTATTGTAACTTTGATGTTGAGAAATGATTCGTAAAAAGTTAGGAATAGAAGAAAAGTTCAAATTTCGGCTTTTGATGTCTCGAGCGGGATTCGAACCCACGCCGTCCGCAAACCGGACGGCCGCTCCAACCCCTAAGCTACACAAATCATACGTTATGAAAAAAGCATTGTAAATACCACAAAAAAAGACAAATATGTAGAAACTCAACACTCTGTGAAGTGCTTGTCAGCTTTTATTTGTTTTGAAACACTATTTTCCATTAAAAAAGGGACAGAAATTTAAAGTGTGACTTTGAAAAAATATATTAAATCAAAAATGCGTTTTATTTTTGTATTTTTTAATTAATATTAATTCAAACCAATTTTGTATGCATAATCGTCGCTATCAAATGAAATAAAATAAAATAAGAAATTGAACCAGTCAACTCAACTTTGTATCAAATCAAGCAGAAAACAAATGTTCGACATACTCGTAATGACTCTGGGGGTATTTTTCGTACCTCCTCAGGGAATTCCCTGGTAAGACTTAGGCATAATTTATTCACCCTTTGACCCTGTAATAGGTAAGGCCAAAGGTTGGAGACGTCTGCAGTTAATTGTCCAAAGTGAATGCTGGCTTTACGGCTAGAGTGTCGGAGAGGGATGATAAATGGTCCATGTACAGTGAGACGTGCATGAATGTAAGTTATTAAACAGTCAGCAACTTGGATTATAATGGTGTTCACTGTACGTCTACGTATAGCTGGGGCTGATTTAACGGGATAAAAAGTTTAACTGTTCTCACTCAACTCATCTCATGTGTTGAGATTAATCTAAAGAAATACTTTTAATTCAAAATTTCCTACTATTACGCTATGATAAGCCATTTCATTATTGCTTCCTTTGTAATAATAATAATGACTAATAATATTGAATTCAGGTTATTCTGTAGACTCAAAAGCCAATGGATTAGATTTATTTACAAAATTTTAAAATAACCCTCATGCAAGTAGTGTTTACAATGGAATGAATCCATTTAGAAGCTTATGAAGAAAGGACATGTGCCACTTATTTCCAATATCAAATAAAATAAAAATTTATTTATTAGAAAAAGTAGAAAATTACATAAACGAGTATAGACTTATAAAAAGTACTTATGACAAGTCAAACAAATTATTACTAACAAAAATATCCCAAATAATAATAAACGTAAATAAAATAATACTATTAGGACAGTAAATATAAAAAATAAACATAATGTGACTACAATCGGTTCGTAAGTTGTTTCCTATCGAGAAAAACCCAAAGACACGTATTTTGCAAGGACATTTTGCAAAATACGGCTACACACAAGACAAATTCAACCCAGAACTGTTTTAGGTTTCATTTTTAAGGCGTTAAACTATTTCAATATCCGAGGGAAATAATTTGATAAAGCCAATTCTGGAAAGATTGGCGCAACTGTCCGGAAAACAGACGTCTGTCTGATAAAGTTCGACATTAAAAGCTCAATAAAAGCTAGAATTTCCAATAAACTATTTCTCTACAACCGGTTAGATCAAGCATCTGATATGAAATAAATAATAACGATGAAAATATGTATTTCGATGAATACGAAATCTGTTTTGGTATATCTTTATCCAAGCATTGCCCGGTTTTATATTTTTCAAACCGAAGCAAATTACCTCATTATTTTCATATAGCACTATCACAATATTAACAATCAAAGTCATTTTATAATAGGAACAGCAATACAATAATTAGAGACCCAATTTCATTTACACAATAAAACAACCTCATCTTTTTTATACCTGTGAAAAACCGCAAATATTTCCACTACCCTCCGTAATACATTAGGGCACTCTCACAATAGTTACATCACGGAAAACATTTTAACCCTCTTTCCCAATTTCACCTCTCCAATATGCGGGATTGCTGGAATTATTGTAGCTCTACACAAAAGGCACCATAAATAATATAGCGGATGACGTGCCACACTGCAGTAGTTACACATTTAAGTAATTCGTGCTAGATAGATACGTCACTGTCTAACGAATCAGACTGACGAACCCGTCGCGTGTTCACGAGTTATTTAAGATTGGGAAGACAATGAGATAATAATAATGAATTGAAGTTCAGAGATTGATGGATACTATCTACCGTTTTAACAAAGTTCTGGTGAACAGGTGACTCGTTACTGTCGTTGCGAGCTGGCTTTTACTTTGCACTTATTGCACTCGGGCTGTTACCGCCATTTTGCAGATTACAGATACTAATAATTGAGTTAAATGCAGTTCATCCTCTACAAGATATTTTAATCTAGTAATGCATTCGCCATACATAGACGCAATGCACATCTGATTACAAAACATAATAAGATATATTAGCAGTGAGTAGGGAAATCAAAGTTGATTGTATCTGTTGATCGTTGAACCAAAAAAATAACAGGTTTTCATTAAATGAGCTTAATATGTTAGGTAGGTACCTATAATCGGTGGATGCCGCATGTTTCTATTTATAAATGTTATTATAAAATGCTCGTAATTCACTGCAATCAATATCAAGCGAGTAGGTAGGAAAAATAGCTCGCCTCTGTGAAATCCAGCAAAGCAACTATTGCGGTCCAAAGCTTCGACGTTTCGCCGAATGGAAACAACTTCAACAATATCCATAAAGTGTTTCAGTGCGGGCAAGATGTGAATTGGCCTTGCGAAATCGCTACTTGAATGGATTCGCAGTTCGACAGCGAATTATATTGGGTAAGACTTGTCCGCAAGTGTCTCGTTGAATAAGGAAGGGAAACAGTTTTGCTGTGGGTCGTCTTGAATGGGTAATAAAATATCGGCCTGCGACTTGTTTCTAAATTTTACCAACTCACTTTATGTGTTTTTCAGCAGTAAATAACTAGGTTGATAACGATGATGACGAAGTTTTCAGTTATTGTTGCTAAAACCTTTTTCTTGTTTAGAATGTTAACTCCTTTTTTTAACGTTAACGTAGTAACGTAGGTAGGGAACTAGCTTAAGGACTGGCTGATGGTAAGTGGTTACTGCAATCTATAACAGTGTGCAACAACCAGTAGGATCATTCGCGCCTTGTCGTTCCTATAATAACCTTTTCTAACCCCTCTTGGAGAATTCCATGCATTTCACTTTTAATAAAACAATGTATGATTTTGCTTACGCATTAGAAAAAAGTCAAAGGTTATCACGATGAATAGCGCGATGTTTTAAAAATATACCTACAAAATTAAGATCAAAGAGTTAGACAGTCAGTAGAGCATCTAACAATCCAACGTAACATCACAGCATTATCGATTCGGCCTGGAAATGGGACATAAGAATTTGAGATAGATGGCAATATGAAAATGTTCAGGAACAAGTCAATCCATAAAATTCCGCGTGGAAGGGTGCAGAATATTGATGACATGATGAGACTTGTCGTTCATCATACTTTTCATGTGTCGTCAAGATTTCTTGTGAAATATTGCGTCTGTCAAATCTAATGATAACGTTAAAATTTTCTCATCTGGCTTACTCGTGAAAACGTGTTTTTTTATTATTCGTCTATACACTTTTTATAGCTACAACTTTACTTTCAAACTTGGTCGCCTTCTGTAATGCATAACGCAATTACGTATTTGAATTGCATCATGAATTATCAGGATTGTTTTCAATCTCACAACCAATTTTCAGAACGCGAATAAGTAGATTAAGGGGTTTGCATATTTTTGTATGAAATCTGCATAGGCACCTTCCGCCAATTTTCTTTTTCGGAAGTTTCCGCGCACTGGTGGAAGTGGTAGCAAGTGGTAGGAAAATATGAATAGAGAGATTTAATCAAACAAAAAATGTTTTATAATATGGTAACCTAAAATGTCACGTTTCCGAGTTATTTGAAGGTAAAGATCGATATGAAATAATTATGTGGCCTTTCGTGTTATTTTATTGATTTCAGGACATTTAACCGTTGGTTACGTGTACTATCACATTTTTATGTAGTGTTTATTTAAAAGTGCTCAAAATAATGAAGTTAATGTAGATTTTAAAAGGTTTTGCCTGTTTATTGGTGAAAAACCTACAAAAAAGGTTCATATTAAAACAAATACACTTTATTGTATATGAGAAAAATAGAATTTAATTTATAACAGCAGTGGATAGCAAATAGTGACCTTATCGCTTAGAGCGACTTCTCCCAGGCGACGTTGAGAGGAGTGGGGAAGGAGAATGAAAAGGAAGATAACAGACTGTTTAAATTTACTAAAGCCTATTATGTGTTAACAAAAATACGCAAAAAGCCTCATTATTAGTAGTTTTTTAATGAATATCATCTTTTTCATATCGATCTTTACTTCCAAATAATTCGGAAACGTGACACTTTAGGGTACCATAAGATATTTTTGTTTGTTCATTCCGAATTCCAAATCATTTATTTGCAAGAAACATGGGTGTATTGTATACAGATGTCAAATAAAAAAATAGTGTATATTCAGCCTGATTCGGCAAGCAAATGTACACATAATTTAATTAGTTACAAATGTTATAATGGAAATTTATTACAATTAGATTCAAATTCATATTCATGTGTCCTCTATCCATATATACTACTTAGGTATATCGTGCGCGGGAACATCAAGAAAAAAACAAAATGGCTGCTGGTGACCTATGCCACAAAGGTTCAAACCCCTTTCCGTGAGATTACGCAAATGACAGTAATGCATGCAGTCTGTGGTGCAGTGAACTGGAGACAATGATAATGTCTAATAAATATAGGTGTCGAATATAATAATATGTATAACCTCCTTCTTTTTCAAAGTCGGTAATTTATGGTATGGTGGAACAAACAAGCGAACAATTTGAATTAAATATTTTGGCCTGTTATATTATTGTCTATTTTCTATATTAAGTGAGCATTGACCGTGGATAACGTTCTAAGTTATCCGCGATCCTTTCAATAAGTCGGAATGTCTGGCTGGATAGCAACATGAAAACAATGCTGAAGGTTTATTTTAGAATAGACGTCATGGCGTTGTTTTGTACCAAATATTCAAACGAAATTGACATTTCTAAAGATAGACAAACATTAGGAACAATATTATATTATTAGGAATAGAACATAATAAGTAGTATTTTCTATTGCATAGAACTCGAAAACCGAGGTCATTACCTAATTTTCTAATGCCAGAAACTTTCGTAATTAGGTACTGTTTGGCTGTACGAAAATGTCTGAGTGATATCCATTAAGTCTAGATTAAAAATTCCTATGATGACTATTTTTTTGCATTGATCAACCAAACGGATGATGGTCCCTGGGGACCTTGACCAATTTCGTTTGATTTTGCTCTATGTGTGAAGTAATCCAAGTAAACGCTTTTTAATTTTCTACAGCATATAACTTTTACAAAATACCCATACCCTCCTATAAAATTATAGCACCGTGTTCACAAAAAAAAAATAAGATTTCGTAGGTTTTGATACTGTAGAGTCATGCCCACTTGACTAGTCACTCTGAAAATCAGCAGAGGTGATAAACTTACGACTATTAACATAATGAATAAAAAATAAACTTACATTTCATCTTCTGGCAGCTCGATGTAAAGAGGCAGAAGCGTGATATTGCGCAGGTACAGCGGGTAGTCGCCGGCGAGGTACGTGTGCGCGATCTCTGCCAGCGAGCGGTTGAACGCGCCCACGACGGCGGCGGCCGACGGCGGCGCCGCGATGCCGACGTAGAACGCGGCGCGAGCGTCGGGCTGAAGCACGCGCAGCTCGCGGCCCGCGGTCGCGAGCACCGCGCACGCGCACGCGAGCAACGCACGCGCCCACGCACGCATCGCCGCCACCCTCACCGCCCGCGCTCACCCCGCCGCCCGTCCGCCGCCATCGCGCCCCGACCACCATCCACGCTCAACGCCCCGCTCCGCGGTGCTGAGTTACTCCCCTCACGCACATTTAGACACTTAAACTTGGTGATTATTTATATATTTTTCTAGCTACACAAATAATGGACGGCTAACTTTATGCAGATTTTACACCCAGTTTCCGCTGTCACAGGTTACGTATCTGAAACAAAGAAAACATTGTGAGCAGTCTTTAACAGAAATACCTAATTTTTAAAGGATCTTTCTGATGGCGAATGTACTAGAATCTAGTGATTCAAGCTTCGGTTGTTTATCTAACTAATGGTAATTGGTGTAAAATTAAACAAAATAAATTTAAACGTTATGAAACATTTTTCTCTGCATATTAAAAATACCTATTTGTAACAAAACTGCGCTAAAAACTTCACAAACATATATCCTCCTCTTGATTTAGGTTGCTATAAAAATTCTGACAAAATTGATTTTCCTGCTAAATACGTTTTAAATTAGGTAGGGAACAAAGAGCGCTTGCGCCTTCGTAAAGACAAAACTCTCATTTATCCCCCTAGGGAAGCATACTTAGTGGGCCTACCACTTTAATGTTGTACTTAAATAGTGTTGTAAGTGATTAGTTAAGAAATACATAACCCCTACTATAAATATATAATAGGTAAATTACCAATCTTTATTGTTATTTCTTTTGCCTTAAGTAGGTACTTCTGTTTCTAGCTTCTTAAGGTGAAATACTCGTATAAGAGTTCATTACAACCGGGCTTTGTTGTTAGTTTACTTTTCACGTTAAAATCAACTTGACAACATTTTATATTTTATACATTGTATACGCTAGTGGCGTAATTGCGTATATTGTTAACACAAGTCATTTTTTGAATAAACGTAGTGGTCGAGACAAGGAAGCCTAAGGATGTCCATGTTTTCAATTCAAATAAATAAAGAATGTTGAAATATTAATAGTGAAGTGCTTCTGCTTTGTTATTTATCACACTGTCTGGCCAACTAAATGATCTACACCCCAGAAACTTTCTGCCCTAACTTTTTTCTAAATTTACATATTTTTGAAGGCCTTCCCACTTCGATGAAACGGAATGTCTAGATATCAACTCTGAACTGGATATACATACATGTAGATATAGTTTTGTTCAAATATGACTAGGAAAGTTTGAAATAGGACCCTTGTCCAAAAGCTCGCTCAAAGGTATATTAGTGACGTAATTGGAATTGCTTTCAAGGTGTTATGAAATTTTACCCCTCATCTGAAATTAGGCTAACAACCCTTGTCACTTATAACTAAATAACAGGTACAGAAATAAGTATAATTTACAAAATACAGGTTCAGGTATGTACATGTTTAAGTGTGTATGTAGAGCTAATTTTTTTTTCGAGTACAGGCTTATACGCGCTTCAAAAAACATAATTCACTGACATGGGTTTATTGCGGCGTATTCGCTCGCAGTGGTGAGTCAGTATCTACACAAATTTTACGAACTTATAAGAGCGTAAACACTCGTACGAGTTTACGTATTTACGTACGGTGGAAAAAACCTATACGCGCCAACGTGCCCTTCCACGGGCTTATAAAACGTTGGTCTGTAACTACCCTAACCTAAAAACGTAGTGAATATTTACCAACATGCGCGCTCATCTCGTGGAGACATATAACTAGTCCACTTATCAGGCAAAATGGCATCTAAACTAGTTAAAACGAAGATACATTGAGCTCACTTCAGTAGTTTGCAGCGGAACTTGCGACTCGGCAACTTGTACGAGAGAATTGGTATCAACATGAAGACGTGAATAAAGGAAAGATTAGGTGAAGGTTTAGCCAACATAATATATTTTTAATCAATACAAATATTTTAAGTGGTTATAATTTCTATGATAATATTTATTGTTTTCAAGGGAGCAAATATGCAGGTATCGCGGTTTCGTAAAATGGATTTAAGCTCTTTTTCATTTATTTTTTTTCTATATAAAAAAACATTTTGGTAACATAAATACTAAAACTCCATAAAATATTTGTATTTATCAAAATATTATCATGTATGTTTGTGTAGTTAAGTACCTGCATTAATATACTACAGATTGTAAATAGGAATATAGTTTAGTGGTTTGTGAATGTTAAATAACAAGACATAGGTAATTTGAAAATATATTCAGAAGTAATAATATGTTTTGTAATTGAAAATGTTCCTACTTTATATAGAAAAATATTAAACCTAGTCTTATTCTCTTACCTACCTACAATTGCTCTTAAGTGACACTTAAATCGGCTTTCCAATTAATTAAAATGGCGTCCGAGGGGTTAATGGTTTTTTCCCATTTATAAGAAACTTTTGTGCTTTAGGACGACAATGGTTGGACTTTATTAGGATCCCATTAAAACTTGAACAATTCAGCGGGCTTTTACATTTTCTATCTAAATTTTTCCTATTTTCAAACTCTTTAATGTTATCATCAAGTATAAGTTTCAAGCAGGCAGGTATAGATAGATATTTTTATGTGCCTATTAGTTAGTAGAGTTACAATATATTTTCACACACTTGCTTATCAAAAATCACTATCTACACTAGGAAGATCTTATGAGCGTAAAAAACCAACTTGTATGTAAGTTACATGGAAGTGGTATAACATGATATTACTTTAGAACCAGACATGGTGTTCAGCAACCTATAAATTTAAGTAATTATTAAAATCCAAGGAACTTGAATACTAGCGACACTTATCCTGCTGAAACCGTTTTCGTTTTTATTAAAAAAACTTAGTTGTTTTTGACGCTGATCTTCTAACTAGGAAACCAATAACCAAAACAGTTTTTGTGAACTTCCAAATAAAATCAAATAAAACCTGAAAAAGTAACTGCCTTGTTTGTATACCAAAGTAAATTAAAGCCAATTTAGTCTGAAATATCTTAGACACGAAATAACCGGCCTTAATTTATTTTCCGGAGTAGAAACCCAAGTCAATTTAGCTGCCATAAAAACATTCTTCCGTCTCACATTAAAAGTGGGCTCGGGTTCAGAACCCGCATATTGAATCGCGGGATAACACTGCATGTATTTATATTTCGGGTGTTAGAAGACTTTGGGCGGAATCGTCGGGTTTTGCTGAAACAACGGCCAAACTTCGGCGTCGCCGTTCATTATTGTTTTGTTATCAGAATCGGGAGATAGCGATCCCCTTCAACCTTTCGCTGACCAAACCAAACTGGCGTTTATCAAATCCATTTTCGCTGTGACATAGCGTGTGTACGCATTGGATGTTTTTGTAAGCGTAGCCATGCGAAATGTTTATAAGAAATATAAAAAAAATACAATCATTCTGTATTTTTTTATTTATTCCATATTATTAGCTTTTATTAAATTAAATAAAGTTTTTGAAAAAGGTATTGAGTAATTCAGAAAAACATAACTTTATTATAGGTATAATAAGTAGTAAACATCGCCACCCTAGGTTCCCTAAAATTGCAGCTAAAAAAAGTATAAATAACCACTAGGAACGTGAGTTATAAAACTATATCTAGTTCTATTAAAGTATGCTTTGTTTCCGCAAGAGCCGGGCGTGATACGAGAATTACATGTTAAATAAGCTCGAGGTTGGCCCGGGAGAAGCGGTGGCTTTCCCCACTCACAGTAATTAGACGTGCGTACCCGAGAATCGCTTATTTCAAATGGAATTAAGTGTAGACAGCTACCGTCGACAAGTGCAGAAATATAGTGGCTGGAACGGACGTGCGCCGAGCCCGAGATCCCGGGGCTTAATGAAGGCGCGGTTGCCTTATATATGATGGATACCTACTATACTATTAGGAATGTAACATACAGACTTTGTCCAAATATATGAAAGAGAAAATAAATGATTGAGTAACTGACTGTTTGAATGAGTCAATGACTAAATGACTGGCCGAATGAAACACCTAATCCACCGAAAGTAGGTGCGTGAAATTTAGCACAAGACTTCTTATAAATAAAATTAAATAATAAATAATATTATAAAGGCGAGCACTAATAGTGAGTTTTGGACTATCCTGTCCATCAAATGAGACAAAAGAATCATTAAAAAAACCAAATGTGTTGCAGCATAAAATGACAGAATGGATAAATTGGATGCTTGGATGGAACTGGTAAAAATCATCTGATATCAGTGCAAATACCTACGTTGCTGAATACAATCCTAGACTGAAAAGAGAAAAAACATTTACACCGCATTTTTGTATTATTCATCCCCGAATTTTTCGTAATTTTGCAATAAATTGTAATATGGTCATATTTTGCAATTTAATATTGTATGGAAAATTAAAACCTTGATAACCTGTTAATAGGTGCGAAAAAACACTTTTACCTAAGTATGTAATAAAAACATAAAAAAATATCAGTTTTGGACAGCGATGGCAGCAAAAATGGAATTCTATACAAATAAAAAGCTTTTTTCGAACATATAATTTTTGGACTTAAAACCTTGGAACCCTAAAAAACCTAATGAAATATGTAACTTTCACGCCAACGTCGATATCGCTCAAGCGTCTAAAATATTTTGAGCGATCGCTTTCTGAGAAACACATTTTCACGGCCGGGTTGCCAGCTCACATATCGTTTTACCTATTACTCCACACGTATGATTTCACCAGACTTACCTTGCACCACTTGCGAATCGATCGAGTACACTCCATCAAATATATTTAACCTTGTTGGCCTCACCGAGTAAAAGGAAGGTGGTGAAGTTTAAAACCATTTTACCCTAAGTGTCTCGGGACAATGCTACTCGCATTGAAAATATGTAATTTATCGTACATGCTCTACTTATATCACCATAGATTTTCCTTTCGACTTTCGGTGTTTCAATTAAAGATTAGCTTTTTCAACGTCAGACTAAAATGTTATAATTAATTTAAATAAGAAGGTATATATATTATATAGGTAAATTGTTTACTTTTATTTTACTGACACTTAGTTTTACAAAACCCCGCCGTAAAGATTTCTGCTTCACCTAGTGGTTGACTAGTAGAGAATGCCTTTGGGCATTAAGTCCGCCAATTGTACTTTTCTCTGTGCAATAAAGATTAAATAAATAAAATAAATAAATTTGTTACCAAAATCAACAACTCACAGAATTGCCAGAATAAAACTAAAAAACATTCCAGTGCAATTGCTGATAAATTATTTAGCATGCTGCTGAAAAAATTGGTAAATTGTAGCGGCGATGGGCAAACCATGTTTTTGCACATCCAATAAATAATAATAAAAGGAAAAAAAGGGTTCGATTTTGATGTCTAACGAATCGAAAGAAGTGGCTATGAAACAACACTTTTCTGAGTGGGATGATGACTTGGTAAACATAAAAAAGGTTCCTGGAAAGCCCCCTAAGGACCCTCTTAGCTTTTAATTTTATTCAAGACACTGGAACCAGGACAACGACTATGAAGACGACTATTCTTGGCATTTTGTTACCTACGTGATCTTATCGGGATTGAGGTAATTCAGAATAGTATAGGAGTACAAAAGTCACCATCGTAGCCCATCGGATAAGAAAGTTGAAGTACTATAGGTACTCATATAGAGAAAAGAACTAAGGGCCGTTTCGGCAGAAAACAAAAAATTAAGGACACCAAAGGTGGATGGACGATGTGATCAATTTCGCAAGATTTTGATGGATGCATATCGAGCCGCCTACAGCTGGACACTCAAAAATCGATGGTGGTTTCCTATAAGAACTTACTCAAATCCATATCTTAATGTCTTTGGTTAGGAGTAGGCATTTAACGGTAGAATTTCTAAATTCGCAAATTTACTTTCCCAGCCTTGGGAATATTCTAAAACTTACGCTTATTAATGTTGCGCTGTAAGGTATTCTGGCAGCAACTGCAGCAAAGTTTAGGCTATAATTAGACCGCTGGAGGTAATCAAAGAGCTCCGACCGATGCCGATGCCCTTGCACGATATTGGAAGTAAGTACGGTACCGTAGATAAGTTGGAAAGGCTTCTTATCTTCATCTAGAAGCGCTGGTTGTCCCCTCTTGCCCTAAATTTATTGCCTGGGAGTCATTTTTATTCGCCTGCTTTTGACAAGTAAGATAATACTGTTCTTAAGATACTGAAACGCTGCAATTTCATTCAGATGAAATCAAACAAAACCATTGAATAGACAAACTGAATTGAAGTAAGCGTTGTGATTCACCACTATTACCGGGAAGCAGCTTCATATCTCCATTTCTTGATTTGAAACTACTATAGTCAAACTAAGTCACCTTCGGAAAGTCTACCGCCTGGCCATGATTTCACGCGGCCGACCTGGAAAACTTTGTACAGACTACGGACCCGGGTCGGTCGTTGCAAGGAAAATCTTTTTAGATGGAGATACATCGAGGGTGCAAAAAATGTGGTGCATCCCCCCAGATTATGGATCACCTTTTGTCATGCCCAAAACTCGTGTCCGAACAGCTGCTCACACGGTGACCATATGTGCCAATGCTGAGGCTATTAAGGTGTCAGAATACTGGTGAAAGGAAATTTAATGTTGCTATCGACACGAAAGAAGAAGAAGAAACTCAGTTAAGAAGACAAAAGAATAGGTTTTATTTCCATGAACTCATACTACGTGCGATCAATACGAAAATACGTTGGAGCTATAGTTGACTATACAATGCAATACATCAAGTACGTAATAAAAGCCGGTGTTAACCTTTTATTGTCTACTTGAAGGCTTTATTGCACTGCCTTTTCCTGTCTCACGACGTATTTTTGAAATTGACGACTCCATTTAGTAAAAGAATAGTGATCATTGATAGTTCAAGTGACTCTGGGACTTAATGTTTGTGTTATTTTAACATATTAGGTTAGAGAAATAGTCTTTTCGCATATAATATGTATGAACTTGTAATAAAATCTCTTTGGCTATATACTATTTGTATCTAGCTGGTTTTGGTATTATTAAAAGTTAAAAAAAAATTATGGACCTAGTGCAGTGTCTGTGAGAGTAGCACAAATTTGGTTTAAGCGTTTTCAATCCGGAAATTTTGATGTCAAAGATGCACGTCGCTCTGGTCGCCCTATTACGGATAAAATGGATGCCAATTTTGCAAAAAGAGAAGCAAGATCGGCATATCAGGATTTACAACGTAGCTGAAGAACTGGGATTGTGATTCTTTATTACGACGTAATGAAACTGAACCATTTTATAAGAAGCTGATAACTGGTGATGAATAGTGGATCACGTACGACAAGAACGTGCGACAAAGGTCGTGGTTAAAGGCCGGTCAGGCTTCACAGACTGTGGCGAAACCCGGATTACCTCGCAACAAGGTGATGCTGTGTGCGTGGTGGGATTGGAAGGGCATTATTCATTATGAGCTGTTACCACCAGGCAGGACCGTCATTTCTGAACTCTACTGCGAATAACTGATGAGATTAAAGCAAGAAGTTGATAGAAAGCGGCCGGAATTAATCAACAGAAAGGGTGTGGTTTTTCATCATGATAACGAAGACCTCACACATCTTCAGCCACTCAGCAAAAATTAAGAGAGTTTGGCTGGGAGGTGTTAATGCATCCGCCGTATGGTTCTGACCTTGAACCTTTAGATTTCCACCTGTTTGGGTCTCTTCAGAATTATTTAGGCAGTGTCAGTTTAACATCACGAGAGGACTGCCAAAACCACATGTCGCAGTATTTTGACCAGAAGCCTCATAATTCCTAAAGCAATGGGATCATGTCCCTACCTACAAGATGGCAAAAAGTAATCGAACAAAATGGCACCTACATACTTTAGTTAAATGTAAATAAACTATATTAAAAAATGTTTTGAATTGTCTTAAAAATACGAAGAAACTTTTTCCCCAGCCTATTATTTCCTTCATTTAATTTCCCCACAAAATAATAAATATTATTTAAGAAACAGGACTGTATAAAAGTTGTTAGAAATATGTGAGAATGGAGCGTGTAGGAACTTTGGATATTCCGGGAGAATTCGGAACTCCACGCGGGACCCCAAATTACAATACGTTTCCGGCGGAGGAAAATAAAATCTTTCTGTATTTATTTAGGGAAAAATAAGGCTGTTCTAAAACAAAATTGTAATGTGGCTTTACAAAGTTCGTGTATAAGATCTATCTTATACATGAACTTTCTAAAGCCACACCATAATCCATTGCTGAACATAGACTACAATAATATGTTTGAACACATTATTAAAATCTTGCCATTTTTCACCTGACAGGTTTGTTTGTAATCTTAGTGTCGATTATTGGTAGGTCCATCCGTTTATCTATTTAAGTTATTGATATATAAAATACCTTCCTTCTTTATGTTCAAACTTTTTAATGCTGTTATACTACCTGTCTACCTAGTGCTACTGGAAAGCGCTCAATTATGTGTCTAATGAAGGTGTTTTCATTTACCGAGATCATCTGACCTAACCACACTGAGCAGAGCTCAAATTTTGGGTGACACCCATAGCTCGAAGACTGGTGAACATACTGAAAAAATTCTACATGTAAATACATATTTGACCAAATATGTACCAGACACAGAACATACACAAATGTTCGTCTTATTCGGGAATCGACCCCACGACCTTCATATCCGAGGCCAGTCCATAAACGCGTACCAACCACTCATGTAGACACCTAATTAATTACACACTTGAGCTGCTCCCGGATTGAATGCTTTCGTAATTTCATTTGTGTGCAATCAGATCGAGTTTTGTTTGGACACAGATTATTGAGCGGCTGGTTGGCAATGTGAATACAGTTTGAACACGAGTGTTAAATATATTAAGGAATTAACGATTACATGATACCAGCTACTGGCAGTGTCTTCATTCGCGCGTAGGCTTAGCTTTTAAAACTTTCATCACTGTAAGTGGGTACATGAATTTATTAGCAGCTTTGATTGGATAAGTAAACAAAAATTTATTAAAATCCATCTATCAGTTTTAGGGCGATGATGGAAGTAAAAAACAGACTTAAATAAAGTCTAAAAAATATAATGATACGTCTATAAAATACGAACTGCCCAGATAGACTTCGTTCTGTTAAATGTTTGACAGCTGGTGTCCATTTTGCCCGCTTTTCTTGACTTGATTTACATTTACTATTATTTTTCACTGAATTTTCTGTTTAATCATAATAAAATAGCCTATAGCGTATAGCCTATATCACTCCTTAATAATTTAGCTTTATGTTAGTGACAGAATTATCACGATCGGATTAGTAGTTTTGGATCCTATTCAATACAAACAAATAAACAAACAAACAATCAAATCTTTCCTCTTTATAATATTAGCATAGATACATGGACTGCAATATCGTTTTGAAGATGTGACTATGTAGGGTGAAGGAAAGATTGGCTAGCTTCGTTTTTTTTAATTTGCCAAATCAGAGGGGAGTGTAATTGACGACAGTCTTACAGCTACATAATGACGACCTAGTGACCGGTGCTTTGTGGTATGCCGAGCGATCAGCTCGACCATTAAGTAGGTCGTTGTGACGAGTGTAAAGAGAGAAGTCGCCAGGAAAACCACATACAAAAGATATGCAAGTTAGACGTAGGCGAAAGAAAACCTTGTAAACGCGTGCATTTTAGATTTCAGACGTTCATGTGGCGGGTAGTTTTGTGTTCTATGGAAAAGGGTGTGATTAAGAATCAGAAAGAAGTGAGCCTGTAAGTAGGTCCTTGTTTTGGGTTCGGGTTTTAAGGTCGATAATAATTTGATTAATGGAGATTCTTCACTTTGAACATTAGGACTGTTAATCTAACGGTGTGAGACAGAAACTGTATTAATGTCTTCCACTATTTACAATATAACTGGCATGGCTCAAAGTTAACAAATGAAACTACCAAAATCAGTAGAAAACCTACCAGCTACATTCTACAGTAGGAACAATCGTAAGCTGTTTCCCTAAGGAACTTCGTGTTCCTGAATTAGAGATGTATAAAACTTGACATAATATTTTTATCATTGCGACGAGTATCTTCGTACTTTCTATTCGCCCCAGTTTTTCAGTTAATTAGAAGAAAACAGCTTCACAGAATTCTCTCTGTTTATAAAACTGGGGACTAACCGAATCAAAAATGTAAAACTGCCGAAAAGGCTTCCTTCTATAAATTCAAGCAATTTGTAACAGATTTATTAAGATGTCAAATCAAGAAGTATTTTTTAATACAGACAGATTTTGTTCAACTGACATTTTGGAACCAATGGATTATATCAAGCAAAGACGCTCAAATTGTAGAATGAGCTTCCCTGCTGAGAGGTTTTCGCAATAAGCTATAACATGGAGTTTTTTAAAAGAGGGGTTTGATTTTTTATAAGGTATTCAACGCGCGTGTGATGTTCTGGGTGTTGCACGTGCCACAAGCTGGAGTATCCGATTACAGCAGGTGGCCTGTGTGATGTCTCAATAACAAATAAAACACTCTTTTAGATCACTTAAGTAGATATGGGGTATGCGAAACACAGAGCACGGGCGCACTCGGATACGGCTGGTGAGCGACTCCCCGCTCCGCGCTTGCGCATACACTACATCCCTTCTTTATTTTAATTGATTTCAAATGTTTCAAGATTACAATTAGTGTTTCTTACAACTATTAACAATCATATAAACTAACTCATAAACAATAACAGATTTATATTTTTTAAATATTATTTACTATAATTGTATTGTCTTATTTACGTAATTACATCTATTATTTGTTACTTTACTTCTCTTTACTCATTGTCAATCAACATCGCATTTATACTAGTTGATCATTTTCTCCTACATGATTATTACTACTATTTTCATTAACCACAGTCCATGAATCATTAACTTTCTTTAAGTGAACTGTAGTTCACTTAAACAGTTACATTCCGGCGATATTCTTTACCGGTTTCATCATTCTGAATGCTAACATCACCACCCTTTAAATTCGTAACTGTATGCATCGTAGGATCAAAGTTGGCAGTCAATTTATTATTTTTGATTACATTTTTTACCAATACCTTCTCGCCTATTTCCAAGTTGCTATCTGTCGCTTTTCTTTTAAGGTCCCCATACTCTTTTCCTTTTTGCTTCATTTGTAAATCTCTGTCTCTGACATCTTCTTCTATTGTTTTATATTCCATGTCTCGTACTGCAGGGATCTTGTCTCTAAACTGTCTTTTATAAAATAAAGCTGAAGGTGTTTTGCCTGTAATAGAGTGAGGAGTACTGTTATACATCATTAAATACTTGAATATCTCTTCTTTCCAGTCCCCGTGTTCAGCTTGGCATATTTTCAGACGTTTTAAAACATCTCGATTTTGCCTCTCAACTTCACCATTCATTTGAGGCCAATACGGGACTGTATTAAATAAAGTAATTCCACATTCCTTACAATAGTTTCGGAAAACCTCGCTGGTAAATTGATTTCCATTATCACAAGTTAAAGTTGCTGGGTAACCTAATCTGGAAAAAATTTCTTTCAAAACTTTTATTGTGTCAAGAGAAGTAATACTACGCATTACTTTAATTTCCTTATATCTGCTATAGTAATCCACAAGAATCAACAGATAATCGTGACTAGGAAGTGGCCCTAAAAAGTCCATTGCTACATCAACCCAAGGTTCATCGGGAAGTGCTCGTCTCTTCATCGGGTGTGGTGGAGTAGGATTTGATACAAGTGTACAACCTCTACAAGTTTTTACTAGGTGTTCGGTATCTTTATCAATTCTGGGCCACCACACCTTTGTTCTAAGACGAGCCTTCATCGCTACTATACCTGGATGGCCTTCATGAGCCGCTTCTAGTACTCGTTGACGCAAATTATGAGGTATTACTATTTTAGTTCCCCGAAGAAGAATGTCTCCATTAAAGCAGAGTTCATTTTGTATGATTTTGAAATTGTTAATAGAATCGTGCCAGTTATTATTAAAAATACCTTCCTTGACTTTTAAAATTTCCTCGTCTCCTAAAGAACATCCTTCAATTTCGATCAATGGAACCGCAATTGGTCTGCTGTAACTTACAATTTGGTTAATGTAATTTTCAGAGTCAAATGGTTCTGACGAGGAAGATTTGCCAAGTCTGGAAATAGTGTCAGCTATGTTGGATTTACCGGGACGGTAGATGACTTTATATCTGTAAGCCTGTAATCTGAGTACCCACCGTTCAATTCTGGCGCATGGTTTAGAAGTTCGTCCAAAAATGGTTTCTAAAGGCTTGTGATCGCTAATTAGTTCAAAGTCTTTGCCAAACAGGTATATTTTAAAGTGCTCCACTGCCCAAACTAGCGCAAGGGCTTCTTTTTCTGTTTGACAATATCTCTTTTCACAATCGGTGAGAGCTTTGTGACCAAAAGCGATCACACGCGCACCATCTTTACAAATCTGAACTAATACTGCACCCAAACCCACAGGAGAGGCATCAGCAATAACCTGAGTTTTATCAGAAGGGTTATAATAGCCCAGAGTTTGAATATTGGATAAGCTTTTCTTTAGAGCTTCAAATGCCTCATCCTGCTTGGTTTTCCAGAATTTTAGAATATTTGCTGACTTTCCAAGGCCTAACCGTAATAATTCCCGCAAAGGTTCAGTAAGGGTTGCTAAATTGGGAATCCATTTACTAACAAAATTAACTAAACCCAGAAAACTTTGAATTTCTTCTGTAGTACTTGGTCTTCTACTACTTTTAATTGCTGTCAAATATTTTTCAAGAGGCCTTATACCACTAGCCGAAAGCTCATGGCCAAGAAATTCAATTTTTTGGGTTTTGTATATGCATTTCTTTTCATTTAGTACTACGTTATTTTCCTTCAAAACTTGTAACACCTTACTTAACCTTTCATCGTGTTCATTTTCTGTGGCCCCATGTACAATAATATCGTCAATAAAGTTAGAAGTTCCTTCGCAGCCTAACAATATCTTTTCTAAAATTTTTTGGAACATCTCCGGTGCACAAGAGATTCCAAACATTAATCTTTTATATCTATGCAACCCTTTGCTAGTACTAAAAGTAGTAATGTACCTACAGTTTTCATGAATTTCAAGTTGGTGGAATGCATTTTTGACATCAAGTTTGGAAAAGTATTTAGCTTGGCGAAAATGAGGAAGCAATTCATTCATTGTTGGAAGAGGATGATTTTCTCTTATAATTGCTTCGTTAGCTCTTCTCATATCTATGCAAATACGTACCTCCTCTTGTCCTTCTTTGAGAACTGGAACCATTGGTGATACCCACGGTGTGGGTTAATTTACTTCCTCTATGATGTCTGCATCCTTTAGTTCCTTTAGTTTTCTTGACACCTTTTCTTCTAAGGGTATGGGAACTCTTCTGTATGGTTGGATAACTGGTTTAACTGTTTGATCTATTGGTATCTGGACAGTCACTCCTTTGAACTTTGGAAACTCTTTTGCTAATGATGTCTCGTTACCTACTGCATTAATTTGAAGTCCAATTTTAAGCACGCCTAATTCAATCGCAGTCTCTTTGCCTAATAAGTCGCGTGTTCCGTTTCTGATTACATAAACAGTACAATTTATACTTTTGTTTCCGGTGACTGAAATATTTGTGTCAAAGGAGCCCATTATATCCAGAGGTTTCTTACTACCGTAGGAAATAAGAGTTTTATTTGGTTTGCGTATCTGGTTAGAAACTTTCACACCATTATTCTTAAAAAATTGCCATGTTTTGTCAGTAACAATGTTGCATTTACTTCCTGAATCTATCAACATATCGACAGTAACTCCTCCGATGTTACACTTTATAGTTTCGTCTTCATCGAGGTGGAAAATATAATCAATTTCAGATTTCTGAGCATCTTTTTTTTTTTCTTGTCTTGAATCTTTTTTTATTTCTAATCTTGGTTTTTTATTAACAGTCTCTGTCCTGTTGTTTGAAAGTTGTCTTTTCTGTCGAGTCCTGCAATGTTCCCTGAAATGACCGATGAAGCCACACTTCAAGCATCGTTTGTCTTTTGCTGGACATTTTGCATCTTCGGATAAATGTGCGGTGCTTCCACATCTACTACAATTTAGTTGTTGTCGAAATGATTTGTAATATTTTTTCTTGTTGTCGATTTTATTTATTTCTGATTTGTTTAGGTGGTTCGCATTAAATGTGGCTGTTTTAAATTGTTCTAATTGCCTAGACACAACTTCTAATGCATTTGCTTTACTAATGATTTCATCAAGAGTAATTGTGTCTCCACATTCTAAAATTTTTTTTCTCAATTCAACTAAGAGACACTTTTCGGTGATTTGGTCGATAATATTCTCCTCTTTATTATAAAATTTGCATTTTTCGGCTTGGTTTCTCAATCTTAGTAAAAATCGTTCAAATTGTTCTCCTTGCTCCTGTTTCATTAGTCGAAAAAGGTATCTTTCGTAAATTCTACTTTGCTTCGGAGCAAAGTAACTATCGAATTTCCTAAGAGCTGTTGCATAAACATCTATGTCATCGCTTTCTTCCGCATGAGCCCCCGGTAGATTATAATAAACTTCTTGAAGTGCTAATCCCCCAACGTGAAGAAGAGTAGCTCGTTTTTTTACAGGTGTGTCGATGCTGGCAGCCAATAAGTAAATTTCAAGTGCCCTTTTCCATTTTTCCCATCGAGTACCGACAGACGTTGGATCGCCTTCGCAGTCGAAGTTGTCTAAGTTGGGAAGTGTGGATGATGCATGAGTCATATTGGGGCAGTCTGCAATAGATAAATAGTGACTCTTATTTTTCCTTGCTTGGCTTTTTACTGAATGTCAGTAACAGTGTTACAACTGCATAGCCTTATTTTACTCTTAAAAGTAATAATTGCGTGGACCCGTTTTCAATTATATTGTAATGGTGCCCATAAAACTTGTCAACGTTAGTAAGTTCTTTAAAATTATGCGTGGCCTTCTGTTATTGTTAAAATTGCGTGGCCTTCAAGTAAACTCTTATTTTAACTTCGATTCCTTTAATATAAATTGTGCAAGTATATACAAAACTATATGCCTAATTTAAATATTTTTATGTTACCAATTTAATAAAATGGTAAACTTACTGTGAACTCAATAATAAAAGCTATATTAGGCATAATATTATCAACTTTACTCGAAACCAATTGAAATAGTATTGTAACCATTCAACTGTAATCAAATCAAAATGAATATGAAATGTAGCTAGCTATAATAACTCTAAGCAAACACGTCACGATACTCCGCTGTTAATATTAATCTGAACGCATTGTTAATATTAGTTTATAGGTTAAAATTAAACTATAAATTATAGGCACATAACTAGGAAAAATAGGTTGTATTAAACTTTCCAAAGCCAAAACATTGCACAAAATAAAAATTGTAGGTGGAAAATAATACTTGGTATAATTTTCTGATAATTATTGTTGTGATAGTTTAGGTAGGTAGGTAAGTATTCCTTTTATTTCAATCTTAAAACCAATTATTGATTTTACTGATAATAGCTAACAGCATAGGTACCTGTTTAGTACGTATTTATATCACATACATAATTTAGTGGTTCAAGTGATTATCATGTCATTATACGTGCACAAAATATATAATTTAAGGATTTGCGTGGCCTTCTTTCTTTTCATCTGCTACAATGCATGGCCCTATTAAACCATTAAGTAATGTAGGTATTAATTTGTTTACCAGTTGTTTACGTTTTGAATAGTTTTTTTTTTTTTATTCATTCAATCAATTACACATTCATTAAATAATTATTCTTGAGTTTTGTTGTTAGTTAAAGTTATATTTCATTTGAATGAATACCTAATAGACTATTTTTAATTAATCTGAACGTAAACAACTTGTAGGTAACAAAATAATTACATTTCCTTCCTTCGTTTTTTTTTTTTGTCATTAATTTCAACATGAACTCACTTTCATCCTCGTCGCCACTTGTGATGTCTCAATAACAAATAAAACACTCTTTTAGATCACTTAAGTAGATATGGGGTATGCGAAACACAGAGCACGGGCGCACTCGGATACGGCTGGTGAGCGACTCCCCGCTCCGCGCTTGCGCATACACTACAGCCTGCATGTTTGTTTGTCACCGACTTAATATAAAAAAGAATGTAAACAACATTTTTCGTAATTTTTAAAGCCTCTCCATGTTTAGCAAATTTATCTATTCCAATATTATAAAGAGGAGTGATTTGCTTGTTTGTTTGTTTGCATTGAAAACACTCAGAAACTACTGAACTGATTTTAAAAATACTTTCACCAATATAAAGCTACATTATCAGCGAGAAACATAGGCTATTTAAAAATATATCTTTTTATGCTGTTATTTTAAGGGTAAAATATCCAACGAGAGCCAAGCCGCTGACGGATAGCTAATACTTAATAAGATTAGACAGCTTTAAGGACAAATTGCATCGTTGTTAAATCATTCCTGATGGTATGAATAATCTGTGTTTTTTCTTTCCCTGCTGATTTCCAGCGCTACTTCGACCGCACTAATCGCCTAAGACAATAAAAAAACGACGTTTTGGTTTACGATTCTTAATTAAGTTACACTAATTGCACTCCCGATCTGTCAATGTCTCAGAGGTCGTCTTTTTAATTCTAACGCAATGAAAAGGCACAAGCTTTGAAGCAATAAGTGATCTGCTGTAGAGATCTCTTTCTAGAGCTCAATTTATGAGTTCTTATGTATTCAAACGGTGTTTATTGCAAATAAAAATAAATTGTATGTACAAAAATTAATACAAAAGTCTACGTTATTTGCCCATAAAAAAATATTCTGTCGTACAACTTGCTTTTTATCATTCCTTATTTCGACGATTCTAACAACTATATTATTCATTTCAACGTTTCATCCTTTATCATACTTGTGCCTTTATTCTTCCTTCACCATTTATTCAGTAAGTGTTGTGACTTATTACTAGAGTGTAAATATACAAGTGTGTAAATATACGAATATGCTGCTGTGTGTAAATATACAAGAAATTGCTGCGGCACATGCTGAAGAAGACCTAGAAGACCATTGGCCCTACATTTGTCATTTCTGATTTTTTTATGCGGTTGTTATAATAATAATAATACATTATTTATTTGCAAGAATATGGTCACTCATTACAGGTCTTATGTTTAAGTATTCCACAACATATTCTATCGTTGGACGATGTGCAAATATTTTACAATTATAAACAATTTTAAAAAACATCAAAATGTATCATGCATTCTTACATTACATTCTTTTCAAGCAACTTTGTAACAATAAAAAACATAATAATTGAAAAAAAAGGCCAATAAATCATTCATGTCAAAATCATTAAAAACTAAAAAAAAAAATACAAAATAGTCAACATTTAATTTAAATGTTGTCATATTCAACCTTAATTTTAGAGCTAGCACCAAAATAATTTAGATTTTACCTAATTGCAAGTATTATTATTACCGCAGCAGCTTCTTTAACTAAAACAATATGTTTTGCTTCTTTCAGTTGCGTAAAAACAATATTGCTCTGCCAACACTACGTTGCTTCAAATGACACAGATGATTCAAAAGTAAACAATTTTATTTTCAATGTTTCCTTTCTTATCTGTCACGTTAATAGTGCTTGTTAATAAAATTAATGTAAATAATAATTTTGTGCTACAACGTTCGTACTCGAACTGCTGCGTAAAAACGCTTTTTCAGAAATTTCATCATTTATCATGTTTTAAATGCCGATAAACATGTAAGAGCTATTTTGTTTACTCAGGGGTTCCTCACACGGCTTGAAGGATAAACATTATTACTTACCTATGTATTATTATTAATATTATTTTCGGGTTGGTTTGTCCGTGGTTGTGTAAATTGTTCGTTTTTGATATAAGTTTTTTTATGATTATTACAGTTTCAAATGTTGAATACGACAGAAAGAGCACATGAATATCGAACATATTCCACTTTTAGAGGACTCAAATTTTATAACACGTTTGACCTTACACAGTAAGTCTTACGTCTTCAACAACAGTATAAGAACTCTTCTAATGCTGCTTTAGTGTCTACTACATTGTGTAGCCATACCTATATCGAGTCTTTGTGTTCGAGCCAAAGCGGTATAACGTAACGATAGCTTGATTTGAGAACGTTCTTGAAACACTACAAAGGCATTCTAATTCGCTATTCGTAGCATCCTACTCATATACACACTGTTCAAGAAAATAGAGGAGATATTTGATACCATGTGCTAAGAAATTCATAGCTCTCAAGAAGACTTAGAATGTGAATAGGTTCTTAACCTCTTTTTTCTCTTGTCTGCGATTTTTTTAAAGTGTTCGACATTTATTTGGTTTGATTCTAGACTCTTGTTTATTAGGAGCATAAGTTTACAAGTTTTACAATTCAATGCAATGTTATACAGCTTGCAGTCAAGAATATGAGTAAGTTAGTTTTAGTTGCTGACATACTGTCTGTTAGTATCATTTACAATATTATGAATGAAGCTGCTACCTACTGTCTATTCGCTTGTAAGAAGAATCGATTTAATTGTTTTTTTTTTCATATCCTCTTAAGTACCTCTACAAATTATATAATTTTTAAAATAATGGGCAATTATAATAAATATTAAACAGTTTGCCTTGGTAACCACGATGTTAAGCTTGATATAATTTCGGGTGAACCATGGGCCATATTTTGCCTTTAAAGCCCGGCAGTATTAAAGAAAATGTAATAATTACAAACACTGACAAATATTGTATAAATTGAACCGAGCAGAGAGGATGCTACAAAATATTGTAGAAAAACTAATAAATAACACGTGGTTAGAAGTTTCCTAGTTGGAGTCAGAGCACGTTTTTCTTTCAATAAAGATTCACAGTCAGACGTCGTGCTACAAAATTACCTACTATTTTTCCTATGAGATCCATATTGGGAACCGATACGAGTAAAATTGAAGATACTAAAAGTCATAGACCATTTAGAGGGCTTTACTTCAAAGATTATTTTCCATTAAACATAACAAAACATAACATACCAACACGACTTTATCCCAAGCAGGGTAGTCAGAGGCAAGTGACTGTGCCATCATGGTGAACAAAACACTCAAAAGCCATCTTTTCACCAATGGTATTAGAACCCAACGTGGTAGGTGGTGAGCCTTCCATTAAATATTATTAAATATCTAGGACAACGAACACGAAATTGATCTGATCTGATATCAAACTCGGCAGAAATTGTGTCAGAGGGAAGGTACCGGTTTATACATATAACTGAGAAAAAAAACAACCCAACCAAGGCAACCCAATGGAATTCATACCAATATTACCTAATGAATTTACATTTGGTAAACTTCTGAGCAATTTTGCTTACCTACTAAGCATTTCAATTGAGCTATTTTAGTCGATATGTTGATACTCGTAATTATCAAATAATTTTTAACACATATCGTATGTTGATGTCGGTTTTTGGAGACTTATCTTCTCACCGTGCCCTAGGGACTGATAAAATGAAGATCATCAATGTCAGAAAACAAACAAACGAATCGATGTTTCATTTACTTGATCAACAAGAGCCCCAGTTTAGTTGACCATTTCAGTACATAATATTATCGGATCAGTATTGCGCGACCAAGCCAGACCAATAAGATGTTTACGTTAGCATAATCATCAGTCATCAGTATTCAGCGAACCGAATAATCTCCGTCTTGTGATTTTCATAATCTACGCGGTTGCTCCGTTTCGTTTGCAAACAATCCTCCTCCCCCCCTAATTCTACAGGGAAATAGTTAACAGTCCATACCTAATTTTTCCATTTTTTTAATAATCTCGGTGACGAATATTTTAAAGGTCTGATTCTAAAGCCAACTTTAGAATTACCATTAGCAATTATTTTCCATCCAATGCTAAAAAAAATAATTCAATTATCCATCCATCCAATATTCCATCTTTATCGAAAGTCAATTTTTTGCAAAAATATTTCTTGCGGATTTGGAAAGGCGCTTACCTTATTATCACGATCATAATTCGCAGCTATAAGAGGTCCACTGCTGAACATAGGCCTTACCCATTGATTTCCAAATTGACCAGTTGCAGGCTGTCTGCATCCACGCTGCCACCCTTACCAGGTCGTCCGTCCGCGTTGCAGGCGGGCATCCCACGCTGCATTATGTTATGACATTGATGAAATTCGTCAGGTCTGTTAATCACCTCGATAGCTTAGTTAAGGGAGCACCTGCCCTGTGTCGAATTCCGCTTGAGCCATAGGACCGAGTTTTGATCCCATTCTAGTTTCTATCTTACCATAATTATGACATAATGTGGCAACCGCAGGCCAAACTGTAATCGACCGCAGAAGCAATGAGGCAGACTCGTACTAACCATTAATGTCGCTTGCAGTCAGCGGCAGCGTTTTGCGGTTTGCATTGTGGTCAGCGGTCTGCCTCCTTCGAAGCACACCTTACTCTAAATCTTTTATCGCAGCCTAAGAACAGTGCGTGTTGCAGCACTAGAGGCACAGATTACTTTATAGTTAAGTAACAGATAAATCACTCCATAGAAAATTGACAATTATTGTGTCATTTGTAAATGAGTGCTGTCATGTGACAGGCATATTATATTGCCAGGGCTACCTCTTTCGATAAAGATGTCAGTGGTCAGTACTTATAGTATGTGACATTTGGTTCAACCGCAAGGTTCACGTACAAATGCTCTACGCTGTTGACAACAACTGCCAAATGGGTCTTGGAAGACCCGACGGCAGCTGGTAGGTAATGATCACGGGTGATATAAAAGGACAGAAGCCTGCTAGAGGTATCACTAGCGCGTGACTGAATCTGTGGGGTCTAAGGCAAATTTTCAAATAACTTAATGATGTACCTTCGTAGAAACAGAAATTAGAAGTCAAAAGCATGAAAAATCTTAGAAACCGGACCTACCTACTATAATTAACTGGAAAGCTGCATAATTTTAAAATATTGTAAATGAAGCTTTACACGTTTAAAAATTTGCTGCCCGCAAATTCATTAGCGTTTAATTTAGTTTTCCACAATATGCTTTACACCAAAGTAAATAAAATAACATTTTCCGGGATGAATTTTATTCACCTTGTTAGAACATAAATACAACACAACTTATCATTTAAAATTACGAGTACACTTAAATTGTTTACAAGCTTTTGCAATGGTACCTTCTAAATAATTACTACAAGCACATGTAAATGACAGTTCCTTATATAATTTTTGATCATTATGGTATTATTATGTTTTAAAGTGTTTAATTTTAATATTGTAAGATATTTGAAAGTGCTTTATTAAGTACGAGCTGCCCAAACTTCGTTCTGTCAAATGTTTCTGTTGTCCATTTTTCCCGCTTTAATCAGACTTCATTACATTTATTATTATTTTAATAATAAAATACAGCCTCTATCACTCCTGAATAATTTGGCTTTATGTTAGTGAAAGAATTTTCACGATCAGATCAGTAGTTTTTGTGCCTATTTGAATAGGCACAAAAACTGACACAAACAAACAAACAATCAAATCTTTCCTCTTTATAATATTAGTGTGGTATAGATTTTAAATATATAAATAGGAATTCATGTGCATATATTCTCCACCACGAATGTGTTAAGAGTCATGTATTTTCTGAACAATGTCATTACATACAAGAATGTCACTCACATACCGATGGGTTATCGGTATGTGAGTGACATTCTGTAGTACCGATTTTAGTTGAGTGAGGTTCCGGAATACGGCCCTCAGAAACGCAAACTCACCCGGTCGTGTTTACTAAATAGAACGTCCCACGCGGATTGGTCCGGATTTTAATCCGGTAAACTCGTTTCGGGCGGAAACACCGAACACTTTCGGTTAAAACGAAGCAGTAAAAACGCTTGTAATCCAACTAAAGTGGGGGAGACCGGCCAATTAATCTGAATTACGGCAAAAAATGCCCGACAACCTATTACGTCATCACTGTGACAAACGAGAGTGAAATATCCCGAAACATCCTTTCTGGTTGAGTGTTAGCCACAGGCTTGGCAATGATTAAACACCGTCGTATTTTTGTTTCGAATGGTAATGAGTTCCTCAAAATATTTTCGCAGTCTCCCATACAAATTGCATTAATGAATTTTAATGACCAGCTGTCACCTCACACCGGCCGGGATAAATGCGAGCGCCTACTAGTTACTTGATATTCGGTTTATTGTTAGGCCCTTTTACCCAATGTTTTTGTAGTAAAATGATGCAAAAGAAAAAAGATCTTTAATCAACCTTATATAGTCGCTCTTCAAATATTTTTAAGAACCCCATTTACTTCACTCGGGCTAGCGGAGTAGGGTGTTGTTTCATTCTTAAAGTAGAAAACTAGAAATTCAACTTGGTGTATGTACCTAAGTACCAGGCGTTTATTCTTCTAGTTTTGGACATACTCACAATTAATAAAATTTACACTTCTCGAAAGAAACCTAACTAGCCTTGCAATGAAGCTTAATTTACAGACATGAAAAATATCGGGTCTTTTCGTATTTTTCCCGCAGATTAAGTTTTGAGAACGGAGGATTACGTATCAGGTAAAGTTTAATTTAACCTGTATACATTTATGGTGACCCACTTAAATAAAACGTTTGTTGTAATAACGTTTGACATAGGTATGGAACCTTCGTATTCGTAGTTATTCCTAAAGAGCAATAAGGTTAATATTGCAAATCATTTAGTTGTGAATACTGAAAATAACATGTTTAATCATTTAGATTTTTCATCATATAAAATTACTTATTCTCTTTATTCAATATAACTCTTAGATATAACGTTGTTTAGTATTGTTACAAAAACAGAGATTCACAACTATAAAAACAACATGGATTATAATTATAAAACTATTATTGAATCCTATATTAATAATTTATATGATTATTTTATTAAATTTTTATTTTTATAATTATTTTATAAAATAATCATATAAATTATTAATATAGGACGCAATAAAAGATCCGTCTTCGATAACCGTAACATCTTAATACATTATTAAGAAAACGATTTTGTCTTAATAGTTACCTATTTTTCAAACATTTTTTATAACACGACAAAAAAACAGGTAAAAACGTTCGGACGCCACCTTTACCAGACAACCCACAACTCATACAAATTCCGATTACGATTCAGTTCCGCTCAATTTCAGTTGGCACCTCACACAGGAGAGCAAATCGACACAGCAAACTACCGCGCGTTTCCCCTACACGGCCGCGGGAACTTTTATGACACTTTTCTGGTTCACGGCACGAATTGCGAAGTATGCCTATGTTCGAGTGAACTAAGAAATGGTCATGGTTATCATATGCACTGTTTATAAAAAAAGATTATAACTAAGTTCTGAACAGTTTTGCAGGTAATGGTTGGCTAAGCACCTTTTATAATCAAATCAATACTTTAGTTGATATTAAACCGCATTGCGAGATTATTATGCTGAATTATGTTATTGTAAATTACAAATTTTAAAAAAATCTATATTTTGTTATTCGAAAGTCTCTTCTTAGTCGGGCACTCTTGGCAGAGTGGTCGTGGCTGCTGATGGACAGGGTTGCGGCTCGCCGTCGCCGCTGGCTTCTATGGCAGTCGCACGTCGCGCGATGTCTCTCCACTTTTGTCGACTTTGTGCGTTGCGAGTACACTGTACTGCGGTCGACTACGTCGATTTCTTAATCACGTCGATCCAGCGAGTCGGAGACCGGCCTCGTGCTCTCTTCCCCTCAGTGTGGCCCTGCACTACAAGCCTCGCCATCGAGTCCTCGTTTCTGGAGATATGCCCAAAGAACTTCAGTATTCGTAGCTGCACAATCGACGATAACCTGTCTCGTATGTGAAGTTCTTTGAGGATGGAAACATTGGTGCGAAACGCCGTCCAGGGTATTTTTAACAGACGTCTCCAACACCACATCTCCAGTGCGTCGATTTTTCAGCAATCTTGCTGTCTTATTGTTCGAAAGTCTATTCACTTATATTTGACAATCAACAAAGTAATTCTTTTTTCGTTGCCCATTGTAACATTGAATTTGTGGCTTGATTAACGAGGCATTAACCTTTTATAGAACCCTGACCCAATGAAGTCCTCGTCTGAAGTCCGAAACTAATGAAAAACTGCGACATGTTCTGCCCTATAAAGCTCCACCCTTTAAAGGGCAGAACATGTTGCAGTTGTTACGGTTAATGGTTTCTGCTAGAGCCTTGCTTCTTGCAATAAACCATAATGTTGTAGATTTTAGGCTGGATTGTCTTTAAGATTTAAGACTAGTATGTCTATGATTTTAGTACGAAGTAGCACTGCAAGTGTGGCATAAAGGCGCGATATTGTGTTGAGACGACGCTACGCGATTGAGAGTGACTTCGCTCTAAGTCTTACATAATTTCTTTACCCATGAAATGTGTCACGTAACATATTTGTGCTGTGTTCACTAAAAATAATTTTCGTGACCAAGATACCCTTCAGTTCCACCCTGCAGGGACTACGGACGTTCCAATAGTGGAATTCGGCACGGAATTTGCGTGTAAATCCTACACGACTGGAGTAAAGCCAATGGTTGATGGCATCCCTGGTCTGGTCTGATGAGGTTAGTAAAAATCCCAACAAAAACATAATTTGAAATGAGAGCCAAGTTAAATGGTCAGTAGGATAACATATTGCAGCCTAGGTCTGGCTGGTCTGATTTACACTATTAATTAATATTTTTACTGGCAATTAATCAATTAGAGTGGTATATTTGGAGCTTGCAAAACAATTATTTGTTTAAACACGTCGTTTCTTAAGAATTGCTAAAAGACAGTACCTTAATTCTCAGTTTCCACAACGTCAGTCAAAGTTAGTCAGCTCACAAATATATTCGTAGCTATGTCAATTTCAATTCTACTGACATATCCCACGATCTCTTCATCGAAAGCTTTGATTCCATGCGATCGACCTTCTCAAACAGACAGTATTGGCACGATTGGGTTACAGATTGACATATTGACAGGGACTAGAAATAGTCCGAAGAAAAAGACACATGCCTGGTAAAATAAACATAACTTTTATTATTGCAATACATTATTTCAGTAACAAGACCATGGCTTTACAGTCTGTCAAATAACTGTATGTTACATTTGAAAATGAAAAAGCAAAGTAATCCTTATCTGTTTAAAGTGAAATTTAATGACTACCTTAACTTATACTTCTTGGTAAAAGAAACTTCAAGTCATCATTTTTCTGATACCTTTATAATGTAGGTAGAAAGAAAACAGTAAATGAAAACACGTTTCGCAAAGCGTCAACGTCGGGTTAGTTTTTAGAACGCCTAAAAACACTGTTATAATCCGCAAAGCGTTTGCAAAAGGCGTCAACTGCAGAGATTGTGTCAGCCGCAAACGCGCTTGACCGAATTTTCCATTCGTTGCAGTCGTTATTGCAAAGTTGGACGCTTGCAGCACAAGGGTTGAACGTTATTGAATAATCCCGCTAACTTTTTCTTTTATTCCAACTGAAAATTTTGGAGCTACGTACTGTGCGTAGATAAAGTTGTCGAGTTACACGAGCCATTAGGGGAGGGTCTTAATGGAACGACATCCGAAACGAGATAGTCCATAGCCGTAAATTGACGTTGTGCCCTCGACTTCCTACGTTTTACTCAATCTCGCCGTAGAGAAGCGTTTACACGGATGCGATGATCAACTCACTTGAGTTGGTTTCGTATGGAGTAAGCTCACGAGTCATTTGCCGCTATAGGCATCAGCGTACACTGTATCAAACATTCATGTTCAAATCATAAATCTGAATATTTAAAGAGGAAAACTCACTCGACTGATGTTGGTATGTCACTAGCAAAGCCTAGACTATGTAACTAAACACGTGAATCAACATTAACGTGAAACAAAGCAAACGTGTTTTCATGTAGTTTGTCTTCTGACACATTCTACACACTAAGCTATGTTGAGTAATTGTATAAAAAGTATAGAAAAGTATAAAGTATAGTATTTATTTACATAATTTTATCTAAACACAACAATAAAATATATCGACCATTTGCAAATTACCTTTAGGTATATGTAGATAAAAAACCCGTGAACCAAAACAAACACATTTGACAACGGAGGCAAGGAATACTCGTGTCCGCAGTAAGATGCCCTTCCAACTTGCACGTGTCCCCTGGGTGGTGCTAAAGAGTATGATTTTTTTGGCTACTTCTCTTCTCGACTAGAGTCTCACAGCAATTAACAGAAAACGTTGTTCACATGCAATCAGAAACGAAATTTCTTAAATTAAAATCATTATGTTTTCTGTGCAGAATTTCGCCACACGAATAAATAAAAAATGGACCTTGACCTTCGAACTTGGATGGGCAAATTCAGTGTTGAAAGTTAGTAAAAAAAAACTATACCATTTTATAATTTAATAAATTTATAGCAAATTTTATAGAAGAATTCTTAAACCCGAAATTGTATATAGCTGCCGAACAAAATATGATTTGCTGTATGCAAAGAAAACAATGGATTACCTTGTAACTATCAAACGTCTTAATTATGGCCTCCCTGATGCCAAAATGTTAACCTCAGTAAACCTCAGTTATGTTTGAACATTTTAAATCTGATTCTTATCCCAAAACTGTAGAAAAAAGCTATATTTTTACCACATAGTTCAACACATTTCACAGTCATGATAATCATGTTGAACTAATTTGCCACTGACGCGTGTTAAATACATTTTGAGTTCATTTGTGAACATAATGGACATTATTAAACTTAAATTTATTGTGAAGTATTAATAGTTTATTACCATACAAGCATTAATACTACTGTAGTGTAATTGAAAATTTTCCCGCACATTAAACTTTATGATGAAAATTGTACGAGCGGAGAGAAAATAAATTAACTTTGGTGCTTTAATTATATAAATTGTTAAACCTTGTTACCAATATTTTGATTAACGAGTAACTACTATAAACCTGTCTTTGTGAATACAGCTTTATACCGTAGTTGCCACCTTAGCTGGTTAGGTCGAGTGGGGCAATGAAAAAAGATTAATTAATTAAATTGACACTTGAAATGTATAGCATTTGTTCTATGGCTACAAATTAAGAGGTCAAGTGAGGTACTCGTATATGAGAAAATAGTAAATGTTAATTCACTTATCGTCATTCAGCTGAAATTGAAGAAACACTGAATCGAAATTAAGTATTTATTTAACAATACTTAAACTTAAAGCTATTATGATATTATGTAAAAAAAAATTAAACAATTTGAAAAGGATTTTATACTACATTATGAAGAATTACCTATTTATTTACAGTTCAATGTTTTTTTAGTAAACTATTTGATTCGATATCTTTATTTGTGTTATAATAAAGTCACTTTTTTGAATTTTTATTTATTTTTAAACTCAAATATTGTGTGCTTTATTTATAACTCCAGTACAATCCCACCGCGGGACAGAACATCCGGTTGTGCAAATTACCAATATCCTATTCCAGGCGGATGTAGGAAAGATTTAAAATTCAAATGGGATCACATTGTGATATTATAATAAGGCTTATGATCCACAAGTTCAGTTGGTATTGAAAGTGTCCGTGACAGACTTCCGAGGCGGCGCCGACATGGCGGTGGGAGGCCATGAGACTTTATTGGGTATACATTTTTGCGAATAAACCCAACACGGGAAATTGTTTTAGTTCTGAAAATTCTGTCCCTTTTTTGTCATTTATGATAATAGTACGTTTGCTTAGTTTCTTATCCAACGGGACGCCGTGTTGTGTGTTATATGTTGTGTTCGCAGGCAGGCTTATCAGCATCCTCGAACGGCAACCCAGCACAGAGTTCCACATGAACCAGCGTACTATATTTTTTATTTTTGGTGTATAATTCTGGACCTACTTCGAGAACTTTTATCATAAAAATACGAAAACTTGACTTTCCTCATTCTTTACTTGTGAAGAAGCTACACTAAAAAATATACAAAACTGCCGTCGAATAGTTGACAATATTTTCAAAACATTTTATAGATAGATTATAGTAACATGATTTCGGCATGGATGTGATACTCAATTGTCTAAGAATCTAACTCAGTCAATATTGGGCCGATTTTGATTAATGAGCTACTTCAATCGATTCATGTCAATCGTCCCAGACTATTTTTTTCCATAGACAGTTTTATCATAGAGAATAATTAAAGCGATTCAAACAACTGAGTGTGATAGTTTGACAAGAATGAAGCTTTTGGTTTGATTTTCTTAGAATTCCAAAAATGGGTTTTGAATGCCTCTTTATTAAGTGCACTGCTATTTTGAGGGCTTCAAAAGCTGGCACTTACACGGCTAACGCCTTGGCTTGGTAACCAGAACACAGTGCCAACATTTTGACCTTTCGGCGCAAAATGAAATTTCAACAGCCGTTTACATTTTATAAGCACTTTTATTCGATATGAAAGCGGATTTACAGGATTTGTGTGACGATATCCCAGAATTTTATTTTAAAAGCATTCGGTTTTCCATTGAAAGGAACTTTGAATATTTCGGGATTTAGTCAATAATGGTAGGATTTGCCAGTAAATCGCAGGCTTGCCAATATTCGGGGTTTTTCAGTAACGTTATGAGAAAGCGAAATGGTCGCTAAAGAGACTTCAGTGCACCGCCGAAATAGCCTCTTAACGAAAATTGCTTTGTCCCGAAGCACGAGACACGATTCGCTGGGAGCACTGAGATAAATCTGAGATGAATTGGGATTAACCAAGGGTTCCAAATATCTGACTCAATTGTGATCGTGTCGTCCGAGTAAACAGGAATTTAAGTAAGCTTTTTTGTCTCCACTGCTATTATTCCTTGGGATGAATGTATCGTTTGCATATTTTTTGCTACTGCTATGTTGTTATTAAGTACACACATCTAGTGGTAGTAATAAAGTACACAATTGTCCTCTTACCACTTGGCCTATTAGTTCTAGTAACATTGACTAATTAGGACCGTTCACTTCATAAACAGACGTATGAATGACACAAAAACACATACGCTTGAACACCTAACACACCTAACACAAATCCCTATAATAAATTATTCTACATACAGTGCGTCTCTCACACATAAACCCTCACATATCCTTATAAACTTTCATATTTGTCATGTCTGTTAACATGGTCTATATAGCTTCTCAGTAAGTCGTCCGAATAAAGGCTGCGGGATCAAGTCCTGCTGATTCCTCGACGAATCGACTTTTCATTTATTAGACCCTCATAAAGGATGAATCAATCTGACCTGCCTGCCTATAAGCTGGAATTCAAAGCAGGTTGCCTGCTTTCTAATACCCCTCGCGTAGGCGTATGTGCCGTAGGCAGACTTGTAATGCATATTCACGAGAGCTCAGGCGGAGTGGCTCAGTGTTACTTTGCACGCTAAACTGACGGTTTATTCTGTTATGCAGACGGCTTACACTAGCCGTAAGCATGAGTGGTAATTAAGACAGTAAAGCCATTTTAAATACAGCTGTATTGACAATATACTGATAGTAGTAATATAGGATAAAGGAGAAAATCACGGTATACTAGGTAGGCCAAAAAAATATGTAAATTGGCTATAATGATGTAATAAATATTGGCTGATGTAAAATAACTTCTGACTGGAGAGATTTCGGAGATGCCTTTGCCCAGCCGAGCGAAAGAACAGTATGGTCTACCGAGAAATATATTCAGTAATGAGATCTTAAATCACGATTTTGCAGCACGCCATGCTAATTTATAGGAGGGAAAGGATAAATTACCAATAACCAACATCAGGCACCCGCAGGAAAACACATTAACATGAAGAATACATGATCTATTACGATAAATTTTCGGCATATTTTCATGAAACTTGGTACAAAGTGTAAGGTCCCAAGTTAATTGCGTCATTTTAAAAACTTGATAATGAAGTGCTATAGAACGAACAACACACTACTGGAATTTTCAGACCAGTCCACCGCTAATAGTGGGTTAATTAAATGAGCCGACCAGCTGACGTATCAATTAAATGTTAACCCTCAATATCTGATAATCGTCGACTAATAAACAGGAAATATCGTGGCTAACTGGCGGCGATGAGTGGCGAATGTATGGAAATTTGACATTCTGGAATTACCTAATTAAAACATGGCCAGTACTTGGTCTTAGGCTGAGTCACAATTCAATCATGTATGCTGTATCATTTTGTTTGTAATAATGATGGCAAATCGACAAGAATGGCAGTCGTATGCCAAGGTGGCGCTATGGATAGGAAAGGATCTCTTCCTATCCATAATGATATTAAATACACAATACATTGTCCAGTCAAAAGCATTAATAACTATACGTTTCATAAGCTTCAAAATATCTGAGCAAAATATCAATCACAAATTCTGTACAAGTCAAAAGAGAGTTTGAACGAACTCTCGTACAGATATTTTTGCCCAATGTTTTGCTCAGATATTGGTGGGACACCAAATGATTTTTCGCCAAATTTCACTTCTCAAAAAACTAATCGCCTAATTTTCATTTCTCAAATGAATCTTTAAACATTTCGCACTTTATTCATTTGGTCAAATTATCATTTCGCAAAATTTTACTTTCTCAAGTTTTATTACGACAAATTTTTATATGGCAAAAGTTTCATTTTGTCAAGTATTGTTTCCAAAAAAATATTTGGCCAAATTGTCACTTCACATACTTACTTAAATTATACATATATACATACATACCATCACGCCTTTTTCCCAACGGGGTAGGAAGAGATCACATCTTTCCACTTGCTACGGTCCTGACACAACTCTTGCGCTTCCTACACTCTCATTAATCCTTTCATACATGCTCGTCGATTATGGGAACTCCTGACCTGACTTTTTCTGAGCACGTCTTGGACTTGTCCTAAGTACGTCAAATTGTAGCGTTTGCAAATAATTATTTCTGCTGATACAGCAACACGGCGGCCGGCGAGTGCCAGAACCGAATTGTCAGCGAATGAACATAAGTGGCATAAAAGCGTTGATATTATATCGGAAAATTAAATTTGTATTTAATTTTCCGATTGTATTTTATGCACCACTCAAATTGGTATGTAAATAATTTAATTGACAAAATCGAATGCCATACAATATTTTGGTGAGAGTATGTTATGCCAAGTGAAAATCATTTAAATAAATAATATTTGGCAGAATGAAACATGACCAAACAATTATTTATTAAACAATAATTTGCCAAAAAAGAGATATGCTAAAAATTTGCGACAAGTTGTTTTGGGAAATGTTTTTTGTCAAATGACAATTTGCGTATAATAGTTTGCGATGTGATATTTCGAGGATGGTTTTTTGGCCAGACATTAGTAATCCTGCTCAGATATTTATGAAACCTTGGAAACGTAATTATGATTTTGATTGTACATATTTAAATAGATTTAATAAAATCATCATGAATTTTTCAACATTGTTTTTTTTTCGAAGCACCATTTTGGTTTTAATTTTGCTTTTAGTTTGTAAGAAACTATTTTGATAATATCTGTAGCAACTTATCCGATGTTGTTGTTGTATCTTTCACGTTTATTCATTGTGCCTACAGTTTTATGTAAGCTATTTGTATGCGATACAAAGGGGGAACGCCTATTTAACTGTTATTTTATTATAAGCACGCGGGCGGTCTTAGTATTTTTTCTTTATAAGTTACGGACGAAAATAAAATATTATACAGTATGCCAGCGTAAACATCACAGTGTAAATATGAGCTATGTGGGACAGATCGGCCTATAATTCAATAGATCTTTCCAATAAAGGGCATTTCTGCCATACGTGCCGCGCACACAAACAATATAATTGGTGATAGAAAAACGCTGCGGAAATTACACTGGAAGATTGTTAGACTGTGGTGGCATTCCAGCTGTGCCGCTCGTTCCTTCACGCGATATCAGGGAGATTGGCAACGTAGCATTTTTAGACGATTTGATTATTTGGTTGATTTCAAATGACAATATCATTATAATTTGACCTTTGCAGCTTAAATTTTGGAACATGTTTTTCCACGAGAACAAACAAAGGATACAAGGAAAGCTAGTAGTAGAGCATACAAAATGACTAAGAGATTAGGACAAAATATTAGCTGCTAAGTTTCGAAAAAGTTTGTAATCCGACATCACTTTTATAACTTTTCGTTCAAGCTAAAACCGCTTTTTCTTAAGTGGAAAATACAACAAAGAATAATTAACCACGGCTACTAGTTACTTTTTATTGATGTTTACTAAAGAGCTTTGTGGAAACTAAGTTGACGGAAAATTGCTCCCAAAGGCCAACGGAGTTCATTCTACTGGGCAAGTTGTTCAGAAGTGTTAAGTGGACTGTGGTAGCACACAAACCTTTAGAATTAGCGACTAGCTTTCACAAGTTACTGCTGAAAATGTTTTGGAAATAAAAGTTAGATACTCTCACATGCTTATGGCAGCAGAACAAGACATTTACATTCAAAAACATGGCCAATTTAACATTTAGCACAAAGTTAAAAGCACCGGTGAGAAAGGCTGCAGAATACCGTCCTTGCACCAGCACGAATTTCGGTTTGTTTACCTAGTATTTTATTAATAATTTGGTCATTTAGACTCAGAAGCAATATAATTCCTCACAGTATTTTTATTTACTAATGTGCACACAAGATAAATTTGCTTTATAAAATTAAAAAAATAATGATTTAAATGTTAACAATACATTATTATAGCAACTAACTCTAGTGGTTTTTTTTAAAATACCGTGTCAAGATAGAAAGAAATACATGAAGACAAAAAAAACAAAAGCTAAAGTTAAAAAAAAAATTTAGCAAATACTGTTTCCAAAAACGCAAATACAACGCACACAATAAATAAAATTAATACAAAATCCCAATAATGTTAGTCAGCATGTCATCTTTGATTGTCCGTTATCTACTTAGCAGACTTCCTTAACTATCAGCAAACAAGCAATTTTTTAAGATATGTGAAAATGTGTATTTCTGCTTGTGGACCTTCGGTATTTCTATTTTCTTTATCGTTGATGGCCAGATAAAGAGCACAATAAATGTTTTCAAAATAAAATTTGCAGTTTTAATTTCTTTAAATACGATGGTTTTTTGAAAAACTATAAGTTTATTTACGGTAGCTACCCACGGGCTGCGGCAAATAAATAATGCTATCAAAATGTGTATTTTTCTTTGCTTAGTTAAGGATTAGGTATTCATTCTTATCCCTTTAAGTTTTTTTCTCAAAATCGATCTAAGTTGATGATTGCATTGAAATGCAAGATTGTACACCCATCCATAATACAAACAATATACTGTATCGCAAATTTCTTTCCCCGTATCGTTTATCATGTATCACGTAAATCTGAGCACTAGGTTTCATTATGTATTCAGCTGCTACCTTCCCTAGCCGAGTCCCAAGCCCCATATTACGGTCAGTGTTCTGAGCAATTCTCTGAAGTAGCCAGAGCTTGGAAACGCTTCTCCCGTCAACATGTTGTTAGTCCCAAGACATAGTGCTTAAGTGCCTATAAGCGTAGATGTCTTAGGCAGGAAATGAGTTAGCCAAATTCAGGGCTGCGCCAAGGGTAGGTTTATTTTATTTAATAGTTACTGTTTTATTTACTCTGTTCAATAAGAACATTGCTATGATGAAAATTAAACGATTTTGTTTAAATTTGAAGTGTTCATGTTCATATTGTTTTGATTATTTGCTTTATTTAGAATTTTGTTTTTATCTCAAAAAGCCAGCCTCTTCTTTTTTCATTCTAATTCTTGAAAAACCAACAATATAAAAAAAACCTTTTGTCTACAAACCCTTTCATAGGAATATCTATATTTTATTTTAATAGACAACGTGGACACGGGCAGGTTCTGTTTTTATTTGTTTATACTCACCGGGGTAACATTTCAGACACAAAGGCGTATTGTGTGGGCACTCTCACTAACTGACTCGATGGTATAGCGTCGATTTGTCGGTATGTCGTTGTTTTGGAAATCCATTTTATTGGGTGCAGGATTTCAAATAGTTTTAGAAAGTTTTGATTCACCAACAATTATTCACATTAGATTTTCCTTATCACACTGGCGGTTTGCGATCGTTTTCATAGCGGATGTGCGAACATACCGTAGGTATGCAATGAAGACTTAGCTAATATCGCCGTGGACACCATGTTCAATAGGCACAGAAAACCTTGAAAACTTGCTGCATAGCCACGACTTCACTGCGCACCTGCTCCTCTTTGAAAACGCTCGCAAACCACCAGTGTGACAAGGCCCTTCATCATTAGACACCAATCAAGAAGACAGATTGAGAGGTTTATGCCAGCGTGTCTTCACTTGTTATTGATGTATAAAATAGGAAAACATCTTTTTTTTTATAATGTCCGTTATGACGACCTCACTCCACCTGATGGAAAGCGGTCGTAGGATCTTATAAGGAAATGGATAATCGAAGCTATAAGCCACAAAAAGAAGGCCCGGTCCACATTCAAAAGTGGGTGGATTTAGGCTGAAAATAATACAAAAAAATGCAACTTAATACTCCGAAGTCAATGACCAAAGTTTTAAAACTGTCTCCTTTAAATATTCCATAGTGTCTAACAAATCGTTCATTAAAAAGTATCGGTGTAAATAAATTCCATTATTAATATAAAAACTACACTGGGCTGGCGGTTGATGGCAGAGAAATATTTTCATAGGTATTATAAAGAAGCTACAAGTGGTTTAAAATTGTTATCCTTTCGCTCTCTTATTTTAGTGAACTGAAATTTCTTCAAGCTGCGATACGGGACGGTATTATTTTTAAACTTTGGCCAGATAACAAGCACCAGTTGTACACGGATGCTTTTTAATTTTCGCTCTTCATCACAGTAAATTCAATAAAATATCATTTTTACCAATGTTTTTATACGGGTAAAGCTTATTTTCGCAACAGCACATGTAGTTTTTATATTTTTTGCAGAAATGAAATTTCACTTTGGCAGTAAAAAATTTGTTTGATTTAAACACTTCCGAAATGTAGTAATAAAGTCATTAGTTGCTACACAGTCATTGAGAACTACCATATTTTTGTATTACGTAGGTAGACATTCTAACTTTTGCAGCAAAAGAAATACATCACTTTTAATCCGTCTATCTTAACGGACAGTCACTACACGCTACGTGGTACTTAGTCTTCATAATGGCAGGCTTTCTTGTCCAACACACGATCCACACATAGACACACGGCGCACAGTGTAATTACCACATTCATGTCGAAAAGTTCCAGAAATAAAACTACGTTGAGGAAGATATCGTCCGCTTCACGAATAAGTCGGAATAATTTCCGCTTCAGCGCTGGGCCGGGATATGTTGTCCTAAGTCTTGGCAGCGTGGTTCGCTGAAAATCAGGACCTGCCTAAATTAGTCTGCAAAGTTGTAGCTTTCTACTACAAAATGACTTTTTACGATAATGTTGTTGGTAATCCCAAAATAAAATTATAATATTTGAGGCATTGTGTTGTAATTGTGGTGCTATTTATGGTAAATTATGAGGGAAAGAACAAAAACAGTTCTAAGAGACATGGGAATGATGTTTTCTCTATTTGCAACGTGCTATTTCCAACGGCGAGTTCTTTCCTTTTCTGTTCCAATTAGCTTTTTTCGTTGTTTGCAAAAAGAGATACAATATACGTAACATCCATCCTTCGCTGAGTTTGTTCCTATTTGTGTTACTGTACAAATAACTTGACATCAAACTACACATAGCCCGTAGCGTACAATTGAAGTCGAAGACTAATAAAAATATATTTTTTTACTTGGTTTTTACTGTCTCACTGCTGCGCAAAGACCTCACCCAATGTCAATCACATACAAATTACTAATTTTAAAGAATAATAAAACGTAAATTAAGATCAGATGGCCTTGTTCTATGCGAGTTTAATTCCATCACGCACATTGAGTGCGTTAAGGTGGATTTGCATGAAAAAAACATTTCGTTAACGTTTGAACACACCAGAGGCCGATTGCTATAACTTTTAAGCGCTTGCAATAGATCCTCAGGACCATCTTGATTTGCCCTACAACGCCCATAGAGCATTTAAAACTCCAGAGCAATAGTCACTACCATCGTCGTTATAAACACTTTAAATAACTTAAACAGAGCATTATTTGAACTCTGCTGTTTCGGAAGTAAGCGCCTTACCGTTCCTCTGTCGCAATTCCAAGTGTAATGCTGTGTACAGTCGCAGTCAGCGTCACGTCCCGTAAATGGCCTTGCCCCGGGACGGAGTTGCCAACAAAAGTGTTAAGTCTCGGTACGAACGCGTTGCTTAACGGTGTTGTTAGGATCGTGACTGCACTTTATTTTATAGAAATTATTTTCTGTCAAAAAGTAATTATCAAACTTGCTGCTAGGAACAAATCTGCGGGAAACCACTATTGGAAGTATAATACAGTTAGTACACAAATTTTGAGCCTTAAATACTTGCAAATTTTGCAGGCCAACAGCGTTCAGTTTAAACGTTCGCAAGTTGGAAAACATTAATTGCCTGTCAAAAATTGTATACCAAAGCCCTTATCAGATCAAACTCAAACTTCGTCACACTAACAAAAACAATGTATTCCTTGACGCAGTCTAAGAAAACTTGTGACGGAAGTTCAGAATGTGATTATCGACGGATACAGATATCATTTCATTTAAGTAAATTACCCGCCCAACGGTAACATGTTCAATATGTTAAAACCAAACCAGGAAGATAATTGAATTTTAATTTTTAGCATTTAACAATGCACTATGTTTCTACACAAAGATAGAGAATAGAAATATTCAACCTGATCCTAGGGACCTCGGCCTCGGTAGCTCAGTTGGAAGAGCAGCCACCTGGATTGTGGAAGGTCGCGGGTTCGAATCCCGCTTAAGTCTATATCAGTATATATCAGGTGTATACTTGAGTATGTATCAGGTCGAATTTTTCTAGTTTCTATCAAGAAGATAATGTCAAATGTTTCAGAGAAGCTCTCAGTATTGAAAAAATAAATGTATATTAAAGAAAATTTACCGAATCGGTCGTTAACTTCGTTCTAGATCGGGAGGCAGAGCGTACTTGAAAGATAATTTCAGAAACTAGACCATGACTACGAGTACAAGTCTACGGCATCGTATCGTTGCGTAACTCACAGCTATAACATAAATTTATGCTACGAACCGGCCGCTTTAGTTTCGTAGCGCGACGAAAGTCACCACTTGAGCGTTGCTACGAACGCTTCAACATAAGCTTCTCATCGTAACGCTCAATTGTATGATTGAACGTAAAATACTTACAGGAAAGTTACTCGTACTTTGCTGTTTTTTACATAAGTGGTAATAAAGGAGTTTTTAAAATGTGTTACGTCTAACGAATGCCTTCCGATAGCCAGACTTTGAACAACTCACATAAAATGTGTGCAGAAACAGATCCTTTTTAATTATTATTATACTACATGTAATATCTGTGGGATACGTCCCAAAACGCTCAAGAGCCTCTTGGGCAAAACTTCAATCTAATAATCAATACCAAAGTAACCAATTATTTCGCTGATTTGATAGCCGTAGGTCGCTACACTTGTCATTCCCTAAAGGCCCTTGCTGTAATCACATTACTGTCTTGCCTCAATTAGACCTAGGTTCTGCATTTGTTTGAATTGTAATTCCCCCGTGCATTAGTTGTTAACTAACAAATAATACAATTGCGTGTTCGGTTTCCATAATCAGATAATGGATTTTATGAATTTAAAACAAGTTAAAAAACGTCGAACGTGTTTCAGAAAATGTATTCAAACGCACCACTCGATGAATTATGTTTATAATACTGATTAATTTCGTGTTTTTAGCTATACAATGTTTTTAAAAAATATATTGTCCTAATTATATTTCAATATAATATTAAACAAGTCAGCATTTTTTTTAATCAAAGTTATAGGTACATACAGGTACCATCACAAATTATTATTTTTTGTCAAACCTTTTCACAAAATCTCAATACTTACGTAATAATCGTTTCCACATCAACATGACCTGCACGTCCAATCCTAATGTTTCGAACTAACAAAAGAAATTCATTCGCCCCAAACGAATGGCTATTTGAAATGGGGTATCACATTTGCGAGCGCATTTCTATGGGGAACTTATTCATTATTCATGTGTGCTACAGCCTTAGCAGCTGTCTTCGTTTATAAAATGGTTGTTATTGCTCTCATACTGTTATTAACAGGGAAACGCTCTTTTAGTTATTTATCTCTTATTGGGCGTTATTTGCTTTGTGTACCTCGAAACATTCACGGAACATTCGTATCGTTCTAGGTATGGACGAGTATGTAGAAATATTTAAATAAATTCATCAGTTAGGTCCCATTGCGCATGCTACAGGTGGCAAGATATTAAAGGCATATCCCTAAGACGTTGTTTTATTTAAACAATAGGGTATTTTACTTAAAAGTTACTTTTGAATAGCCACAAATTTTAAAGAAAATATATTCACTAACAAAGATTTTTTTATTAAGAAGTTGAATGTTATGTTCCTTTTTTGTTCTCTGTGACTATATTTTTCTCAAAGTATCGTAGAGTTCTCAAGCGTTTGCCTCCGGGATTACTCGGACGTGACGTGGCCCCCCTTTGTGTGACCCCTTATTCTGGCCATGGTGGCTATAATTTATGTAAGTGGCACTGTGTTTCAGGTTTGTTTGTTTATTTTTGATTTTTTGATTCCGGAAGTAACAGGAACTTTTGTGGAAAACTTAGTCAAAGGAAAATAAAAAAGTCTACACTAGTATTAAATTAAAGTATAAGTTAAGAAAAGGACAGCTAATCTAAATACACCAAACACTTGAATAAAAAAAAACATATCAATTGTCATATTTGTCCTATGTTTAGGTATAATGGCGGTTATGTAAACAGGTGAGATGGTCATTTATAAATTAAGAATTACAAATGTTTTATGAAAATAACGATTTATTAAGATATTTGTAAAACTCCTTAGGTCTTTTACTTTTGTTTCTAAACACTTAAACAGTGCTTCAAGACAACTTTATCATAGTGAAGACAGTCTTGTAAAACTGTTTTAATTTTCGTGAATAAGGGGGTTAAAATGTAACGTGCAATAACATTAGTGAATACGAGGCAATATGTGCTACCTATGCAAACTTCACCTTCTTTTCATTAAATAAATGTGTTTCGCGAAATAAATGTGCTGGCGGTATTACGACACTTTCCCACAAATAGATCTAAAGTGAATTCACTGCCTCATTTTTCTCCTGAGTTAATAAAATCTTTTGTCACCGGCACACACGTTCCATCAAAATAAGAGTTTTCATTGATTTGGTTCGAGATTCAATCTAGCTCACACTTCAAAAACATAACAGATATGAAAACCTAAAACCCAATCTTATAAATATCTCTGAGTCTGCTTTTATGATGCTAAATATAACACGCTACTTAGAACCTTTACCTGTTTTCATCCATTCACTGTCAATTTTTTAAGGAAAACATATTTTTTACAATGAAACATCAATTGTAACGATGACTTGATTTATATGATGGAGGCATTTGCCCAGCAGTGAGACAGTTAATTATTACTTAACTTTAATTTTACAATAAAACAACTTCACAGATTGATTCTATTCACCACAACATAATTTGACAAATATTATAAATGTCACAAGTAATATTTGAAAATATGAAAGTAAAGGGTCATAACAATGACTATTTGTTTTCAATACAGCTGCTTCCTTCGAGATTTTGCCATTACTCACAAAATAATGGTCATTCAAATGAAGTTCAAGAGCTCCCTTGTTTGACCGCTGGGCCCTTAATCTTGACTTATCGTGCCAAAACTTTGTGTTCAATTACGGCAGTTCTAATACTGTTATTGCAGTTAAGACAGTGTTTTGGGGAGCCAATTACAGACTATGGTTAAGCTTCGCCGCTACTTGTTTTGCGGTCGGTGGTTAACAGACTACGGTTTTGTACTAATTTAGTTGATAATAAATGCATGTGACCAAAATGTATATATTCAGAAGGTGCCTATTTTAAAAAAATGGTATCAATTAATTGAGAGAAAACTCTTATCGAAATATTGAGCATAATGAATACCCCTAACTAAAGGTTTTAATATAACGCTCAGGTTATAATGATAGCTGAACAATTTGTTTTGTTTAAAAACTACAAATGCTGTCTAGTTTATTTTAGTTTAATGGTAATTTACCATCAAAACAGAAAGTAAAAGTAAAGTAATTAGCCTATATACATGTCCCACTGCTGGGCAGAATCCTCCATCATTGAAATCAAGTCATCGCTACAATTGATGGGCATCGGCTTAATCACCACGCTACCAACTCATCGATACAAAAAAAGGTTTATTTACATGTCTTCGTTTTAATCAAGAAGTAGTTTCTCTGGCTAGAAAGAATGAAAGCCAATTCAAAAGAAAAAAGAGGTGAGAATGCACTTTGCATTGTAATCTTTTAACTAAATTTTATTCTTCCGTTAATATTCATCTCAGGATGCGCTGAGTTTTTATCCAAGCTGTTCTCTCAATCCAATATTTTACTGTCTAGTCTAACACTGTAGACACATCTTACGTTACCTTACTCTAAGGTGCTTCATACGTTTATTCTTATACTTTTTAGAAGTCTTATCAAAAGAATAACTGTTACTAGAAGCTCAGACAGTTCAGCACAATCAATTTTGCAACCTAGGCTGTGTAAAAGAGTCATAATACTATACAAATTAACACACGATAATACGATCACAACTATATCCCAAACACGAGTTGACTATGTCATGGTTAACAGAAAACGCAGAAGTCTACCATTCACCAAGCGTATTATTAACCCACGTACGAGAACGTATCAGAAGGTGTTTTCTATCAACAGAAGAGTAATGCTCTTTTTTTTCTCTCTTTATCAAGGAAAACAAACAGTTATTTCTAATACATTTGCTCAACTTAACTAAAATAGTACATTAGCATTGAATGTTCTCAATGTTGGGCAATACTTAGTAGTAGTGATCTAGAAAACACTGCGATCAAAAAGAAAAAGGCTATCAAAACAACACATGAATATATTAACTAAGCATATTTGTTTGCATGCTATTACTAGTGAAGTGAAGCAAGATTGACTATATATTTACTTTCTTTCCCTCTTTCAAAAACACGTTAAGAATAATCATTTCATTATTGACTGACTAGTTTCTTAACAAACGTGTGTCAGCATAATATTGTAATGAAGCCCTGAAGTTGCATTCCTAAAATAACTACTATTTTAGTGCAGGAAATTAATTCGTTTTACTTCGCTGACCATCTATTCAGTATTGCGCAACTCTGAAAATAAACATTGGATGGGAGGTTTCAAAAAATGGCATCGTTATCTGACGCGTACATTCACATGAGAGATAGGACACTTAAGTATATAAATACAGCCCCAGCTAAGATCACAGGAGCACTTAACAACGTCGAGCAGAACGATTTATTTCCTTAAACTTTAAGAGTACGGTCTCCTCCATAAATCTTCTGACGTGTTTTTAGTGAGCCAAATTATAATTCGCTCCACGTACATCATTTAGCAGAGAAATCAAATTAATTAGACTTATTAGGAATGAATACCGACGTTTGGAATCTTATAAATTAATGCAGTAAGACATTTTTTTTACTTATACGGTATGGTGCGGTTTTCAAAGATTCTTATGAAATTGCTTGCTTTTTATATCCTTAAAAGCAGAAGTCAGGTTAAAGCCTAAGTAGGCAGCCTGAAAATCTATTATACTGGGCATTAACTGAAATCCCGCGACCTTTTATAAGGTCATGCGTCTGTTACTGCGTTCGCCACGAATTATTTCCATTTGAAAACGTTTATGCTCCAACCGATGGTTTTTGTCATTAAATCCACTAATCGTTTCTACAGCTACGCGTATATTCATTCATTCCAAACGTGAATAGTATAAATCGGATTCCAGATAGTCTTCATTTGCCTTCGTGAAATTAATATCCGTATTTGGGTCAACAGTTTCAGCACCGTTCGCAGGTACAACTGCAGGAAAATTTTAATATCGAGAAAAGGAAATGACGGGTTCGGTTTTAATAATTTTCTATGCCTTAGTGCGATCACGTTATATCAACAAATTTACTGTTGAATTTTTAATACATTTAGAATTGATTCTTAATAATGCAGCACCAAACTAGGCCTAAACCGGGTTTCATGAATGTTAATACGAAGAATCCTGATATTTATTCTACAACCATGTGGTTAAACTTCACTATAAGTATAAATAATTGCGTGAGGCGTGGGGACGAACGCCCGGAAAAGCTGATTATTGTTGGGAACACAGGGAAAGAGACAAAGAGGCAGATCACCAACTAGATGGTCTGATTAGCTTAAAGATGCGGAAACACCTACATTTTACACAGTCGCCGAAGTTGCAACTGACAGAGGCCGGTGGAGACAATGTGTTCGCGCCAAACTTGTACCCCACCATAATCACGCTCTTCAGGCATGAAGTTCCGACCAGAGAGAGAGATAATTACGTAGTAAAATCTTCAGGATGGCTAATAAATTAGAAAAGAAATTACTGATGGTGAATTACCTTGCTACTTACGGTTTCCTGTACAAAATACCTCGTGAGGCCATATTAACATGATCAACGTGATTTTTTCTTTCTAATCCAGCACTGCACAGCAGCTGTCTGATGAAGTTCGATTAGAAATATGAGACAAAAAAAAATGGAATCACTACTTTTAAACTAATATTAAAAAGAAGAAAGATTTGTTGGATGTAGTGAACCTATTCATTTACCAAACTATTTTAAAATATTTCGGAGACCGACTTTAAAAATTCTTACATCAATATAAAGCTACATTAATTTATCAGGGGTGACATAGGTTATATTTTTTCTAATTTCGGCCATCTTTTGATGAGGGAAACAGTCTGTACGGGGCGAAGCTGTTGACGAACAGCCAGTACGAGTATGATAACAATAAACTTTTATCTTTTACGAAAATGTTAAGAGCGTTAGCTGGGGGTGGTTCAAAAACGTTGGATTTTTGTAAGATTTTCGTGATTATTTAATTGAATTGAAATAAAACTTAAATTTTGCTCTAGTATTGTGTGCATGTGCATCAAAAACACATTGAATTTGCTAAAATTAGGTAGTCACCAATTATATCCAAAATTAAATAAAAAATCCTTTTTTTTTATTTATAAGACACTTAAAAAATGTACTTAATATAATTATAATTATGAAATTAAAAGGTGCATTTTATACTAGAGAGATAATTTAAACCTAATTTGAATTCAGCTAAATAATCACGAAAACCCTAAAAAAATGCGACATTTACGATCTACCCCAAACGCAAAAAGCAAACCCTCTTGAAATATTTTTTTTTTCGATTTTACTCATTAATCTAACTACTTAATTTTTTTGCAAAACTATAAAAAGATAAAAAGAGTAACTGATGAGCTTCTTCCTGTGTCTGCTCAGTACAGAAACAACGGAGCAGCGCCAGTAGTTACACAAGTTTGTTTACTGTGTTTACATTATACAATATGGCTCATTCGTGATTTATCATGTTTGAAGGCTGTAAACTAGGATTTAATTCAACTCGTGATGTATCAAACTTAAAGGCTAGGATTAAATGATCTAGGATTAAATCCTATTACTCCTATTACCAGGATTAAATTCATCGACGAAAAACATAAAATAAGTCGTTAATGCTTCTGTTTATTGTATGTCTTGTTTTGTTGTTGTTCAAGCTTCTTTTCTTGAAGCCAAAGAAAAACTTTTAAGTGCTCGCAACCCATCTTTGTCAATTTACCAGGGTCTCACATTTTTAATTCCTATCTTAGTTGTCTCTTAGCGACCACTAATGCTATGTGTTTTTTAGATAAATTAAATATTTTATTAACAGCCTAATAAACGACGCGATCCCATATTTCTTGTCTTTCTTTTGTTTCAAATCCAACTCTATTTTGGTTCACACTCAAGTCCTCAAATGCGAAAATCCTACTTTGTGCAAAACCTATCACTGGTCCCTTTTACAGCTCTATAAACTGACAGTAAAGCGCTCGATTCGCTCGGTAAGACATTTTTATTGAACATATTTACGCCGATCACTTTGATTTCTACATTAAATGCACTTTCAAGACATCGTGATTCTTTTTGACGTCTTTTCTTTTTAGAGTTCCCATGTTATTTAAGTTTTATTCAAAAACCTTTTCCTTGTCTACTGAATAAAGAAAAAGAAAAGAAAAGATAAAGACACAAATATTGTTTTTTTTTGTTATTAAACATACGTTTGATTTCAAAGCGTCTGCAGGGTAACCTCTATTCCTAATTGGGCGGAATTTACGTCTCACTGGCAACAAATCAAATAGGCTTACGCGCTCAATGAATTTAGAACAAACACGAGAAGTTGCTTAAGTTAACATTAGCTTCAATTACAGCTTAATAATAACCTGCCATTATATCTACCTATTATTTCATTTAACGATGAGGTTTTTTAAATACGTACATTAATGCAATCAATCGAGATCGATCAGTCAACTAAATTAAATTTCAATTAAATTTAAACAAATTAAATTTGTTGCCTATACGTATCTTGAAATAAAGCTTGCCTGTATTAGAATTATTTTTAAACTAAGTCACTGAAAAGTTAATAGGGACTCTGAAGTCTTTGAAAATAATTAGGAGATCTTTGCTTTTAACTTTAAATGTCTACTAAATATTATACACGAAACTAGAGCTCGAACGTAAGATTGGGTCTCACAGCACACACAGCTTATCAGTGACAATAAACTTTAGACATGTTTCAAATACCTATTTTCCTTCCAAGCCCTAGGACGCTCAATTTTAGACGTTCCGTTACATCTTCCAAAATTATCATATTATGTTTAAAAAAGAAAAACGAGAATATTTAATTAATAGCAATTTTGTGAGTCATGATATCAACAGTTAAAGGGGTCAATCTCAGCTTAACATCACAGCCTCCGACGAAGACTGGGACGCGGTTCTGAGCCCCATCGAACGATGATTAATGCCAATCAAAACAGAACTCAAAATGAAATACATATAAAATGAGTAAAACGTAAGAGAGGAAAATAAGTAAAAGAGTTTTGACCATTAAGTGAATATACTTCTGAGCATGTGTGTGTAATGTGCAATAGAAATCATTAAAGTATCTTTTTTGTCGTGACCGATAGGAAAATAATATCAGTTTTTGCTTATTCCCCTCAGTATTCCAGCATAGGTACATATTCAAAGGCGTGACTTAGTAAGTTTAATGAGAACAACGCCGTTGCTCTGAGAATGTTCGCGACCTAAAAACTCTTCCAGCCACATCGAAGTATCGACAGCACTCGAACTTATCTTCATTAATCAAGCGACTTCGCCGCAGCCTTTCAAAGGGGCATACCCGATCACTGTTCCTCTTATTTGCTTTGTGAGCGGTTCTAGCTCAGTCTGCGGATTCGATTTAGGTCTCGCCACGTGACTCAAATGATGTTAGATAGGTTCCTAACCGGATTCTTGCCACGGATACGAATAATCCGGAACCTTTATTGCAGACCGGTTAATCCTAGCTTTGGTAAGTCAAAATCAGAATCAGGAAAATCTTTATTTGAATATTCACGAATGTGTAACTGCTTCATTTATTATTATGAATCTAAATACACATTAAACAAACTGATACCATCACCAGTTTGGGACGGTTGTCGCTGTTCTGAGAAGACTAAGAAATTTGCATAGGTAGGATTTACTATGAATGGGTGAGTTTATTATCTACACAGTCCTTTTAAAGCCTTCTCCAAATATGGTGAATACCGTATTAACATCCATTGTGTGGCTTTCAAAAGGCAAATAAACAATCAATAATTTGGTTTGATTTTAGCAAAACTATTATCAAAAACGACCCATACATACATACATACCATCACGAATTTATCCCAAACGGGGTAGTCAGAGGCAAGTGACTGTTTCCGTCATGGTGAACGGAACACTCAGAAGCCCACTTTTAACTAATAGTATAGAACCCAACGTGGTAGGTGGTGAGCCTTCCGCCGCTATCCGGGTTGATTTGGGTTTTTATCGATGTTTTCCACCGAAGAGTTAGTCGGAAAATAAACAATGAACACAATGATTTTGGTTCTGGCCGGATGTGAACTCTGGACCACACGATCCGCGATCCGAGTTAGAGTGCTTAACTACTAGTCCACGACGCTCTCAACGACACATACTGTTGTAAAATAATTTAAATAATTATAATTTGCTGTTTAGAACATCGTTAGAGTAGTTATTTTAGTGATGCATTACCTTCAAACAGTCAGTTTCCTAACCTGTGACGCGCTCTACATTCCTAAGCTGAATTTCATGGTCGGAGTTACCCTGTGAATCAAGTTTGCTGCCCCAGAAATGCTTTGCCGAACGTAACCATTCAAGTATCATCAATTTTGGGTATTAGGGGTATATGGTTCTTTGATTGTTAGAATTTTATTCTGAACTGACTAGAACCAATCACCTAAGAATCCTAGAAACGGATGCCTAATCTGAGCAGGAATATATTTGAAAACTGTATTTTTCATAACTTACCTTAATACGAGTATTAATTAACCTTTTCAATAAGAAAGAAAGAAAGAAAAACCATTTATTGACCCAAAACACAATTTTAGCTTCGACTAGAGGGTACATTATGCAAAGAAACAATAGTTGTAGGACTTGTAGGTATGTAGAGAGAACTTAATTTTAGCCCTTAACTATCTTCCAAATTAAGATCGTGCTCCATGAATGCTATCAAAACATAATCAAGTTCTTGGTCGGAGGAGTATATTAGTCATACTATAGTATGCAGGGTAATGAAGTACCTCCAAACAATAACGTATTCATACTATCTACAGACAGCGATGAAACCACAAGAGTCCATAAGCGGTTTTAACGGAGATGAACCATGGAGTTTGGAGCGTTTGTAGGTCATGGCACAAATAATTAAATCATTTTTAAATTCATTTAGGTTTGATGCGTACGCTTCGTATTAATTAGTGTAAGTATTCAAATAGGCACAGAAATTAAGGTAGTGAGCCCGTATCATAACTTGCATTAGTAATTCTAATTATATTCCACAACTGGAATATATAATATTTAAAACACTCAAATTATCTATGTGATTTTTGTACCATACAAAACCAGAGACACGTGCAAGCAATTCTAGCCACAATGGGGTAATAATAATAAAAATGTTGTTTTTTAAAATCTAGATAATATAGAAGTAATTCTAGGCTATTAAGATCTAGATGCTTGATAATTATGCAACATTTAGATGAATTGATGATGATGATAAAATTTAGATGCTTGATAATTATGCAACATTTAGATATTGAGATTGCAGGTCACCCTGCAATGTCTTGTTTCTGTAAATATTAAAGTTTAGTTCTCAAAGAGTGATATTCAACTGCAGTTCTGTTTTGGGTTTATTTTGTTTCATCATATTATTAACAGATATCGTATTCTATACCGTACAAATGCCGTGTTTCCATTATTAGTTTAGCTTCTCACACCTTTCACACATACATATAGTCGATTAATCGTCAACAAACTATGTGGAGTTAACAATGAGTCAATATAAGAAGCAGTCTATACTAGTCTCGATAATATGGCGTTCTATTAAGCCTTTCACTTCTCCTGCTGATAAATCAGTTTTTCTTCTTTAGCGAAGAGAAGTTTCATCCCCTATCGATTTTATCATGTAACTGCTCGTGATTTATGACCCCTTTTACTTTTCATGAACTTGGAAATGTGAAGACATTCTTGTTCCAATACCTGGGGCCGTATTATCATGTCTTATAGCCAGCCAAGTTCATTTCCTAAACTGAGGGTAACCAGCAATTTCGTAAGTAAATATCTGGCCTAGAGGATGCGCTAGCGGTACGCTAAATTTACCTGCAAATGGTATTTAGAATCATAAAAGGGAGCGAGAGCTCACCTCGATACTCGAAAATAAAAGATCAAGTGTCTGAAGTTGAACTTTTTATACATGTTAACTAATCCTAATTTTATCACATGTTGTAAAATTGAAAAATTATAAAAAAATACTAAATGTCAATATTTTCAAAAAAATCTTTTTTAGGGTTAGATATGAGGATGTTTCGTACCATTCGAAGCATATTTTACAAAAAAATATTCAATCGTATCATAACTGGAGGAGCCTTAACTTGGTATGTTTTGAAAATGATTTTAATTTTAATTTAATACACGTTACTAAAATTTTATGATGTGGATATATTTTTAAAATTGGCTCAGTAAGCTCTTTTATTAGATAACATACGCGAAAGGTTTTAAACAAAAAAAAAAATCCACACAAAAAAAAGATATTGAAATGCTACGGGTCAATTGATTCGTATGGCCTAAACTCAAACTCAAATAACTTTATTCAAATAGACTGTATCAGTACTTTCAAATCGTCAAATTTACAGCAAAATATACTAAATAATAGACATAAATACCATAATAATATGGATATGTAAATAAACAGTATACAGACATAATGCGACTCTACCACCGCGTCGGAGTTGTTTCTTGCTGAGAAGACCCGGCGAGAAACTCAGCAGTTACTCTTTTAAACTTGTTTTGGCGGTAGTAAAGTACAAGCAGAGTGTAATTTTGATACAAATAGACCTAATGAGATTCTTAACTAAAGAATATAAAACAAAGAGAAAAAACCAACCATAAAAGAATATTATAACAAAAATTCATTTAAACAATTCAAAAATAAAAATTGTTAGTCAGTACATACTAGGTACCTATTAACTATTACAATAAAACATCTGTTACAATAGAGCTATTTAATCCCGCATCGAGCAGAGCGCTTATACCCAGGCATTTTTATCTATATGGTAGTCTTTCGTAGTATATTAGCCCTTTTTTAATAAAGCTGTTTTGATGTGATTTTTGAATCTATGTGAAGGTAACTCACAAATGGTTTGTGGAATTTTGTTGTTATAATGTATACCTTGCCCCATAAAGGATCCTAAAACTTTTTGTAACCTAAAGAGTGGAAGTGCAATTTTATCCTTATTCCTAGTATTTCTGCAATGTATGTCACTGTGTTTAGCATAGAGATCAATATTTTTTCTCACCAAAACAATGCAATTGTAAATGTATTGTGACGCTACAGTGAGGATACCAATTTCCTTAAAAATCTCCCTAAGTGAAGCCCGTGCACGAAACTTATAGATGGATCTGATCGCTCGCTTCTGGAGGATAAAGATGGTTTGTATATCCGCCGCTTGACCCCGAAGTACAATACCGTAAGACATTACACTATGGAAATAACTAAAATAAACTGAACGAGCCGTATCAACATCTGTTAATAACCTAATTTTTCTCACTGCAAATGCAGCCGAACTAAGTCTGCCTGAGAGAGCTGTTATATGAGGGTTCCATTGCAGTTTTGAATCTAGTGTGATTCCAAGAAAAACTGTTGTATCTACAAGCTTCATAGTATTACTATCAATTTTTTGACTAATGGGGTTATCTTTAACATAAGGCAACTTAAAATTAATACATTTAGTCTTTTTTGCATTAAGCTGTAGATTATTTACTGTGAACCATTGTAAAACCTTTGAAAGTGCGTCATTAACATCATCAAAAAGGTTGTTATTTCTGTCAGTTTTAAAGACTAAAGATGTATCGTCTGCAAACAATACAACATCACAAATATCTTTTAAGTAAAAAGGTAAAACATTTATATATATCAGAAATAGTAATGGACCTAGAGTGGATCCTTGAGGGACCTCCATTTTAACTTGTGATCCTGTAGACAGTACACTGTTAACATCAACTTTTCGAGTTCTTAAACTAAGGTACGAAATTACCAAATCTAAAGCATTATCCCTAACCCCGTAAAAATGAAGCTTTCGTATAAGTGTATCGTGATCAACGCAATCAAAGGCCTTGGACAAGTCACAGAAGACGCCAAGAGCGTTCTGTGAATTCTCCCAAGCCCTAAAGATGTGTTTTAGAAGTGCAATGCCAGCATCAGTAGTAAAGATCAATTGTTCCGATTTTCATGCCTTTAACACCATTTGCAGGTTTTGACTGAATTTCGGGGTGTACCGCTGGCACTAATTGACAGGTAACCGCTGACTGGCTGAAAATGAAAGATCATATTAGGAAATCACTCGCTACGCTTAGTTTAGGAAATTAACTTGACTGGCTATAAGAGATGGTAATACGGCCCCAGTATTATTGAAGAGATAGAAATGATTACATAAAATGCTGGTTGGTGTTTTAAACAATTGTTTATCGGAATATAGTTTGATACAAACGTTTTAGTTTTAGTTAAGGTTATTTTTCTGATTGCAATGTGAATATTAGATTTTTTATGACATGGTCAATATTTAGCAAATATATTATCATTAATTAGACTGAATGAATACACCCTCTACTGCCGGTGTTTTTTTTATATTACGTCGGTGACGCTCAAGGACGCGTCCTTGAGCGTCACCGCCTGATAACAATCGGTCACCGTAAAAAATATTAAACACTGCGTTTCTATAGAGTTCGGATTCCGATTAAGAAAAATATACAATGATAGGCATATTTCATTTACAACAACCACCGATACAGAAATCATTCCCAACGAAATTTGTTTTGTAATCTTGAAAGGAAAATAACAAGAATATAACTTGTACTCCTAGAAAACTTCCCTCGCTTTGTCGTAAATAATATAATAGAAATACGAATGCCTTTTGAATACCGAAGTTTTTGAGGCATACTCTTATATTGTTATTGTTGTGAAACAAGCAAAATAAATACTAGTATTAGGGTTTTATTCTTACAAGGAATGTTGAAATACTTAGTAGACAAACAGGAACTGAGGCAACGAACCCATAACCGAAACTATTGCGTTGATATACACAGTAAGTTAGTGGGTCGATCCTGGTCGGAAACGGTCACAGTTATAGTAATAGAATATTGTTTATTTGCGTGAAAAGTGGTTTAAAAGATGGTACAATAAAAAATGAGCTCACATTTCACCAGAACCTGGCATGTAAACAGATATAAGTTAATTTTAAAAAAGAAAAAACACCTATAAGGATTCACGAAACAAAAAACAATTGGGTCACGATAGCACTCGTCTAAATGAATCAAAATATTCTTTGACTGAATAAAAACACTTTCGATTAGCCATATTCTCAACTTTTTCTTGAAACTGGCAATGATTTCATGTCATCATCTAATCTATTGTATATTTTTATCGCCATACAATATGCATTTCTACTGTACAGATCTGTCGAGACACAGGGTAAGACGAGTTTATCAGGGAATCTTGTATTGAGTCTGATGAACGTCTACGATCTATGAACGTGTCAGGCAAACAAATATACTTTGTATTGAAATGTATGAGACTAGCGCACTAGACCGTTCCGTCACAGACCAACACCGTCGCTTGCCATGTACGTAGTGAAACGGCGCAGGCAAAATATTCTCGCCGACAATTGTTGACGCTCTGGTATATTTATATCAATGTCTGTGCATGGTATAGAATATTCCTGCCTGACACGTTCCTAGCACGGTCATGGTATGATATGCTCCAGTGGGCATATAGAGCGTATCGTGTTGCTTTTCAATCCTGATACGTTCATAGTACCTACGGTCATGGCAAGGTACTTAAATTATAATGGGTTGCTCTTAATCACTCAAGTTTCCTTCAATTCACAAGTTTTAGCCAGGAACGACCCTATGAAAAGTCATATGTAAGAATCAATGGCCATTTTGGCGCAAATCCATTGATTCAGCGGTTTCCTTATTAATCAATATCTTTGCTTTATTGCCTGTGAAGCTCTGCACTTTATGGCTTCGATAAGTGATTATTATCAGAAATAGCGTACGATAGAATAAATGAATGAAAATACTAGTTATTTGACAAAGTATAGCTGAAGACCAGGATTGTATTGTTTATTGTAATTAGTAGTAGTAATTAGCCTATATACTGTCCCACTGCTGGGCAAAGGCCTCCATCATTGAAATCAAGTCATCGCTACAGTTGATGGGTATTGGTATGGCTTAATCACCACGATTGCCAAATGCGGGTTGGTGATCACAAACCCGGGCTATGTTCCGAAAAATCCGAGAACACCTTTTGCCTGACCTTGGAATTAAACCCAGGACCTCCAGGTTTCGGGCCGAGCTCTGAAACCACTTGTCTGTTTCCGATTGTTTATTGTATTTCCATAAAACTCACATTAGGCTAGTGTACAGTGTTTAACTCTGCTCACCCTCTCTCCCAAATCAAATAATTACTTGAATTAATCCACTCATATTTTTAACAATTCTACCTTTTTGCTATAAATCCTCTTATATTTTCAAACACAGTATTTTGTGGACTTTGCCGCTGATTGGGCCTATTTGCGGCTTGGAGATGTCATTGTGGTTTAGGTTCCATTCCATTTCATGCATTCATGAGCGAAAATCAATAAGCATATGTACGATTAGTTTATAACAGGGTTAACGATTTCAGTAAAGAAAACGGAAACACAATTAGGTAGTTTAACTAATAGCTCGCAGTCTAGCATGACTAGCGTGTAAAGAAAAAAGTAAAACACTAAACATACCAAATTCATTCAAGTATTAATAGCAAGTCATTTAACAGAACAAGCAAATTCTTAATGTAATATAAACAGATCTAAGAGTAAAAACTTAATAATACATATACATAGTTTTTGTACGTGCTTTTATGTACAGTTGAAGCTCATCCTGTGTCTAGTGTGTGAGGTACGATATTTTAAAAACTAATGACAACAGGGACCGAAATTATCCTACCGGGCATCTTAGCAATATTGCAAAAATCCAAAGTTGCTGATAGTGCGCATTAATTAAATAATGAAACATACATCTTTCTTGCACCATGAGCCACATATCAACTAATTAACATGACGTGCATACAACCCGCCACACCGAACATCTGAGCGACACGGTGCAGGAGTGGGTCTATGGTTACGGAGCAGAGTCGTGGTGATGTGGCCACCCCTGCAGCATGTTACTTTACGAAACGAAAGAGACTAGATAGCAATGCGATCACTTGGGATACCGATCATGACATAAGGATCCAGTAGTGAAAAATAATATACGTGTAATTTACGTGAACGAATAAGTTCAAGATTTAAGAACTAGAAAACAAAAAATACTAAATACAATCAAAAACTTGTCAGTTTTCTTCCCTTAAAAGAGCCAACTAACTTTGAGTAATGGCTCGGAACTAATCACGAGATGTAGTGGGCTGGAATCTGAAAATGTGAAACTTATTGCTTGTAAATCCACTCCACCTTTTGCTAGTTAGATGAAAGTTAATAGGCTTCTTTTGTACCAAGTAAATCCTCTCACTTTTATTCTGACAGGGAATTTCAATTTTTTGGTTTAAACTTACTCTGAACTTAATTTGATCAAAAACGCGTTACTTTAGAGGTGAACTACAGGAAATTTGCCAAGGAAAACAAGCTTTCGAATTATACAGGGACGTGCAACCATTCAGAACTCTAGTTCAGATAAACTTCCCTGCATTGTATGTAACTTAATTTTGATACGGACTGAGTTGGTATGCAATTGGCATGCACAGTTGTTACTGTCTTTTTAAAAATATATTATTATATTACACCCAAAACTTATAATCGGTGAAAAAGCTTTCTGGAGCTTCCCCGGCCGCTGCGACAGCACGCTCGCTTCGCTCGCTCGGCTCGCGCGTTTTGGTCACAGTTCTAACCTTTTTTTTTTTTTTTGCGTCAGGAAATGCATTTAGGCATTCCCAAGGCCCTGGGTCAGGACACCTGGGATATGTGGGACTCGGAACTCCTGGGAAAACAGAGACCCCTACCCACTAAATCCTGATGGTGGTCATCTTCGGCGCAGAATGGAAGGGACCCGGGATCCCCAACGAGGGAGAGACTACTCGCAGGACCCTTCGGCGCGCAAGGCCGCCTGGCAGCCAGCCACGGGAGGAGCAAGCTCAACTCCAGTGCACGATAACACAGACCACTGTGTCCGAAGACACGCGTTACCGTCTTCCTCGGGATCGCAAACCGAAACACACACAGGCCCCCCCGCGTGCACTTCGCGACCCCAAGGGCCCTTTTAGTCGTCTCTTACGACAGGCAGGGATACCTCGGTAGTATTCTCGTCCCCTAACCGCAGGGAACCCAGTCACAGTTCTAACCTAACCTAACCTATTACTTACTCCATATTTTTAAAGTACTAAGTTGTTTTGACCATAGTCCTTAGTTAAACTACTTTTGACTGAAAAAATCAGTTAAAAGTGGTTTTGACCTACGTTCTTAGTCAAAACTGCTTTTGACTGGTTTTTGAAGTCAAAAGTGATTTTGACCGTTGATCAGTTTTGACTGTAACATATATAGATGGTAATAACTGCACTCAACACTAAAATCATTTGACCCTAAAGTAAACAAAGCTTGCAAGACTGATAAACACACTGAAATATTTCTTAATATTATATATACTAAGAAATATACTAAGAAATATACTAAGAAAAAAGTATATAAAGAGGAAAGATTTGTTCGTTTGTTTTTCTGTTTGTTTGTCAATACAAAACAAAATTAATATTCAATAAAAGCCTCCAAAACTGCTAGACCGATTTCACAAATTCTTTCACCATTAGAGAGCGACATTATCAGGGAGTGACATTGACTATATATTTTATATGACTGTCTACGCGGGCGAAGCCGCTGATGAACAGCTAGTGTACTTATAATTTGTTAATGACACCCAGACACCGAAATGATCCATCACATTAATGGCTGTCATGGGTGGAGAACGAACTCGTTACATTTGGCTTTTTAAATACATCAATAAATCTTCTTTTGTATGCTGTCCACATTCGGTGGTTTTTGATTTCTGGAGCAATACAGAATAACTACGTCAATAGTGGAGGAGTGTTTCTAAGCAATCGACTGCGCTTTGTGACCACCTAATTTTACCTACCAATATCTTAAAAGCAGTATTAATATTATTTTGCTGATGTAAAAGTCGAATCTAGAAATGGACAGTTTTTGTAAAATGAGGATAGTGTTTTAAAACTACTTCTCCAAAAATACACCGTAAATACTTCACGAGCACAAATCCAGTTTAAAATAACTTATTGTTTACTGAAATAAAAAGAGCCCTACTGAAACTCAAAGTTGGCCCGCAATATCTATTGTTAGCTGAGCCCATAAATAAGGAGAATTATAATAATATTTCCACCAATCAGATCATCCGAATACCGACGCGTCTGTCAAAGCGGAAAATAACTCGCATTGACGCTTTTGTGATAACATGAACCATTGAATGGATGGCGCAAATTAATATTGAATTTCTCAGCAGCAGTCATCACATTTGTCGAAATTAACTATCCCAATTGAGATATTAATTTTGTACGTGCGTATTTATCACCGGGAAAAATATTCATGCCTTTATTAGCAACTAGCTGTTAGCGGCTTCTCTCGCGTAGACTGTCTTTTCCGTCAAAATATAGCCTATGTCCTTGGATTAAATTAAAATAGGAAGATAGGTGACCGAATGGGTTCAGAAACTACTCACCTCTAGCGCGTGGACCGGTTAAATCAGGCCCCCATCACCTAATTTGACTCAGTCATAATATACGATTGACAAGACTTCACTCTGACGCACGCTGGTCTCGCATATGCTAAGGTCAAAACAAATAGGGTTGTCTCTGTACTTCACATCGCATAACGAAAATGTAGTTGTGCATCATCCCCGTTTTCAGTTGACAATTTTAAGGACGTGCCGTATCTTCTGCTATTTGATTTAATCTAAGCCTATGACACTCCTTGATAATGTAGCTTTGAATTGGTGAAAGAATTTTTGTAAGCGGGCTAGTAGTTTCTGAACCCATTCAATACAAACAAACAAACAATCAAATCTTTCCTCTTCATAATATTAGTATAGCTTAAAAAATATTTTTAACAGACTACATACGGTCTGTAGGACAATGAATTGATTTGGAAATTGGTTTTATGTCCAGAATCATAATGTTAAACCATAGTGTTTTCATGAAAAATAAATATGGGTATATACGTAAAGTCCGAATTCCGTAGATAAGCGATAACAGTAACTAGTTATTGTATTCTATAAAATATATCCGACAAAAACGACCCCAAAAAGAAAATCTGTTATATGGACATGGACTTAATGGGCAAAGATTTATATCTTCATGTTGCGGGTCTCTTCGTTTGGTACAGGGCAGAGAGAGACAGTTGTTTTCAAGGTGGCCTTGGAGAGACGGCGACCGCCTATAATTTTCAGGCCATCTGTGACGCCACAGAGATTTAGTGTCTATGTCCATCCGATAATACGAGTATTGAGGTCAACTATTTATAAGGCTCTGCATTAGCTGGGTTTCATTAACCAAGTAATGAATGATCGCACGGTATGAAAGGTTAGGTCAGTGATTTCTTCGCTTATTTAATATTCTACTTCGTAGTAGGGGATTATAACAAAGTGCTATGTTACGGTATTTTTTGGGTACAAAAAAGGGTCAAGAACATAATATTGATTGCTCACGTGTATTATGCCTTTGCTCTTCGCAGTCTATAAAAAAATCCATTATGTGTGGGTTATTATGATTTTGAATACATAAATATATTTATATCTATTATATACATAACTTTCGAAGTTGTTGCGCAAAGAAATACTCTCAAACCTTCCAATCAAATATCACGTCCCTATTTCTCTACATAAGATAGATAGTATTTGTTCAGTTGTAGCTTGAGCCATAGTTACGATATCAATATCGAACGATTGAAATAAAAGTCAAAAACACACAGCTCGTTCATATCGTTTTCTTCAGTACCTATCCATTTTGTTAAGTTAATATTGAACGAGGGAGAGATATTGTTTGCGATGGTTATTTCAATAAAATCCATTAATCCATTTTCAATATTCTTCTGCTCGTGAAGTTGACTTAAAAGCAAAAAGCAGCAAACATCGTGAAGAGTAAAAAACTATGTGGAGTGAATATTTGCAAAGACTTTTTGCGCAGATTTTTTTTTTGTAGCAGTTTGTAAATTTCTTCCATTCGTCATCAGAAAACAAATAATAAGTTTAATTCCAGCGTAAACTAAAAGTAAAGTATTCGTAATTAGCCCTCATTCAGATCTCAGGCTGGGCAACGTCATCCGGTTAGGAATTCACAGACCAACCGGAGAAACAGAATCATTTAATCATTTTAAATGAAATTCATATACTTATAACATAAGTATTTAATTACCTATACAAAAGGATGAGCTCTTTAAAAAGGCTACAAAATTTTGTGGAAAAATTAGTTTAAAATAAATATTATAGATAACTTCATAATTTCTTAGTGTCTCATAGAAGCGAAAACTATTTCTCACTGTTTTAAAAAGCGTGGAACGGTGATTTTGTAGATAAAAAAATTGCAGCATTTCTTAAGATGGAGGGATGATCAGATCACAACAACAGTTTAGGTTCATCAATTGAAAAATTCATCAGATTTTTATAAATAAGTTTTACCGAGTGACCTGATCGGACAAGCATATCTACGTTTTCTATTTTAATAATAAAAATCTACCTATATAATTTTTCCGAGCCCAACAAATTGAGAGAGACCCAGAATCTTTCATAGCAGTAGGATCTTTTGTAGGTGCAACTTAAGAACTTAGTGCTGCTAATCTCAATCGTTAAAAAATATACATTTGTTCACGGCATATGCAGAATTGCAGGTTGAGAGGTAATTCATTTAAAAAGGTAAGTGAAAATCATAAATTATTGAACTACTAATCAAGATTAATAGGTTATACGAAACGCTCTGTCTTCATCAAATTCTATTCAAGGCAAGCCTTAACATAGTTACAAACTGTAGTACTTAAATAGTTATTTGAGTATGATTTGTCAGTTTGGTAAACCAATAGAGTGCGAAGGATGATGGACTATATCTTACTATATTATATACTATGGACTATATACTATGGACTATATTGTAATTAAGTGAAAGTAAGACGTTATTAAATTCCAACAAAATCTCAGGGTTTATTAACATTTCAAGGTTTTTCTATGAGTTTACATCATAATAATTTCTAACCTTTTAAAGGTTTTTGAAAAAATGTAAACAACGCATAATTTTTCTGCAATTTTTTTTATAAATTTCTCGTAACTTAACAAACGCCCAATCTACATTAGGTAGCTAGTCAGTAGCAATTTGTCGGTAGGTACTAATTCAAAACCTAAAAACATTTGGCACCTCCTTTAAGATTAATGTTTCTAAGATCTTTGAGTGTTTAAGAGGGAGGTACTTATGATTGACAAGCAGATAGACTTTAGTGTCATCATGGGTTTTTTTACTATTTTCATACAAACCACCAAAACATTTAATAAAAAGCTTATTAAAGTGTCCACTTTGACACATATATCTTTGAGGTAAGAGTGTTCTATGCACACAGCAAACAACATAAAATACACAGATAGTGTAATCCCGTAGCGAGGCTCGGTCACGAACAACAAAGTTTGGAGTGTTAGACGTACGTACTTCAAGCAGGGCAGGGAAGTCGCAAATATGTACTGTACATTCACCAAAATCAGGAATCCTTAAATTAATTCAAAGTTTGTTAAGCGTTTTTGTTGGAGCACACGTGGGGTAAGATGTTGGTAGGTTTTTACTTTTTAGGTTAATAGTATTTTGTATCAACTTATATAACTCGTATATTTTCAACGTTAATGTAAACATTCTCGTAACAAGCGAGGTGACTTTTGCATGCGTTTGTCGAATTTAAACACACGTTTTGCATTTTGATTTTGTTTGATAGGATATTCACGGTTGATTTAGCTGTTGTCAAATAATTACATAGTTTAGTGCATTTTCCACTTTTTGATTTATTAATTTTGTAAATATAAGCAATGTCGAGTTTTTTCTGTCGTGATTCCATTTACGTGATCAAAAAACGTAACTTTTAATATTTTGATGAATAAAGAAGGAATACCTAGTTTTATTGCTTTTGCATTTTCCAATCGTATTAATAGAACGGATAAAGAAGGTGCCTTCTCCCCAAATCATAAATATTAACTACGGATACAACTCGCAAATTGCACGCTTCCAAATAAATTACCACACTTACTCGTAAACAGCAGTCTTCTAAATTTTATTCTAACTTCTTACGACGTAATCTTATCAACATTTACTTTTCTCACCGAAAATGAAAAGCCATAGGATTATAGGTGGCTATAAAAAATACTGTCTACCAAAAACATTGTGAGAAAGAAAAGAATATCCGCATCTTCACGCGGAGCCTTATCGTGTAGGAAGTGACGAGCAATTTTTTATCACGATGACGTACAAAGTTGTAAGAACGAGTACTTTGTAAGAAGTCCAACGAAGCTTATGAAGTTGGTTATTTGGAACAGCTATGATAAGCTGATTCTTTGTGTTTATCTCTTTCAATCGCTAAGTAAATTCGTGTCACGTCTCCAAAAGCAATCTAGATTGTGACATGATAGTACAAACTCGACATTTCATGACCTCACAGGCAGCAGTGTCTCTTTTATCTGCACTTTATTTCCATTTTCCATTGTTGAACTGTTAAATTCAATAGAGTAAATCACAACATAACCTAAATGTTATCTTTTAATTCATTATTGTTTAATTATACAATAAATTTAGATGGTTAAGGCCACAACTAAATTATATTATTAGTCGACGACACGATTGGCGCAGTGTGTGCAGCACGGTTTCTCGCCTTAGCTTGCGTGGTATCCCGGGTTCGATTGCCGGTCGGGTCAATTGAGGAAACGATATTTTCTAAAATGGCTCGGGTCTGAGTGTGTTTGGCTTGGAGACGCCCCTGGCTTATTTCCCTGTCTGGTAACTCGTTACACAAGGATATTTATCCTTACTTCGAGACCATGACAAATGGTGTGGTTATGTTGTCTGGCGCATATTTTATAAACTGCTTACCATGTTTCAAATCAATTTAAAATAATGTGAAATGATTTCAATACTTTTTTTAAAATTCTGAATCAAAACGTATCATATCATGTTTGACCATCAACATGTTTCAAGGAATAACGGTTTTCGGAGGTTAAAAACTTACCTAAGCTTGAATTTTACGAAAATAATTTCGTTCAAAAAACTTAAATATAGGTAACTCATTAAATTGAATGGAATAAAAACAACAAATTTTTACTCTGCATCACTTTTATTTGTTGTTTTGGGAAATAGTCTGAAAGTTTTGAACATCCGTGAATAATATTCAAATTAAAACAGGGTCGTCTCCCACAATACCACGAACACATTCTTTCAAATGGGGCATCTATCAAAATAAATCACTATTGTCGGCGAGGGTCGTATCTCCTCCACATCTCCATGAGGCGGCCCATTTTGGTCCAGCCCCGAGGGATGAAACGCTAACCAACAAAAACCGAGTTGGCTCCGTCTAACGCTTTATAGGGGCCACTTTCACCTTATGGAAATCACATCTCCCCCTCACCCCTCTTGTAAATCTGGGATACAGCGGCCAAACGATAATTCAATTAGCTGCTGACATACAATTTTGTGTGTACTGACAAGATCATATTTCTGGTCTGGGCCTACTAAAAATCAGCGCCTGGGCCTATAAAGCCCAGGTTATATGCTGAGTGCCATTTGTCTTTTTGGGCATCGGGACACCGCTGTCTGATGGTATGGTCTTTTTTTTCTGTTTTATGTTTTGTTGTTAGTGCCTATTTCTTTTGTGTTTACTTTATAAATGGTATTGTAACGATATCCTTAAAGTTAATTAATGTTTTTCTTTTTCTATTTGTAATATTAAGTCATTATTATGGCGAAAAGTTAATTTCCATTTCATGAAAAAATTCAGAGAATTCTCACCTTTTTTTAACTGAATAACCGTTTGAAGTAACTTAAAGCTTTCGGGGTAGTAACACAAAGAAAAGTAAACCGAGTTTGTTTACACAATGTTTGTAATCTAAGCATTTTATCAGGCAATGCCTTTGTTGGAATAGTCTCTGAGTCGGTGAAGTATGTGGGTCAGAAAGAGTCTTCCCGGGCGCTTCCGGCAAGTACTCACTGAGGACCTTCTCTACAATTTCCCTTTCGTTTCTTCGCCTAGAAAGGTGCAACGGCTGACAAAAGTAAAAAGCTATTTCCCCCTCGTATTAAACTTTCCAAATTGAGTTTTTATACTGCTCCTGGCGGCTTGTTTCCTATTGTGCGCTGACACTAGCTTTTGCAGCAGAAGTTTCAGTAAAATCCGAAAAGTTTAAGCTGGTAACGGTACTGTGAAGGTTTACATGCTTGTTTTCTTTAACTGACACATATGTACCTGCACATTTAAACCGATCTTTATTCGAATACTAGTATCGGTTATTAAAGTTCTATCCCTTTCTTGCAGCTCAAAAATTAAATTCACATAAAAATATCAATTCTACAAAAAAGAGTACTAACCGTGAAACATGCTTTGAATATGATTTACATGCAATACTATAATAATATTAGACAAGCTGTCATTTGCGTGTAATTACCAGCCAACTACGTGCTTCCAATTTTAATAATGCAAACCTGCTTTCGACTGTCATGATATTACGCAAATTGATAGACAAACAAGGTTTCAGATGCTGGCGTCGCTCTTCCTTGTAAATATTTTGACGAATAGGTATTCCTCCGGGGCTCAAAGTTTACCCGGCTCGGTGAAGCAAGTTGACGTAGTTCAGTAAAATAACAAGTCTGTTTTTCTTCGAATGTTTCTGCTACCGATATGTTGATGAAACATTTAACTGAAGTGGAATTGTGCTGTCACTGTGGCAATATCAAAATACAGATAATGTTGTTGGAAATGACAATTAATTTCAATATTTTTCTTTCTTTCTTGCTTTGCCATTAATGACTTATATTTGCAACATTGCGCTTGCTTTATGTATTTTAAGAACATTCTTCAAATATCAAAGATGACCCTATACTTAAAATAAAGCCTCTAGTATCTTTATAATATAAATAAACTGCCCCACTCCTGTTAAAAGGCCTCTTTATGAAGAACTTCAGTTATTTGAAAAGTTATTATGTTATTTACTGACTAACGAATTAGATGTAATTAATTAAACTTGTGCAGATATCTCAATCGCAGTTTGCACTTGCAACTGTAACTTCCCGGTAGCGGTATCAATCCATCGATATTTAAATCAGATTTGAATCTGTTACGTTCGTCTAGCGCTAGAAAATTGATTTCTAGCTACAGTGGTAGTTCGAAATTATAATCTACCCTAACTAATATCAAGTTTCACTAACCTATGGCACTCGTCTTAAGCTACGTACAGTACCAACCAAACCAACTTTCACTTCGGCTGCCTTTAATCAAATGCCGCACCCCCTCTAAAAACCAAACCATTTTCCAGCCAACGTCAATTAGGGCTGGCAATTCACATGGACCATAATACTCATCAATTTATTTATATACACTATGTTTGATTGAATGCGAAGTCTATTTATTTGCAAAGTACAAAATTTCAGTTTTTTTCTGAATTTGAAATCAAACATTTTAACAAACAAACCAACTTCAAAAAAAACTATTCTAAAACAAAACACTAAAAAGTAAAAAAATAATTGCGTATTCTTGTAAAACTTATACGATAATATAATGTAGGTACAAGTATTGTTATTGTTGGAGTCGGTGTCAGCCAAGGAAACACTACATTAAGTATACCTATTTTTTACATGTCACGGTTAAGTATGTATGTAGGTAGTTACAAACCTACATTGGCTGACACCAAAATGGGACCACAAGGGCAGCATAACCTTTTAAATAAAAAAAAAATCGGTTTGCGTAATATTGAGTTATTCTTCCATTTGTCGCGCATTTTGTTTACCTAGATTTAAGACTTATATGATTTCTCATGGATGGCACTGTCAGAACTAGACCAAATTAAAATGGGAACACATGGGAAGCACCAGCCTTCAAATAAAATGATCAAAAACGGTTCACCCAGTCAAAAGTTATGAGGTAAGAAGCAAAAAAAAACATACAGTCGAATTGAGAACCTCCTCCTTTTTTGAAGTCGGTTAAAAAGACACACAAACTAATAAAAACAATGAAACAATCACCCCACTGCCAAAACTTCATGAGAAGCGGTTAGGTAAAGCATTTTTACATAAAATGAAAGTAAAATCCCTAATAAATGAACAGCTTGGGCAAAATCTCAGATGTCCGAGCGGCAAAAACTGTTCCCTATCATCGTTAGCCCTAAACGTAATTGCTACTGATGATACGTAATGCAATTAGTTGAAGTGTGGTCGCAAATTATAAGGGAATGCCAGCAACCTCGCAATGAGTCCCATTCAAACGTGATTTATGTGAAGTGGCACTGACGACAATGACATTTTATTAAACGTCCATAAAATTGTCGAATAAGCACCACTGGGTAATTGAGATATAAATATTGTCCAATGTCTGCAAATACGAGTATTGACGAAGCGGAATTTTAGCGTATTGTATTAATCCAATAACATCCTGTCGAATAGTTAGGCCATTGTTTTGAGTAAACCTTGGAAACGCGCCAAGTCTGTCTTCAACAATATTGCGGTATTAAATCTTCCACAGAGTTATTAGAAAATTATGTTACAGACATCTTCAATATTAGTTACATATACGCTGGCCAAGAAACTAATAACCCAACACAAGAGAGCGTACGAATTCTGTGGAGACGAAATTTAATTTCTAAAAGGAAGCTTCGTTTCACGGAGAAATGTCCGAAAAATTCAGAAGAATTTTCAACTTATGAATTGACATGGTGTTGACAGCAGGGGCAGTGGTTAGTTTTCAACCTTTCCTAAAATGGTACCAGTAATGCTGTATTTTAGTATAAAGTAAAAATGACTCAGTGATAAAACTGACTAGAGACATATTGATACCAAAACATTTTAAGACTAGCAATACCGGACCATTGAAATGTTATACATAGCGGAAGCATTTTCACTAACTCACGTTGAGTGGTTCAAGTACATACATAATTTCAGCCACGGGGCTAGAGATGAAACACACGGTAAAAAGAGAACGCCATTTACGTAATCCGCTGTTGAAACAGCGATAATTTTCCGAGAGATATACGACGAAGTGTACGAGCGCACACAGCCACGAAGCTTCTATTCTAATTACGTTTTTGCCTCGCGAAACACAAATTAACCTTAAAGTTCCGCGGCCATAAAATATTCTATTTGATTTAGAAGTGCGCTTTGTTCTCTGAGATTGGAAATAAGAACGTGCAGATTACGTGCCGTCTTCCGTAAGGTTCTATCGGCAATGTAGCGGTCCTGTCTTTCTATCTCGTTCTCATGGGACAATACTTGTAGTTTCTATATGTAGTACCTATATAGAAATATGTAGTACCTACTCGGACAAACTTCACAACTTGTTACAAACTTTGTGAATGCCTATTATAGCTCTATAAAAAAATGTATTGGGATTTGACATTGTCATGTCATGTCATGTCAAATCCTAATACCATTTTTTTTCACGAACGATAATGTAAATTAAAGTGGCAACTCGTGGTAGACGTACTTATATTATTTTGCGTATAAATTTAATAGCCAGTAAAAATCAAAGTTTATAAAGGTCAGCTCAAGGGTAGCTTAAAAAGCAGGGTGGTATGGGGATATAATGTTAGGAAACGATTATTTAATGACATTTTAATTGCCATGACATTGTGGTGAACGGATAGGCTATCCTAGACCCTGCGTTACTGGATCTAGCTGTTTCCAGGGTGCGCCGCGGGGAGGCTCATTTAATTGAATTTCTAGTAGAGACAACCTTATTTTTTTTTTTACCTTTTCCAAAGTTATTAATTAACTTTGGAAAAGGTAAAAAAATGTCAACTGTTTCTACTGGTAAAAACAAGACATTCAACACAACTGTCATGCAATTTTTACTTCAATTGAAATAGCTGAGTGAAGAGACTAGGAACCTTATTACAATTCCTTAAAACTTGTCAAGTTTATCCGCTAAACTGAGCGGAGCGAGCAAATTACGCAGTATGATCTTTCATTTCGAGCCAGCCAGATTACCTGGCACTAACACATTCTAGGCTGGCCAACGAGGAAATGAGCTTCCACCCACTCGCCGAATGCCCGATGGGAACTCATGGGGTCAGACTCGCTAGATGAAGAAGATTTAAAAGAACTGACGGTGGATCAGATAGCAAGATTCTGCAGAACCACGGTAAGATTCAACGGGCCGCCGTAAAAATGTGACAACCTAAAGACCCCCTACAAATGGGTGAAATGGTCCACTACAAGCGGACCGATCACCCGGCCCACTGCCAGCGTCCCCAGTTGGAAATAATAATCTTCTAGGCTGGATAGTTACTGTTATAATGGTCCGCTACGCTCAGTTTAGAGAAGGAACTTGACTGGATTCAAAAGATTGTAATAAGGGCCCTAAAGCTCTCGAGAGGGTAGGAGATGTCGTTAGTGTTGTTGATGATGTTTACAAGTGAACGTGTGAGTCCGACATCATTAAACTTCACCATTGCCGTGAAATTAGATAAATAAGATTCTAGTAACATGGTAACAAGCAAGAAGATGCTCTTCAAGAGTACCTATTCGCTTTTTCTGAACAGATTTGGCAAATGATAAGAAGAGAGTACGAATACCCAAGCGCGCGGACTGGATTAGCCTTACAGCACACCATAAATTTGAGCACACATACGAGCGAAGCCGACGTGTTAGAATTAATTCTGTTTGTTTTTGCCGCCGCTGAAAGTACACATTCACTGATTGCGACCATGTAGCAAATAGTGGCGTTTCTTTTTTGTAACGGCTAGATAAACGTGTCGTTAAGCGCACACGCGGTAAATATATTGCAAGAATATTTTAACTACGCAGCCCATCGTGCTTGTAAATTGCCAAATTGTTACAAAAGTGTAACACGCAATAAAGCAGCGGATCTTTTAATAAAAATGTGACAAACATTGCATTCGGGTAATAAAATAAATAATAGATTTGGATGCGATTAGTCGCCATTGTTTAAACAACAGCTGGGAAAATATTTTGTCACGAAGCACACATACGAAATAAATAACAAAATAACATTATTTATAAACAAAACACTGTTACGAATGTTTAGTAAATAACGATTTCCTTGCAGACATTTATTTATATTATATATTAGTACATGGATGATTTAATTTAAATGAAGGCAAAAATATGAAGTCAGTTCGTAAGTGTAAAAGATAATTTTTCTGTCTTCAGCACAAACGAACTTCAAAGTATTGCTGTAAAGATGAAGAAAAAGCAGATGCTAAAATTCTAGACATGAAAACGATAACACTAAGCCTAGAAATACTCGTCTAAGTAGGAACAAGTAAGAAGTACAAGACTCAAGTTTATTTCCGGCCTGTGTGAGGAGTTAGGCGCAAACCGCAACTTCCCTTGTAACTTACCTCTTTAGGTACTTTACAAACATAACTACACGCAAACTGAATGTATATTATAGTACTTAAGATATGTACTTCTCTTGAAAGCTCTACTGTGAATTTAGTAAACACCACAAAAATGTACCGGGTAATATTACACTATTCCTAAATTAGATCTTTAGTTTTCTCAAAAAAAGTGTTTAGAGAGTATGTTGTTTGGTAAAAAAAACTATTCTAAAACAAATTAATTTGCACTAAAAAGTAAAAAATAATTACGTATTCTTCTAAAACTTATACGATTTAATGTAGGTACAATTACTGTTATTGTTGGAGTACTGACTCCAACCAAGGAAACACTACAAAATACCCAGAAATATATACTTAGTTTTTACATCTCATGTTTAAGTATGTATGTAGGTAACTACAAACCTACATTGGTCGACACCGATTCCAACAAAAACAATAATTGTACCTACATTATATAACCATATAAGTTTTAGAAGAATACACAGTTATTTCCTTACTTTGTAGTGTTTAATTTGTGATAGTTTTTTTAGAAGTTGTTTTTTTTGTTAATTTTTTTTTATTTCTTGATTTTCAGTGAATCGGTTCTAGTTTATTTTAAACATCGAAAAAGTATCGTTCATTTGATCCTAAGAGTTGAAGAGTTCCTTAACTTTCTCATGGATCTCATAGTCAGAAACTAACCAAACTCTCATCAAACGACCCTTGAAGTATATCCTTTCCAATAAAAAAATAATCATCGAAATCGGTTGCTGTGATATTCAGTTATTTGTCAATTCGTCGCACATTTAGTTTATCAAGATTTCAGACTTATATGGTTTTCTCATGGATGCCACTGGACCAAAACTGGACCTCACGAGAAACACTAACTTTCAAATTATTATTTTTTTATCAAAATCGGTTCACCCAGTCGAAAGTTCTAAGGTAACAAACATAAATAAAACATAGTCGAATTGAGAACCTCTTTTTTTGATGTCGATTATAAACAATTTAGGAATAAATAATAAATAAATATCCCTGGACATTATTCCACACAGCGCCATCTAGCCCCAAAGTAAGCTAATTAAAGCCTGTGTTATGGGATACTAGACAACGGATAAACATACTTACAATACATAAAACATACAAAAAAACAAATACATTTTCTTTTGTAAATACATACTTATTATACATAGGAGACACCCAGACCAGTACAAACAGACATGTTCATGCACACAAATGTTTGTACTGTGCGGAGATCGAACCCGCGACCTCTGGTGTAGTAGCCAACTTCTTAACCATTACACCAAGTCGGTCGTCGAATAGCTTAAAAAAACGCAAAGTGACAACATGCAATCTGTTCAAATGCTAGCTTTAAAACTTATTATATTTCTGTTGCAAACTCAAAATTTTATTTGTGTGATTCATTAGCCCTAAGCTTAATTTAGTATTTAAGGGGAAAAATCACCAGCATGGTATTAAAAAGAATGCTTTGATGTTCTAAGTTTAAGGTTAGGAATTTATAAATTATCACAATAGGAAGTAAAATAAACAAGAGTTTATTTTAGAATAGTGCATGCCTCGCCTTAAAGGTGGCTCTTGGGAGACCGAGCCAACTCCACAATATACACTTATTTACCCACTCTTTAGGATAGCGTCAGTACTGTTTCAGTAGATCAAAGTCATCTCTCAGAAGTCCACTCCTTTGTCGCAAGTAAGGCCAGTACTCCTCCTTCAGACCCACACCTCTATAGATAGGGTTACAGTCGAGGAAGTACAAACCATAATCAAGGACCTCCAAACCCGAAAAGCCCCAGTGAAAGTGCTCAAGCACTTCCCCACCCACCTTCTAGTCTTGCTCACTGCCATATTTAATGCAGCTATGAGCAATAACATCTTTCTGGCTGGAAATAAGCGATTGTCATTGGCATTACTAAGCCTGGCAAACCCCGCTAGAACCATCCAGCTATCCCCCAATTAGCCTTCCCAACTCCGTCGGGAAGATCTGTGAGCGACTCATCCTCACCCGACTTAAGGATTTTTCAGAGTCCAAAAGCCTTATTCTCTACGAGCAGTTTGGTTTTAGAGCCAGACACTCTTGTGTCCTTGTGTGGGGGACTTCAAAGCAAAGCTGGGCAGCAGAAGCGACAGTGAGCTGGGGGTGGGGCAATTTCGATATGGAAACCAGAATCCGAGGGGACAGAGGCTGGCTGAGATCCGGGAGAAAGATGAACTCTCTATAGACTGAATATTTGTCTCTTTGTATATATCTATTTAAATCTATACAAAGAGGCAACCGACGTCTCCGTGATCCACAGGGTGAACACCGGAAGCAACCACCGAATGGTCAGAGGTCTCGCCTTATGAAGTCTACGCTCCGACCAACCCTAGCCCACATCCAAAACCCCGAAAGCTTCCAACTCGAGCTTATAAGTTGCTTTGCTTGCCTAGATTGCGATTCAGTGGACGATCTCAATAACGGGTTGGTGGAAACTGTCCACACAGTAGGGTCTAAATTCTTTAGGCCCCGTGCAAAGATAGACCTCAAAAACTGACCGATCAAACTTTCGACGGATCTGTCGATCCCTTCGGCGCGATATTCGTTCCTTTAATACTGAACATATTAAAGAAACCATTGAGCGGAATAAAGGCTCCAAAATATTTGCCAGGGACTAGTCTATTGGGCAAAGCCAGCTGACAAAGAAAGAGGATGACAGTGAAGCGTCTACGAAGCCGGAGGCGATGAGGTAGATCGAACAATTCTATAGACAGCTGTACACCTCGGTCGCCAAAACCGTTAAGAGCTCAGCCAAAGACCCCAGAGCAAAGCCAACCCGACGCTATACCGAAGATATCCCGGACATACGCCTGTACGAGATTAGGATGACCCTCAAACAGTTGAAAAACAATAAGGCGCCGGGCGAGGACGGAATTACCTCGGAGCTACTGAAAGCGGGTGGAACACCGATACTTAAAGTCCCTCAGAGGCTGTTTAAGTCCGTGCTGCTTGAGGGTGTTACGCTGAAAGCATGGAACGTAAACGTGGTGGTGCTTCTCTTCAAGAAGGGCGATAAGGCCCTTCAGAATCAGAATCAGAATCAGTTACAAAAGGTCTTACACACAGTCATATAGTTCACTCACATTTAGCTCCTTAGTCTAAAGCATGCAAATTAATTTAACAATTTTTTGGTTACATAATTCAATTCATAAAATATATTCTAATGTCATGAATCTCAATTAATTAATTCCTCAACACTATAAAATAATTTATCCATAAGCCAATTAGTCACACTTTTCTTAAATCTCTGCAATGTAAGAGATTTAAACTCCAGAGGTTTAAATTCCTTTTGAAGAGAAGGCCCATCTCGCTTCTGAGTCATATTTACAAGCTGTTTTCGAGGGTCATCACGAAACGTCTTGCTCGCAGGTTCCATGACTTCCAGCCTCCCGAACAAGCCGGTTTCCAAAAAGGGTACAGTACCATAGACCACATTCACACGCTACGGCAGGTTAAACAGAAGACCGAGGAGTATAATTTGCCACTATGCTTAGCGTTTGTGGACTATGAGAAGCGAGCGAGCTATGCTTGGTGTTTCTCTGCGAGATCGAATCAGAAATGAGGAGATCCGTAGAAGAACTAAGGTAACCGGCAAAGCCAAACGGGTTAGCAAGCTGAAGTGGCAGTGGGCTGGGCAGAAAAGTGCTCGAGTGGAGACCGCGTATCGGCAGGCGCAGCGTAAGACGGCCCCCCGCGAGTAGGATGGACGATCTGGTCAAGTCCGCGGGGAATCGCTGGATGCAGGCCGCTTCTAATAGGGATAGGTGGAAATCATTGGGGGAGGGCTATGTTCAGCAGTGGACGTCCTATGGCTGATATGATGATGATGATGACTCTTGTGTCCAGCAAGTGCATCGCATAGTCGAGCACGTTCACACCGGTTTTGCTAGGAGTAGACCCCACAAAACCGGCGCCGTCTTATTCGATGTGGCGAAAGCATTCGATAAGGTTTGGCACAATGGCTTGCTATACAAACTATACAAACTAGGAGTACCCGATCGTCTCGTGCTCATCATTCGAGACTTTCTCTCCGATCGAAGCTTCCGCTACAGAGTAGACGAGACCCTGTCCCGCCCGCACACTATCAAAGTCGGAGTCTTTCAAGGCTCCGTGCTCTCTCCTCTCCTGTTTACGCTATACACTAGCAATCTCCCAGTATTTCAATTCGGGCAAAGCCGTTAACGGTCAGGACAGCTCCGTTTGTTTGTTTGACAATACAGCACTATTCTGTACGGCTCGCACCATAGACTCTAACACCAAGTCTCTTCAGTACGCTGCCGACACCATCAGAGTGTGGTTTAGGAAATGGGGAATAAAGGCTAAGCCGAGGTTCGTGTCCCCCCTTGGGGCGCCCTTAGGCACGTTACTTAAATCTTAGGGTTGAGAGCCTTCCGCTCACCCACTTGTCCGGTGAAACTGTGAAAGCCATCAGCGGCTAACAGTGCATGCCCGGTAGAAAAAAAAAATTAGGATAGCGTAAGATTTTCTTAACGTAAGCTAGCAACACCTAGTTTGTGTTGCCCTATTTTACGGAAACAGAAAAACATACGTTCGTATGAAAACAATTTACGCCTTGTCATCAGGCCCAAAAGTTATGGTTCGTATTCTACGGAAGAGCTTGTGATGCCTAATTCGCAGTTATGTTAGCAAGGTTGGTGGTTAACTCCATTCGTAGAAGCGACTATAATTCAATAATACTCTTAATGGAGGCTCCGTATTGTAATTCTGTAGGCTGAGAGAGATAATACCAAGCATAGCTCACTCATAGCTCGTTGAGCTGTATAGGTATTAAAAGGCTCAAAACATGTACAATAATCAATCATATACGATCTCCCTAGCATCAAGTCGTCTACTAACTTATTTAAATAAAGGCATGAATTCATATAATAATCAAAACAAGTTTATTTACGATTGTGTAGCTATAATCAGACAACGATTTTCATTTAAATGTTTGTCATGGGGGAAATCGAACCCACGACCTCCAGTGCTCAAGGCAGGATTGCTGCCATTGCACTAACACTAGGCCAGTCAAAAACCGAGGATAAAAACCACAATAACAAGGAAGAATAAGAGGATAATGGACCGCATTTATTTAGGTATATTTTATAAGCCAGATAGGTTGTTATGGTTCCAAAAATAAGAAGAGATAATTACAATTTATACGTGTGATAAAAAAAATTAAGGCACTTGTGATCGAATTAAGATAGGAAGGTCCTATGTACACATCTAACTTTGGATTTATAAACAAAAGAAGGTATATAGGTATATAGTTTAACTACCTAGTTAAAAATCCTAACTCCTAAATTGCAAACCCTATTAAAGGCATGCTAAGCCATATTTGGTGTTAGTATAATGGTTTATACATCTGTTAATTCCAAGTATCGATTAACGAGTACACAACGATAAATCTGCTGTAGATTGGTGAAACAAATCTGTTCCATTAGACAAAGATTTATTTGGGTAAATCGGCGCTACCCTCCCAGCCCAGCGGGGATTTGCGCCAAACAAAGTCTGGTCCGATAGTCCCAGTCACATCACTTGCCCACAAACAAGGAGTTAGCCCGTAGCGGGAGGGCCACGAAACTTAATAAGTAACGAGCTTGAGCCACAGCTGGAAAGTGTAACGCAGTGATGTGTCAGACGCACGGAAGCGTTTGATCTCTCCGCACAGGTGACTTACCTGTAACAACAAAATGTAACATTATTAAAAAAAAATTAAGCTGTTGTTATCGTAGGCTAAGTAGAAATGACGCGCCCCACTTTATATAATGAGTTTACTTTTGCGAACAAACGACGCGTGCTCCTAGATTCAAGTCCAATCGGTTTCTGAACGACCAATTAAAGTGGCATGTTTTTATCCATTGCGTCCATATTTGAAATTTATATTAGTGGTGAATGCGGTGGAGGGGCTCGTCATCTCAGATTAAACATGCTCTACACATGTAGTACTGAAGATAGATATCATTCATCGACCCTACGATAGTGTTTTCAAACTTCCTCTTGAAGCTGCCTACGAGTATATCTAGTTACTTGAAGCTCATTGAGACAAAATCGGTATGGAGACGGGATTACCAAACCTCATGATGTTTTTATTTCGTACGTTTTAGATAATTGATTACATGTTTTGAAGGCTTTTTAGATACGTAGGTTTCTGTAATACACTTTTCAACCTTACAAAGTTGTTTTAATATACAAAAGAATCAATAGCTCTGAAGCTAAGAACAGCCAACACTTTGTATGCCCAATTAAACAAAGTGGCAATTCCTTCAATTACATTATTTTCCTTTTGGTGTTCCTTAACCTCGTTTGAATTAATGAGACACTTGAAACCTTTTGCTGAAAGCGAATCAATTCAATCATTAAATGTAGTTTTTTTTAACATAGACAAACAATATTGTTGAATGAGTTTAAATTTCACAGAAAGTATTGCCTAAGCCGCGCACAAATCAATTCTTTAGTCAGACGTACTCTTATCTATCTTGTAACGATGCCGTTTTGTTCTAGTCTCATGGACGTTAGAACCTCCACGATGGCTGGAAACATAGTTTAACTTACTGGTCATCAATAGTAGGTATAGTACTGTAGGTATACCTGTTCTTTCAAAATTTATTTTTTCGATCCACGTCCTCTCTTCAGCATTTGTTCTGGATTGGCTGATCTTTTATTCTCCATTCCATTACTATGTCTACTCTTAAATACTGTGTGACAAATCCCGGCGCTCCGGCTCCTGTATTGCTGGTCTGTAACGGTGACTTCGCCACAATCTGACTGTTTAGATTCTTTTATATAACAGGGTAAATAGGCAAGGACGTAATTAGCTTAAAAGTAAAATGTCTTGACTATCTAGGCTAGAGCCATAACTCTAATCGTTACTAGTGATGGGTAATGCCTTAATAACCAATCTTACGTCTACCAAGAGTTGCCACTTTAAATTTACCTTATCGTTCGCGTAAATCATTTTTATTGGGATTTCATACAGTGCCTCTGTTAAGTCGAAATGGAACCACAAAACGTAACAAAAGCATCAAGGTACGGCTTTTTACGCGAACAATAACGTAAATTTGGTATAAATACTGTAACCCTTAACATGGGTAAATACCGATAACAGTAGCTGGCGTCAGTGTAGACGGGTTTGTATGAGATATCGGTGAAGCTTGTCTAATCTGTAATCTAATCTGAAATGACGCGCCCCTTCACTGCATTCACGCAAACATAAAGTAGAGAAACGTAAAGTAATCAGCCTTAATACTGTCCCACTGCTGGGCAAAGGCCTCCATTAATGAAATCAAGTCATTTCTACAATGAATGGGTATTTGCTTTTTATAATATTTTTTTAAGTTGGACTCAATAAAAAAAGTAGTGTGGCACGTCATTTCTGGTTAGACAGGCTCTACAGAGTCTTTAATGAATTGAAATGATACTAAACATGGACGTGACGGAAACTCATAGTAGGCGTACCGGGAACAGGTGTGTGACTATCCAAAATAAAGTGAACTTTGAAGTTTATAAATATGTAGCGACATCTATCTCGCCACATACGAACTAAGAACTATCGTATCCTACATCGCGATATCAAAGTTATCCGAGCGATCGAACCTAAATACAAGAACCCGACAACAACCGTCGGGCAGTAGCCCACCAGACACAACACCCGTCTGGTCGGAGGATCCTCCCTTTTCAATGGTGGATGAGTAACTTAACACCCTGTTCCTCACACTCCCCAAACTGGTGACCCCGAGCATGAACGTCAGCACAGAGCCTTCTCAGCGACCTTGGCACAGCACACTGCACTTCGGCCGGTCAGCAAGCAGAGACGCACTTCTCTCCTGGTCGACGCAGCAGCCAGCCACTACACAGCACTGCACCACTCCGACTCACTGGAGCATTCGCAGCATCACCCCGACTCACTGGGGCATCACCGCAGACAGTTCCAACTCACCGTGAACTATGCGGCATCTGGCTCTGACTCTCACTGGAACGTTCCACTATCGACCTCCGGTCTCGGAGGGGAGTGATGTAGCGACATCTATCTCGCCACATACGAACTAAGAACTATCGTATCCTACATCGCGATATCAAAGTTATCCGAGCGATCGAACCTAAATACAAGAACCCGACAACAACCGTCGGGCAGTAGCCCACCAGACACAACACCCGTCTGGTCGGAGGATCCTCCCTTTTCAATGGTGGATGAGGAACTTAACACCCTGTTCCTCACACTCCCCAAAAATACATCGCATTGGTTTTTCACCTTTATTATCATTGTTGATATAAATAAATGTAATTTATAATGCTCATCGATCATCTACTCGCTATCCATCTTTTTGCCATAACTTCAGACATTGAATGGATAATCTCCGTATAACTCGCTGTGTACACTTTACTTAGCAGACCGATTCTGGTAATCTGATGGCAGCTAAGAAGACAAGTCGACTCATTAATCAAACAACTTGGCTATTTACTTTACAGCCTATCTGTTAGGTCACAGATGGCTAAACATGGATGTAGTTTCACTATTTAATTGGGTTATCAAAGTTATGGCTTTAACCCTGATTTCTGAAAGCTGTAACGTCACTCAAGGTTGAGAAGCGTCTGCATTGATGCATGGCGTTATCAATTTGAAGGTTTCTTTACCTAGAACGATGTTCAAGTAACTAGGGTATTCATCTGTTATATTTGAGCGGTGTAAAGTCCTTTTGAGTGAGATACCATGTTGTGTAACTTAGTATCTTAGCTCATTAATTTAATTTAACGTTTTTTTAATCTGCTATTCGGGACGGAGACAAATACAACAAATAAAAAACCATGAAAATCGGTTCAGTCGTTTTCGAGTTAAGAGTGTTCGAACAAACCCAACTTGTTTAATATTATTAAGATCTTAGCTACAAAATAGGTACCAAAAAACACCATTGTAAGTACTAAAAATGCATATAAATATGATTGTAGATACTATAGAACCTCAAGTTCTCATATTTTCAAATTGGGTGTCTTTAGCTGGATTTTAATCAAGTTTTGCTGCAATCTAAATACCGGCAGGTAATTTCACTGCTACCATAAATCAGAAGGGATCCGTGATCGGATTAAAATCGATATCCGATCCGGCATGGGGCATGATTTTCAACAAAATGGAGAGTAAGCATTTTCCGATTAATTTTAATTGAACCGGTGACCTTCAAACAGAATCTCTATTGTTGTTGGTGACTCTGCAGTCGGACTTCACTTAAGTACTAACATTCTGAAAAATTTCTGAGGCCATATATGCTAAAAATATAGCTGAAGAATAAACACGTGCTGAATAATTGAAGTTACAGTGTTGTACGAGTAGATATGAGGATATCGACTTACGTGAATGAAACAAAATGGCAATTTCTTACATTAGATTATTTTCCTTGTCATACCTTGACCGCTTTTAAATTCATGAAGCACTTAAAACGTTTTGAATATGAAAGACACCAGCATATTGAAACATGAAAAATATTACTTTACCATCGAAGATAGGAAATATAAATATAAAATAAATGAAATGCCCCTGGCAGTATTATCTATTTCAATATCGATAAAAGTAAAAGTACTTATTGATGTATATTTAGAAAAATTAACACGAATTGATTAGGATTAACGTTTGGGCATTGTTTGCAACAAACAAAACCAAGAAACCAGTGATCATCAAGTTTCTATCCAACGTTATGAAAGCTAATTGAAATACTATTTCGTGTTAACGCGAGCTGTAGTATTAATCGATGAGAGTCACTAAGGTATAAAATACATTTGATTACAATCACTTCGTTAGGCCTAACAATTTTAGGCTTCAGCTATAGATTATTATCGAGTATTCAGTCACATTTTCATTTTTATATAAATATGTTAGTTTCAAATAAGTCGTAAAATTTAAATGTGTTTATTGAAAATCATCCGCCCCTGGCAGTATTTGTGCTTGGCACGAATAAAAATTTAAATTTGAAGTAGGTACGTTTCCGATGGAAAATGTAAAGTGAAACGGCAAGCATACGCCGAGGAACGCGACTCACCTGCTGTATACCTACAAACGTATTATTGTGTATTTCGAATACGAGTATAAATAATCATATGGATGCAATTTTGGGATGGTGGGATTCATCCGGGTTTCACCCAGGAAAAAATCGATAAACCGTATGAAATTTAAACAACGATATCAGGATTTATTGCAAATTGATGATCAATTACAATAAATCCTGAAATTTTATTTAGTTATTTACTTGGTTTACTTTAAGTAAGTTTTGTGTTGCTTTATCCAAATTTTAGCACCGCCTCCAAAACGTGATAATTTGTGCAGAAATATCAAATTAAGTTACTGCAAACTAACTGCATAAATCGTAATTTATCTAAGTGCATCACCCATCTGCAAGCTTGATTATTAATAACACTGTATAGAGCTGCACGGAAGACTGTATAATTCGTAAAGTAGAACAATAAAATACGATCTATGTTAGTGTAAACAATTAATAACTTTATACAGACAGGTTCAGTAAAATATAAGTTCAGGTTTTTCTTAGATCCCGTTTGGTTTTTGAGACGAAAACGCTAAGGGTTGGATTTATAATAGCCGCAAATCTTGAATAAGCGTTCAACATTTAGCATAATACCCTACCAAGTGGACGGTTTCGTATAAATCTAATAATACTCGTTCATCTCTTTGTTAACTGGCATCAAAAGATAAAACTTTTGTGTGACGAAAAATTCGCAACTTTTTACATTAGTCAAGTAATCTCCGCAGTTAGTAATTTTTAGCAGTAGCCGTTATTTTAATTAATGATTCAGCTTAAAGTTCTCTTCATATTTCAGAATGATTGATGAATATTCGATTATTAGGTAATATAACATAATTCAAGGTCTTCACAACGTCCTGTGAAGAACGGCGATAATTCAAAAGAATTACACTACAGGAATCAAAATTGCGGAAATCAGAAGAAGAACTAAGGTTACCGACGCCACCCAGCAGGTCAATAAGTTTCAACTTATTATGATTTATTAAAAATTTAAAAAAAATCCAGGAGGTCAGAGGTCTGCCAAAAACCATCTACGCTTGTTGCCAATGCGGGAAGACCTATGTTAGAAGTGGACATCTTGTGGAAGATCCAATTAGAGAGCGTATAGCGTTGATCATGATAAGCGCCTTTGGAAACTTACTGTATTCTGTTACGCTAGGGAGTGGAACGCTCTCCCTGTGCCTGCTATTCTGGATACTTACAATCTTGGTATCTTTAAGGCCGGTGTGAATAGGCATTTACTGGGTAAGCATGTAACACCATCGGTGTCGTCATTGCTTACCGTAAGGTGCCAACCCATATTGTTTAAAAAAAGATAAAAGCAGTTGGAATACAATAAACCTGAGTAATACTACCTCATAGGAAGTACATAAACACTCCGTCTATACGTGTAACAGGAGATTTAGTAATATTAATCACATGTTCATTCGCAAGCAACACAACACCTAAATCCTAATGCACAAGTGTGTTCACGGAACGTGTTAAGTCAGAGAAAATATCAAATTACGTCCATTATCGTAGATAGAGCAAGTCCCCGAGCTCCGCCATCTTATGCAGACTTTGCTTTTCTAAAGTGCCAGGAAAACATTGGCACTGGTCCTTTTTCGCCACTTGATAACAAAGGTCGTGTTTGCAGATTCCCCCAAATATTGTGTGTGGAGGGTTTGTCTTGCAAAGTGAGTATTGTGTTTTACTGAAGGCCAGAAGTTACTGGTAGGTACTTTTATGATTTCCTAGTTTTATATTAATCTAAGGGGAGTAGCTACGAGCATCTTTGCCTCAACTGAATTTTTGAGATAACAGTTTTGATATTCCATATAGGTATGATACACATTGGTATGTCGAAATTCTAAAAAACATGGTTTTTGATAGCGTACGATTTGAATGCATTATGATTTTTTTTCTTCTAAATTAAGCATTAAATACTGAACTGAACAAAGTCTTTACACATTTATTTGCAGTGGAAACGAATATTTTTAGGTAGATAAATTTATTATGAAATGGCGACTAAAAGAGAGCAAAAGATTAAACTTTGGGCACTCAATGACGATCAAAGTCAAACGCCCCATAATGGCCAGTTGAGCAATGAAAATATAAAATATTCATGGGCCTTGAATTGATTTTATTGGATGAATATCGAATTATCGCTCTAAAATAAGATTAACATAATGCTTGGGGTATATTGGCTTTGATTTTATAGTTACATGAAAAGTTCAGTCATTGCTCCTTGTTTGGTTCATTGACTCTTTTTTATAACTTAAAGGAAAGTCAACTTCTAGCTGTAGTAAGTTTTTTTTTTAACTTTAACATTTTTATAATATGGTTAGAAAATGTTAGCAAGTCATGAATTTCAACAGCTAAAAGTACACTACCTAGTGTAGTGAAATATATTTACTAAGTTTCCTGAAATATGTAGACCAGTTTGAGAATTTATGATTTTGAAAAAACCAACATTGAGCAATAAGTTGTCTCAGATGATACCAGATCTGTTTATCTAAAAAATAAAATAATCAACCTCAAAGCGTACCTGTAAGAAAAATATTCACACAAGAATGTTTGAAGTGAAAACGCTGACCAGTTTCACTTCAAACATTTTCAGTCAGCACTTTCAGGTTTACCTCTTCTCGTAAACTAAACATTTAAATCACATAACCGTGAACGAGCACTTAGCTGTGGCAATTAAAAAAACCAAACAAGACCTAACGATGGCCATTTCATTTAATACTGGGATAATTAAGGTCTGTATGTGTGAAAAAAATCAACAATTGTTTCAACCTTCAACGTTCAAGCGACAATTGCTCCTATTTCTTTTGAAATAAGGATAGTCCGTGTGATTTACT